>CAWUFW010006484.1:0-600000 GCA_963921515.1 Calotriton arnoldi
GTATTGGGACTATGTCAAGATACTTGGACTTTTGATGCATTGATATGCTGTGTCTGCCGTCCTCCATCAGATGTTTTTCAGTCTTATACCTTAATGTAGAATAACCCGTGTTTATCTCCATCAGACACAGTATATTGCTCATGCTGGCCATAAATATGTCTTTTGATATGATATGACGTGTGTTGCCAATTCATCTTGAGAAAGAGTGGGGTCGTTGTGCTGGCTCAAGGCAGGATATGTTTTTGTTCCAAACAAATTGTAAAATAGTAGGTGCCTCGCATGTTCTCACAAATACCTCCTCCTGCTCCCTCCCGGCCTTCAGCCCTCGAAGCCTCAAACTAAGCCGCGATTTTTCTATCCACCCCAATTCGTAACTGTCTGCAAACCTTGGAATTCTCTTCAACTTGAGGTTTGTCGAGGAAGTCGTATACCTGAATAGTAGGAGCATGTATTGTTAAGAAAAGACAAGCATCCCGAAGACAACTACCATGCATGAATAACAAAATACATGTTATTAACTAACATCTTTTATGGGGCATGAGGAGAATATGACTCAGAGCAAGAAATGCCAGATTCAAAGTACCACGTTGAAATAACTGGCTATAACGAGATGCTAATATATATAAAATACACAGATGCCACCTTTAAGAATTCTGCCATTAAAAAGGGTGAAGCGCGTTTGCAGCACATTTTGCTTAGAGCTGTTTTCGGGCAGTTACAGTGGCAGGTTCAGAAATGCGCTCTGCGGATTCTGGAAAACTGGTTCCTATCTGAGAGGGGCTCGGGAGGCTTACGGTCCTGGGAGTAAGTGACAGAACACTTCTCACTGGCCTCCAGAGAAAGCATTGCTCTTTCGAATGTTCGCAAAATGTGGCTGGAGAGACACAGGGTCTCAGAATACCACTAAGGCTATTACTCCCGTCAGCCAAAGCACCTGCGGACGCAAGCTGGTAAGCACTATAAAGTGTGTCTTATAACTAGATATCCTACGCATGGAACATGTTCAACTAATGAGGTCCCATGATATTTACACAGAGCCAGGCAATGAAATGCCTGATCACTTCTTTACCCCCAGAGTGTTAGGCCTGGGTGGAGTGACCAAAAAGCCATGCCGCACTACGTGGAGTTACGCAAGCAGCGGAGTACGTTTTGTCATGCCGTTCTCGTTCATTTTCAGCGCTGGGTGTTTGTCCCGCTCTGTAAAGTCAGCATGAATGGCACCATGCACAGCGCAAGAGGGAGTTGCTTCTTTTCTTGCCACTCAAGTAGATTTTCTACCCCAGCAGCAGCTTTTTCAACTTGAATGTAAGGTTTCTCAACGCGAGCGGTTGCGACCAACAGTGACTGCCCGCGTTGAGAAAGCTGACCGGCCAAGTTAGGAAATCTGACTGCCCGCTATGAGAAATCTCGCTGGGATGTGGATTTTCCTCGCCTGCTCCATAGATCCATGTGAATATTCCAGCCACATGTACCAATCCCACCTGATATATGACTGCAGCAGTTCCTATTCACACTTGCTCAGTTTATCCAACCATGCTTGCTGCTCTAATTCCTGCATTATCAGTTTCAATTTCCTCAAAATGTTTGTTATGTGGACTGGACTCCTAGCTACATCACCACTGTGGTGTGCTAATTCTATCTACACGTTAGCAGCTTTCTGACACATAGTTGATGGAGCTTTAGCCTCCTTTTAAACAGAAAGCCTAAATGTTTAGAGGCGATTGTTCGTGTTTCCCTGTTGATACCTGTGTGCTGCATAGTCTTGTGCCATTTGTGTGGTCATATCTTTATAGACAGTGCTAATTCTCCAAAGCCATATCCAATGGCTGCATTACCTTCAGATATGCTTCTTTTGCTACTAATATACTCTGTGCAGCTTTCTTTGAAATTTCAACATTGATTGTTGCATGAAATTGTGCTAAAATGAGCTTTCCCAGACTTCTCTACTTCTGGACCTTACAGCAGGCCTTAAAGCCCTCTTTCTCTAAGATAGTGAGGGATGGTGTTGTATGATGTTAAATATGTGCAGAGGGAGCGATAGCCGTAGTTGCTCTGGCAGTGTTCTGTCACGGTAGCAATGGTATTCACTTTATTGGTAGTTTCTGCTGCTATTTGGCAGAAGGACTCACCAACGTCCTCTCTTTCTGGTGGTGTTTTTTGAGAAGGTTGAGCTGTTGTAGGCCAAAATGTATTATAGCGTTTTAATCTTTGTGTTTAAAATGTCTTTAGACTTGGCTTTAGTAAGTCACTTTAAAAATGTATTTGTTTAATAAGGTTAGAGCTTAATGCAAATAATGTATGTAGCATTAGGCATATATTTGATACAGGCCATCAAGATAATATTGCAAATATAACAATTTTTTATGTGACCATTGGTGTTATGCACATGGCCTACATTGTCCACAGTGCGTTATTTTAAGCGCTGTAAAAAACTGAAATGGATTCATGGACAACTTTTAATTTAGGCGTTTCTTGAACTACTACTTTGATTGCTTGGTAAATAAAGTTTATAACATAGTATTACTACAGCTGTTCATCCATTGTATTTATAAAACTTGTTATACTTGTTATTAAATGTAATAAATTAACTTGAAACATCAATTGGAGGGGCTGGTGTATCAATATTAGATACTCCAGAGATGGGTTCAGGCTGGAAGATGATCTTGCTTAATTCTTCCATAGGGGTGGGTGATGGCTCTGTACTTGATCTCCCACCAGTAGCTGCAACCTCCTGTCTTCTTGTTGCTACCCTCTCCATTTGCGGAAACTCAGGTGATACCACTGCTTCCTGATTTATTTCACTGACTTTCGCTCCCACACACCTTTTAGTAGCACCAACACCATTAATTCGTTGCTGCATCCAGGTCCAAATTTCTTTTTAGTTGCCTTAGAAACAGATATGGAATATTTTCCAAAGAGCTTTTTATGTTCAGAAACACACTCCTCCACAAGAATGTCCAGCTACGATCACTAAATTTGTGCTTCCTGGCAACCTCCTCTTGTGGCTCATGACTGGACATGGTGGCTTAATGTCTTCCTGTGATGGGAGAAAAGTTCTCTTTCTGCTGTGCAGGTGAAGGAAATGTACTTCCTGAAATAGGTGAGGCTAAATATAGCCAATGCTTATGAATCTGTAATTATCAACAGCAGAAGCACATACATCGTATTTAGAGATTCCTTTTTTGCGATTCAGTATTTGACACAATTTAGGAATCACTACATTTCATTTCCAGGCCCCACGTACTCAACACATTGTAAATGAGCTCGGCGCCTCTCTGGTAATAGAACAATTTTTCGAGGCATTCTCAAAGAACATGTGACATACTAAAGAAACATCTGAAATAAATCAGCTCAGACTCTCAACAGTTTTTTCAGAGGAACTGGAAAGAATGTAGGTCAAAAATAGATCAACAGTGGTAGAATATGAACGTTTCTATATTAAATGAAAGAGAAAAGTAGAGTCTGAGGCATTACTCTTTTATATAATTAAAAATAGAGATTTCCTTTCTATAAGTTGGATACACTACACTGCATCTTGAAGAATATACATGAATTCAGTTGAATGAAGGGTGTAGGCATGCCCCAATCAAGGTCCAAAGTGTTCTGCTGCAGGCATAAGTGATTTTTATAGATGTGCAAGAAGGTGTGACATTTGGTTGAGAGAAAAGCTCTGTCAGGAATGGTGCAAGGTATTTTGGCCCTCATATATTACTGGATACTGCAGTCTCAAAGCCTAAAATTCGCCCAATCACAGACTTTTTGTGACCACCAAATGATAAGTTGCAAAAAATTTATTTGTATTTTACCCATGGTAACTCTTTGTGATTCAGAAGGAGGAGGGGCATGCAATGGGTGCCCCCCTCCCCCCTGTAATGCATCAGTAGTTTGGGACTGCAACTGGAGAAGGAAAACAATGATGACAAACTATTCCCTCAAAGAGGATTGAATGGAACCCGCATAATGAACGCTGCTCATGAGGGACATCCTTTTGAACGTAGGCTCAAGACGGGGAGCAAACAGGAGTTGAGTGGGCCACTTCTAGCTTCTCCCGGTGCCTGTAACATCGTGGCAGTTTCATTATTGCAGCCCCTGACACTTTAAGAGAAGGGGCTGCGTAAAAAAAAATTTGCAATGGTGAATGCAGGGATGGTGGTCTGCTGAACATCAGAGGGCTCAGTCGCTGCATTCTCAGCACTTTTGAAAAGATTCACAAGCAGACGTCTGTTTCTTTAATATTAATAAGGCTGGATTTGCAAATTCGACTGTAAAATCATTTTGCACTCTTACAGATTATTACTTCCGTCACTGTGCATAGATATTTTGAGGTCGTAAACCAGTCACTGTAGCCTAACTTGCAACCTGAGAATTATACATCCGACCTTTACCACACATATTAAGTGCCAGCACTTTCAAAGATTGCCAGCTAGTGATTACCCCACACCCGCCCCGCCTTTAGTTTAAAAAATGTAAAAATAAAACGATAATAAAACGGGTTTAAAACCCGCTTTTTTATTGTTTTATTTTGATTGTGCTGTGAGTTTGGGGCGGGGCCAGGGTTACGATAGGCTGGAGGGGGAGTGGTGGGATCTACCTACACTGCGCATGTGATTTTTGGCGTGCGATTTCAGGCCGGCTGAAAACCACATGCGCAGTGACCCCTCTCCAGATGCATTGCTGGGGCTGGAGAGAACAGGCACAGACTCCAAGTCTGTCCTGGAGCGCACATTATCGGCGCTCAGGCCAATCCTGAAGCTGCTCTCATGTAAGCGCAGCTTCAGGATTGGCCGCAGGGCAGGCTGGGAGCGCCTGTGCCTGCCTGCAGCAGTGGAGAGAAGTGGAAGAGAGCGACGCGATGTGGCAGCAGGTAAGTTTAATTTTGTATTTTTTTTGTATTTGTTGTACCCCGTCCTCACCGCCCCTCCCTGCCTCTTTTGTAAATGTTATTTCCATTGTCCCCCCTCCCGGCCCCCTCACCGCCCGCCTCTTTTACCAAATACGAGCCGCTCCTGTCTGCTCCTAAAAGATCGAAACTGAAACACTGACCAGTACCTATAGCAGCAGTGGGCTGGCAGTAGTGACGGAAGTGGATGGTGCAAGCATTGGCAGTGGGAGGTAGCTTCCCAAAGAAAAAAAGGGCTGTGACGCAATATTTTCCACTATATATGTGCATGTGTGAAACCATAGTATGTAAGGTGATGTGTTGTAATAGGTATCAAGCAGTGGTTAATTTGTAAGATAAAAAGTGCTGGGGCTCTCCTCAGGAGGCAGTGCTAACAGGAGAAATGTGCTGGTGCAAACTACCTCCTGACTAGAACCCCGGCACTTATTAACCTGGAGAGGACTTGGCCTAATGGGTAGAGCTGCCGATTCTGGAGCTGGAGAACCCAGTTCGAGTCTCGGTGTAACTCAACATCCTGTGAGTCTGGGGAAAATCATGTGCGTTCTAAATAAGTGTTTCCTTAAATGGTGCTATAAGCGCCAGTGCCGAGGATTAGGTGCCGGTGCTGAGCACCGGAAAGCACCGGCTCAATTAAAGCACTGGTATCAAGGCATATTATGCTATACTCTTTTAGGAAACAAATTATCTGTGCACTGCAAGTGTGCTCTGCAACTTTCCGGTATTTGAACAGTTATTTGAGGCAGTCTTAAGGAACATATGATATACTAAAGAAAGAACTGAAGCAAATCACAGCAAAAGCTCAACTGAACAGATTTTTCAGAGGAGCTGGACAGAATAAAGGACAAAAATAGATGAACAGTGGGCAGAATCTGAACACGTTTCTATATTAAATGGAAAGCAAAGGCGTAAGTTTCAATAAAAGTAAACAGTGAGGCTCTGCAGGAGATTTAATGTTATAATTTTCCATTTTATATATTGACTACATGGCAAAATAAGAGAAAACTTTAAACCAGTTGAATAAAGAGTTTAAGTTTGCCCTAATCTCTGCCAAAGTATGTTCTTACAGGAATAGGTGATTTCGAGACCAGGGACATTTTAAGTAATATGGGTGCCCTGGGCCAATCATAATTTGGGGCCCCTGCTCGGAAAAACTCTGATTTTATTATCCATTTTCTACTCACTCAAGTCCTCAGCAATTATGGTAGGATAGCTGGAACCCTCTTTCTTGGCCAGCCTGCATTCTTGATCCAACTCTGGAACAAGTCTGCCTCTGGCTGGCCAGCACCAGTGAAGCAGAAACACTAGCGGCATGAACAACCCTGTGACATGTGGTGCAGAGGACTGGTGCCTTACTTTTGGGTATGTGAATTCGGATTATGTTTTTTTCTGTGCACTGCACTCCTGACCCTGCATTGTGAGGAACAGGGTCTCTGAGGCAGGTGGCACTAGATTGTTATTACAACAGCCCAGCAGTGGCACCAGATGGATGGTGCAGTCATAGAGGGAGCATATAATGTCACTTTGCACAGCACTTTAACATGTATCCTATCCTTGGGTCATATTTTATCGCAAGTGGTCTTTAACTGGAGTGCACCAGAAAATCAGAAAGATTATTGGTTCGAGCAAGCCTTTTACCCACGATGGGTTCTTTTGTTTACTGCACTGCCTCTGCTGCGTGGGACTGGTATTTGGAGTCAGGTGGCAGTAGACTGTGATTGCAGCGGTCTGGTAGTAGCACCACAAGGACGATGCAGTCACAGAGAGAGCACAAGTAAGACATTGGCCTATTAGTGAAGTGGGCTGGTAGCCCCACTCAGACAACAACTACAATAGTTTTCAGGGTGAACCAGAAAAGTCACTAAATTAAACTGTGTAAATCTCTGGTAGTATGGCACAATAGCAATCAGGCCTTAAAGGCAATATCTAAAGTATTTATGCAGCACACAAACAGTGATAGTGAAAAACCAGGGCTTTTTGCAGTGTCCCCCGATTTAGTGCCCCCATTTTGACTACTAGATGCTGGCTTTCTGACTCTGATTGTGCCCTGGGCTCTGCTAACCAGATCTAGGGCCTGTGCTCTGGTTAAAAGTGCATGGTAATTAGGTGTGATTACAATTGATACTGACAACATACTCGTAAGTCCCTAGTATATAGTAGGGCATGTAGATTTAGGGGCCCTGGAGATTTAATGCACTTAAGTGTGCACTGCTGGTTGGCCTGCGGTCATTTTAAAAGTCAGCCCTGCTTTGTTGACTGCTTTTAAATTAAAATGATATGCAAATTCAACAGTGATATTATAAAAGATGTTTTATAAGCCCTGGTGAGGGAAAAAAGTCCATGTTTCCCCATTGAAATGCATTAGCTTTGTAGGCTAACATGGGAAGGCTTTATTCAACTTTAATAAAGTCTAACTATTGACAGGAGTGAATTCAAATGATACTTCAAAGAGTCACAATAATAGTTAGAATGAATCCAACAACTTGCCAAGGTTGGATTTATTATAACTATGACAGAAAAGAAGTTACGGAACTTGCTTTTCTGTCGTGCCAAAATCCAGCCTTCTAGTAGCCTCTCCTGACTGGCTAGCCTTCAACAGGCTGAGGCAAATCGCTTAGATGAGGTGTAAAGTGGCATGCATTGAGACAAAGCAGACATCTTGTGGGAGGAGAAGAGCTGATGCTGCCAAGCACAAGACAAGAAGGGTAGCCAAACTGGTGCTCAAAGGTGGAATGACAGTTTAGGGCAGGAACAGGCCCTCCCCCTCTTCCTGCACCCCCAGCCAGATGGGAGCCTCAGTAATTAAATCAGCAGTGGGGCGGGAAGGGGAGTGTTAGGGAAATTTAGCCACACCTGTATGTTGGGTTAGCCAGACCTTACGCTCCAGGAGAAATTTTCTCCATTTTGGATTTCGACAAATAGTTCTTTCTGGGACACAAATATGCCACACTTTGGAGGAAGGTGTCATGCCTGAGGATGGCTTCAGGGGTGTCCCCTTGCTTGTCACCCCAGAACAATGGATAAATATGGGAGAGCTGCCCAGCAACTCAGATCCATGCCTGAAAGAAATAAGAAGAAGGACTGCCCTGCTGAGCCCCTGGCCTGCACCAAGAGGACTACACTCTGAAGGACTGCATCTGCTGCACACTTTGGACTTCAGCAAAAGAAGGACTTTGCCTGACTGTCAATGTTTGAGGAGTGACCTCTCTAAAAGCAACAAGTTAAAAGAGCACCACCTGCATGATCTCTACGAAGAAGAACCTAGCTGAACAGCATTCAGTGGACTTTTAAGGATTTGGCCAGGTGCATTGTGGGTCTTGTAGTCCCAACTTCCTAAGGAGCGACTCAGAGATTCTGGATTGTGTGATAGACCCTCAAAGACCTAAACGAAATGTCTGGAGAGGAAGGACTGCCCAGCTCGACCCTTGGACGGCACAAGAGAGGACTGCACTCATAAGAACTGCACTTGCTGCCCTCACAAGGCTTCACAACAAAAGGACTTTGTCTGTCTTAAAGGATAAGGAGTGAACTCCCTGATCAGCAACAGGTAGAAAAGTGCTGGAAGGGCTACCTGCAACATCAACAATGAGGATAACTCCAGCTGACAACCTTCACCTGGCTTTTACTTGGATTAAACAGGTGCAGTGTGGGAGCTATAGTCCTAGACCCCAAGAGGCAAACAAGAGCTTCTGATCCCTTGGCTGGTGCTGTATACTACTGTCCTGCATCAAGAAACACTCCTGGAAGCAAGTGTAAAAGTGTTACATCCTGGGTGGCCTGAATTCTTGACTTTGTCCAGGTCCAGCATGATCCTTTTTAACCCTTTAAGGGCTATTTGCTTCTAAGTGCTAGTTTTACTTTTAATCTCTAAAAATTCATATCTCTGGGTCCCTATATTGGATTACTAAATAACATTTTAATAAATAAGATGGTACCAGAATGACAAACTTCCAATCAGTAGAACCGGAGATATTCCATTTTAAAGATTTTAGTGAAAATAGTGCCTAAAATCGCAAAGCGCCATTCGCGGTCATCTTATCGCACTAGCCCGGGGGAAAGTCACAATTTCAGGCCAACTGCGATGGAGTGCAGGTGGATACAGGGACCACGTTTATCATGCAGAAAAGTTATCTTCAAAGTCCAGCACAAACAATTTGGTTAATGAGGCCATGAAGAGCAGGCTAGATCTTGCGGATTGCCATTGCTGCAGCATGACGAGCAGGCCAGGTGTCACATATGCCCATCACTGTAGGGCGAAGAGCCAATCACTCATTGCAGACAGTCATTGCTGCAGCTTTGCATTAGGAATCATCACAGTGTGTCATTCCTATAGCTCAAAATACAGGTCTTGTGTTGCCGGTTTCCACGGATAGTCATTGTCAGCATAAAGAGCATGGATCACCAAAGCTTCACGTTGGCAGTCATCACAGGTGGCAGAGTCTTGGCGTAAACAGGCCTGTTTGCGGTATCGAGGAGCCCAAAGTTCAGCAATTTCACCTTTTCTTGAGAAGTACACTCTGATGCTAGTTAATTATCCAGGACCTGGGGAGGCCCCTCTCGGGGATCATGGACTCACTCCAGCAGAAGCCAGCAGGGCTTAGGCTGGTCCAGGCTGGTCCAGATGCAGCATGTCAACTGGGCAGTTGCAGGGAGTCCTCTGAAGCTTGTTGTGTTCCTGTAGCTCATACAGGAGGTCAGCCAACTGACCCTTGGAGTCACTCTGGTTAGCCTGGGATGAAGGTAAGCAGGTCCAGTCTTCCTTTTTACAGAGCAAGGCACTCCTTCAAGCAGAAAGGCAGTCCTCTGACATCAGGGCAATCCTTCTTCTGTAACTTCCACAGGTTCAGGAGTGTTCTGAAGAGTGGCTTTGAAGGCCCAGAATTTATATCTGTTCCCAGCCTTTATGTGGGGTTATTCCCTGTCTTATCTCAATATCTGGTTCTAGAAAGTGCTTCCACTGGCAAGCCTCCATATGATCTGGGGGTGACAAAAGGCTGGTGTCAGTTCCTTTGTGTGTGCAGGAGGCAAATCCCTTTCAATTGTAAGAGGTGCTGGGTACAGCACCTCCCAGTCATGCTGCCAGGATGGTCCATCCTATCTACACCTAATGCCGCTTTGTGTTACTGTCTGGAAGCAATAAACAAACTGTAGGAAAGTGCCTCTTTTGACATTGTTGGCCCCCACTTTTTGCCTGGAACATGATGTGATTTCGAATAAAAGTGCACTGGGTCTCTCTTAACCAGGTTCCCAGTGCCAGAGCTCCTTACTAAAACTGTACCATGATTGGCACAACTACAGCAACCCCTGTAATTCCCTACTAAATAGTACCCCTGGTACGTAGGGCATTGGGACTGAAGAGGGCCCACTAGGGCTACAGCATGAATTGTGCCACCGTAGGGACCTCTCAACAAGACCATGCGAACTGCCATTGCAGGCTGCGTGTGTTTGTGCAGAGACAACTGAAGAGTCAACACAGCACACATCCCTGTGTGCCATGCAATTAGGCACTGCATGAGGAATAGGTAAGCTACCCCTAATGCAAGTATTAATGCCCTAAGTCAGGGTACACTATACCATATGTGTGGTCATATCTGCCTGAGCAGATATGAGGCCCTACAATATCTAAGTCCATTCTTGGATATTGTCAGTGCACATGGAAGCCATATAGAGTACATGGGCTGGACACTCTTCATTACAGGTTCCCCAGCACCATGATGGCTTCACTGTACCCAAGAATGTATGGTACCAAACATCTCATATCAATAAATCCACACTGATGGCAGTGTTGGATTTATTAATAAATGCACACATAGGGCACCTTAGAGGTGTCCGCTGAAAACCTACCAAACACTGGTGTGGTCTCTGACTAGTCTTAGCCAGCCTGCCACCACCAGATAAGTTTCTGACCTAATGGGGTGGGTGCCTTTGCTCTCAGAGGCTGGGAACATTGCTTGTTCGGGGTGGAGGTGCTTCACACATCCTCCAGGCCAGAATGGCATTCCAAGGTGGGAAACTTCAAAGGCGATGCCGCCTTTGAAATGCAACCAGGCATCACCAGCTAGTGGCGGATGCCAATCTTCCTGTCCTGCTCCACTTCTGGCAGGAGGACAGGCGGGAACATTATTTAGAGTAGGCTTAGGCCTGGGTGGAGCTTGCGGAGTTTTACTCTGCAGAACTCCGCCCAAAAAGCTCTGCTGCGCTCCCCGGAGTTCCACCAGTGGCGGAGACAGTTACGTCGCGCTGTTCACACTGATTTACTCAAGCGGCAGCTACCTCAACATGAGCGGCAGATTTCTCAACACGAGTGGTCGCGACCTGCCCATGTTGAGAAATCGCTGTGAGGTGGTTTAGCACATGATTTTGTCTCGCGAGTGCTCTCCAACTTAACGTTGGCGAACCGCTCGAGAAAAAAACCTTAGCACCATGTCACTTCAAGGAGATTTCGGAACTCTGTTCGGAGCAGCCAAAACTCTGCAAACTCCACCGGCAGAGCGTAATTCTTCGCACACCCCTAATTAGGAGGTGGGCCCACATTTAGATACCACCATCCCTAAAGTGAGGCATGTGATGTGGACCCCACTTTTCCAATTCCTCCATCTGTGTTGGAGAGAATTAGCCAACCTGGGTCAGGGTTATGCCCACTTCCCAACGGAAGTGGTCATCGAAGGGTGTAGTCACCCTAAGGCTACTACCTGGTAACCTACCTTTAATGCCCCTAAATTTAGTATTTATGTCGCACCCCAGGACCCTGAATTTTAGATTTGACATACCTAATAAGAAAACGGCCAAAGAAGAGCTGCTGACCTGAGAATGGAGCTCCTGATGCAGAAATTTGGCATGAAACACTGCCTGTTGACTCAAGGATACGACCATCATGGTATGCTGTCTTGTCCTGCTGCTGTAAGGCCTCCAAGAACCCCTGTGCACTGCTAGCCCTTTGACAACCACCAGAGAACTCCCTGGGATTAGAGGAACTACTCCTCTGCATTGTGCAGAGTCTAGCTTACCAACTTGGTGCTCCCCACAGACGCAGCAGCTGAACCAGAAGAGGTACCCCAGCTCTGGAGGGTCATATCTGTCCCCCACCAAGTCAGAGGATGCCGGGACCTACCAGAGCCATGCCATAGCAATACCTGAGGTACCCGACCACCTGCAAGGGACACCGAGATGAAGAGTCCAATTTGGACTCCAACTGCCCAGCAAGCAAGCACCCATCCAGTTAAATCGAGACCAATGAGATGTACTCCGTGAGTAGCCCAGCTGTCTCGGAATCATTCCTGCAACCTGCCTGCTCCTGACTGCGAAGACCTTCTTGATGCACAGAGCCCGGCTGACCTACCTGCTCTGCACCCAGCCCACCCGGCCTGGGTACTGACGAACCAGCTGTGCCCTCGTGGTACTGAGGCCCTTGCGCCCACATCCCTCATTTGGTATCTCCCGGACTTACATGAATGTCCCCTTGTGCAGCTTGTTTTGAGGTGACCCACTTTTCCATAGCGACTGCTACCAATGACCTCAGCACCCTGCTCCTGGCCGAATCCGGGACGATCCCAACGATCTGCCAGTGGAACATTGGACCTGGCCTTGTTACCCTCCTAAAACCTGAAGGTGGACCCCGAGAATCAACTGTACGATTTTCTATAAATGTTTCTATTTTTCTCCATAGACTTCAATTGTGCATAATTACGCACAGCTGTGAGTTATTTTTCGAACTGTAAAAATTCATAGCAAAATGGGTACTTACTTGTGAACTAAGTTCATTGCCTTAAAATTTATATAAAAATTAGGGTTATTTTTGCAAATTGATCTCCGATTTATTCTTGAGTGTGGGTCTCATTTATTGCCTCTGTGAGTACAACAAATGCTTAGCACTACCATCTGATAAGCCTAACTGCTTGCCCAGACTGCCACAAATAGAGCATTAGGATTATGTACTTTTGCCTCTGTATACCAGTTTGGGTCTCACTGGACCCTCTGCACAGTGTACTTCATTTTAGTACACTATATAGAGAGTCAACATCCTACACAAACCCCAACAGCAGAGCCATTCAGTCAAGTGATCCAAGACACTGAAAGAAGGCACAAATGGTTGGGACAAGAAAATGCCAACTTTCTAAAAGCTTCAAACTCGCTTTGAACGCAGAGGGAGACAGATGGGTTTGCCGTGACCACACTGGGACCTCATTGTCCTGTATTTTGAGATTTATTTTCTTAATATAAAAAATATTATACAACTTTCAATTAAGTTGCAATATCATGCTAAGACATCTTGAAGTATTAACACATTCATTTGTTATTCTGTTCTCTGAACAAATCCCTTATTAGCATCTTTAACTTTCCAAAAGTGGCATTGTCAGAATTGGAACTTAAAATCCGACTGCACCATTAAAAAGTATTTTAAATTACAATTGCAATTCTTTTGAGTGTTAACACCCAGTGTTAGCCAATGGGAGAGATAGGTGTTGCAACAGTGTTAACAACTTTAGGAGTTTTTCACTGCCAGGACATCAAAAACTGAAACACATGTATTCTAATTTTTAAATACAATGCACTCTGGCTTATGAGCATTTAGGGCCTAATTTAGGGATGACTTATAAATATTAAAAAGGAAGCACGCCAACAGGTTTATTTTGCCAAGTTGAATTGGCAGTTTAAAACTGCACACAAGCTGCAATGGCAGACTTGAGACATGCTTTAAAGATGATTATGTAAATTAATTATACTAGTCATAGATGACATTTGTACAATTTTTAAGCATAGAGCAGTAGCCCTTTACCAGTGATTAGCAGGGAATAAGTGTGCAGAGTCCGAATGCCAACAAAAACAGATTCAGAAACAGAGGGCACAAACTGAAGGTGACCCTGCAAAAATGGCCAAGTCCAACAACACACAATGCCAGTTTTCAATGCACAATAAGTGGCACATGCTGCAAAAAGGCATAAGACTGTGCAGTTGGGCTGGGCCGTTCAACTTTATAAGGTTAAAGCACTTGCTGAATCATACCAGAATCTTTTTTTTTTGTTCAACAGTTTTTATTAATTTAAGAGAGAGAGTATAAATAATTAAGGTACTACAGCATGTAATACATACAAGTCATCTTGACCAATAAATAGTTAACAAACACATAAATATGAGCAATATGATAAATAGTGGGTAAAATCCAAATACACCAGGAATATAAGAACCTATTCATGTGAATTCATTTGTATTACATTAACTAGCAAAGGACGAACACACAAAAGAAAATAAAGAAAGAGAACGTAAGCGGAAAAAGGAAAATAGGAAAAGAGACTGATGAAAAAAGAGAGAGAAAGGGAGAGAGAAAGACAGAAAGAGAGAAGAGGAGAGAAAGAAAGAAAGAGAGAAAGGGACTCCAGCCTTAGTAAGATAAAGAGGGAAAATCAACCAGCGGTAGAAAAGGGGTACTGAGCGATTAGGCCCTGAGAGGCTAAATGGATATATTTATCAAGCGATCTCCAGACACCAGAGGAAATGGAGGGAGTATAATGTTTCTCCTCCACCGAAGTGTGAGCACCACGGAGAAATGATACCCATGCCCACCATGTATGATACGATAAGGCATTAAATGATTTCCATTCTGACAAAATAATTTTAACAGCTATGGATACCAGTAAATCCAAGAGTTGAAAATCTAACTCATCTAAAGGAAGTGGAGATGGAGCTGCCCAAGGACCCAACAAGACTAAAGGAAAGGAAAGCTCAAATTGAATATCAAAGATTAATAATAAATGCTTATGGATGAGTTCCCAGAACGCATGGAGAAGGGAGCACTCAAAAAACATATGTTGAGGAGTACCAGCAGCACTTTTACAATTCCAGCAAAGATCATCATCTTTAAGTTTGAGTGTATATAAACGAGCTGGGGTCCAATGTAGAAGGTTGATAGTAAAAAACGTTGATTGAATCAGAGAAGGAGCAACTTTATTCCGTAGGGAGAGTTTCCCAATAGTTTTCCAAGTATCCGATGTAATATGTTTGACTACATCAGCGTCAAAATGTTGCATCCATTTGAGCTGTGTGACCGTAGAGGATGATGACGGAGAAGTGAACAAAAATTTATATATCCTAGAAGCCATATGTCCTACCTTACCCCAAAGCTGTAGGAGAGAGACCATATGCGAATCTGGATGAAAGGTACTCTTGGACAAAGCTACTTTAATTTTAAGAAATGAGTAGAAATCAATAGAATTAAGACAATAAGCTGGGGCCAACGAGGAGAAAGGCAAAGGATCATTGTTAGCATTATAAAGATGCTTGACCAATGCAACACCTTTGTTGGCCCAATATGACCTTGTCTCCGCGTCCAACTGAATCTTAATCTTGGGATTGTGCCACAAAGAAGACCACCTAGAATTTTGAATGTGTAAAGAAACTCTCTTATCAATCTTTTTCAATGCTAAAATCGTGTCTGTTATGATACGTCCAGAGAAAGGAAAAGTCAATGTAGACGCAGTCATCAAAGCTGAGGTGGGTAAGGGAGAGCACAAATGTTGTTCAATACATAACCATGGTGGAATGTGTCTATTATCAGAAGGAAACCATAAGGCCCCCTGAGAGGCTAAAAACGCCGACTGATATAAACTCCAATCTGGGAAATTACAACCACCCATATCATAAGATTTCCTTAATTGTTTGTATGCAATCCTAGCACGTTTGTCGCTCCAGAGAAATTTAGAAGTGATCACATCTATCTCATGAAAAAAGGAAGAGGAGAGATTTACAGGGAGCATGGATGACACAAAATTGACAATAGGAGTTATCATCATTTTTAATGACTGGAGCCGTCCCCACCATGAGATGAACTTAGGCGACCAAGCCTCCAATAATTTTTTAACTTTATCCAGTACCTGAGATTCATTGTAAGAGATAGTATCCGATAAATTCGCAGAAAACCAAATTCCCAAGTATTTAAGCCGCTCAGACTGCCATTTGAATCCTGCATCTCCCATGTGAGAAGAAAAGCACAGCCGATTAAGAGGAAACATTTCGGTTTTGTCTCTATTTAAAGTATATCCTGAGACAAGAGAAAATTGTTTGATAATCGTGGAAATAGCAGGAATTGCTCTTTCTATATCTTCAGAGAAGATAAGAACATCATCCGCATACGCAGCTGTTTTAATGCGCTGTGAACCAAATTGAAACCCCTGGATGTCCTGATTAAGATTAAGTAGGCGAAGTAACGGATCAATAGACAATAAAAAAGAAGTGGTGACAATGGACAACCTTGTCGAGTGCCCTGGCCTAGATCAAAGAAGGGTGAGGTAATTCCATTAATTCTAATATTAGCCTTAGGTTGAGTATACAAGGACATAACCATACCAATAAATGCATCCCCCAGGTTATGGGATTGAAGTACAGCCTGAAGAAAAGGCCACGAGACCTTATCGAAAGCTTTCTCGGCGTCAAGCGCAATAGCTGCCGCCGGCGAACTAGAACTCTTAGCTTTCTCTAAGATATGGCAGAAAGTGCGGATATTATCCCTAGCTAATCTTCCCTTGACAAAACCCGTCTGGGAGGGATGAATGAGAGTAGGAATATGAGACTCTAATCGTTTTGCCAACATTTTTGCAAAAAGTTTTGCTTCCATGTTTAGCAAAGAGATTGGGCGGAAATTTTTAGGGTCCGAATGATCCTTACCTTCTTTGGGAATAACCACTATAGTAGCCTCCGTTGCCGAACCCGAAACCTTCCCAGAAGAAACAAAGGCATCAAAAACCTGTTGCAGACGTGGTACTAGAGAAGAACTAATTTTTTTTTTAAACTCTATTGAAAAACCATCCGGTCCTGGCGCTTTCCCTGATCTAGTTGCCTTAATGGCTTGAACAATTTCCTCAGACTCAATCGGTTTGCTTAGAGAAACAATATCCGTGTCGGCAATGGTACTAGTAGGAATAGAAGTCAGAAATTGTTGGCACTGCGCTAAAGAAGATTGGTGTTCAGGGGTGTATACATTAGAGTAAAAGTCACGAAATACCTCCAAAATATCTTTAGTCAAGAATTTCCGCGTTCCCGCCGTGTCTGTGATACAGGTAATCTGAGTTGATCGAACACTAGTGTCCTGATATTTTAAAGTAGCTGCGAGAACTTTACCTGCTCGGTTTTTTAGTAACAAGCGTTTTGATTTTTGTAATTGTACCCCAATGTGTGCCCTCTTGGTCAAGATAGAGTTATACTTATATTTAAGATTTTTGATTTCTTGCAGTATCACTTTATCTTTAGAACCTCTATACAATGATTCTTTTTGTTTAATGTTGTCTGTAATCGAGAGAAGCTCTTTTTTAATAATACTGTTTCTTCGTGCCATAGTTTGAATAATGTTGCCTCTAAGGGTACATTTGAAAGCATCCCATAATACTACAGGAGATGTCACGGATAATTCATTCTCTCGGAAAAAATTATGTATAGCTGCATCAAGCAACTCAACCTCTTTGTCGTCCTGTAAGATTTCTGTATTGAGACGCCAAGTACGCGGTCCGCGACTATCTGTGAGATTAAGAAGAGTGAAAGAGACTGCGGCATGATCAGAGACAACTATAGGGTGGATTATCACATTTGTAGTATGTTTCAACATATTTGCTTGAACTAAGAGATAATCAATGCGAGAGAAGCTAGAGTGAGGAGAAGAGAAAAAGGTAAAGTCACTGCCAGTGGGATTATGCATTCTCCACACATCAATGAGTCGTTGGGAAGAACACATGTTAAGCATTTGTTTGTGCGCCCTGGGAGGACGGAATCGGAATGCAGAATATCTATCCAAGATAGGATCCATTGGCAGATTGAAATCTCCCCCGACAATCACTTTGTCACTAATAGGTATCTCGGAAAGCTTCTTGGTTATTGTTCGCCAGAAAGAAGGATCATCACTATTGGGAGCATATATATTCATAATATAGAGATCAGATGACCCATTAGACAATTGCGTAAGCAGCCACCTACCTTCAAGATCATGTTCAGCCGAGACAATGGACATTCCCGAATTTTTAGAAATAAGAGTAACCACCCCGTTCCTCTTCCCAAAAGCCTCTGAGCACGACACATCAGAAACCAATTGCTTACGCAAGAATAAAGCCTCCTTATATGCTATCTTAGTTTCTTGCAATAACACAATATCAGTAGAAAGGCCTTTGCAGTAATCCAAAATTTTTGATCTCTTTACTGGGTGGTTCAAACCACGCACATTAAGTGACATCACATTTAAGCCAGCCATAAATAAGGGAGATCAGTAAAGATAAGAAAAGTCAGTAAATGAAAAACACTAAGGGATGTATATTGCATGAGATGGACGACACGGGAAGAAGACTTATACACATAAAAGTAAGAGAGTAAGGCTGAAGTCCGTAGAAAGAAAGAACTCAGTACAGCAAGAAAGAAACAGAAATGGAAGAGAGAAAGAAAAGGTGAGGAGAAAAACACAAACTGCAAAAGTAAAAAGAATAACCCCACCAGGGGAAGTCTATAAGAGACCAGAACCATATATGGGGGGAACATGAAGTAGCAGCCAAAGAGGCCATTGTTTACCACTAGCCATAGAAGGGATAGGGTATAAACAGTATATAACATAATCCATTCATTATTATAGGTTACACAATGTTTGTGTAAATAAACATCAGACAAATTACAAATTAGCTAACATGTACTATATTATTCCTACAATAAGAAATTAATCCAGGATATGAGTGAACACCCTTATTATTGATAAAAAAGGGGAAAACGACTAGAAAGAATTAATGAGTATACTCGCAACATTACCATTTGATAAAAACCTGAATAGCGAGTCACATTTTACGTGTCATACAAATACTATAAAATACATATCTAAGAAAGAGTTAAATAGATACACTCTTAACGCCTGCGGAAAAAAGGATTCTACAAGGGCATCCAGCTGTCACAATAAACATATCACCTAAAAAACAGTTAATGTTTAGATAAGCAGCCACATAGTAATCCTCAGCCATACCTAGGAAATAAATTACGCTATGAAGCTAGATAATGAGAACTGTAAGAGCGTCACACCAGCTATCAATACACAATGAAATGAGGAAATAGAAATTACTATAACTGCTTCATTTAAAAACCTGCAAAGGAAAAGGAATTAATGGAACATACCTACAAAAGGCAATTAATATATCTTGAATAAAGAACACTAAGAGAAGGGCCTAATCTTATTTGACATCAACCTTCCCTCAAAAAAGATATCGTTATAAGTTATAAGCGGAAAGATGAACCTGCAAGGAAAGGTTAATATACAAAAGAAAAAAGATAAAGATAAACTTGAAGGGCCCATAACCGTGGATGAAGTAAGGGAACCTCCAACTTCCCACAGAAAAAGAAGCCTCAAAAACCTGTAAGAGGAAAAATAGGCACAGAAAATACTAGAGTCCAGCCATAAAAGCAATGATCCCTTCAAGAAGAGGCCATTGTTTACCACAAGCCATAGAAGGGATAGGGTATAAACAGTATATAACATAATCCATTCATTATTATAGGTTACACAATATTTGTGTAAATAAACATCAGACAAATTACAAATTAGCTAACATGTACTATATTATTCCTACAATAAGAAATTAATCCAGGGTATGAGTGAACACCCTTATGATTGATAAAAAAGGGGAAGACGACTAGCAAGAATTAATGAGTATACTCGCAACATTACCATTTGATAAAAAACCTGAATAGCGAGTCACATTTTACGTGTCATACAAATACTATAAAATACATATCTAAGAAAGAGTTAAATAGATACACTCTTAACGCCTGCGGAAAAAAGGATTCTACAAGGGCATCCAGCTGTCACAATAAACATATCACCTAAAAAACAGTTAATGTTTAGATAAGCAGCCACATAGTAATCCTCAGCCATACCTAGGAAATAAATTACGCTATGAAGCTAGATAATGAGAACTGTAAGAGCGTCACACCAGCTATCAATACACAATGAAATGAGAAAATAGAAATTACTATAACTGCTTCATTTAAAAACCTGCAAAGGAAAAGGAATTAATGGAACATACCTACAAAAGGCAATTAATATATCTTGAATAAAGAACACTAAGAGAAGGGCCTAATCTTATTTGACATCAACCTTCCCTCAAAAAAGATATTGTTATAAGTTATAAGCGGAAAGATGAACCTGCAAGGAAAGGTTAATACACAAAAAAGAAAAAAGATAAAGATAAACTTGAAGGGCCCATAACCGTGGATGAAGTAAGGGAACCTCCAACTTCCCACAGGAAAAAGAAGCCTCAAAACCTGTAAGAGGAAAAATAGGCACAGAAAATACTAGAGTCCAGCCATAAAAGCAATGATCCCTTCAAGAACCAGAGGAGACTGAGGGAGAGTCAGATTCCATTCGCGATTCAGATTGATTATCCCAAAAAGTTGTTAACTCTGATGGTTCATAAAAAATTTGAGATCGACCTTTAACAGTTATTCTGAATCGTGAGGGACCAGCGAAGGAAAAAGGAATGTTCATGTCCAAAAGTCTCCGCCGAAGGTTTAAAAACCTTTTCTCCTGATGACAGTATCTCTAGCAAAATCCTGAGATATAGCAATCCTGTGGCCTTCCCATGTAATCGATCTGATCTTCCTCATCTGAGACAAAATAAGTTCTGAGTGTTGGTGTCGTAAAGGCTTGAACACTATAGGCCTAGGATGCGGCGAGGACTTAGGGCGAAAAGAGGGAACTCTATGAGCCCGTTCTATTTCAAAGTCTTTCTGAAAAGAGATATGGAGAACCGTAGGGATCCAGTCCAGCAGAAACTCAAGCATTGAAGGAGCACCTTTCTCCGCATCTTCTGGTAGACCAAAAATACGTAGGTTACTCCTACGATTCCTATCTTCCTGTTCTGTAAGGTCCCTCCGCAAAGAAGCCATAGAGCGCTCCAAATTCTGTACCTGCCTGGTCTGTTGATGAGATGTGTCCTCAACTGCGCTTATGCGAGATTCTGCATTTGAGACACGTAATGACAAACTTTTGAAGTCACTTCTAATCGCCGCAACTTCAACCTGAAGTAGATCTGTATTTGTTTTAGTACTCTGCGCAATATCATGAACCGTATTTAGACGTAGAAGTATTGTGTCTAAAGTAGTAGTAGAATCTTTAGATGTTACCTCTGGCAGGGGAGACGTTTGTTTAGATCTCTTAAGAGCACCCTTTGCATCCTTATCTTTAACAGGGAGGCCCATATTATCTGCCATTGGAAAAGACAAATATAGGTGAAAAGAAAAACAGCACTGCCAACCACTCCCTGTTCCAGACCACCAGAGCGTTACCTGGGAATATGGCGGAACAAGTCCCTCAGAGGACAAAGAACAGTGACCAAACACATAAACTGTGCCCTACAAAAAGTCACTGTCCAGACAGATAGCAACCTCTACCTCGTGGTTAAAGAGCACTTAAATAAGTGTGCGCCACTGAGAGACTAGTGTCCAACCCGCGATAGTGGTAGAGGAAACAGGTGCAGCTGCAGCAAATCACCGTAGCAAAACCAGCTCATTAAGGAGTAGGTATTAATCCTCTGCCACTCCAAAACTGGTAAACAAGGTTATCATCGCAGTACACCTTATGAACTTCCAGTCAGGTTTTAAGCGCAAAAGGGTTGTTGATGATCCTGTGTTAAAACAGTGCTCCACAAAGCTGGTGAAGAGAACAACACCGCACATCAGCGCACATTCAAGGAGCTTCCACATTAAACGTGTTGCCCCTCAGGAGAAACATATCGCCTCAGAAAAGAACAGCGCTTTATTTACAGGTGAACAACGCTGCAAATATTCGCACTCCCTTGACCCCTGGAGATCCCCTCAGGGCAAGCAGAACTTCCCATAAGCAGCCACTGTCCGTTTACACATACAGCCTCTCAGCGCTGCTTAAAAGACACTTCATTTGAATGGACTTTAGCTTCAAATGCCTCAGAGCATGTATTATCCTTCAGCAGCAGCGTGGTATGCGATTCAGGCGAAGCGCTCTTACTTTGTCAATCGCTGGACCCTGGAATCTCCAAGTTGTGAGGGTTAATGCGCCCGTGTTCCTCGCGCCGCCGCCATCTTAGGCGCCACCCTGAGGAGAACACAGATGCTGCTGGAAAAGGCACCAAAAGCGCTCCAAATGCGCCGCAAATTCTCCCGAGTGCCCTCGCTACCTTCCGCTGCCGATATCCATCGTTAAAACCGCCCTTCCAGGACTCCGTTCACTGGAAAACCGGACGGCCTCACGGAGGCTCTCCGGAGCTTAAGCAGATGCGGCCATCTTGTCTGCGTGCGCGTCACGCCCTCCCCGAATCATACCAGAATCTAAAGTTTTTTCTTTATCTCTCACTATCTCTCAGTTCGGGTTGGGGCTGGACAAACAGCCTGGGCTGGCTCAAAAACAAAATAATAAGTAAACAAACTGCCTATTTTAAAACTTTAGACAGTCTGGGACTGTCACAAAAGCTTAACAAAAGGTCCACTTGAAAGGTGGGAACACGAGGGCGGAGCCCAGTTTGCCCATGCTTTTAGAACATCTCTGTTTGAGACTTGTTGTAAGAAGATGTAATATTTGGTTTTGAGAAAAGCTAAATCAGCAAAGATATTTTGGGCCTGAAGTATTACTGTGCCACAAAGCCTGAAATTCAGGAAATTACAGGCTTTACAACAACAGTCGCAATGTAGGTACAATATGAATTACAAATCTCTTTTTTTAATGCATTGCAACTCCTTGCGATTCAGATGAAGGAGGGGCATAAAAGTGGCTGCCCCCCTCCTAAAAATAGCTAAAAAAAATGCATAAGTAGTTTGGAACCGCAATTTTATACAGAAAGCAACGATAACATATTGATTCTTAAAAGAAAATGAATCGGAATTAAAACAAGGGAAGCTGTTCAAGAGCGACAGCTTCCTCATTGTGAATGTTGGCTCAAAGACATTGGGGGAAGCATACAGAACTTGAGTTGACCACTTCAAGCTTTCTTTACTCAGTGCTCGTCACATCATGCCAGTTTATTTTCATTGAGCCCCTGTCCCTTTAAGACAAGGGGCTATTAGTTGAAAAAAATGCAAATGTGAATGCAGGCCTCCATATCTGCATTCACAGCCCTTTTGCAAGTTTCGCAAACAGAATTAGTTTTCATTAATATTAATAGGGCCGGATTTTGCAAATCTGATCATTTTGCACTTTTATGATTATTGCATCTATGACAGTGCAAAACATGATTAGGTCACAAACCAGTCACCGTACAATAAAAGCGATTACCTTGCAATGTGAGAATGATACAACTGACCTTTTGTGCCCTAGGTGATGAAAAAAAAACTGTTGCTTTTATACCATGTCAGAGTTGTATATTTTTCAAAAGACTAACTTACAATTTTACATACTCTTACCCAGAGATAAGTTTGTTTAATCCTTTCAATCACAATGTGTGTCAATAAGGACTTCAGTTACTTAGCCATGTACTGCTATCCATACCCAATGCAACAAATTTAGACATGTCTTCATGCTTTCTAAGCCTCAGCTACTGACAGATTTAGCTGTCTGTTTGCGAGGCCTATCGTTTCCAATACAGAAAGAGTTTCTCATTCATTTAGTCATTTAATATGCTGATGAAACAGTAATGCAATAAATCGTCGGCAATTGGCTATGGATTACATGTTGCAGTAGATCTCTCAGCAGACTGTCTCTGTCTTGGGCAAGGGGTGTGAGGAGGTTATTGAATACATGCAAACATCAGCAGTTGTCAGGGTCCATTGTTGGGCAGCTGTCCCCCAAAATCTTATGAGAAGGAATGAGGTTTTTAGAGAGCTGGGACGGTGTCATTGCATCTCAATACCCTATAAATTTCACAAGAGAGAGAATTGGGTGGCACACCATCATTTTAGACCTTTACCAATGCTATTCATTCTCTCTAAACTACGGCAGTGCAGCAAAATAGGGATGCTGCATGAACAAAGAGCAAGCATACCCACAGACGACTCATGTAAGCAGGGAGATATTGACTCCAAGTGTAAGAAATCAGGTTAGTAGTTGAGATAGGTCGAAGCCCCACTCAAATAATAAACACAATCCTTATCAGGATAAAGACAAAAGTCACTAGGTAAACCTTTTGGTGCTTGCGTCGGCCAATGGCCGACGCAAGCACTACCTCCCTGGTGCGGCGCACATCTATTGGCCGACACAGGGAAGGCCCCCTTTAATCCTCTGTTGCAAAGCACCAGAGTTTTTTTTTCTTTTTCCTGGGGAAGACACGGAAGGCTTTCTGCGTCCCTCCCCCCCTCCTGCACATCTGTGAAGTCAGCACGCCGCGAGGCGCTCTGACGTCACAGTTTTCCACACTGGAGCCGAGAAAGCAGCAGGTAAGGCCACGCTCAACTCCCTTGGGGAAAACAGGCGAAAACCAGCCTGCCCAGTTTTCAGGGAGGCCTCGTTTGAAAGGGGAGATTCTCCCCTTTCAAACGAGGTCTTCCTGAAACAGTTTCCTGGCCGTGGATCTCAGCAGCGCTGCGATCCACAGCCAGGAAACCCCACTAGACATTAGGGATGTCATGGTGGGGGGTGTATTTTTTTTAAAACTTTGGTTTTCCCTGGGTGGGGAGGGAGCGATTGCCCCCCCGAAGTTAAAAATAAATAAATAAAAATGGCAGCATAATTGGCAGGGGGGTCGGCCCTCCTGTTCACTAGCCGACCCTCTGTGGGGCTATTTTTTTTATAGATGTGTGGTTTCCCTGGGGGCCGATCGTCCAGGGAAGAAGCCACACATCCCTGGACTCCCCTGGGTGTCTAGTTTTCAGAAACGTCTGCGTTTGGTAGGCTTCCCTTGATGGCCGCCGAGCCGGGGCAAAAAACCCAGGTGACATCCCTTGCAAAACCAGGTAGTTTTGTGATTTATGATTTTGATGTCTCCACAATACGTTTCGGGTCCTTGCCTGTCACGGGTACTTGGCCCACCCACACAAGTGAGGTACCATTTTTATCTGGAGACTTGGGGGAATGCTGGGTGGGTGGAAGTTTGTAGGTCGCTGCTAGGTTTCCCTAGGTGCCAGCTGAGCTAGGGTCCAAAAACCACAGCTAGGCAAATTGCAAGAAAAAGGACAGTTTTCACATAAAAATGTGATGTGCCCATGTTGCGTTTTGGGCCATTTGCTGTTGCGGGCACTAGCCCTACCCACATAAGTGAGGTACCATTTTTATCAAGAGACGCAGGGAAATGCTTGGTGGGTGGAAATTTGTGACTCCCCACAGTTTCCAGAACTTTCCATTACACAAACTTGAGGAAAATGTGTTTTGTTTTACAAAGTTTGAGGTTGGCAAGGGATTCTGGGTAACAGAACCTGGTGAGAGCCACAGAAGTCAACTTATCCTGTATTCCCCTTGGTGTCTAGTTTTCAAAAGTGTACAGGTTTGCTAGATTTCTCAAGGTGCCAGCTGAGCTAGGGTCCTAAACCACAGATAGGCACATTGCAAAAAAATGGTCAGTTTTCACTGTAAAAATGTGATGTCCCCGCATTGTGTTTTGGGCCGTTTCCTGTCGCAGGCACTAGGCCTAACCACACAAACGAGGTACCATTTTTATCAGGAGACATAGTGAAATGCTGGGTGTGTGGAAGTTTGTGGCTCCCACAATTTCCAGAACTTTCCATCACAGAAACATGAGGAAAATGTGTTTTGTTTTACAAAGTATGAGGTTTGCAAGGGATTCTGGGTAACAGAACCTGGTGAGAGCCACACACGTCACCCCATCCTGGATTCCCTTGGGTGTCTAGTTTTCACAAATGTACAAGTTTGTTAGGTTTTCCTAGGTGCCAGGTGAGCTAGGGTCCAAAAGCCTCAGCTAGGCACATTGCAAAAAAGGGTGTTTTCACTGGAAAATTTGATGTGCCCACGTTGCCTTTTGGGCCGTTTCCTGCGTTTTGGGTCCTTGCCTGTCACGGGTACTTGGCCCACCCACACAAGTGAGGTACCATTTTTATCAGGAGACTTTGGGGAATGATGGGTGGGTGGAAGTTTGTGGATCCACGCAGATTCCGGAACTTTCCATCATAGAAATGTGAGGAAAATGTGCTTTTTTTTTACAAAGTTTGAGGTTTGCAAGGGGTTCTGGGTAACAGAACCTGGTGAAAGTCACACAAGTCACCCCATCCTGGATTTTCTGGGTGTCTAGTTTTAAAAAATGTACAGGTTTGCTAGGTTTTCCTAGGTGCCAGCTGAGCTAAGGTCCAAAACACACAGCTAGGCACATTGGAAGAAAGAGTCAGTTTTCACTGGAAAAATGTGATGTGCCCACGTTGTGTTTTGGGCTGTGTCCTTTTGGGGACACTATGCCTACCCACACGAGTGAGGTACCATTTTTATTGAGAGACTTAGGGGAACACAGAATAGTAGAACAAGTTTTATTGGCAATTGACTTTCAATGCATTTCTGCCTTCCAAATGTAAGACAGTGTGTAAAAAAGAAATAATTTTCAAAAATGCCCTCTATTTCGCATGCTGGTATAGGTACCCACATATTTGGAGTTGTGCAAATAACCACTGCTTCTGAACTCCATATGTTGTTCTCATTTCGGAAATACATAGTTTTCCTTGATAGCTATTTTTCACTCTTTATATTTCACAAAGTGAATTGCTGTATACCTGGTATACAATAAAAAACCATAACAAGGTGCAGCTCAGTTATTTGCTCTGGGCATTTTGGGTTTTTGGTGAACCTACAAGTCCTATATACCCCTGCATCCATAAGGGTCTAGTGGATATAACGGTGTATTGTTTTTGAAAATCTGCCATACTTAGAAGAAGTTACAGGTGAAAACGCAGGCATAAATGGCTTTTTTTTCAACTTGTTTTCAATATGTTTTAATTTCAACTGTTACTTTCTATAGGAAAACCTTGAAGGATCTACACAAATGACCCTTTGCTGAATTCAGAATTTTGTCTACTGTTTAGAAATGTATAGCTTCCTGGGATCCATTATTGGTTTCACATCAATTTCTACCACTAACTGAAAGGAAGTTGAAAGCACAAAAATAGGAAAAATAGGCTATGTCCCACTAAAATGCCAAAACTGTGTGGAAAATTGTGGTTTTCTGACAAAAGTCTGCCACCTGTTCCTGAAAGCTGGGAAGATGGTGATTTTATCACTGCAAACACTTTGTTGATACCATTTGCAGGGGAAAAAACAGACGCTTTCTTCTTCAGCACTTTTTTTCCAATCTTTCCCAAAAAACCCATAATGTAGCTGTATTCTGGGTAATTTCTTGGTCCCTCGAGGGGAATCCATAAACCCTGGGTACCTTTAGAATCCCCAGGATGTTGGAAAAACAGGACGCAAATTTGGCATTGTTAGGTTATGTGGAAAAAAAGTTATGAACCCCTAAGCACAAACTACCCCAAATAGCCAAAAAAGTGCTCAGCACTGGGGGAGGAGGAAAGGCCCAGCAGTTAAGGGGCTATAGTGGATATTATGTCAGTAGTTCGAGTGGTAAACAGACAATTAGCAAGGGATGCGCAGGTACTGAAGTTGATGAGGGTTTTTGTGCTTAGCTGTTTGAAACACGATATTTTGTTTCAAGCCAGACATGTGCCAGGAGTGGACAATGAGATAGCGGTCGCTTTGTCCGTTCACAGTGGGAGAGGTTCCATGGGCTTGTCGAATGGGCGGACGAATGCAAGACGTCGGTTCCAGCAGGGATGTGGTCCGTAGGAGACAAAGGATGCTCCAACTGATGGTAGGGTCTTTGGCAGCATCCACGCGGAGAGCATATACTCAGGCATGGAGGGAATTCCTGGTAGGGGGCCCAGAGAAGAGCAGAACAATGGGCAAGGGAAGAGGAGGTTGTCCAGTTTATTTTGTCACTGATTGACAGGGGTTTGTCGAAGGTTACTATCGCAGGCAAGCTGTCAGGCATCGCTTTCATGGGGAAACTGTGGTGGGGCTACGCTCCTTCAGCAGGGGAGTTGGGCAGCCGCATACTAGAGGGTTGGGGGAGGGAAAAGGGTGTCAGGCCGCGGGTGAGGAGACCGGTGTCTAAGGTGTTGTTGTCCGGTTTGCTGCAAGCAGTGCCTCGGATCTGCAGGAACCAGGAGGAGGCCGTTTTGTTTTCCACTCTAATGTCTTGGATGTATTTTGGGGCTTTTCGGGTTTCAGAACTATTGGGTAGGAAGGGCGTGCAGGGAGTGCAGTGGAGCGAAGTGTAACTGAGGGAAGAGAAGGTGGCAGTGAGGATTAGACAATCCAAGACAGACCAAAGGGGAGCGGGGAAGTGGATGGTGATGGGCGCCACAGATGATAAAGGGGTATGTCCAGTATTTTGGGGAAGGGCGATTAGTAGGTGGCTCGTGCTGGGCAACGGGGCGGTTTTCTGTAGGGGAACAGGCAATCGGATGACGGCGGCGCAGCTGCTGTGGTTAATGAGACGAGCTCTGCTGTTGGTAGGTGAATCACGGAGCGAATTTCGTACTCACTCTTTTCGCATAGGGGTAACAACGGATGCAGCCAAGCAAGGGTGGGGGAGGGACAGGATCATGTGCTTGGGAGGTTGGAAGTCAGATTGTTTTAAAAAATACATTCAGTTGCGGGAGTTGGGGGGGGAAAGCATAGTTTTTTTCCAGTGTTTTTCTCACATATGTGTCTTTTCAGGTGCGGTGGCTGGGCCAGTTTCGGTGGAGTTGTCCATCTGGATTGTTGGCCATTCTTTCGTTAAATGGGCCGAGCGTCACGAGTGGGATAAAGGGAAAGGTTTGAGTCTCGGTCTCGACCCGGCTTTGTTTAAGTGTTCTTGGCACGTAAAGGGGGGCATGAGATGGCACGAGTTGTTTCCGGTTTTGAATAAGCTAGTCAGAGGTAGCATCTTCCCCGATGTTTTGATTATTCACTTGGGGGAGAATGATTTAGTGTTGTGTAAGGACTTGGCCCTGTTGAAGCAAATGAAGAGGGACCTATTGGAAATTAAGCAGCAATGGTCCGGGTGTTACGTCATAGGGTCAGAATTCATCCCGAGGAGACATTGGAGGGGAGCAGAGAGACCTGCAGCAATAGATAAGGCCCGGAGGAACATTAATAGGGACATGAGAATGTTTTGCAAAAAGGAGGGCATTGGGAGAGTCGAACACCCCGAGTTTAGATACGCAGCGATATATTTTTTCAGGCAGGATGGGGTGCACTTGTCACGTTTTGGTTTGGAATTATATATCACCCAGATTAAGGAGGTGCTAGACAGAGCATTGGACATTAGAAGATATCAGTAGAAGTCCTATGCTCTATTTTGGGGGTCAAAAAATTCAAAGAGGCAGGGACTTTTTTGAGTGGCAATTTCTGGGTAACTAGTTGTTTATGTTGTTTACAGGTTAAGTTTAGCTTTGGAAAAAGTTACTCCGCGAGCAGGCAAGAAGGGGAAGTTAGCATAGGAAATGTTTAGTTAGATAGTTATTTTAGGAAGTAGGAAGAGGTTACAGGGTTAATGTGGCAGCATGGAATGATCGAGTTGGGGGTTATAAATTGTTGCAAAGGAAGGTAAAAGGGGAAACTTTAGGGGTGGGGATGGGAGGCAAGGTAGGAGGAAAAATATTTAGTGAGGTTTAGTTTTGTTCGACAAAGGCCAAGGGAAATGTGTTGTAAGGTGCACCTGTCTTCAATAAAGCGGCCTTTTTCACACATATAGAGCTTTTTGTGGTCTGTGCTGTGCCCCCCTTTTGGCCCAATAGGGCTTTGGGGTGGCGGCCGACCATCGGGAGGCTTGCTCCCCCCGGGGTTTTTGGGCCTTGGTGCAGCCCAGAGCCCAATTGGGCTTGTTGGGCTACATTTGGGCTTTTAGGGGTAAAACTGCCCATTTTAGGTTACCGTGTCACTAATTCAGTAAGGTGACAAGGCGGCCGGTTGGGGCTAGTCCAGGGAGCGTGGGTAGTTAGGTTTTTTCTCCCACCCTCCCTCCCTGTTTAGGAATGGGGGGGTTCCTCCCCTTTTTAGGAGGCGTTTTTTTATTGGGCACAGGTGCGCTAGGGGAAAAATTGTACATTGGTTGTCGCTTGAAGCAGGTGCTAGCGTTTTCTGGGTAACTAGTTGTTTATATTGTTTACAGGTTAAGTTTAGGTTTGGAAAAAGTTACTCCGCGAGCAGGCAAGAAGGGAAAGTTAGCATAGGAAATGTTTAGTTAGATAGTTATTTTAGGAAGTAGGAAGAGGTTACAGGGTTAATGTGGCAGCATGGAATGATCGAGTTGGGGGTTAAAATTGTTGCAAAGGAAGGGAAAAGGGGAAACTTTAGGGGTGGGAGGCAAGGTAGGAGGAAAAATATTTAGTGAGGTTTAGTTTTGTACGGCAAAGGCCAAGGGAAATGTGTTGTAAGGTGCACCTGTCTTCAATAAAGCGGCCTTTTTCACACATGTAGAGCTTTTTGTAGTCTGTGCTGCGCCCCCCCTTTTGGCCCAAAAGACATTATTGGGTTCAGGCTCAGTGACGGTAATGCCTAATGGTTGCTAAGTTTTTACTAAAACGTCTTTGTCAGTCAATTGAAAAGCAAGCAGCTAGAATGATCTTGGATGGCCTTATGTGTCACCATGTCCCTCACTTTCTTCGTACCTCGTTCCCATGTAACTTACTCTGCCGTGTTCATTGCTATGATCATGGTTCTGCTCCAACATTTATAAAAAAAATCATATCAGATCACAGATAAAGTCATTCGCTACGTTATACAGACAAAGGCCTAATAGTACCCTCTTTATGGCAAGGCATGGTGCTTCAATCTCCTCCCACTCAGAGCCTCCTTACAAGTTGCATTGGTCAAAAATGAGAGAATCAATGATTCCCCGAAGTCTTTCTTTCTTTCTGAATAGTCAAAGACTTGCCCTTGCAAGTTCCGGCTATACCTTGACTTGTAATGTAAAGGAACTTCATTCTCTCCAACTCTAGGGGGCTGGATAACCTGGAATGCACCGGCGCCGGTGCAAAATATTACTAACATTTGGAGATTGCATATATTTTAAAGTTCTCAGAGAAAATCAGGACACGTGGAAAACCACATTCACACTTGACTGACCAGAACAAAACTTTGCAACATTTGAGCAATTCAAATGTCAGTGCAATTTGCGCTGGCACCACCACAAGTAATCCATGTTGAGTGGCCCGTCTCTATGTGTGAAAAATGGCATACTGCCTATGCCTAAGAGTGTTTTAAGGGCCCCGATTATTTCACATTTTATCTAGGGGTGTAGGATGTGGCATGACTGATTTTCCATTATGATTTGAGAAACCGGGTCATGGAATACACCTGTGCATGGAAAAAGCAGCATGTAGCATTTTATCAGGATGGAATCAGGTATGCTACCATGATCAAGGACTGGGATGATTTTTACACAAGAAAATACGTTTGCCCAGCTTGCATAGGCCGTATAATGAACAAACGCATTGGTTTCACACAGAGCGGAGCGCCTTTTTTATGTACTTCCGCTGATTTAACTTATGATTTTAGACGGCACTGCTCCGAAACGGAACATGGCATACCTTGCAGACTGCTGCATTCTGCGCCACCTGCAAATCAAACTCGAAATCGGAGAAATGTGGGTCAAATTATTGCAATTTCCACAGCTCTCGGCTAGGCGCTGGGCCAGCGCAGCGTTTCCTGATATGGCCTCTGAGGTCTACCTCTCAAAGCATATTTTGCAACTTGCAATGCAGTCTTTGAAATATGTTTGCAAAGATGTCTGCTGTGAATTTAATTCAGTCATAATACTCATTGACTTTCATGAAATTTGCAAGCATAAACATAATCAATAAACATGCATGTTTTGTGGGCAAAACGTTTCAGCATTCCTTACCTCAATGCTGAATTTTCAAATTTGAGAAGTGTCAGCAAAATAATAGAGCAGGAGGTGAAGTAGGAGGACATTTTTGTCTATGTATGACGCCCTATTTCGGTTAATGTATGCCAAGTCAGATATTTTTGTCACATTTGCTGTAAGAAGATATGAAATAACGAAAAGGGGTGTTTGTGTATGTCACGTTGATGTGAGAATATATAGAATAAGAACCACTGCATTAAAAACGTGGGTTTAGAAACACAGCAATAAATGTCGAGAGGCCAGCTTAAGCAACACGCATTCGCAAAGCCAATAGGACTGGCTTTAATGTGCTTAAGTGTGAAAGCAGCATTTTCCATGATTATGTAGACATATTAAACCCAGACTTATTATCTTTGCAACAGCTTGTTAATCAATGAATATGGATGGCTCCAGTAAGCTAACTTGAGTCTTGGCTAAACTACTTTTTAAGAAGTCTGCTGCAATACAATGTGTTATGATTCAGTGTACTTTGAAACATAAAATAGTCCCTCGAGTATTGCAGAAGCACTTCATAGGAGATGGAATGAAACTCCAGGCAGCCTATCACATTACACTGTAGATAAATACCCCCCACCTCCCGTAGAGCCAATGCCCAAGCTGTGACCCCCATTACGAGAGACTCTTTAGTCTCCAATTGGGCTGATAAAAGCAGTTACCTGCCCCATCGGAATTCCATTTTTTTTCTTCACTTCACATGAAATTTTGGCTACTAAAAACAGCCAAAGCCTCCTTACCAAAGTCTGGGGGAAAAGAGAGGAATTATTGGACGTTTGAAAGTCATCCTGTTCACCCCTAATGTTTGGTGAATGATACTTGCGGTAACTGACTCTGACTGTACCTTGGGCTCTGCTTACCAGGCCCAGGGCTAGTGCTATGTTTTAGAAGGTACATGTAATAGGGGACACTTACAATTGTCAGTGAAAGGCCCTATACGTCTGTAGTAGATAATAGGGCCAGGGGGTGCAATCTATTTATAAGTCCCTAGTATATAATGGGACATAGAGGTTTAGAGTATGTATCAGTGTGGGGTTTTTAGTATTGACAGGAATAATGGCGCTCAAGCTAATTCGCGCTGAGTTTATGTTATACTAGGAGTGTGAACGGTGCAAGCCAGGTCAGGGGATATGCCCTAAAACCCCAGTGATGGTATGGATAGAAATCCACACAAATGAAGTAGGTACAGTCCCGGGCACACGTAATGAGGATATAATATCAGGAGAAATGTCTCATACTGCAGAAATGTAGAGGGTCTACACCAGAATGATAATCATAGGTGTTTAATATAGTAACAGAGCATAAGCAACCAGCCAAAACAAAAGCAACCAGCCGACACGTGTTTCGTCACAAAGGGTAGTAACCCGTGACTCTTCAGGGCTGGGGAAGATACAAAACATAAAATAAACTGACAAGAAAGCAAACAAACGATGTATAGGCCGAAATTAAAAATCATAAATACAAGTGGAAACCTAGTTGCATAACTTACACACAAAATGACAATGAAAGATCTTTGCACCAAGATCAATAGGTCGAGCTGTGAATGTGTAGAGGAAGAAAAATAAATGGAATTGCAGACCAAGAGGCGAAATAATCAGTACATGGTGAATGAGAAGCGACACAAGCCAATATGATAAAATTGAAAAGGCAGCCTGTAAAGATAACAATCACGCACTAAGCGGAACGTGTTGGAAATACATGCAATGGAGGGCGCCCAGTCATGGCAACGAACAGGTTCTAAAAGCGGCTGTAAACGCAAAATCAGTGTTCGGTGAAAGGTACTCAGGCAGAAGACCAACTAGATAAACAAGGACTCCTAAATAGAGGATAGGTGTTGGAAATACATGCAATGGAGGGCGCCCAGTCATGGCAACGAAAAGGTTCTAAAAGCGGCTGTAAACGCAAAATCAGTGTTGGTGAAAGGTACTCAGGCAGAAGACCAACTAGACAAACAAGGACTCCTAAATAGAGGATAGGTCACCCAGGGTTAAAAGGAGGACCTCTGGTACACAAAAGGTAAAACAAAACCGCATAGTGAACGAAATGGTGATCACGAGCAAGCTCCATTGTGAGCTGGACGAGTGCAACTGGAAGACATGCAGAGAAAGCGAAAGAACGATAAAGACACAGCCTAGTAGGTGGCTCTGGAGGGAATAGACGGCTGCCTTAAGTGTGTGCTACTAGTAGGTAAAAGAAAAAAAGGGGGGGAAAGAGGGTAGAGACAAATACCTGAAAGGCGGTGCCAACAAGGTGGATTCTATGGAGAGGAAAAGGAAAAACGGTAAGGGAAAGGGGTGAGCTGGAAAAGGATAGATACGTACAGGGAAACTGAAGTGAAACCTTACCAAGTGACCGTTCAAGAGTCCAAAACGGCAATGAAGAGCAGTGCGAACCACGGTAGGTGGACTACTGCCAAATGTAAGGAAAGGAAGACGGATATCGCCAGGCGGCGGATAAGCCAATGAGGACTATTGACCTGAGAGAAAACGGAAATTGGGAATGAAGTGAAGTGCCAAGGGTGGGAGGGAAAGGGGGGGAGGGGAAAGACGAAAACACTAGAGTATCGAGGTGAAGAAGGCTTACCTTCAGAAAAGTCGATGCAGTCTGTGGTGACGAAATTGACCAAGTGCTAAGTAGCACAGGGGGGAATATAGAATTAGGCGTGCCAGGTCAGTAGTCCAGGACGACAACGGCGGATGCGCCGGAGTACAGGAAACTAGATAGTGAGAGAGGGGGAGAAAAGGTGTAAGCAGATACACCAAGGATAGTGAGCTGACAAAGGTCGGCTCGTGTGGAGGGGACTGAGTCGCTTACCTGGAAGAGGTGTTGTTCAGGAAGGAAAATGGTTCCGGAAGATGGCCGGAAAAGGAGGGGCGGAGGCGGGGTTATAAAGGCAAGGTGGAGAAAGACTAGACCGCAGAAGGACAAAAGCAGAGGTGGGCTACACAGGACGCCATGTATAGAGTGTGCAGGTGTAGGAATTAGTGCTGTAAGAGGGATGTACGCCCCAAGTTGAAAGCAGAAAAAAGGGGAAAAAAGAAAATAACATAGACTGAAATAAAGAAAGAAAAAGGGAACAAACGTACATAAAATACAGACAAACCGATAGATGGAGGATGTTGAAAGGAGAGATGAAGGAGAAAATAGATGCAATAATTGAGAAAAAGTAGTGTAACTCCTGTGATATGGAGTGCATGTCAGATGCTCGAAACAGAGATGTTAAGACCTGGAGGGAAAAAAACAGAAAAGTAGTATACCATAATAAATAATTGCTCTCTGGATTACACGCATATACCAAAATTTCATGAGTAACACTGTGAGAGAAATACTCGCATGAAGCTTAGCCTTAAGCTAACAACCAAGTTACATGAGAAATACTTAAGGTGACAATGGTGGGCGCCGCTGTGACATGACGTTCACCCGAATAGTAAAGCGAAGTAACATTATACCAAAAGTAGTGACATAATAGCAACAATAGTGGGTGAGAAACTCACAAGGTGACTAAAATCTCAAAACTCTAAATTCAAATTAACAGATAGCTGTGAGATTCACGAAAATGTCTGGTTCATCAAATATTCCAACTGGAATAATGAGGGTCATGGTTCATGGAGTGGTCAGTAACCAGTGATTAATCCCCTAAGAAATAATGAAGCTCATGATCCGTGTTTAATCCATGTTGCACCGTCTGAAGGCGCATAATCCATGTTGCTTCCAGACGTCTGAGCCTCAGTTCTCTGTTGCCTCCTCTGGCGTTAGTGGCGGCCACATCAAATCCGAAGAACGAGAGGCGTTTTGGAGGCTTGCGTGGGACAAGTGGCTGCGTGGACTGCCATGGGGTATCTGGAATCCTGGCGTTGGAGTGCTCTGATGTGTTCCCCAATGCGTTCCTTCAATGGTCTGATGGTGCTTCCTACATACCATAGTTTACAGGTGCACTCTAGAATGTATATCACAAATTTAGTGTTACAATTGATGTTGCAATTGATCAGGTATTTCTTGTTGTTGATTGCTGTGAGATTTTTGATGCCATTCTGGGCAAATCTGCAGACACCACAACAACCACATTTAAAGAAACCCAGTGTGTGTGTTTTGAGCCATGATTGGCTACTGTGAGGACGAGGTACAGTGGGACTGAGTCTCGTTTTAAGAGTTCTACCACGTCTATAGGTGATCCGAGGTCTCGTGGTGATTACATCTTTAAGCGTAACATCTGCTAGTAGTACACCCCAATGTTTGTTAAGACTCCTTTTATGGCTAGACCCATGTCACTAAAATCGGTAATCAATCTAACTGGTTGATCCTGTTTGGTAACTGTGTTTTTGTCACATAAAGTTTCATGTCTCTCTAACTTTTGGATTCTTTTCTCAGCTTTATTTATGGTATGTGCATCATAACCTCTAGCCTTGAACCTAGATTTCATGTTGGAGATGCATTTCTGGAATTCTGGTTCCTCACTGCAGTTCCTTCTGGCTCTAACGAATTCACCGTAGGGTATCCCTTGAAGTTGATTAGAGGGGTGGGAACTTTCTGCATGCAGGATGGCATTGCATGACGTCTCTTTCCTATATAGTCGACTATGTAGTGTGTTAGACTTGATGTAGAGTTCCACATCGAGAAATGTGATGCTCGACTTGCTACAGACATTCGTGAACCTCATGTTCATGTCATTGGAGTTAAGGTAAGTGAAAAACTCTTCTAGTTTGTCTTGGGACCCTGACCATAGCAGAAGGCAGTCATCAATGTAGCGTCCCCAATAGATTATGCAGTCAACCCATGGAGCTCCCTTGATACCCCAGATCCAAATGGATTCTAGAACACCCATGTAGAGATTGGCAAATGATGGGGAAAATTTGGAGCCCATAGCTACGCCTTTAGTCTGCTTGTACCACACATTGTCGTAGAGGAAGAAGTTATTATTGAGAATGATGTCCATCATGGCAATCAGCATGTTGGTGTGTTGCCAAAGTGTGGCTGGCCTGTTGTGTAAAAGGCTGGTGATGGCTTTGAGACCAACCTCTGGTTCAATGGTAGTGTAGAGAGAAACCACATCTAAGGTTGCTAAAGTCATGTCCGGTTGCCATTGGACATCAGCTAGGATGCTCAAGATATGTTTAGTGTCCTGTATGTGTGAGGGTAAATTCTTGACCATGGGGCCCAGAAAGAGGTCAACATATTGAGCAAGTCTCTCTGTGGGTCCGCCTATACCTGATACTATGGGTCTACCAGCAGGAAAAGGGCCCGGTTTGTGTATCTTAGGAAGGGTATACAGCCAAGGGAATGCAGGTCTGTGTACCTTCAAATAAAGAAGTTCCTGATCGTCAATAAGACCTAAAGTATGCCAATCAGAAAGGTATTTGTTGATCTTAACAGTGAGGGTACCAGTGGGATTTTGATTCAATTGTTCATAACAGGAGGTGTTCTCTAGTTGAGTAAGGATTTCCTTGTGATAATCAGCGTGGTTCATAACCACAACATTCCCTCCTTTGTCGGCCTCTTTGATTATTAAATCAGGAGTGGAACTTAATGTTTTTAGAGCCACCCGTTCTTCTCTACGTAAGTTGTCTTTGGTCCTATGTTTCGAGTGAAGAGTTTTCTTTTCATGTTTGTCTATGTCTGTGAGAACTAGGTTGTAAAAGATATCCACAGAATTGCCCCCTGGGAGAATAGGAGTCCATCTAGACTTCGTCTTGAGACCACTGTTAAGAGTGAGGTCTGTGTCAATATCTAGTTCCAGAAGAAGATCTTCCATATTCATGGGAGGGTCGTCCATGTCCGTAAGGGACAGGAGTAAATGGGTGTCCTGAATATCTTTGATACTTTGTACACCCAAAGAATTGTCTGTGCAGATATTCTTGATGGTCTTAGTGGTGGTAGGGAAACTACTGAAATGTTTCCTGATCTTAAAACCCCTAATAAATTTAAAGAGGTCTATTTTGTGTCTACAGGTGTCTCCTTGTTCATGGGGATTAAAACTTAAGCCTCTGCTAAGAAGTGAGATCATCCCACTGTTCAGAGTATGTGATGAAAGGTTAACTACCTGCACACCTTGATCTTGTGAATCTATTTGTTTTTCCCGTCCCCAGACCTTAGTTTCTTCTTGTACTCTTCTGAGTCCTGACCTCTTCCCTCTACGGGTTTTCTGTCTTGGCCTCCTAATCTTTGTTGTGTCCGGTTCTCCCTTCGTATCGTTAGGACCTCTCGTAAAAAGATGATTTATTGAGGGTAGATCTGTTCAGGTCGTTTGTTGGGTTATCAGGTTCACTGTCACTGCTGGCAATGGTGTTGAGAGAGGTGGAACTGGATGAGATGGATGAAATGTCCGGTCTAATTGGTTTGTTACCAGGTGTGGCGGTCTGAAGTAACTGATCGTATTTTCTAGCGAAAGTAAAAACACGTCCCTCTCTGTAGTCAGCTTCGTCTCTTTTTAATTGTCGGGTTTTTCTGTCTTTTATTTCGTTCTGGTGTTTGGACAGGATGTCATTTAAGATGACATAATTCTTTTCTGTAGCTTCTTTTAAATCTAGGTCTGCAATTTCTTTTTCTAAGTTGGAAATTTCAATCTGGAGATTTGCTACTTTGCGTTCTGCGTTCTCTATTAATATGTTGATGAGTGTGTTTGAGTTAGAAGTGAGAGTTTCTTCCCATTTGCCTAAAAGATCATCGTCCAAATCATCAAATGTGGGAAAAATCTGGGAGCGAAGTCCTCTTGGGACCCTGTTAAGTCTCAGATATTGTTTTAAGGTGGCACTGTCCCACCATCTGGAATTCTCTGTTCTCTTTAATCTCTCTAGTCTTACGAATTTCTCTTTGAGACCTTCTCTACGTAATGGGTTTCCACTGGTGGATGCTGCATTAATAGTGATCCCTTTGGATAAGTTGTCAAAGAGTTCTGATGCGACCCTGTCTCTATCCATAGCCTAATCAACAGATAGCAATGAAATGGATATTTGAAGCGCTGCGGCTGCCTTTCCTGAAACCATAAAGTATGTATCAGTGTGGGGTTCTTAGTATTGACAGGAATAATGGCGCTCAAGCTAATTCGCGCTGAGTTTATGTTATACTAGGAGTGTGAACGGTGCAAGCCAGGTCAGGGGATATGCCCTAAAACCCCGTGATGGTATGGATAGAAATCCACACAAATGAAGTAGGTACAGTCCCGGGCACACGTAATGAGGATATAATATCAGGAGAAATGTCTCATACTGCAGAAATGTAGAGGGTCTACACCAGAATGATAATCATAGGTGTTTAATATAGTAACAGAGCATAAGCAACCAGCCAAAACAAAAGCAACCAGCCGACACGTGTTTCGTCACAAAGGGTAGTAACCCGTGACTCTTCAGGGCTGGGGAAGATATAAAACATAAAATAAACTGACAAGAAAGCAAACAAACGATGTATAGGCCGAAATTAAAAATCATAAATACAAGTGGAAACCTAGTTGCATAACTTACACACAAAATGACAATGAAAGATCTTTGCACCAAGATCAATAGGTCGAGCTGTGAATGTGTAGAGGAAGAAAAATAAATGGAATTGCAGACCAAGAGGCGAAATAATCAGTACATGGTGAATGAGAAGCGACACAAGCCAATATGATAAAATTGAAAAGGCAGCCTGTAAAGATAACAATCACGCACTAAGCGGAACGTGTTGGAAATACATGCAATGGAGGGCGCCCAGTCATGGCAACGAACAGGTTCTAAAAGCGGCTGTAAACGCAAAATCAGTGTTCGGTGAAAGGTACTCAGGCAGAAGACCAACTAGATAAACAAGGACTCCTAAATAGAGGATAGGTGTTGGAAATACATGCAATGGAGGGCGCCCAGTCATGGCAACGAAAAGGTTCTAAAAGCGGCTGTAAACGCAAAATCAGTGTTGGTGAAAGGTACTCAGGCAGAAGACCAACTAGACAAACAAGGACTCCTAAATAGAGGATAGGTCACCCAGGGTTAAAAGGAGGACCTCTGGTACACAAAAGGTAAAACAAAACCGCATAGTGAACGAAATGGTGATCACGAGCAAGCTCCATTGTGAGCTGGACGAGTGCAACTGGAAGACATGCAGAGAAAGCGAAAGAACGATAAAGACACAGCCTAGTAGGTGGCTCTGGAGGGAATAGACGGCTGCCTTAAGTGTGTGCTACTAGTAGGTAAAAGAAAAAAGGGGGGAAAGAGGGTAGAGACAAATACCTGAAAGGCGGTGCCAACAAGGTGGATTCTATGGAGAGGAAAAGGAAAAATGGTAAGGGAAAGGGGTGAGCTGGAAAAGGATAGATACGTACAGGGAAACTGAAGTGAAACCTACCAAGTGACCGTTCAAGAGTCCAAAACGGCAATGAAGAGCAGTGCGAACCACGGTAGGTGGACTACTGCCAAATGTAAGGAAAGGAAGACGGATATCGCCGGGCGGCGGATAAGCCAATGAGGACTATTGACCTGAGAGAAAACGGAAATTGGGAATGAAGTGAAGTGCCAAGGGTGGGAGGGAAAGGGGGAAGGGGAAAGACGAAAACACTAGAGTATCGAGGTGAAGAAGGCTTACCTTCAGAAAAGTCGATGCAGTCTGTGGCGACGAAATTGACCAAGTGCTAAGTAGCACAGGGGGAATATAGAATTAGGCGTGCCAGGTCAGTAGTCCAGGACGACAACGGCGGATGCGCCGGAGTACAGGAAACTGGATAGTGAGAGAGGGGGAGAAAAGGTGTAAGCAGATACACCAAGGATAGTGAGCTGACAAAGGTCGGCTCGTGTGGAGGGGACTGAGTCGCTTACCTGGGAGAGGTGTTGTTCAGGAAGGAAAATGGTTCCGGAAGATGGCCGGAAAAGGAGGGGCGGAGGCGGGGTTATAAAGGCAAGGTGGAGAAAGACTAGACCGCAGAAGGACAAAAGCAGAGGTGGGCTACACAGGACGCCATGTATAGAGTGTGCAGGTGTAGGAATTAGTGCTGTAAGAGGGATGTACGCCTCAAGTTGAAAGCAGAAAAAGGGGAAAAAAGAAAATAACATAGACTGAAATAAAGAAAGAAAAAGGGAACAAACGTACATAAAATACAGACAAACCGATAGATGGAGGATGTTGAAAGGAGAGATGAAGGAGAAAATAGATGCAATAATTGAGAAAAAGTAGTGTAACTCCTGTGATATGGAGTGCATGTCAGATGCTCGAAACAGAGATGTTAAGACCTGGAGGGAAAAAAACAGAAAAGTAGTATACCATAATAAATAATTGCTCTCTGGATTACACGCATATACCAAAATTTCATGAGTAACACTGTGAGAGAAATACTCGCATGAAGCTTAGCCTTAAGCTAACAACCAAGTTACATGAGAAATACTTAAGGTGACAATGGTGGGCGCCGCTGTGACATGACGTTCACCCGAATAGTAAAGCGAAGTAACATTATACCAAAAGTAGTGACATAATAGCAACAATAGTGGGTGAGAAACTCACAAGGTGACTAAAATCTCAAAACTCTAAAATCAAATTAACAGATAGCTGTGAGATTCACGAAAATGTCTGGTTCATCAAATATTCCAACTGGAATAATGAGGGTCATGGTTCATGGAGTGGTCAGTAACCAGTGATTAATCCCCTAAGAAATAATGAAGCTCATGATCCGTGTTTAATCCATGTTGCACCGTCTGAAGGCGCATAATCCATGTTGCTTCCAGACGTCTGAGCCTCAGTTCTCTGTTGCCTCCTCTGGCGTTAGTGGCGGCCACATCAAATCCGAAGAACGAGAGGCGTTTTGGAGGCTTGCGTGGGACAAGTGGCTGCGTGGACTGCCATGGGGTATCTGGAATCCTGGCGTTGGAGTGCTCTGATGTGTTCCCCAATGCGTTCCTTCAATGGTCTGATGGTGCTTCCTACATACCATAGTTTACAGGTGCACTCTAGAATGTATATCACAAATTTAGTGTTACAATTGATGTTGCAATTGATCAGGTATTTCTTCTTGTTGATTGCTGTGAGATTTTTGATGCCATTCTGGGCAAATCTGCAGACACCACAACAACCACATTTAAAGAAACCCAGTGTGTGTGTTTTGAGCCATGATTGGCTACTGTGAGGACGAGGTACAGTGGGACTGAGTCTCGTTTTAAGAGTTCTACCACGTCTATAGGTGATCCGAGGTCTCGTGGTGATTACATCTTTAAGCGTAACATCTGCTAGTAGTACACCCCAATGTTTGTTAAGACTCCTTTTATGGCTAGACCCATGTCACTAAAATCGGTAATCAATCTAACTGGTTGATCCTGTTTGGTAACTGTGTTTTTGTCACTTAAAGTTTCATGTCTCTCTAACTTTTGGATTCTTTTCTCAGCTTTATTTATGGTATGTGCATCATAACCTCTAGCCTTGAACCTAGATTTCATGTTGGAGATGCATTTCTGGAATTCTGGTTCCTCACTGCAGTTCCTTCTGGCTCTAACGAATTCACCGTAGGGTATCCCTTGAAGTTGATTAGAGGGGTGGGAACTTTCTGCATGCAGGATGGCATTGCATGACGTCTCTTTCCTATATAGTCGACTATGTAGTTTGTTAGACTTGATGTAGAGTTCCACATCGAGAAATGTGATGCTCGACTTGCTACAGACATTCGTGAACCTCATGTTCATGTCATTGGAGTTAAGGTAAGTGAAAAACTCTTCTAGTTTGTCTTGGGACCCTGACCATAGCAGAAGGCAGTCATCAATGTAGCGTCCCCAATAGATTATGCAGTCAACCCATGGAGCTCCCTTGATACCCCAGATCCAAATGGATTCTAGAACACCCATGTAGAGATTGGCAAATGATGGGGAAAATTTGGAGCCCATAGCTACGCCTTTAGTCTGCTTGTACCACACATTGTCGTAGAGGAAGAAGTTATTATTGAGAATGATGTCCATCATGGCAATCAGCATGTTGGTGTGTTGCCAAAGTAGAGGTTTAGAGGCCCAGCAGATTTCCGGAACTTGCATGTGTGCGTTGCTGTGTCCCTGCTGTCTAGCCTGTCCTTAAAAGTAAATTCTCACAATTGGTATTGACAGACCCTATAAGTCCTTAGTAGATAATAGGGCTAGGGGTTTCAAACTACCTATAAGTCCCTAGTATATAATAGGGCATAGAAGTTTAGAGGCCCAGCAGATTCCCTGCACTTGCATGTGTGCAGTGCTGAATACCTGCTGTCATGTTAAATGCAGCCTTGCTTTGCAGACTGTCTTTAAAAGTAAATTGTATTCAAATTCTACTTTGGTGGTATGGGCACTTTAAAAGTGATATTCTACCTTATTTGTACATATTAGGCACCCTCTAAGGTCTCCCCTAAGAGTCCCAGGGGTAGAGGGGCATGTAACTATAAGCAGAGACCTTAGACAAGATTTTTATATGTCCTGGTAAGGGGAAAACTGTGCATTTCATTTTTTCCCCATTTTAGATACTTAGTTTGATAGGCTAACATTGCAATATGTTATTTAGGTATTACTATTGCTAGTAAAGGAGTGAAGTATCATTCAAAGACTTAAAAGATTGGTATTGATAAATCAAACAGCATGCCACTGTTGAATTTATCATAACTAGTACAGAAGAGAAATTATCAAACTTTCTCTTCTGTACGCCAAACTCCAGCCTTCTAGTGGTCTCTGCTGATTGGTCAGCCTTAACAGGCTTAGCCAGGCTGCTTTGATAAGGTGAAAGGTGGCCTGGACAGAGCAGAGGTTATCTGATGGATAGAGCTCTAAAGCTGCGGAGGATAGGTCATAAAGAGATGCCTGGGTAAATCAAACTGAGCTCAAAGAGACAGCAGATCAGTAAGGAATGCCAGGCATACCTATTCCCACATCCTGTTCCCCAGCCAAATGGCAGGCTTAGGACAGGAATTTGCAGAGTTCAGGTGTAGGAGGAAATGAGCCACACTGGGTTGGTTTGGCCAGCTCTTAATCCCCTGGAGAGAAATCATCCATGTTGGATTTTGGAAGTGCAGTGTTTTGTGGGACAAGAAGATGCCACACTTTGGAGGAAGTTGTCATGGTTTTGGGTGGCAACCAGCATCTCATTGGACAGAGGTGCCCCCTGCTTGTCACTCCAGAACACTGAATAAATATGTGAGAGCTGCATAGTCTCTCAGATTTGCTGCCTGAAACTACAAGGAGAAGAAGGACTGCCCTGCTGCAATCTGGATTTGCACCCAAATGCCTGCACTCTGACTGACAGCGCCTGCTGAACAATCTGGTACTACAGTCCTGGGGACTGCACCTTGCTTCAAGAAGGAGTAAGCAGTGAACTCCCTGCAAGCTTAAGGTTAACAGAGCACACCTACATCAACTCCACTAAGAGTACCTTTTAGAAATGGGGGTCTCTAGTTGGCAGGTTGTTACCCAGTCCAAGTAGGGACCCTTCTTCCTAGTCAGGATAAGGGAGTTACACTACTAAAATGACCCCTGCTCACCCCCTTGGTAGCTTTGCAAGAGCAGTCAGGCTTATTTCTGAAGGAGCGTGCTCATAACCAACTGTAATACATTGGAAACACTACCAAAGAACACCACACCAGTTTTTTGAAAAATAACCAATATTTTATTTGTGCAAAACAAGACCAAAAACAATACAAATCCACCATACAGTTCTCAGAAATATCAATAAACAAAAATAGACTTAAAATACAGTTCCTTGAACTTAATAGCTCCTTCTGCGGCTGTCACGGCATCGTGAACAACAAATCCAATCAGTTCTTGCTGACTGGGGCATTGTGGGCCGACTACGATGTTGGGAGGACCCGCAAAACAGTACCTTTAGAAATGCAGGGCATCGGCGAGCTCGTGTTTAGCTCTGAATAACTGTAGTCGGTTCTAGAGGTCGATGCAGGAGTCATCGGGCCCTTGAAGTCACACGTGTTGCAGATCGAACTTCTTGTGGTTAAAGTCAGGAGCGCCAGCAGGTGTCGGGGCTGCAGTGCGAAGTGTAGCGGTGTGGCGTGCGGTGCCCTCAGGTCGCGGTGCAGGCAGCGGCTCGGTGACGGTCGTCCAGTGGCGTTGGTAAGATCAGGGCTGCAGTGCGAAGTGATGTGGTGCTCGTCGCGGTGCTGGCAGGTCACGGTGCAAGCAGCAATGTCGCAGCTGCTGAAGCGCTGTCATCGGCTGATGAACTGGAGACGATGGTGCCGGCGTTGGTAGGCCAAGGCTGGGGTGCGGGATGAGGGTGGTGCGTCATGTAACTTATGAGCGGTGCCCTCGAACTGCGGTGCAAGCAGCGGCGTTGATGTCGGCATGGAGCGGTGGCCTGGGGGACACCAGGGTGGCAGCATGAAGCGAGGTGGTGCAAAGTGCAGGGCCCACAGGTCACGGTGTAATTAGCAGCTCGGTGGTGGCATTGAACGGCGTCGTTGGTGAGACCAGGGTTGTGGTGCAAAGTGTGGCTGTGCCTTCTGCAACACCTTCAGGTCACGGAGCCGGTAGCGGCGTCATTGACAGCGTCGGGTTGCTGTTTCTTCTGTTGCAGCACAAAACACACAGTTCCCAGTGCTGGTAACAGATGAACTTGAAGTCTTTGCTGTTCCTGAGACTTCTTGAACAGGGGCCAACTCTACCTCAAGCCCTTGGAAAACTCAAACAAAGAAGTTGCAGAAAATTCAGTCCAGTCCTTTCCCTGCCCAAGACAGAAGCAGCCACTGCAGGCCAACACAGCGAAGCACACAGCAAAGTGATAGTTTCTCCCCACATCTTTTCCAGCTCTTCTTTTTGGCAGGATTCTGAGCCCAAAAGTGTTCTAAAGTTCTGGGGTCTGGGCCCCAATATTTATACCACATTTTTCTTTGTTCTCTTGTGGCAGAAAGTCTCTGTGCTTAGTCCAAACCAGTTCTCTCCTCTCTGGCCCAGCTTCCTGGCAATAGGTGGGGACAGCATTGTGTAAGGCAGACCAGGCCTATTCAGGTGCAAGGAAATCTCCTCCCATTACTCTAAATGCAGCCCAGGCAGGGGCGGCTCCCCCTGGGCATAAGAGCGCCTCCCGGTCTTTATTTTATTTTCCTTTTCTGTCTTGCATTAAATATTGAAAACGACACTTAAGGGGGATAAAAGCAAAATACACTAGCATTAGCACTTGTGACTACAGTCACTCATGACACACACGCATACAAACACACAACGTAACTAACTTAAGTTGTTACACACGCAGCATTCACCATCTGTCATAGTGACTAAACTCTGGTGGATGGCACACATGCGCAATTTGCACAGCCTTTCGCCTCAGGCTGCCATAACCAAACTGTGGGGCTGACGATCTGACATCCCTGAGGCCTGTGATGTCATCAACCCCACATAGCAATAGCCTCCTGGGCTAAGCTCCACCCCTTGAGGACGTTTTATTAAAGTTAGCACCGGGCGCTGCAGCCTGAAGCCCTGCGCCAGGGGCTTCACGTCAGTCAAGGTTTGGAACAATGCCACTGACTCCACCCTTCCCTAACTCACCACAGGGTGAGGTGGGTTCAGGGGGCCTCAGTGACCCACCCCACTCTGTGACAAGTTGGGGAAGGGTGGGGTTGAGATGTTGAGCACTGGATTTTCCGGCGCAGTGTATCAGCTCGAGTTTCAACGATCCACTGCGCAGAATCCAGTTCACAGCTTCCCACATTACTGTTCAAACTACACCGCTATAGAATCCAGCCTGCAAGAGAGATCACGCTGCAGAAAGCAGTTTAGCTTCCACACTTTGTCTTGTGACTTTTCCCAGACACCGGGAAGACAGGAACGAATTGTAGGCTGCTTCAGGTGATGCGTTATCAAATTAACAGCAGCACTTCCACGTTTTCTGTCTCCTTATGTGCTTAGAACCGTTGGCAAAAAAAACGGACTGGCTGAAGGACACCTTCAAGGCATGGGGCCAATTAAATAGTTATCATAACATACTATGTTTTCCTGTTTCGTACAAATAGGGGTGTAACAAAAGCCCCTGCTGTGCACAGAGTTCCAAATCCTTCAGGGCACTTCCATTCAGCCAACATATGAATATTTGTTATTTGAAACTCGCATTGTGCAGATGGTCCCGTTATTTTGCTTAGAAATAAAACATCCATTTTCCAGTGTGCATCAGTAGGTGGTGACGGTCTTTTTAAATTAACTCTTGGATGTAGTAGTGCCCTCTCGAAGGCTTCTGTGGCTGTGGAGTGCTTTCAGATATACAGTGATTTCAGCAGCACTAAATTTGAACTACATTCCCCAGCCTGCCCTAACCCTCAAGCCCTGGCCACCTGCTCAGCTTGCTGGGTCCTGAATAAATCGTTGCAGGTGTGCATTTGGGAGAGCACTTTGGGTAGAAGGCTGAAGGTATGTTTGTTGATCAAATTAATAAATGGGTACAGAAGGATTGGCTGGAAAGGCCTCAATTTCAAGTGTTCGTGTAATCTTGCCTGTGATTTCTCCATGTTTGTAATTCCATGTCAAATAGGAATAGTTGCGTCTCGTTTTACATAAGCCTAGCATGACCCTGCCCTTTCACCTCAGAATAAGGCTGTGTGGTTTGTTAGGTGGAGCAGAGTAAACAGCTCAAGGAGAAAAGGCATTGGTGGTGTCAATTTTCGAATTTTAAGTCTGGCTCATGGAAAAGGTGACAGAAGTGTGAACTGGGCATAATGGGACATATATAATTATGGACATTCAGATCTCCCAACCTACACAGTGCCACCGTGTGTCACACAATATTGGCATGCTGCTTATGCATAGCTGCCACATTTTCAGATTGCTTATGTGTGATATTTCCATGGTTTCATTGCACTTATGAGTGACATTCAGCAGCTGAATGTGTGACAAATTCTCTCAAGTAAATCCAAGAATGAGGTCAAAGGAAAGGGATAAATATTGGAAATTACGCTCTTTTGATTATTGAAAAGGTCTAAGAATATTTTGAAATTGTTGCAAAATTACTGGAATGGAAGGTTAACACTGGCTGTAAAATGAAATTAAATCTCTGCACATTTTGCTGCAGCTTTTGTTATACTGTGTGTAATACAATTTTAAATCATTGTGCATATTCACACCACTCAATCAATCAATCAGGAGTTTGTTAAGCGCGACTACTCACCCGTGAGGGTCTCAAGGTGCTAGGGGTAGGGGGGGTACAGGATCCATTCCATTAAGGAGGGGGTCTGTCGAAGAGCCAGGTTTTGAGGTTTCTTGCGAAGATGGGAAGCGATGTTGTCTGAGGTGGAGCGGAAGGGCGTTCCAGGCTTTGGCCGCGAGGAAGGAGAAGGAGCGGCCTCCTGATCTGGTCTTTCTGGTGCGGGGCACCACGGCGTAGGAGAGCTGGGCTGATCGTAGGGTCCTTTGGGGTGCGTGGAATTTGAGTCGGCTGTTCAGGTATGCTGGTCCGGTGCCGTGGAGGGCCTTGTGTGCGTGGGTGAGTATCTTGAAGGTGATTCTCGCCTCGACGGGGAGCCATTAGAGTGTGCGCAGGTGCTGGGAGATGTGGCAGTGTTTTGGCAGGTTGAGGACCAGTCTTGCGGCGGCGTTCAGGATGTTCTGTAGCTTGCGGGTGAGGTTTTTGTTAATTCCGGCGTAGAGTGCGTTGCCGTAGTCGAGTCTGCTGGTGACCAGGGCGTGAGTGACGGTCTTTCTGTGTTCGAGGGGGATCCATTTGAAGGTCTTACGAAGGAGGCGGAGGGTGTGGAAGCAGGAAGACGAGACGGAGTTGATCTAGCGGTCCATTTTGAGCTCAGAGTCCAGGATGATTCCAAGGTTGCGTGCATAGTCTGTGGGGGTTGGCGGTTTTCCGAGGGCAGGGGGCCACCAGGTGTTGCTCCAGGCTTCCAGGCTCCTGCAGTACTTGCTTCCTCTAGAATCCCTTTCCTCCAGGTTTCTGCAGTACTCCTGCTCCAGGTTTCTGCACATCTTCCCTCTCCTCAGGCTCCTGCAACTCTTCTCACCCTAATGGCTCATGCTGCATCACTCTCGCACTTGGCACCTGTAGCTGCTTCCTTCTTGCCCGAGTACTCCAGTGCTGCTCTCTAACAAACTTGCTGCAGCACTTCAATCCTTCAGCGCTTGCTTGGTTATTGCAACTCTTCCCTTCTTCCAGATTCTTGCGGAGCTGCTCTCCCTGCAGTAGACCCCCACTTCTAGGTTCCTGCACCTATTCCCTCCTTCCAGGCTCCTATGGTACTTCCATAGCTCCATGTTCTTGCAAGGTGCTACTAAATTCAGCCTGCTAAAGCGTCCATTCTCTCTAGGTTCCTACACTTCCATATCTTCAGCTTCCTGCACTGTTTCTCTACTTGCAGGTTCCTGTAGTACTTCAGATATTGTGGAACTGAGTTCCTTCAGGTTCTCAATTCAGTGTCCCACCTTCTTTCAGCACATCCTCCTTATGGCCTTATCCAGGCATCCTGCTCAAGCACAGATGTCACCCATGCACACAGACTTTGTTTAGAGTGCACTCCTAATCCTTCTGCAGCAGAAGCGTAGATACAATAGTGTTGTGGCACTGGGTCCCAAAGACCCACTGAATTACTGTTACCTCAGTATTTTAATACTCGTCCAGCAGAGTGGGGACACATTTTGCTTGCCTCAATTAGCACATTTTCTTGGCACCATTGCTGTGCCACTCCGAAGAAAATAAACAACCAAGGCTTGTGCACCAATGTTGTACATGATAGGATCAACACAGAATTTCTCGTTCTGGTTTGACTTGTGGCCTTACTCTTTGCTCTTTCTGTTTTGTACCTTCTTCTTCCACTCCAGCTCTCTTTCCTGCCCTCACCTTTTAATTCATTGAATACCATTCAATCTCCCCTCTGACCCTTTCTTCCTTGTTGGTGTTATTATTTCTCTGGTCCATGTATTGTTGTGTTCTCAATTGTCACTTGCACAGAGAGCTTGTTCAGGAAGACCACTTAGGGTGTAAGTGATGAGCATTTGCGCACTGTTTCTTTAGAAATGCCAGTGGAAACTATTATTTTGATCATTTTATTATCAAAATTGTACTGCAAACTGCCCTATTTTAACCAATTTTCTCAAAACAATTCTTGGGGGAGAAACCACCCGCCCCCAAACACCCCTCAGGACAGTCACACTCTCTCAAGTAAAGTCACTCTTCCAATTTAAGACGCACCACTTTCAAACTTCGCCGGCCGCCACTGAGCCCAGGTCTATTCAGCCCAGCCCTGACTCATCTAGGAAAGGCAGGACACACCTCAACCCCCCCCAGTGGCTGTCTACAGTGAATGCACATCCCCAGCCCCTGTCACTCCAAAGCCAGACAGTCAATCCATAACCCAGCAGAGTCACGCAGGATGGTTAAGCAAGAAAATGCCGTCTCTCTAATGCCTAGCTGACAGTGAAGTTGCGGTTCATATCGGATTTAGAATATGGATGTGCTCAGACTTAAAAACAGGATGGAATGAATACAGAAATAGACGCCTGCCTCTGAGCAACCCGGGAACGTTTGAAAGAAATTCCCCCCGGCATAAATTACGAAGCGCACTGCAGTAATTTCCGTTGAGAAATTTTGGTTACCACGCAAATAGGAGTCAGAGCAGCAGCTCTGTCCGAGAATCAGGCAATCAGAAATCGCTGACCATTAACATGAAGCCCTGATGAGAGTCCCGGTACCAGAGGACTGGGTCTTGAAACGCGTCTGCACTTTTTTTCAACACGGAGGAATTTGAATAAACCTGTTGTGACGTGAGGGATTTGCATTGAATAGTATGCCCCACGCACAAACTCTAAATATTTTCCCGTGTTAGGCACATGTTTGGCCCCAAAAACAAGATAGGGATAAGAGTATTCTAGTTTCTGATGTGATGATGCAAAAGTCCAACGTTTTTGTATATAAATGTGTTTGTATACAAGTATTTCATGCACTGTCTATTGTGAATTGTCATAAGTATTTTTCATGTTTTGTATGTTAATTTGAAAAATGTGTGTCTCTTCACTTCTCATGCAAGTATCAAAAAAATTGGTAAATATAAACAATTGCAAAGAAAGGAATGGTTTAATAAAAATTCCATTCAAACAGAAAAGATAGTGGTCTGTTTGTGGCTCAAAAATAATAAGAGCATAACGTCAAACGGAGCCAGGTTCTCCTTTTTGTATTCAGTCTCTCTAAAAGTGGCATTTTCAAACACACAATTTAAAAACCATCTTTACTAAAAGATGTATTTTTAAATTCTGAGTTCAGGCATACTAAACTCCTATCTTGTCCAATGGAAAGGTGTGCTTGGAAGATGTTACAAAGCAACTCCAAATCATTCCTACGGGACAGATAGCCTTTCCATAGTGGAAAACAAATTATACTATATTTCACTATCAGGACATATCAAACACACCGGTACATGTCATACCTTTCACATACACTGCACCCTGCCCATGGGGGTACCCTGGGCCTACCCGAGTGGGTGCACTTGCCAGGTCGACATGGCAGTCATAAACTGCGTGCAGACTCTGCAGTGGCAGGTCTGAGATACCTTTGCAGCGCTACTCATGTGGGTGGCACAATAAGCGCTGCAAGCCCACTAGTAGTATTTGATTTACAGGCCCTGGCACACCTTGTGCACTTTACTAGGGACTTACCAGTAAATTAAATGAGCCAAACATGGAAACCCCAATCCATATACACAAATTATCTTATGAGCACTTGCACTTTAACACTGATCAGCAGTGAGAAATTGCGAAGAGAAACTAAACCAGCAAAAACAGAGTCAAAACTAGGAGCTCGAAAAGCAAAAAGACAGGGGAATCAATCCAAAAGATGCCAGGTCTAACAGTCCCCATCCTGGAGTGTGTCCAGTTGACCTTTAAGTATTTGGCCAGGTGCATTGTGGGAACTGCAGCCCAGATATCCCAGAGACCATCTAGGAGATCCCAGACCTTTAGATTGGTGTTTTGGACACTTGGAACCTACAAGGATAACTTCAGAAAGCTCCTCCTAAAGTTTGGAGGACTTTGGAGTACTTTTGTGAAAAAGCTCCATGAGGTGACCGACCGATGTCAAGAGTCAAGCCGACAATCTTCAACTGTGATCCGGCCAGGATTTCAGGTTCATCCCGCTGAAAGCTCCGGAGCTCAAGACTTCCAGAAGTCAAGCCGGCAAACCTGCACCGAATCCAGCCTGTTGTGGAGGGTCGAGCGACTTCAGAAGAAAAAGCTCCAGAAAGGTTTCTAAGTGTGAAGGCAAAATTTTGACCAGGTCCTCCCGCTTAGTGTATACGACCAGGGCTCCATCACAGTCAGCCTCAAACTTTAACTTTGTCCCGGTCAAGCACGACCAGATGTCCCAGAGTTGCGCTATATGTTTTCAAGCACTATAAAGTGGTTATTCTTTAAAAATTCATATCTCCGGTTCCCTACATTGGAGTTTTGTTGGTTTGGTGTCATTTTGAAGATAAAAATATCTCCTATTGTTATACATTCGTTTGGGATTTTTAATGTATGTTGTCTCTTACTTATTGGATGTATTTGGTGCTTTTAAATGCTTTATACCTGTCTTCTACCTCGCATTGAGCAAGGGACTAATTCAGTGAGACCTTTACTGGACCTTAACTAGGTTGGTGGCCTTATTGCCCTTGGCAAGTACATACTTAACCCTACTAATAACCCACTTTCCAACACTCTATTAATCGGACCCAGAATTACAGATTCCCCTGGCAATTCCTCATTTCTTAGAGTACCATCAAGGTCCAACTCATAATGGACTGGATTTTCCCGAATCCCAGTAATCCCAGTATCTGTAACTCCGGTTACCAGTAATCCTGGTAATTGTAACACTGGAATGGAGAAAGTACAAACCATTTTGCATGCTAGCTGTATTGAGGGCCTATGTATGTTTTAAAGAACTGGTAGCAAGAGGTCATCTAGACAGCTGTGCTGTCAAAGCAGATGTAAAAAGGTTTATAAACCACCATCTTCATTTTTTAATGAAACTTAAACAGCTTTCTCTACTGACAGAAAAAAGGATTAAATCAGACCAATCAGGCCAAAATGTAGTTCACATTAGGTTGACAATCTTTGCAACAGGAAAACTCATCATTTTTCCCTCAAACAATGATATGCCGCCTGACAAGCAAATAAATGGATTGTAAGGTGGTCATTGGTTACAATTAGAAGAAACTCTTCTTTTAGTCCCCAGAGACATCCCAAATTTGACAAGAACATGCACTGATGCCATTTCTGTTTCCTCAAACAGCTGGCCGTATTTGATACCTTGGGGCTGATTTATATGTTGGTGGAAAGGGTACACCTTTCGCAACAGTAACAGAGTACCATTTCTGCCAGGATAATGGCTCACCTGCCTGATTTAAATGCAGTCGGACCTTTGGTGTATTACCAGTTCAGACTATTTCATCTCCACTGTGGTTACACCCCTCCGATGGCCCGAGGGAGTAGAGGCCATTGGAGGTTGTCCTGTGTGTCCGCCTACCTAATTTAGATGGGCGAACATAGAGGTCAGTTTTCACTTCCCTCACTGCAGGAAAACCCATGGGGTAAGTGGCAGTAAAACTGCACAATGTCCCCCTTTGCCATGGGAGCTATCTTGTTTTTTTTATTTTAAAAATCAAAATCCCGCTTTCGTGTTTTGTTTTTGAAAGTAAAAAAAAAACATATAACTTTGCCGTAAAGCTTCAGCATGTTTGATGGAGCCGTACGGCAAAGTTACAATACATTGACAGGAACCCCCTTGACAACAGTACCTGTCAATGCTTAAAATGTCTGCCAGTCCAACAGACATTTCAAAATTTGGTCTTCGGGACCTCTGCCAGGGCTTCAGTAATTTGCTTCGTCAACCTGGCAGAAAAAGGCCCGACCGCCGACTTTTAAATTTGGCCCCTTATTTTTTTTTAAAGTCTTAGAACTTTAAGTGAGGTCTTTTATTTTCATAACATAAGATCTTTGTATTAAAGGCATCTCGGTTGTACTATGTTTCTGAAAATTAAACTACGTCAGGTGTAAGGCTAACTTTTGAACTGGCTTTCTTGGACAATTTATATGAATTGCAACTATGTTCATAAAAAATAAATGCCTCAACACCAAATGATCACCTTCTGACATGCAACATACCTCATTACCATTAGTATGGAAATACATTATTTATAACAAAAACATGACACCTGCCACTGTATCTTCTCCAAACACTCAACCACAAAACTGGAAGGATTATGAATAATATCACATGCTCATTGACTACACTACAATACCATCCAATCCTCCTCCATGACAAAGGCTAAGCCACATTCCTCGTGTATACACCTCCTGGCTACAGAAAACAAATCTACAGCAAATACACACTATTTGCCTTATTGACTTCTCACACTATGTATATTTAAAATTAACCTTTTAGATGACACTGCACTCAAAAACATTAAGTGCCAAATGTATGACCCGTTTTTGCATGCACAAACGGGTTTGCGACCCGTTTGCGCATGCAAAAACCTCATGGGCCATGTACAAAGCCTATTTAGCGAGTCGAAATTATTTGCGACTCGCTAAATAGGTTTTGCGACTCGCTATTAGGAAGGGGCATTCAGCCAGTGGAAACGCTTGACCTGACTGCTTGTTTGCCATGGGGCTGCCAGGTCACAGTGAGGATTACTTCACCAACTTTGGCTGAGTGACCACTAATCATTTTTCTGGCAATACGAGGCACGAAGGGCCCACAAGGGATATACTCACAATGGCACCAAAACATAGGGGGAAAACTCCAATTACATCAGGGCCGATTATATTTTCTTTAACACTAAAAATCGCATGCTTTGGGTGTTTTGAGCCTTTTGATTTCCACAGATATGCAGCAAAGCTTAACACTGCTCATTACAGACCACTACCTAAATATCCATAAACAACTCCACCTAATGGGGGAAACACAGACAAATAGGCACAAAACTTGAGCCCTAGTGTTCGGGTATGACACATTGCCCAAAATGATCACCACTCAATAACTCTCCTTCCATGTAATTCAAGAAAGAACCCAGTATCAGATCACAAAATGGATTATGAGCAGAAAAAGGTGTAGAGCAGCAGTTGTCCACATGATTTTGATATACACTCCTGAGGATTTGTGATAATCCTCTGATTGTAGCAAATGTAGAAACAATTGTCAAAAATTGACTAGGCGAGTGGAGATTATCTCTGGGAGACAATGGCCCTACTTTAGGTACCAGGATAGCATGGGGAGCCTAAATAGGGTAAAGGTTCACACTTCCTTAGTCTATATATGGGCCTGATTCACAAAAATACTTTGGAAGTTGGCAATGTTGAATCATAGGTTTCTGACTTTCTGAGTGTTCAATTTACAAACGTCACCATATCAAGTGCTTAAGATCATCCACAGTTCCTTCTCTGAAGAAGAACCTAGGCACCCAAGAACCTGGCTTCTGTGTTGTCACAAACAGATACTGCTACTGACTCTTCTTAACTCAGGACACATTAAACGAATAAATTGCATATGGCTGGGTCCAAACTGGGGTGGTGTGGTGTGGTGAGCAAAAGAACGATGGATTGAACCCAGATCTTTGTGACTGGGGGTGAATGTTTGCATTGTTCAGCATTCCGTCCATCATTTGTTCCTTTTGCTTTTGTTGCCCTAAGTGGGAAGGGTATGCCCAGATGTGGGTCCCGGGCTCACTGCGCCACTGGATTCAAGCTAGTCTGGCTGATGAGGGGGATGCCCCGAAACCGGTCCCAGGATCCTTGTTTCCGGTTCCCGGGAGGACCTGGTTGGCAGTTCGGGCTGGACTGTTCACATGAGGCACAGGGTCATGACTGATTTGCATATGGCTGGGTTCAAACTGGGGTGGTGTGGTGAGCAAAAGAATGATGGATTAAACCCAGATCTTTGTGACTGGGGGTGAATGTTTGCATTGTTCAGCATTCCGTCCATCATTTGTTGCTTTAGCTTTTGTCGCCCTCAGTGGGAACGGTATGCCCAGATGTGGGTCCCATGCTCAGTGCGCCACTGGATTCAAGCTAGCCTGGCTGATGAGGGGTGATGCCCTGAAACTGGTCCCAGGATCCTTGTTTCCTGTCCAGGGAGGACCTGGCTTGACAGTTTGGGCTGGATTGTTCCCATGAGGCACAGGGTCATGTCTGATTTGCATATGGCTGGTTCCAAACAAGGTTGGCGTGGTGAGCAAAAGAAAGATTGGATTAAACCCAGATCTTTGCGAATGGGGGTGAATGTTTGCATTGTTCAGCATTCTGTCCATCATTTGTTCCTTTCACATTAAATGAATAAACAAGCAGGGCAGAGGTTCAATATGAACCATCCTGTTCAGTGCAAGAGCACATACCTGAGCCACAATAGTGAGCAAAAGGAAAATGAGCTTCTTTTACATGCAAAGAACTGCAAATCTTCATGATCACACAATTGCCCCATCTATCAATTTCATGCTTAAGAGAAAATCCATGCATCTAGACAGCTCCATCTAATTGATTGCACACAACAACAGCATGCAGGAGAGCAGACCATGCCTATGTGCAAGAATAGGACCCGTACATGTACAAGGTCACGCCATAAGAAACAGCATATTTCTTTGATAAGATGGTGGTGGCGGCATTAGTAAAACATAACTTATGAAGAAATGTTGAATGTATTTCAGTTTTACGCTGTTTATATTAGATATAGCACTGTTATTTACACACCTTCAATCAAATGAAGCAGCCTACAGTGTCCATGGGACTCTACTGTAAACCAAAGGAATTAAAAAAATACAAATAGAATAGAGTATATTTTTATTTTGCACTAGAAAGTGTTTTGAGCTTGAAAGTGGTGGCTTTAATCAGTAACTCATGCATGTAAAATAATTGATACATTTGGGGTGTCACAATGCATGCAGTACTGCTCTCTCACGGAGGGAACGCTTTCGGTCTGTAAGTTCTGCAACTCTTTAACGACGATGAAGGATAGTTATTCCTTATGGGGTGAAGTGCATTTAGTCGGAAATACGTTACAGTTAAAGTTATTGAAGGCAGTTGTTGTCTACGGAGACTAGGGGGTTTCTGACATTTACTCTCCCAGTGCAGAGCATGACAGGCACAACCTTTCCACATAAAATTTACTAGCTGTAATTGGACTTGGTGAACCCAAATAGGAAATGTGAAGTATGTGACAGACTGGTGCACCATAAAAGTCTGAGATCAACTTATACTTGTATTCCCTGACCTGGTGCACATTTACATGAGATGGAAGAAAGGACACTCCCTTTGAGACATAATAGGGAAGATACCAAAAGGAAAGGGACAGCTTCACGCACACTAGGTAATGATCATCCTCATTCAATGCCTGAGACAACCTCCATCATACCGCAAGTGTCTTCTTTGCAGCTGGTGAAAAGACAAGCGTGTTATAAATGTCAATGACTCTCACCAACTGCTAAAGCATTGGAGTCAGGAGTTGTACGAAATGGTATGAGCTGCTGTGCAATGGTCATCCATTGCTTGTTCCTAGCATCTTGACTGCTGTCCCAAAAATAGGGCTGTGCCTTTCATGACCTCACCGGCACAGCCATCCTACCCCTCTCCTGGATAAAGCCTCAGGTCAGCCACAAAATACTCAGTGGTATTTAAATCATCTTATGACATCTGCACTGCAAGGTATTCGTTTCTTAAAAGGATATTCAGGAGACATCGTTATCATTTGGTTTTGGTCTCATCCAAACCAAGGGTTCTGCTGATGAGCAAAGCTATATACTGCTGCGAAAAACAATGCTGAACTTTGTTGGAAAGTGGAAGAAGTATCAAAATGCCCCCCTTTGTGGCTTTTCTGCCAGATTGAAACGTGGCCCTTTTTGGAGTCTCCTTTTCCTTCTTGTATGGAAATTACTCTTTTAGCATGATCACCCCAAAGGTGTTGTGTAGTTCCTATAAGATCTATATAGGATCTGCGCGTTTAGACAACATACACTGCGGGACTGGTGTCCAGACTGATTCCAGACACCCCCACCGGGTATGTTGGCCTGTGTACCAGCTAGCTCGCAATGCCACTATAACCTCCTCTTACCAAGGAGAGAATAGTTCTTGGCCACTATCGAACATGACAACCCTGATCCCTCAGGACTGTGGAAACAGTAACTTACTTTTCGCTCAGTCACTCGTGCTCACTTGTTCTCAGAGAGATACACAGAATAAACGGTTGGGACGTTTTAAATAAGCATTTATTGAACAGTCGTTATTCTAGCATAAAATAAGTGCACTGAAATCACCAGTAGACAGTAGCATATATAAATGAGTAGCAGCACTAAGAAAGTAAACAGATGGTAGGTTTCTACCATTTTGCTAAAATCATAACTACAGGTAAGTATATAAAATACATGGCAATAAAATGCGTACTCCTACGATGCACCCTAACTAGATGTACCTAAATGTACCTAGCATGTGAGTAGGTGTAAAGCCAAGAATCCCTCTAGGATAAAGCCAACCCCATTACCTGATGTGAGACTGCGGGGCCCGTTCTGGTCTCGAGCTGAACACCCCGCAAGGGATGTCAGACCACTGCAAGCTGGAGTATCTGCATACAGGGACCTCAGCATCTTGCGTCAGTGTGTCGGCCGGGAAGTCCTGTTCTCCTCTCTCTATCTCAGCAAGATGTGGTGTTTATATACCCTGAGGTATCCCCAGGGATTCTACCTTGCTGTGCCAGTGTCAGACTTAGGATGACGTTGGGAATGGGCTTTATACACAGTTATTATGCAGGAGATGATGGTCCTGCCGTGATTCAAAGAAACTAAGAATCCTCATGCATAATTTATGAGGCCAGTGTCTAGGGAAAAACCCTACGTACTTGTGTGTAGTATTGTAACTGGGTAAAAGGTCAGTCCTTCAAATCCGTTATGTATGTAGTATAGGAGAGAATGTAGGTGAAGGGTTATAATGTTACCTAGACCTATATCGGGGTACCTATATGAAATATAACACCCACTCCTCATCCGACTGGATGACATTACTAAAATCTATCGTACTACCAAGGCGTGTAGAGGTTTGTATGCAACTAATAATAAAAACATTGTTAAGAGAAGTTTCAAAAGCGTTTAAAAAAAAACCTTTAAAAGTGTTCTACAAAAAAAAATCATTCAAGTAGCGGCTCTAAAGTGTCCATTTATATAGTCCCAACAACTACAAGCATCTGAAAGCCATGCTGGTCAAAAGGTTTCAATTTGGAATTTCAAAAAAGGAAATAAGCCAAATCTTCCCAGCGTGCGACATGCCAAATGTTTATGTGTCCTTGCTGGTAGACGCAACATTGCTGCTGTCTGCATACGCAGCTGACGATCCCTGTAACACCACACAAAGAATGTCAATTGTGCACAGATGATCTTCCGTACTGCTTGCAGCAGATGCCGGGGCAGCCTGTGCCACATCCAAGGCCTGAGCTGAGTGTTGGAGGAGCCGGTGTCCATACCAAAAAGAGCAGAAACTACCTGTGGTGTCTCTAAGAATGCTGCCAACAACATGGAAATGCGCTGAGGACAGTGCAGAACATGGGCCGTTATCGGGTCCAGTAAAGCATCATCGTCCGGTGGCGCAACCGATGGAAGTGGAACCAGAAACCACGTGTGTCCAGACCTTATTGTTGTTTTTTTCATCTTGGTGGAAATGAATTACATCTTATGTTTCCCTTTGAATCCAGATGTGCATAAGTGTCTTGTATGAGTGTGAACGTCTGTGAGGTATGTATGTTTTGTAAGAAGATTTGTCATTGTGGGGACCAATAAAATTGCATTTTATTTCGCATGATTGTTTATATGTATTTACAATTTTTATTAAAAAAAAACAAAAAAGTTTTTTGTATCTATTGAGAAAAATGATATTTAATGTATTGGTAAAAAAGGAGAAAAGGAGTTAATGAAAAGAATAAATATGATCTTAAAAAATAAAAAACAATGATGTTGTTGGTATGTTATAAATATCTGATGTTTGGATTTTCCTTATACCCATACTAGATTTAATCTTTTGTAAAAAGAAATATAGGTCTAAGGGGAGTGTTTTCTGGTTCCATTGGTCTGTCCTGTTCCCCTCTTACTCCCAGACCTTATTCGTTCTCAGTGGGGGTCCCTTGCTCTTTGATTGCAACCAATGGAAGTGTTAGACAGAGGTCCAACATGCATTCTTCTCTGCAGAACAGGCATCGGAGAATAGGTAGGACACAGTCCATCCAGACTGCTCTAAATGACAGGAACCAAGAGGCGCTCAGTTCCCGTAGGCGAGGTATGCCCAGATGTTGTACCATGCGATCACGGTATTTGCGCTCCAGGAGAGCTGTTGCTATCTCCTTGGCAGCTGGGACGTCCATTGCGTAGCAGAAAAGTAATAATCAGGATACCTGCTATTAGGAACAGGATCAGCTTAAGCCTGCCAAAAATGCTTCCAAAGACGGAGTATATAAAGTTCGGTATAACTCTGAGGACCGTCTGAAAGGTGCTTAACAGTCTGGAACCTATGGTCTTAAATAGGTGTACAACACCCGTTGTATCAGACATGTTAAAGATACGACTTGCCATTTCTGTGAAATGGAAGGGGCAGTTTGTATGTATAAATGCCTGTATCTCAGCCGAGGACCTTGCGATCTGGAGTTCAAAAGTCTCCCGGGCAGAGGTTAAGGGCACGGTTCGTTGTAAAAGCATGGCTTTTATTCTGCTCAGAGTATCAAACCGTATAAAGGAAACATTTAGCGCAGACCATAATGGCGCCTCCCTGACTGTATGTTTCGGTGGAAACAATACTTGCATACAGCAAGTAACCCCGGAGCTCACAGTGACTAGAAATGCGATTCCCGCAAGCATCCCACAACAACCTTGATCATTCAGCATCAAGTATTTCCCATTCTAGAGAAGCCTGAATACCGGATTAATCACAGCTGCCGGGGTACCCCTCAAATGACAGGACAAGTTCGCCACAGACCCATTACAAGCCCCTTGTAACATAATATCTTGGCATATGAGAGATCCACTTAAAGCGTTATCACAGTTAGTTCCGCTTAGAAACACTTCCAGATCCCCACTCCTGCATTGAAATCTGCATGGTAAATCCCAGAATTCCCTGATGAATTCCTTACCCATCTTTTCATATCTGCATGCCTGTTGTTGTTCTAGGCAATATTGAAACTGGAAAGTTGCGGCCGGTAATGTTATATGGCCGTGGATTAACCACTCTGTGGGCGGTGACTCTGCCACAGTAAAGGGTAACCTATCCAGTTTTTCAATACGCAGCATTGTATATTTTGCTCCCCTCTGTGCCGTTTTCATCTGCTTTTCTGTTAGATTGTATGCAGAAAATAATGACGTAATGTTGATAAAACGCCAAGGCACATAACCGGCGCGCAATGACTGCAGCGTCCAGCTTAAAAAAATAATAGAACGTAACTGTGACTGTCCGTGTTGTAATATGGACAAATCCTGTTCTAATACTTTGATTGGCAGAAGATACAATGTTGCCCAGTGAATATATCCTGGATGCTAGCGTAGTCATGCCATTGTCAACTATGGCTAATGCCTTTTCTAGGTTAATTCTATCTATTTATCTTAATCTCTCTGCTGCTTCTTGTTGCGAGATTTTCCAGATTTTATTATAGACAGCATACAAAAAACGCTTCTGACGTGGTTTTCTGGGACCTAATAAAAGATCCCGTAGGTCCACATCCTAAGTGAGTAGAGACAAGTGTTGTTTCACCTGGGGTAGTGTTGAGGTCTTTAGCCAATCAAGGCACAACTTCCCAGCATTGTATGATGTCACTACCCCCGGATGTTCTCGTTGTACATAACGTGGGTCTGGCCTATGGATACTAAACCCTTTGGTGGTACCCCTGAATCTTTCCTGACATCTGTTCGTGTCTGTGGGCCAAACCAACCATCCCTTCCAATTGGGGTCTGATCTATTGTATTGCAATATGTCATCCATCTTAGCTCCTCTATCTGATGTAAAATTCCCCTCTGTGTTTAAAGGTGTTGGAATTTGAGGTGTGTTCAAGTCCTTATTCTTGGCTATTCCAAGACAGGAAGTCTGTTGCACAGTGTCATTCAGAAAAATCATCTGCTGTGGAATGAGGCATGCTCTAAATAATGCTTCTGTTCCCTGGACTTGCCAGTCCTTAGAACCCCAGATTGATTTCAAGTCTACAGTGTCCATCCATAAGTCAAAACCCTGTTCAGACAGCTGGGTAATAAAGGAAGCAGAGTAAATCTGTTTGGTGTTTGTTAACATATTTTTCTGTGGAGATATAGGTGCAACCTTATAATAGTACGAGGTTGGGTCAGAAGTGTTAAACCCTGAAAAATATGAGAATTTCTGTGCAAATGTTTTTGAACTACCTTTCGGTGGTGTAGGGCAATGTTCCCACTGGTGGTCTGTGAAAACATTTCTAGGTTTGCTAGATTTATGCAAGAAATGAGGACCATAAGGTGGGTAACAATACATTTTGACAAAATCTGATGTGTCCTCTAACATTTCAGTGCTTGAAAATGCAGCAGATTGTTCCAAATCAGACAATAAGTTATTAATAGTTTCAAAATCCCAATGATCAGAAAATGTACTGGAGGTAATGATATCATCCAAATGAAATTTTAAACAAATGTGGAATCTTTAAAAGCTCTGTCGGTCCAAATATATCATTATTCGCTTTGTCCCACACTATACCATCCGGTATAGGAACTGCTGAAATGTTCACGAAGGACAAGTCTCTTTGTTCACGATGAGATGAAACATGAGGTTTTAAAATTAAGTTTACTTCTGACGTTGCAGAGTTCTGTTGAAGATAAGTTCCATTGATGAGCAAGTAGAAAGTGATTACTAATCCTAAGCAGAAAAGAAAAAATAATATACCGGTGATTATCCAAAGTTATATCCAAAGTGATACTAAATAAGTCATTCTAAGAAAGTTAAAAAAGTCTTTGATCCGTTGTTTGCGAGAAATTTGGGCTGGCGTCGTTTCAGGTTCACTTAGATCCAATGAAAAGGTATCGAAGTCAATGAAATAGCCAGATGCAGTTCGTCTATTTTTGGTAGCTCAGCAGGTTTTGTTGAACTTGTAGAATGCTCTTGAAGAGGCATGTTGATGTAGACATCTTTATTAGGTTGAATTGAAATTTGTCTTTCATTTTGATTTGGAAAGTTCGTGTCAAGGGGAACTAGTTCCATTGCATTGTTATCGATTCCATTGTTTTGTAAAGGTGACTCTTCAAATGTTATGAGTCTTTCTGTTTGAACTTCCTGTATTGTAATGAGAGTAGGACGTCGGCTACTCAGGAGCCCACAAGGTCTACTATTTAGTATCGGCCACATAGTGTGGTTTGATCAGATCGATTGGGACAAATCTCTTTTCTTTTCCGGAAAGAGGCGGTAGAAGTACAGTTCTTGATCCTTCAACGGCCAGGACAGGTACAGGCTTTCGATAGGATGCCCCAAATTCTTTTTTGTCCACAATCTTTTCTCTGACCAGATCCCCAACTTTAGGAATCCAGGCAGGTATTGCCGTGGCTGACTTGACTTCCCCAATGGCGGTTTTCTTTGTCTCAACGTTACATAAGGAGGCTCTGGATTCATTCAGTTCCTGTAAAACAGCCAAACGTTTATTGATGTCAAACTGTTTTTCATCCGCCACTGTGCCTTCACAATCGAGATCAGGTACCCACATTCTTGTCCCAAACAGGACCTCGTAAGGAGTGGCACCCCCTAGAGAGCTTCTTGGCTGATTATTACGGGCTCGCTGGACCCCATATAGATGATTGACCCAACTACCACCCGAGCCTAATACCCTAGCTGTTAAAGATTGCTTTAAGTCCCGGTTTTTCCTCTCCACAACCGAATTTCCCTCGGGATGGTACGGAGAGGAGTACTGCAATGCTACACCCAAACTTCCCATGGCTTCCTTGTAAGCCCTAGAGCTGAATGCGGGGCCACGGTCAGAATGTAATGTGCCAACTGCGTATGTCCCTATGAAGACTCGCAAATCTTTTATAACAGTTCAGGCGTCAGCCGAGCGCTGGGGCCATACCCATAAGAATCTTGAACAAGAATCCACTGCCACCATGATATACTTGTAAGCCCTGTCAGATTGTAAGGGGCCGCAGTGGTCCAGGTAAATGCACGTGAGCGGTCTGTCTGATATTAACAATGGTGTTTGCGCTGGGTGAGCTACGGTGGACCCTTTTATCTGTTGACAGATATCGCACTTTAAGACGAAGTCTTTGGTCTGCTTTGTTAACCCTGGCCACCAATAGCGTTGTTTCAGTAAAGAAACTGGCACCGTAACTCCTGTATGAGCAGAACCCAGCCAAGATTAAACCGAACCTGCGATCAATGTTTGGTATTACTCTATCCCCTACTCCAGGAATCTGAGCAATTGGAACGTTGTTTGCATCTAACTTGTAGGAGTACTTGAGAGGAAAACCTTTAGGTAGTGCTTAGCTGTTATTGCGCGAAGCAATCACAGCTACCATTGGGCTACCGTCTACCCTCGTTTTTGAATGACTGATTGCAGCTACGGACGCAGTGCATACTGCCACCTTCGCAGCTTCATCAGCCAATGAATTCCCTTCAACGCGAACGCCATCACGTTGATGACTCAGTGTGTGTATCACGTGAGCCCTTGGTAGTTCGTTCTTCAACTCTGCTACCTGTTCCCATAGTTTCCTATGTTTGATTGTGCCAATTTTAGAATCTCTGAACCCATTTTGTCCCCAATAGTGGAGGTATTCGTTGTATGACTGGACACAGTAAAAGGAATCACACACTATCAGTGTGGGGAATTCTGGATCAGTATTTATCAGTGCCAGTAGTAGTGCTTTTAATTCTGCCAACTGAGCCGTGCAGTCTCCAAGAGACTGCGTTTTTGTACAGCTTGGACGGAACTTGCCGTCCTGCATCCTACCTTTTACAATAGCGCATGCTGCAATATTGTTGCTTACTTCCTATGGCCGGTTGAGCAGATCCGTCAGTATAAATATTGTATTCATACCCATCTAGAGGCATTATTTCATTTGGTAGAGGATATTCTTGTTCATATTGCAGGAATGCTTGTGTTTTTAGATTAGGATCATATCTGTATTCTACATCTGTTGCAGTGAGAGAATGAGCCCATTCTATCCATCTTGGATGTAACGCTTTTGCATTTGGGACGCTTGCCTTTGTGGCAGCCTCTAGGGCCGGTACCAGGGTCACGACAATTATTCGTTTCCCCTGAGCCACTGCTCTTTCTCTCACTACAGTCTGTACTGCTGTCAGAATTTTTTCTGTGGGTGCAAAACGCATTTCAGCGTTAGTGTACAAATGTGATTTATATGCAATTGGTACCGTTTCACCTTCATTGAAGGTTAAGTAAGTGTACCCTGATTGACCTGCGACTACGCGGATCACCAGGTTGCATACGTTTACGCGTGTCTGTAAGTGTTTTGATGATATCATATCAGCTTGTAGGGAACAATGGATATTTGTATGTTCCTGTGTCCATTGTCTAACTGAAAAGTCAGGTCTTATTAGGTCGTATAAAGGTTTTACTCTCTCTGCGTAATCCAAAATGTATGTTCTGCCAAAATTCAAAAATCCCAGTATGGACTGTAAATTTGTTAATGATTTCGGAGGTTGTAGCAATGCACACTTTTCTAAAAAAGTGGGCTGCCAGGCTTTTGCCTTCACTTGAAAGCTCATATCACAAAAATAGGACATTGAGGTGGGGTATTTTCGATTTTTTTAAATTACATTTGTAGATTTGTAGCCCTCAGAGGCGAAACCCAAAATTATGGTGCTCAGCCTGGTCAAGTGTTCCTCTAAGTCATTATCCGTTAGATAAATATCATCTACATAGGATAATGCTTCCTCATCCAAATTCTGTAGTAACTCTGTTACCCTCCTTGAGAATAACCCCGGCTATTCCTATACCCTTGGGGGAGTCGACAAAATTGATGCTGGGACCCTAGCGCTGAGAAGGCTGTCAAATATCTGCTTTCAGGCGCTATGTTTTGGCAGAAAAATCCATTTGAGATTTCTAATGTTGTTTTGTATTTTTTCCACACAATGTTATTCATTAATACGGCACTGTGTGCATTCTGAACTGCAAATGTCTTTGTACATGAGTACAGGTGTCTATAGTCTAAAACTAGACAATATGAATTGTCGGGTTTCATTACGGGAAACAAAGGATTATTCATTGATGAGGTGCATGGTTCAATTACACCTAGGTATTCAAGTTGATCTAATATCTCCCTGACCTGTTTTTTTAGCTTCCTGTTTTATGGGATACTGTCTTTGTGGAGTTGGGTTTGTTTTTATTGGGATTACGTGGTGGGGTGACTCTTCATCCCACCCTACCAGGTTGCAGTATAATGCTGGAGCACTCCTGCGCATATGTATGTCTTAGGTGTGCAGGGACTAGGTCGGAGAAAGCTGGAAAAATTACAGTTTCCCCCTTTGGGCATTCCATAACAATAGTAGGCGGCCAATCTCTTTCTGCTAATAGGATGTCGTAGCCAGAAGTCAGGTTTTCCCAAAACAGACCCTTAACTTGTCTGGGCTTGTCCCCCTCCAACTGGAGTGTTATTTCATGTAACATGTGTGGGACACTCACCCTTGTATCAGGTGTTTCCACCGTGATATACTCACTCAACTCCGCTGTCACCAGAAATTCCATCAGGTTCCGGCGAGCTATTGTTACTTCTACTGCGCTGTCTAGCATCATCAGAGCCCATTCCCCGTTCAGTAGTTGAGTCCTCAGAATTCTGGGCATGTCTAACTTTGAGACCTGCTACCTTCTTCTTTTTAAATTGAGGTTTTGCTTTGGGATTATCTTCTTTCTTTGAAGCGTAGTCCGAAGTGCGTTGCCTGTCTCTGGGCTCTGTACGCTCTTCTTGTCTCTGTTCTGACCGTCCTTCCCGCTTGGAGTTTTTTGATGCACCCTGAAAGGAACGAGAGGAACATGTATCAGTGTCCTGATACCTGTCAGGTTTTTTAATGTTATCTCTATTCCTAAGATTATATCTCCTTTCTGGGGCTCCTGTTGAGGAGACCTTCCCCTGGAGTGAGATCTGTTCTTTTGCTGTTTATTATTGTCCCATTTCTTTTTGAAGAAACTGGTGTTTGCTTTGCCTGTTCTTTATCTGTACCTCTAACTAGTTGAGGTTTTACAGGTCTAGCTCCCAGACTGTCTCTACCTAATTCCGCATAAGCAGTTTCAATTATTTTAGGCAGCTCTGTCTCCTGTTGTGATGGAGTGAAATCTCTCAGACGTTGGCGTATTGCCACTCATGCTGCTTCCCCTTTAATATTTGCTAATATTATCGCAGATACCTGGGAAAAGTTATTTAACAACTTCATCCCTAAGTTTAGAGCAGGTTCTGCTCCATACTCGTTCTGTATTTGTCTTAATACATCTGGTATTACCTCTAAAGAAGGGATACCATGAGTCCTGGTATATATTGCAGCGAAAACTGTACCCCAAGAAGTACAATTTTCTATAGAGGGAGCTATCCCCATTGGCAGGCAAATCGTCAGTATTCTATGCTTTTACTTAGGACCAGTGTGTGGAAATACTGCCTCCAGCTGTGTTATTTTTTGTGCTATCCAGAAGGGCATTTGTTCACGTTTAGTGGGCATTTTACCCATCACTGCGTGCAGTGTTTGTGGTGTAATTTTGGTTGTATTATTTTGGACTGGTCCTGGTTGTGTAGCCGGTGTTGACTGAAGTGTGAGTGTTCTCATCACAAACTTTGTCATGTTTCTGTAAAGGCTTATTAATTCTTTATGCTGTACGAGTAAGTCTCCTCCTGGCATTGTGTCAATGTCAGGATGTGGTGTGTAGGCTGCTAGAAGTGGCCAAGTTGCTCCGTCTCTTCCGAGCGGGCCGAGTCTTACTCTATTTCTTGTATGGGGGAGGGCGCCTTTAAACCAGTAAAAATGTTCGTGGTAAGTTAGTGGAATTTCAATGTCCTCATATGGACTATATTCGTCTGGTATGTCATCTTCGATATAGTAGTGAAATGTTTTTGTCAAAGCATTTGCCTGCTGGAATCTAATCCATGAGTAGAATACCTCTGTTCTATATGATTCGTGTGCCTCAGTCACGAAGGTCACTTGCCCACCCCTAATTGTAACACCATATGCTACTAGTTTTAGGGTGACGGCATTTCTAAAATTTTCTGCAATATATATTGCATCTTCATCATTTTCTTCTGTTGTGATGTTTAGTGCATTCCCTTCATCTACGTCTCCCTGCTCAGTTATTATTTTTAGAAAGGAGAGCGTTTCAAGGGAACTGAGATAAGGTGTTATGCACAATTAGGAACACTGTATCCTCCAAGCTTGATTAAACCAACAGCCAATACATAGAAATTTTCCTACTCAGCTGCAGCGGATTTTGTTCCCTCCCACTCCAGACGTCTCTGGGGAAATTGTGAGTAGGGGTCTCTGAGAATAGCACAACTGAACTACTCAGATTTGACTGTTAAATAAGTGCCAATACCAACGTTGGCGGTGCCATGTCGTGTAGTTCCTATAAGACCTATATAGGATCTGCGCGTTTAGACAACATACAGTGTGGGGCTGGTGTCCAGACTGATTCCAGACACCCCCACTGGGTATGTTGGCCTGTGTACCAGCTAGCTCGCAATGCCACTATAACCTCCTCTTACCAAGGAGAGAATAGTTCTTGGCCACTATCGAACATGACAACCCTGATCCCTCAGGACCGTGGAAACAGTAACTTACTTTTCGCTCAGTCAGGGCCGGACTGGCCGTAGCGGGCACCGGGCGTTTCCCCGGTGGGCCACCATGGTGGGGGCCGGTTTTGGGCCCCTGGGGGCCGGTTTTGTTACCAGGGGCCGGCAATTTCGGCACCCGGTAACAAAATTGGCCGAAACCGGCTCTAACAAACAGCTCGGCCGCACTCCCCCTCCCCCCTCAGGGGGGCTGGCCGAGCAGTTTGCCAGGGCCGGTTTCGGTTCCCAGTCCGGCCCTGCACTCAGTCACTTGTGCTCACTTGTTCTCAGAGAGATACACAGAATAAACGGTTGGGAAGTTTTCAATAAGGATTTATTGGACAGTCGTTATTCTAGCATAAAATAAGCACACTGAAATCACCAGTAGACAGTAGCATATATTAATGAGTAGCAGCACTAGGAAAGTAAACAAATGGTAGGTTTCTACCATTTTGCTAAAATCATAACTACAGGCAAGTATATAAAATACATGGCAATAAAATGCATACTCCTACGATGCACCCTAACTAGATGTACCTAAATGTACCTAGCATGTGAGTAGGTGTAAAGCCAAGAATCCCTCAAGGATAAAGCCAACCCCATTACCTGATGTGAGACTGTGGGACCCCGTTCTGGCCTCGAGCTTTACACCCCGCAAGGGATGTCCGACCACTGCGAGCTGGAGTATCTGCATGCAGGAACCTCAGCGTCTTGCGTCAGTGTGTCGGCCGGGAAGTCCTGGTCTCCTCTCTCTATCTCAGCAAGATGTGGTGTTTATATATGCTAAGGTATCCCCAGGGGTTCTACCTTGCTGTGCCAGTGTCGGACTTAGGATGACGTCGGGAATGAACTTTATACACAGTTATTATGCAGGAGATGATGGTCCTGCTGTGATTCCAAGAAACTAAGAATCCTCATGCATAATTTATGAGGCCAGTGTCCAGGGAAAAACCCTACGTACTTGTGTGTAGTATTGTAACTGGGTAAAAGGTAAGTCCTTCAAATCCGTTATATATGTAGTATAGGAGAGAATGTAGGTGAAGGGTTATGATGTTACCTAGACTTATATCGGGGTACCTATAATTAATATAATAAAGATTTGGACTGATGTTGGTGGTTTTTTCACTCTTGGAATGCACTGATGCCTGCTAACCATACCTCAGTGCCAGTAATCTGACCCTGAAAAGTGTATGCTTTATTGGCTATACCCAACTTACATACGTTTTCTTACCTCTAAGTCCATAGCATATGGTACCAGGGTGCCTAGGGCCTGTAAGTTAAATTTTCTCTCACCATGAGTTTAGTAAAGTAAAGCTTGCCTCCCAGCTTGCCACTGCAGACTGGTAACTCGACTTTGCCAATTAAAAAATGTCAATCTCCAGATCTCCCTTTTTCGTATATATATAGGTCACCACTAAGGTAGGTCTTTTAAGCCCTAAGGCAGGGTGCTGTATATTAAAAAAGTAGGACATATGTTGTTATGGGTCCTAACAGTAAAAATCCCCAAATTGCCGTTTTTACTGTGGAAAGTCTAGTAGCCCCATTGGCAAGTAAAGGGTTACACGCTGACAGTTCAGCTGTGCTAACTTCTGAATGGGACTACCCAAATTGGTACTTCAAGGTATCAAAAGAATCATTACATTAAAACCGACTTGATGCCCAAGTCGAATTTAATGTGACGTTTGAGTAGAAGGTAAATTTAGAAAGTTGCCACTGTGTTGCCTAAGTTTTCCAGTGGCCATTAGGAGATGCTGGCCACAAGACAGCCTTCTGTCCTCCTTGGGAGATGTGTGAATGACTCCCAAGAGAGTTCTAAATAGAGGCCTGTCACTGTAAGAGGTGTTACCTCTCCCTGGCAGGAAGCCACTCAGGGTGTGATCTCAAAAGGAAAGCTTCATAGGGGAAGCCGCCTTTGAAGGGAAAATGGTGGACATCTTTGAGAGGGGCTGCTCTCTTTTTCTGGTGGACAGATTGGCAGCTGGAACAGAGAGGGAATAACAGCTGCTGAACCAGTTTTGCAGTGGACTTGTAGCCCTCAGGTAGCTTCACCTCCAGAGTGGAGTACCAAGCTCCACACACTGAAAGTGTTATATTCCATATAGGTACCCTATATAGGCGCAGGCAACATTGCAACCTTTCACCTATATTCTTCCCAACATTACATACATACCGGTTCTTAGAGACTGGCCGTTTACCTAGATACGACACTGCATTCAGAACGCGGGTTTCCCCCTAGTTCGAATCTCATACATTATGCATGGGGCTTCTTGGAAGCACAGCTGGACGAACATCTCCTGTATAATATCTCTGTATAAGTTCAGGCCCGACGTCATCCTTTAGGCCGACACAGTAACACAGCAAGGTAGGACCCCTGGGGAGACCTATGGGTATATATACATCACATCTTGCTTAGAAGGACAGAGGCGACCGAGACTTCCCGGCTGACACACTGACCAGAGACGCTGAGGTTCCTGCATGCAGACGCTCCAGCTCGCAGTGGTCTAACATCCCTCGCGAGGTGACCAACTCGAGACCAGGACGGTTCCCATATTCTCTCATTCTCAGGTAATGGGGTTGACTAGATCCTAGAGGGATTCTTGACATAACACCTACACAGATGCTAGATACATTTAGGTACATCTAGTTAGGAACGCATTGTAGGAGTACGCACTTCTTATCATGTGTTTTATATACTTGTATATATTCATGATTTCTGCAAGATGGTAGAACTATACCATCCCTTTACTTTCGTAATATTGCTAATCATATATCTCTGCTACTGTCTAATGGTTGTTGCAGCTCATCTATTCTACACTAGAATAACAACTGTTCAATAAATACTTATTGAAAACGCCCAGCCTGTTTATTCTGTGTATCTCTCTGAGACAAACTAAGTGAGCCCAAGTAACTGAGCGAAAGGTAGTATATTGTTTCCATGATTCTGAGGGATCAGGGTTGTCATGTTCTGAGGTTGCCAGAATCTATTCTCTCCTTGGTAAGAGGAGATTATAGTGGCACTGTGAGCTAGCTAATACAGATAGGCTAACTTATCCGGTGGGGGTGCACAGAGTCAGTCTGCCACCAGTCCCACAATTTATGTTATCCAAATGCGCAGATCCTGTATAGGTTATATAGGAACTACACGACAAAAGAAGGGTCTGCCATCTTGGGAGTGTGCAGAATAATGCACTCTGGGATAACTAGATGCCACACATTGCAGGAAGTCATCATCAGGTGGGAGGGGACCAGGTAGCATGTTGACTAGTAGTCACTGTATCCTCAGAGGGGAAGTTGTGGGCATAAAAGTAGCACCTCTGATCACATCTGCACTTGGGAGAGGACCGAAGGACTACCCCATTGATCCCTGGACCTGGCAGAGAGAGGCTGCACCAAAAACTGCAGTGCAGCTGCTGCTTCTGGGCTACCAAAGAGAGGAATGATCCTGTAATGTCCTCCTTGAGAAAAAGTGTCCTCAAGCCCCAGACAGAAGAACTGAACTCCAAGAATTAGTAGGCAAACTTGTGTTCCAGCACCAGGGCCACAAAAGATGAAGAAGCCCCCCGTCGACCGGATCAGCTTCTTCAGCATCCTATATCCCTTGGATAAGGACCACTTCATCGATGTCTATGGGAATCTTCCCATATAGCTGGGAACTTGACTGTAAGTTAACTGTCCTTCTAAGCATTTCTGGCCCCTGGGACTTGCTCCCTGCCAGAGTTGCTCACCGAAAGTGGGGTGGAATACACAAGCACAACTTCATAAAAAGTTTTCCAAAGTTTGCTTGTCTGCCTTTTGAGCGAAAAGTAGCGATTTACAATTTTTTCAAATTTATATATCTTCGGAACCTTCCAGTAGTTTTTGTTCATTTTAGCATCTAAAATTTCATAAAAATAACATCTATTTTATAAATTGGTGTCAGGATTTCCTCTGGGTCATGTTTTTTTCTGATTCATTTGTTTTGATACTTTTAAAAGCTTTTCATTTGTTCCTTTGATAAGCCTGACTGCTCAAAGCCACAGCTATCCAGGGTTGAGCTAAGGTTATACAAACAAGCCTGAATGGACCTAAGACAGGTTGGTGACACAGGGAGGTTGAACAACCACACCATATAATAAACTGCGTTTCCTCACACTTCTCCTTGTACTTCTCTTTCTCCTTATTCCCTGTTTGCACTTTATGAATTTTGCACAGGAGATTAGCAATAGCAGACCTTAAGAGATGGGATAGTTGAAAAACCAAACTAAGTCTGTATAGAAAGTTAGCACTTTTTCCATTAACAGCCTTTTAACAGATACCTTTAAAATAGGATCTATTCTTAATAGAAATTCAATGAAGCCACCTAAGATGTTCAAAGATATGCACTCTGCGAGGGAGGGCAAGGCACAGTTTGGCTGTCATATTCTGAATTATTTGTAATTTGTAAAGCTGATTTGGGTAAGGACAGATGTAGTCCATTGCAATAGTTTAAGTGTTTGAGAAATTGGGTTGTTGGTTGACTGGGATGCGAGTCCTGGTCAAGCAACAGCCACAATCTCTTGCAGGGTGAACCACAAAAAGTCACTAAATTAACCTGTGTTTAACCTGGGTAGCTTCACATAAAAAGCAGTCAGGCTTAACTTTGAAGCAATGTAGCATACAAACAGTAGAAAAGTGAAAACACCACACAAGAAAACTCCCAACACAATTTTAAAAATAGAGTACATTTTAACAGATTATTTGACACCAAAGCAACAAAAATCCAATCAGTAGTAACAGAATTATACATTTTTAAAGTCTTAAGTGGAATCTAGCACCTAAAAGATCAAAGGGCCAATCACAAGCATCTGGTTGCATGAGACTGGGTCAAAGTCGAAAGTTAAGGCTGACAGCAATGGAGCGAGGTTTAGATACGAGAAGTGGATTGGACCCACTCAGAGCTTACCTTTCGGACTTACAAAAACGTTGAATAAAAAATGTCTGAGAAGGTAGAAGTTCAGCGAGGCAGGGCTGCTGGAGTGTCCAAGGAGGAAGTGTTCTTGTCAGATGGCTGTGCAGTGAAGCAGAGGTTAAGATTTTTACCTTCAGCCTTAGTTGCTCAAATGGAAGTCAAAAATCTCCAGCAGGACGAAGGAGAGGGCTGTAACCGAAGACAGTTCCAGGAGGTCAGATACCCCTTTGCTTAAGGACCGCTGAAACAGATTTGTTGCTGTGGCGAAGAATGGAGCAGGAGAAGCTGCAAAGTCAATCTGACTGGACATGCACCTTGGGCTGATAGGGGAGCAGGTTGGTCCTGGTCTCCTCCTGGTTCTCAGAGCACCTTTTGGCCAAATTTTGTTTAAGTCCTCAGTTTTAGAAAATGGCCATCTGGGCAACTTTAGCACCACATCTAAGTATCCAGTACTAGACAGAGACCTTTTAGGGGTTTAGGACTTACTCAGGCTGGGTTCAGGTGCGAGTTCAAGATGGTGGGAGCCTGTTATGTCCCTGTGACTCTGAGCAGGAAGCCAGCAAACAAGCCCTTGGAGACATTTCTGGCAATCCTGGGTGCAGGTGAAGATGTAGGGCTGGCCTCTGAGCGTTCAAGGCAGGCTCCAGGTAGCAAAGCAGTCCTTTCACATATAGCAGCTGTCTGGCTGAGTGCACAGCAGGTCAGATCAACAGGCAGTCCTCTGAGAGTCCTTCCGCAGATCCAGTTTTGAACTGAAGAGTGGGTCTGAAGGCCCTATTTTTATACCCTGGTGCCCTTCTCCTGGAAGTGGGAGAAGCTTATGAAAAGATTCTTTGAAGTGCATGGAATTTCCTGACTCCCCTGCCCTGCTGGTTGTAGTGTCAATACTGGGTCATTAAGCCTGTTGTGTGGATACAGGACACTGCCTATTCAGGTGTAAGTGGGGTTGTGCTCAGCTCAGCCCCTCATCTTGCCAGTGATGGCCCATTGAGGCACACATAATCCCTCTATTGTGTGACTGTATGGGAGGAATTCACAAAGTCTAACTGCCAGTTATACCCAGGCATGGGACCCAAGACAGGCAGCAGGCACAAAGGGCTAAGGGCAGGAAAAGTTCAACTTTCTAAAAATGTCATTTTCAAAATTGCAATGAAAATTCTATCTTTACCATTAAAGAGGGGTTATCATTACAATTTCATAGGTACCAAATATTACATAGCCATCTGCTCTCAATAAGGAATTACAGGTTATGAAATGTTAGGAATGCCAATGTTATCCTATGGGAGGGGTAGGCCTCACATTAGTGAAAAATGAATTTGGGAGTTTTTCACTACCAGTACATGTAAAACTTAAAAGTGCATGTCCAACATTTTGATTACACAGCACCTTGCCCTATGGGCTACCTAGGGCCTACCTTAGAGGTGGCTTATAATTAATAAAAGGGGAGTTTAAGGTTTAGCAAGGGGGCTTGAATGTAAAGTCGACATGGCAATGTAACACTGCATTCAGGCTGCAATAGCAGGCCTGGGAAATGTTTAGGGTGCTACTTAGGTAGGTGGCAAAAGAAGTGCTACAGGCTACTGGTATCATTTAATTTGCTGGTCCTGGGTATATATCTTTTACCTCTCTACAAAGGACTTACAAGTAAATTAAATATGCCAATTAGGCATATGCCAATCAAACCATGTTTAGCGTAGTGAGCACAAGTACTTTATCACTGGTTAGCAGTCCTAGGGTCAACAACAACGTATTTATCAACAAAGTGGAGGGTGAAAGGCAAAATGTTTGAGGGTGACCCTGCAGAACGGGCCAGGTCCAACAAGGTGCAAGCCAACTATTGGAAGAATTAATGTAAAATGAACATTAGATGGTTGTGGAGGAAGATCTTTGCTCAGAAGTTTTAGGTGGAAAAACAAACAGAGGTAAGTTTTGCAATCTGAAGAGAACAGGTAAGCTGTTTCAAAAATTAGCTCTATAATGCTTGGGATTCATTGGCTGTATGACTTGATTGCTGTTTAGCTTCTGATAGGAGAAACTGCAACTGTAGGCTATTGCTTGAGCACAGGATAACCCAGACCAGATTCAAAGCAAGGTGATTATTGTTAGACTTGTCAGCTTTAGGACGGTCTTCCCCCAAAACATTTTGCCTTCCTCCTTTTATTTTTGCTGATCTAGTTTTTGCTGACCTAAGGACTCTGTTCACTTTACTACTGCTACAGTGCTTAAGTGCATGTGCTCACTCCTTAAAACATGGTAACATTGGCTTATACCCAACTGACATATTTAATTTGCTTGTAAGTCCATAGTAAAGTAGCACTACCGGTGCCCAGGGTCTGCAAATTAAATGCTACTTGTGGGCTTGCAACATTGATTGTACCACCCACTTAAGAAGTACTTTGAACTTGCCTCAGACCTGCCATTGCAGCCCGAGTGTGCAGTTTTAAACTGCCTTTTAAACCTGGCAAAATAAACCTTTTGCCAGGCCCAAACCTTCATTTTTAATACATATAGGTCACTCCTAAGGTAGGCCCTGAATGGCCACAGGACAGGGTGCAGTGCATTTAAAAAGTGGGACATGGACTTTTAAGTTTTATATGTCCTGATAGTGAAAAACACTTACATTTGTTTTTCACTACTGCAAGGGCTACCTCTCCCATAGGCTAACATTGGTTACCTTAGTACACTTATTAAGCTGTAATTTCCAAAAGGGAGCAGGTAACCAGTTCATGTTTGGTGTCGTTGGAATTGTCATGAAAAATCCTATCTCATGGTAAAGTCGTATTTTAAATTACAATTTCAAAAATGCCACTTTTAGAAAGTTGGCATTTTCCTGCCTTAGCCGTTTAGTGCCTGTAGTCTATCTCTGGATCCCATGACTGAGTATAGTTGACAGTTAGGTTTGTGTATTCCTCCCAGGCAGCCACATACAATAGAGAGCTTAGGTGAGGCTGGATGGGTCATCACTGGCAGGATGGGAGGGTAGAGCTGAGCACAGCCCCACTTACACTTGAATAGGCTGTGTTCTCCCTCTCACAAAGGGCTGCATAACCCCTGTAGTTAGACTAGAGGCAGGGAAGGCAGGAAGCCTGTGCACTTCAAAAAGAATTTCAAGAATCTTCTCCCACGTTCCAGAGGAAGGGCAACAGCTATAAATATTGGACCTCAGGCACCACCTCCTCAGTATACTTCTGGACCTGTGGATACTCTGACAGGAAGAAGGACTGCTGTGTTGCTGAACGCACTGCCACTCTGTTGGGTTGGACTACTGCTCTGATGGACTGCTGCCCTGCTGTGCTGACCTGCAGCCTGCTGCTCTCTTGCCTGGGTGAGAAGGTAAGGTAAGGTAAATTTTTATTTGCATGATTAACAAAAATCTTACAATTACTACATTCTTAAAAGAAAACACACCAATTAAAATACAGACCAATAATTTTAAAATTTCTAAAAAGTCTAAAATAGTTTTCTTAAATAAACATAAACACAATTTATAGACATTACATCAGACCGTCATCTTTCCAGGACTTAATATAAATAGTGTCAATTAATATTTCCATAATTTATGTATAATATCATAAAAGTAGACCTAATTTTTGTCCTTAATTATTTTAGACTTCCAGATTTCCTGTGCGCAACTCACAAATATCCAACTTCTTTTTAACAAGTATTAAACATTTTGTAAAATTGGCGTTCATTTTAATATCCGTTGGTCTAAAACAAACTACCATGGCATGTCTACAAGTACGAACACCTCTATCAATGAAGCAGTTTTTCAAATATCGTTTTCTTTCCGCCATCATTACTGTACATATACAAACAAAATGCAAAATACTTTCGTCCCATGTATTGCATAGTCTGCACATAGTCGGCTTAGATGGTCTCAACCAGGGCACCGCATGTTTCAAGCCAGGTAAATTGCCGAATCGTGCTTTCATAAAAGTATTTTTAGTTTGTACAGACCATGGTATTTCTAAATATGGTTGAACCTTAAGACTTGTATATTCCTGGACCAACATCCATGCGTGGGATCTCTTAATGAACAGTTCTTTGTCTTTTAAAAGAGACAAATGTTTAACTGATTTGTTAATTATTTTCTTAAAACTTTGTACTGTTAGCGACATTTCCCAGATCTCAGCAATTGACAATTCCTCAAGAGCTTTTTGCAAATATTTATAAAAGGACAATTTTTCATTTTGTTGCATTTCTTTCCACAAAAATGTGCACATTGGGTTATTGATATTAGTTTTGATTTGTCTCCAGGTCTTAACATACTGACCCATTCTTGCAAATTGTTGATTACAAAAACCAAATTCCAGCCTTATCTGAGCAGGAGATACATTAAATGGAAGCCGAAACAGGTGTTTAAATGTATTTGTAATAGCATTATTTAATAATGCAGAATCCAAACCACAGAGTATTTCACTTCCATATGTAAGGCTCGGGAGCAATTTCGCTTTTATTACTTTTATTAAAGGGGTATAAGTTGGACCTCCCAAAGAGCTATAAAGTAAGCGAAAAGCCGCTTGTAGACTCTTGGCTTTTTTTCTTCATCTCCTTTTTATGGTATGAAAAGGATCCTTTCTCATCAAACAATATCCCAAGATATTTATAACATTGAACTTTTTCCAGCTCCCGCATTTGGTGGTACCATTTGTATTGACGGCCTTTCCGTTTCTTGGTACTAACTTCCATTACTTTTGTTTTTGTTTCGTTTATAGTCATTTTGTTCTCAATTGAATACATTGTTTATTAATCGCCGCAGCCCTATCCTTGTTTGGCTTAACAGGACAACGTCATCAGCGTATAATAAATTCGATATTTGTTTCTCAGCCAGCTTTGGTGAGTCTGCTAACTCATTATTCATTGCAAGGGTAAAGTCTGATAAAAATAAATTAAATAAATATGGAGCTAAAACACACCCTTGCTTTAGGCCTTGCGTTGTTTTAATTTTCCTCGAAAGCTTTGTGCCATTCCCTAGTCGGACTCTTGTCCAAGTATCGGTATATAACAATTGTATTGCATTTAAAAGGTTGGAGCTAATGCCATAACAATCCAGTTTCCTCCATAAAATCTGCCTATTCACACAGTCAAAGGCAGCTTTAAAATCAACGAAACATAAATATAATGGCTGTTTTTTTGTTTTATATTTTTCCATTAAAATTCCCAGTGTTAACACATTTGTTATTGTACCTTGACCTTGTACAAAACCCAATTGATTCGGTGGAATTAAATGGTTTTCATTAGCCCAATCAATTAACTCCTTAAGTAGAGCCGATGCAAATAGTTTGGCTTCAATATCTTGCAGCGTAATTAATCTGTAATTGGATGGGAGGGACCAGTCCCCACTTTTATATATAGGAGAAATTATAGATCCCTTCCATGACTCGGGGACTGTTCTTGATTGGAGAGCGTGATTAAATACTGGTGTTAAATAGCTCGACCAATATGATGCTTTCTCCTTATACAGCACAGCGGGAATCCCATTTGGGCCTGGGGCACCATTAGATCTCTGATTCTTTATTAATTTACATATTTGGTTTTCTGTTATCTCTATTGAGTTATTATTCTTTTTTCCTCCTATTCCATTTATAGCCCAATCAGTAGAATTCGTAGCCATGTTAGGAGTAGGATTCAAATGCATATCTATAAACGATACCCATTCAGATTCAATTACTGTTGATGAAGTAGATTTCCTACTAGATCTACTCAATTTGTTTACTAGAATCCAGAAGTCTCTTGAATTACTCCTTTTGCAAGCATATAGAGCTTTTGCCCACAACAATTGCTTTTCTTGCATTTTGTCCTCCCAGAGCATTTTCCTTACTTCTGTATTTATCCTTTTAAGTTTTGCTCTGTAAATTAAATTGACTGGGAACTTTTTTACCAATCTCAGGATTCTGTTACGTTCTTTTTTTAATTGATGGCTTTCAAACGAGATTTTCACCAATGAACATGCTGATTTTTTCCTCCACTGACCTTTATTAGCATATTTTTGAGATTGACTGGTAATTAATTCCTTTGTGAAGAGAGACCATTTTTCGACAGCATTCAAATAATTTCCTTCGAAGTGAAAATCAACAATTACCTGCGCAGTGTTTGTAATAGAATCTTTGATGCTATCTGACCAATAAAGTTTCTTATAATTTACTGTCGCTATTTCTCCCGGAAGTGTCGTATAGTTTTCAAATCTTACGCCATTTAGATTTAACTCAATTATTTGTTGATCGTGGTCGCTTATATCTGTTCCCTCTATCTGATAAGATAAAATTTTATGAAATAGGTTCAACGATGCTATTTTAGACCGATGATCCCCTGCTTGAAAAGTCCATGCAGGTGGCGAATCTTGAGGAAATCGCCCATTTAGCACTCTTAGACCTATGGTTTCTAATTCTTTTACAAGAGTCTTGCCGATTTTTTCATTCTTTTGATCCCTCATACCCATTGTTGATGAAAAACTTGGAATTGACCACAAGTAATTTTGCCGTTGTATTTCAACATCTCTAACGTAAGACCATAGCATATTCATGTTATAATCTCCAGTAATAATAATCTCAGGTTGGGTGTCATTATCCAATTGCTGCAATATCATAATTATCAAATTGTTCGCCATTGTTCTACGTGATTTAACATCGGGGTGAATATATACGTTGATTACTACAAGAGATTTAAATTATATTTTGTTCCTTGTATCGTATTTTGACAATTAGGTGAGAAGGAATGGACCTGCATCTGTTGAACCCTGGACCCCAGAGTGACTCCAAGGGCTAGTTGGCTGACTTGAGCCGCAGGGATAGAAGATAACCAACAACCATGCACGCAGCGCCTGAAGTCTGCCATCTCTGAGTCTACCCTGCCAAGTGGTGCCGGCCCAGTCCTGGACCCTTGGAAGTGGGCCTAAGGTGCTTTGACATCCTCTGCGGATCCAACAGAACCGACGCATCTCCTCTGCTGCAGCCCGAGCAGAACCGAGGCATCACCGCTGCTGAATGGATCAGAACCACTGCAAAAACCTGCATCGCATTACAGCCCTTCGCCTCATCTGGATCGCCGCTGGATGACACATCCTCACCACAGGCCCTCACATCCTTTGTCGATAGTAGCCTTGATGGCGACGCCAGACTCCACATCGCAGCCTCGCATCTCCTCAGAACAAAAACTTCGCCCTGACTGCACGAAGCATCCTCGATGCCAGACTTTGAATTACAAGCCCTTGTCAAAGGATCCTCGACGACAATGCAGGACCTAGCACCACAGCCTCTTTGCAACTCAAAACCGACGCATTGCTTCGGCTGCATGATGCATCTTCAACACGTATCCTTGCAATGCTCTGCAAACCAGGATTAAGGTACTTTTTTTCAGTGGGCCTAACTGGGTCTCTGAAGGGGCCCCTGCTGCATCACGGTTGGCCTGAATTTGTGACTTTGTCCTGGTCCTGCATGACCTCATATCTGACAGTTGGCACTTTCTGCTTTTTGCCTCTATTTTGACTGAAATCTTTCAAATTGCATATCTCCGGATCTACTGATTGGATTTTTTTTTTTTTTTCTTGTTTCATTTATTAAATATTATTTAATTTTTCTAACTTTGTGTTGGATCCTTCTTGTGGGGTGTTTTTCCCTTTGTTACTGTTGAAGTGATTCACAAATACTTGACACATTGCCTCTAAGTTAAGTCTGACTGCTCATGCCAAGCTACCAGAGGGTTGAGCACAGGTCAATTTAGGGTTGGCTTGTGCTTCACCCTGACAATGATTGCTGCCTGACCATGGCTCAGACCCCAGTCAGCCACAACCCATATTCTACAATTATTAAGCAACATACGAAGAACACTTAATGCAAAATATGTAACAAAACTATGCAGAAAATAAAAACATATGACAGCTATCGCCCCAATTTTCATGCAGTCAGTGTTTACTGTATTGTTGATAAATATTTGACTACTTTAGTTCCTCTGAATTCATAGTCAGTGTATGCAATCTATTTCAAAGAAGCTTTTGAAGTTGTTAGCCAGATTTCACTAATGTCTGAAAAGTGTTTGTCATTTTTTTAATTTTCTTCCTCCCTCCGAAAATAGTTGAATTGGGTTGTCAAATTACTGTCTCAAACTCCTCCATCTTTTGATAGAGTTGTCCCTGACACCCTCATTTTGCAAATGTTGCTCTAGATTGCTCCATTTATACAATTAGAGTCTTCTAGTCCTCCATTGTTGCCTTTTTTGTGAATGTTGACTGAAGTCATCCATTGCTTCAGTTATTTCCATTGTGCATACACTGCCTTCATGCACAGCAGCACTAGTGTCCTGCAGTGTTCAGTACATTTGTCAGCAGTCAAAGCTTTGGCAGTTTAGGTAAGCCAGAGGAATTACACTGGCATTAAATGGCATTGGATTGCAGTACAGTGTGAGGCAGTGGAATTGCCACCAGATCAGGGGACTTGAGGGCAAGCGAGCTGTTGTCTACCAGAAAATGGGCAAAATGTGCAAAGATGTAGCAAAGTGAGTTAAAAAATATCTCCTACAAAGCTGCTAGCCAAATGCTTTCAGGAGATGCTAAAGACAGCAATCACGTGGAGCAACCTCCCTCCAAAACTTCTGAAGTATTTTGTGCTAAAAGTCATCAAAACAGGCACCTAAACTGGTACAGTCTGCAAGAAATCTGACAAGTCAGTCCCAGGCTATCGTCTGCAATAAATGAAGGAGTAGGGTCTCAACTGTGATTCCTGATCTATCAAACTCAATCCCTACCCTTAGTATAATCAGTTGGAACATTTCGGGTCTTAAGTCTAATATTAATCTAAGTGAGTGGCTATCTTTTATCAATTCTTATGACATTGTTTTACTACAAACTTGGGTCATTATGGCTCCACTTGCAATGGCTATGATTGCCACTCCATCGCTGCTGTTTGCTTAAGTTCAGGGCATGGTAAGAGTAGTATTTCTACTAGGTTTAAGTTGTCTTTTAATGTTACTGTAAGGAAACAACATTGGGGGCATTGAGATGAGATCCTGGGCCTTTGTGCTACTTCTTTGGGGGTTCAACAGCACACCCCCTTTCCTTGTGAAATCAGGGGTCCAGAGTTGGGCTCCTAGGCCCTGTTGCTTCGATCTTGGGGGTTGTGAGGTGGTCCACCCACACCCCAATGGTTCATTATATTTTAACGATCCTTGTGGCACACCCTAGGCCTTGGCCCAACCTGGTGTTTTTTGGAATCTTCGGCAGTGGAGCTCCATGCACTCCAGTACTCAGCTGGAGGGGTCAAAGATTGAGCCCTTCTCTGGCCATTTCACACAGACTTTATTTCATTTCGCTCCTGGTGGCAAGACCTCACCATCTAGAGTTTTTTCCTCAGGTCTTCTGGCCTCTAAGGTGGCACACTTTGCAACAAGCTCATTCAACTAGTCCATAGGGGGTGCAAGGGGACTAGCTTCCCTGGTCCTGGAGACACCCACTAGTCCTGGGGCCAACTGTAGGCAGAGTCCTTAATCTGGCAGGGCATGAGGGGGCTTGTCCTTCCAGTTGTCCATTGCTTCTACTGTCCAGTCCCAATGCCCAGCTCCAACAAAAAGCATTCTCTCCTCCTTGTGCAAGGGTGGAAATTTCTCGAAGTCAGGCAACCCTGGTCAATCCTGGAATGCCACATCACCTCTCCACCCTTGTTCCAGCCCTCCTACACAGCTTTCTGGGATAATTCAAAATGGCACTATCCAGGAGCCCCTGGTCTCACCTCCCACGGGGGCCTCAGCTCCATCCCTCTATGATATCAACGTCAGAGCCTTTACCACCAAAACGTCAAAGAAGAGCCCCCTAAAATGTTGACTCCAGAGTTTTGGGCTCCCCCCCTGTGTTCAGTGAGCCTGAGATTTCCCAGCCCTAGTACAGTGTGATAGCTATTTAACGGATGTAGATTTTCTTCCCCACCCCTTCCTTCTCAAGAGCTGAGTGACTGTTAACTGCTCCCTTCACGTGGGGGGAGGCCTTTGTTCTTTCTGCTGGAGAGCAGTGTAATTAACTTGGCCCAGCAGGGTGACAAAGGCCTTGGCTCTGATTCTGAGCTGAGCCAGAGAAATATGACAATTCTGGCTGACCCATAAGGTGTACATATTTCTGCTTGAGACATACATATTTGACCTTGGTGCATACTTTTCACCCCAGTTCGATACCATGCTGGACTTTGTAGGCCAAAGGGAAGCAAAACTGCATGCTAAGGCAGGTTTCCCCCTGTGTCCATCATAAAATGTCACTGCAGACAAAACAGTAAACCAAACTGACTTTCCCCATTAGTGTCCACTAATATTGTAAGGTCTACCCAGGTCAATATTTAACCCTGGAGATTTCCTTCTGAGCCAGGTTATCTGTGCCTAGTCCCCGGGCTGCGCACAATGGTAGTCTCACATGCGCAGCCGGCACTCATCTGCGCACGCAGGTGCACATTGTTCACATGTTACCAGCCAAGTGCCCCTTACCTTTGCTGCATCATAGTGGCCTTACCTTAAAAGGCAGGCACTGGCAGTAAACACACACAGTCTGTTTACTGTGTGTTTACCGTGGGTGAGCCGCTAGTTGAGAAGCTCACCCACAATAAGAAGTCCAAAAGCAGGGGATCCAAAAGCGAAAAATCCTAGAAAATTAAATGGTCATAACCCATTTCACTATAGGTACTATTACAGTTTTCGATACTGCATGTCGGTGCATTCAGATATTTTAGTCAAATGCACTCCTGTTTTTTGCTTACATGTAGTTCATTTTAATAATAATGATTTTGCCTATTCTAATATTAGTAAATTCTGGTTCCGGTTAATGATTAACATTGTTGATGATTTAATCAACATCATAGAGTTGGAATCCGTGAGGCTTAATCTGGATCTCTGTGGTGATTTTGATTCACTGACACAATATCGCCTCAGGAAATATCACCATACCAAAATATTGTCACATACATATTGTTGTCAAAAATATCGTAATCCTATATTTATAATGTAAATGACAAAAATATACATTAACAAATATTGGTGTCATTAATATCGTTGTACAAAATATTGTTTTTTAAATATATATAAATATTAAACATTAAATATATTAAAAAGTAACATTAATATAATTGAAATTAAATATATTTCATTAATTTTGAAAAAAATATAACTATGATACTTATTCAAAAAATTAAAACACACATATATATTAATATATTTATATATACATATTTATAGTTACATATATATCATTAAAATATTACTAGACTAATATTTTCAATTTATATTTTAATTACAAAAATTATTTTAAATGTAATAATTTCATAAATAAACACACACATATATTTATGCCAGTAACACAATACAATTTAGAAACATACCAATTTAATTAAACAACATAAAAAAATTAATTTACTAAATATTAATTATTATTATTACATATTAAAAATAGTTTTAATTATAAATATTATATTTTTACATACAGAAAAACATAATAATTTAATTTTAAATAATGAAAACTAAACTATAAATAATACATATACTATTCCCACTACAATTTATACACCAGTAGGAAAAATGTTTGACTCAGTAGGGGTAAAATTTACTACTCTGACTCCAAGCAGAGCAACAGTATAGAAAATGTTTGTTTGCGGAGGGGTGAATTTTTCTATTCCCACTCCAGTCAGTGCAACAGTAAGGACATTGTTGGACTCATGAGGGGTAAACCTAACTATGTGCACTTCACACAGAGCAACAGTAGAGAAAGTGTTGGATTGCAAAGGGGTAAAATGTACTTTTCCCAATCCAGTCAGCGCAACAGTAGGGAAAGTTTTGATTCTGGAGGGGTAAAATTTACTGTTCCCACTCCAGACAGTGCAACATTAGAGAAAGTGTTGGATTATGAAGGGGTAAAAGGTATCACTCCCACTCCAGTCTATGCAACAGTTAGGAAAATGTGTTGGATTGCGGAGGGATGCAATTTACTATACCCACACCAGTCTATGCAACAGTAGGGAAAATGTTGGATTGTGGAGGTGTAACATTTAGTATTCCCACTCCAGTCAGTGCAACGGTAGGGAATGTGCAGGATTGTGGAGGGGTAAAATTTACTATTCCCACTCAAATCGGTGTAACAGTAGGGAAAGTGTTGCACTGCAAAGGGAAAAGATTTACAATTGCCACTGCAGTCAGTGCAACAGTAGGGAAAGTGTTGGATTGTGGAGGGGTAAAATTTACTATTCCCACTCAAGTAGGTGCAACAATAGGGAAAGTGTTGGTTTGCGGAGGGGTACAATGTACTATTCCCACTCAAGTAGGCGCAACAGTAGGGAAAGTGTTGAATTGCGGAGGGGTAAAATGTATTAATCCCACTCCAGTGTATGCAACAGTAGGGAAAGTGTTGGATTGCAGAGGGTTAAATTTACTATTCCCACTCCAGTCAGTGCAACTCTTATACCCCTATTAAACCGACAACCTGCACCTAACATTTAACATTCAAAAAAATTAGTAACACAATTAGCATGATTAGCAATTACTTAATTAGTGTTAATTTAAAAATAAATATTAATTAATTAAAATTCATTTACCTCCTACTCTATACCCCTACAAAACCCACAACCTGCACCTGAAACTTAACTTTAAAAATAATATAATTACACAATTAACATAAATATTTATAAATGAAGTAATTCATATTAATTAAAAATTAATTATTAATCAATTACAATTAATTTACTTCCCACCCTGTACCCCTACAAAACCCACAACCCGCACCTAAAACGTAGCATAAAAAAATAATTACTCAATTAACATAATTAATTATCAATTCAATAATTAATATTATTAAAATAATAATTAATTATTATTAAAATACTTCCCACCTTGTACTTCTATGAACCTCACAACCCACTATGACAGTAAAAATCACAATAATTTATTATACTAAATTTAATAACTACTAAAAATGTAACAACTATATCAAAAACATAAACAATAACTATACAAAACAATTATTCCATATATATTTGAAATAAAAACGAATATACATAAACATAATTAAAAAACAATATTATAAACAATTATAATTTTGTAAACGATATTAATGATTTCAATATTTTCAAAATCGATATTACTTACCTTAAAATCGATATTCTTGACAACGATATGCTTGCAGATGATATTTCTAAATCACGATATTTTAGACACGATATTTTGGTATGACGATATTTTGGTTTCAATATTTTGTCTGAATACCGTGACTTCAACGCAAAACTTCCAGTTGGAAATTACGGGGCATACTCATAAGGACTTATCGCCGAGTTATCGGCACTTTAGCGCAGCAAAAGTGGAGATAGAATTACCGCCCCTTTTGCAAGCTGGTGCTAACTGCCTACATCACCACATAACCCGTGATAGCTGCAGCAAAAAACATCGCCATGGCCGACACCGCCAACTAACGCTAATGAGATGCAGAATAGGCGTGTCCGTGCAAAAACACACGAAAAGACAACACCGCACGATTCACAACGGACAGCCAGATCTGCAATGCGAGTCAAAAACAGGCGATAAGCCGCGGTAGCAGCAGGTATTTAACACCTTCCTTCTGCTGGTGCTAAGCGGGACGACCACCTGCAGTCTGAAAGGGAGCCCAGACCAGAGCCACACCTGAAGACCAACAGACGCCATGGAGCTACTTATCATGCAGCTCAGAGACCCAAGAGGGCCACAACACCCACTGCCACCACCCCCAGGCCCGCCCCCACCCCCAGGACCACCCGCACTCCCCAGACTACCACAGAGGCAGCGCAGACAAAGACAGCGGACCTACCGTAAAAGCACCAGCCTCACAGACTTAACGCCAGAGGAGGTCATTGCCCACTACAGGCTCAAAAGGAAAACCATCCTCCGCATCCTGACCCACATGGCCCACAGGCTGACGGTACCAACACAGCGGACAACCAACATCCCTCCGCAGACAAAGCTGCTGGCTGTGCTGCACATGTTGGCCTCTGGTACCTTCCAACCAACAACTGCCAGAGTCGGAGGAGTCTCACAGACAGCCCTATCCAAGTTCATCACACCTGTCCTGGATGCCATCATCAGCCTGGTACCCCAGCACCTCCACTTCCCCCACACTGCGCAGGAGCAGCTGGAGACCAAGCAAGGCTTTTACGCCATTGCTGGATTTCCCCACGTGTTGGAGGCCATTGACTGCACACATGTCCTACTCGTGCCCCCTGCAGACACTGCACACAACTACTGCAACAGAAAGCACACGCATTCCATCAATGTGCAGGCAATAGTGGACCACCGGGGACTCTTCACCAATGTTGTGGCCAACTACCCAGGCAGTGTGCATGATTCATTCATCTTCCGACAGTCCATCATCAACCAGCGCTTCCAGGATGGCACCTATGGAAATGCATTGCTCGTTGGTAAGTACCAAATGAACACACCACACACCTCAACTCCACAGTCATGCAACTCACGATCCTGGGAATGGGCACGCAGCAAAACTACATGCAACATGCCACACAACATGCCCACTGACCAGATACGACATCACGACTCCATTGGGAACCTGGGCCTGCCATGTACACAACCCAGCTACGGCATGGCACCACAGCCACATAATAGCAGAATGTGTGGAGAGGCTGGAAGCAGGCATGTGCAAGGGAGACAAGTGACTAATGAATGAGAACCTACCCAATGACAAGTGTGGCGTGGATGTGCTGGACAGACTTGAGCGTGCAACCCACGGAAATGGCCATGTGGACATTGACTGCTGGTGCATGGAGTGTAGTGGCCAGTGGACGCTACCATGTCAGCCCAGGCTGTGGGGTAGAACGCGGAAGTGGCGCTCATTACGTCCCCCCCTGTAGGCATGGGCGGAGTGGGTTGGCCCTGAATACGCCAGGCCTGCGTAGGGGTGTGAATAAAAACCCCGTCGCTCTGGGCGTGGTTCTCTTCCGGAATGGCCAACGTGTCTGCCAGGGCGGCGCTACTCAGCCCACCATGAGGCCGACGCCGTGAGCGGTGGGGCCTGCAAACCTATGCGCCTGCTGCACCCCAGGCCACTGGTCCCCAGACCCGTCTTGCCTGCCCCAGTGCACCAAGGCCGCTCCGCTCACCTGCTGACACCGGCGTGTGTCAAAGAGGGCCCACCACGTGCCGGTGCAAGCTCCAAGCCCCATGCCCGCAACCTTGGCAGCCACCTCAGACCATTGCTGGCCCCCACGACGCAGGCAGCACTCCTTTTTCGTTTACATACTCCACCGGCGTCCACTTCGGCCCAGTTGGTTCACATATTGAACTGAGCCTTGAATGGCAGTGACCAAATGTCTATGGCAGCGTCCACATCACTATACTCCCTCCGATCAGTGAAGCCAAAGTCTGCATCGCATGCACACGACACGTGTCTGTGGGCCCATGCTGACCGCTGCCCACGGACTACACTGTGGTCCAGTAGGTCCCACATCCAGCACTCAGTCGTGATTCATGAATGGCAGAGTCCCTACCAGTGAACGCATGGAGAGGAGTAAGAGGAAGATGCGGTTCAGTCCGGATGAAAGCCGGATCCTCGTTACGGAGGTGACCGAACACTAGCACCAACTGACCTGGTGCCACTAACCCTGTTCAACGCAAGCTGGCGACACGTGGTGCCACTAACCGTGTTCAACACAAGCCGGCAACACGTGGTGCCACTAACCGTGTTCAACGCAAGCCGGCGACACGTGTTTGTGGGCCCCTGCAGACTACTGGCTCCGGCATGCACTGTGGGCCAGCTGGCCTCACACCAATCACATCAAGGCGGGACCAGCCACGGCACGGCATCGTCGCAGGCTGCACACATGCTCAGCTCTGATGCCTCAGCCCCCGTGAGCCACACGTCATTGCCACATGACATTCCAACGCCGTGTGTGTGAGTTCCAGGAGGAGCTGGCTTAACTGCGGTTGGCCACGCACACCGCTGCCACCGGCCGACACTGCGGTCAAGTAGGTCTCACATTTGTGACTGGGTCTTGAGTTCTGAATGGCTGAGTCTACAGCAATGTACACGCCTCATCGCAGACTGCATCCCCTTGCAGCCCTGGTGCCACTGACTCCGTGCGCCGTGAGTCATGGTCACTCTCTGGTTGGACTTTGGTGGCGTCTGAGTCTGTGGCATGGGGGTTGTCGTCCTCATCACCTGGCAGGTACGGACTTGGTGTTTGGCATGAGTCTGTGGCATTCATCTCCCCCATGTTGCCTGTTCCTGCTTGGTTGTGCCCTCTGCATCATGCCCTGGGGGAGCACCTTCCACTGTCCCACGATACACTCAGCGACAGTCACCTTGGACATCGATGAGGACCCGCTCAGCTCTCATGGGCCTAACCCAGTGCATCGCAAGTCACCGTCCCGTGGCGTTGTGTCCGTGCCGGCCGCTGTGCATCCGGGGCCACTAACTCTGTGCACCGCAAGTCGTGGTCCCTTGCTGTTTGTACTTTGAACTTCTGATTGAGTGAAGACTGTTGTAGTTGTTGCCAGCACCAAACACTCCCTGGGGGCTGTCTTACACTCCCCCCACGCACAGCCAGCACAGGCGTCACTGGACTAGTGTGCCTGCCAACAGATCATGCCGAACCACCAATTGTCTCATCTCTCTCTGCACTGTCACAGGTGATCAGGGATATGCACTCTGCACTTGGATGATGACACCCCTCTGAGACCCGAATCCACGTGCCCAGAGGCAGTACAATGCATCCCACAAATGCACCAGGGGCATCGTGGAACGCACATTTGGCATGTTGAAGTCACGTTTCAGGTGCCTGGACATTACAGGCGGAAGGCTCCTGTACAGGCCAGACATTGTGTGCAAGATGATCGTTGCATGTTGTGTTTTGCACAACATCTGTGTGTGCTCCAATGCCCCATGGATCCCAGTGCCAGATGCAGCGGAAGATGATGAGGACGATGGGGCAGGTGGCCCACACCCCACTGCAGCTACAGCAGGAATAGCCCGTAGGAACACCCTCATTGCCAATTTCTTAACCTGAGCACGTCACTTTGTGTCCGTCCTGTACAATGATGGGACAGTACAAATTGTCCACTGGCACTGCATGTGTAAATAAAACTGATACAGGTTACAGGTTGTACTCGTCCATTGTCATGTCACGGATTCCTGCGATGCCAGATGTGCTTGGCCATTTTGTGCACGCATGCGGCACCAGTTGTGTCCTGTGTTCTGTTGTGGAAGTGTTGCAGTATGTACCACATTGTTGACAATGTTGGGGTGCTCTTATTCTTATGTGTGTATGCTGCACTGTGGCTGAGTCGCCCCTGCAGCTCTGAATTGGCTGCCACTCATCCCTTTCAGGCGGTGTGCCTTTCACTTCTGTGTCTCTACAGTGCTGCGATGTTGCTGACTTGAGTGAATTGTGCCCTTCATCGTGTTGTGACTCATGGTCATGGTCGGTATGCGGATGTGTAGTTGGCGTAAGGGTTTTTTTGTGCACGTGGATGTGTCCGAGTGTGACCTGCACCTTTGCGGATCTGGCCCACACTCAGCCGCATCAGTGTCATGGCCTGCACATTGACATGGTGGTTGGACTGCAGCCATGATACTCGTCATGTAGTGTCTCTTGCATTGTCAGTGTGGCTGACGGATACGCATCTTCACTGGGTTTCGCACGTGTGCATGTGTTGGTTGTGTGATTGGTGATGTGTTGGGTGGGGGTCCCTTTGGGCACATGGTGGAGGTGAGACTACTTGGTGTTTGTGTGTGTGCTGCAGTGTTCCAGGGGGATCAGGGACATGATCCGGAGTCATTGTGGGTGTGCAGTGTGCTCTACTTAATTGTGCATGTTTGCCATTGTGCCCATCTACCCCCATCCCCCCACTCCCTGGTAGGTACTCACCCTATTGATGTTGTGTCAGGTCATGTTGAGCGGTGTCCGGGTCCTCTGCTCCTGTCACCATCTCCCGACTGATGACTGTGGCCACCATTTTCTCCATTTCATCCTGCGCCTGGTGTTCTGCTGGCCCCCCACCTCCAATCTGCGTTGCTGCTTTGATGTTGGCAGCGAGTTCCTTCTTGGGTTTGCCCTTTGCATCATTCCAGCGCCTCTTGTCCTCTTCCATTGTCCTCCTTGGCGCGGCAATGGCATTCACATGGTCCGAGATGGTCTGCCATCTCAGCGTCATTTTTGCCAATGACACGTTGGAGGTGACGTACAGTTGGTGGTGGTGTTCTATCTCATCCGTGACGTGGATCCGGATTTCCTGCAGACTGTACCCCGTCTTCCTCTCCCTCTTCTCATTGCCCTTCCACGACACCTGGCTTCCTGGCTGGGCCTCCGTGGGTCTTGTGGGTTTCACGTTGTCCTCTGCACCTGGTCCGGGTGCATCCTTGGTGCTCCGCGGTTCATCTGGTTTTTGGTGTGATCTTTTTGGGTGCTTTTCTTGTGCTTTTCCCCGCATGACGCGTGGGACTTGCTGGCCTCTCGCTAGTTATCATACAGATTTTATCACGGTTGGGCCCATCGCAACTTTTCTCGCGTTGGGTTTTGCATTTTTATCGCCGTCGCGGTAGTTGTTTCGCAGACATTCGCCGCGTTATCGTGCAGTTATCGCACGATATAGCCGTGTTGTGAATGCCACGTTAACACAGCGTTATTTTAACGCGATGGACTGCGATGTGAGAAGTTGCGGTAAGCTATTTTGGCGATGTTTATCGCACGTTCTTGTGAATATACCCCTCTGTCTTTTGTCAGATGGGTCCCGACTATTTAGATGGTTTGGGAGTTGAATCATCTGATTCCAGAGGCCAGCAATTTGGTAATTTTATCAGTGAACACGATCAAGTGTGATGATAGTAACGGGGATATGTGACACAATTGAGGAGCAATATGGGGATCACAATCCCCTAACTGCTCCGCTTTTGCCAACTACATCCAATGTAGAGTGATCAGAGTGATAATTGCCAATATGCATCCCCTAATAATGGCCTTAGGTTGGTTTGAAACTTAACCTTTCCTAGAGATTTTTTATCGTTTTCGATATCACTTAATTTATGTGTTTTTAATTTGCCCTTATCTAATAGTGCTATTGATGACATATTTGTAGATGCTTCTGCTGTTCTGTGTAAATTGATTAATCATTCCTTTCTAAAACTGGTGTGTAAGCCGTCTATTTCCCTAGGCGATTCAATGCTACTTCCTCCTCCGTAAATAAGTGTTTGTGGGAAGCTTTAAAAAAAACAAGGGATAGAGAGGAAATATTTGCTTATTGGTCATTGTAGAAAGCTTCTGTAAAAAGTAGACAAAATGAAATCAAAAAATGTTAATGGGAGCAAATAATGACTTCTTATATGTCGCAGACCCAAAAGCTTTTTGGCATGCTGTCAAACTCATATGGGCAAGTGAAAGTGCACTGTATCATTTAAGCAAGCGCATTAACTCTTCTGTGGGTTGCACATTTTACAAATATATTGTTTTAATTCTTGTATTAATGCCAGTGTGAGTGGTTTTAATTGCCCCCATACTAGTAGCAAACTAATATTTGAGTTCTACGAGGTAGTTTCGGTTTTGCAAGTACGATCCTTTGGCAAGGATCCAGCGCCAGATGCAGTGCCAATAGACTTATTTAAGAGTAACATCGATTCATCGGCACCCTTATTTATTAACCTTTTTAACAGAATTAGTAAAATGCAGATACCTAGTTTATGGTCATCTTCAGTAATTATTCCAATTTTCAGGAAGGTTAATAGGTTATAAGTTTGTTTGTATAAATCAATTTAGCTTATTGATTCCACAGTTAAGTTTCTCGAGAGAGTCATTTTTAAAAGAATCACAGAGTGGGCAAAGGAGAATGGCATTGTAAGCCCCTGTCAATACAGGGTTGTGAGAGGTTCTAGGTGAGATACAGGAATGCCTTAATCTTCATCAAATTTCAGGTAAATATACCATAAGTAAGCATTGACCGGTTTATCTGGCCTTCATAGATTTCTCCTGTGTATTCAACCGGGATATCGGGTCAAAGTTGTGGCAACTTTTATTAGGGACGTGATTAAGTGTGGTGTGGCCATTGATGAAGATGGCCGCTTACTGAGAGAGCTCCATGCACTGGAGGGTTCCTGGAGCCCTTGCTGCCGGGGGAGCCAAGCCTGAACTGGCTCCAGTTGCCCTACTCTCCCCGCGACCCCACTGGGGGTCTTAGTCACCTTGGTGGAACATTAGATGGATGCCGCCGACCATCTACTCTGCTGTCATACATCAGGGCCTGCCGCACTGCGACATGCAGCACCTCCAATACTGGCCAGGACGCGCAGTTCCACTCTGGCCTCCACCCCTTATTTGGGCTTTACATAGCTGCGTGGCATTGCCGGCTCCCATGTGCTATACTCGAGGGACCGCCTTGTCATCTGGACTGGACCCAAGGATTTGCCTTGCAGCGGCTTTGATCCTGACCGGGCTGCTCGGCTTCACTGTGGCCTGCACTGTTTGTTCTCCCACTTGTTCCCCTGTGGCTACACAATTGGGGTCCCGTTTCCCCTTTTAGGCTTTCATGTCCTGGCCATGAGCCAACTGCACCATTAACACTGCCCCTGAGGGCTTGAGAAAGCTATACGGCTCCCGGCGCTTGCTGTGGCACTTGGACCTGAGTCACTGACTTTGACTGGGCAGCGTGGCTCCATCGCAGCCCTCATCTCCTCACCTGGCCCCTCCTACTTTACTGAGAGCAGCCAGCCCTCAACACCTGTAGCATATTAGGGGTTCTCACAAGACCTCAATCCTGCACCAGCAGACCGAAAGCCTGCAAAGATCCTGGGACTGCACCCGCAGACTCGCAGAAACCCCTTCAGCTTCACCGGTCTGATTAGCCGAGGCACAGCCTCGGACAGTGGTGGCGCACCTCAAGCTGTCTGAAGTCTGGCTTGCTATATGTCATAGAGGTTATTCAAGAGGGGCAAGGAGAAGAAATGTGGACTCAAGAGGCTTTAGAAGCCAGACATCACCACATGAAAGCGAACCGACGCATAAGGTAGGAGACTACAGGAGAGGGCTGGAGGACCCAGGGCTGCGCAACCAGGGGACGGGTGAGGCAATGCCATAGCTGCAAATAATGCCAAGACTGATGAGATGGGAGACCGAATTCCTCACGGAGCACCACAAAGTATTTAAGGGCGCCCTGCTCAAGAACCTGCTGGAGGCTGTGGATGCCCGTAGAACACCGCACCCCCCAGCTCAACATCTCACCAGCTATGCGAGGCCAGAGTTACCTCATAACAGTGCGTGTTAGTGAAGAAGAGGATCCAGCCCCAAGAGGTGGCGGGCCTGTCACCGCGATTTGGCCATTGCTTTTAGCATTGGATTTTTGGAACTTGGCATGTTTGTGCTACACTTATGGAGGTGTTGCTGTCCCTGTGGGTAGACCAGCAGGGTTTGCTCTGCCAGCACCCACAGCTGTGGGTCTGGAACCTCAGGGGGCATGCAAGTGAGTTGGACCAAATGCAGGGCCAGGGATTAGTGCTCCACAAAGGGGAGACCCAGATCCCCCACAAGATCCGTGAGCCAAGAGTTTGCTACTGGCTAACCAGGGATGGCCCTCATAGGCGTATGGGGAATGGGAGCAGGCTGCGGTCAGAAGTTGTCATACCTTCTCATGTCGGAGGAAGCAGGCAATGAGAAGGCGTGCCCTCTCTGATGTGGCCGATCATGGGGGACCCATATGGTGGGTCCGCTGTATCTCCAGGGGTGGTGAAAAGGTGAGTCCTGTGAGCATGGGGAGAATGTCCCTTAGGAAGCCCTTGACATCTGAGCCCTCAGTGCGTTCTGGAAATCAAAAAAACTATGCATTGGCCCTGCGGCTCCTATCTTCCAATTCCGTGAGCTTATTCTTTAGGTGGCAGAGTTTCTAGTCCCTGTTCCAGATGCAGTTTTACTTCTGTTCCAGCCTTACAATATGCAGATAATGCCGTTTCGTTGGCCCGTAGCCTGAAGAGTTTAAAATTCTTGATCAAAGGATTCACAAATTTTAGAAACTAATTTTAAAAGTTTCAATTAATGGCTTGTGGTCAGCATAGTTCTAACATGCAGCCATTTTCCATTCATGTTAAAAAAAACTAATGAAGGTTTCCCATTTTCCTTACCTTGGGATTGTATTTGATTCATATAATTTACGGAGCTATAACATGTCATTTAGATGACCAAAACGAAGCCAGTCCTTGGGTGCTTTGTTTAATCTATCATCATCTACTGGAGGTAAGCCCATAGCCCCACTCATAGAAATTTATGAAAGACAATGGGGCCGATTCCGATCTCGGTCGGAGGCGCACCCAATACTATTCGGTCGGGAAAAAAGCCATGCGAAAGCCAGTTTCCCGACCGATCCGTACAGTACACCGAACGAGCAAGTACGATGCGCACAACAGCAAAAATCCCGGCCGAGCCGTACTCACCCAAACCAGGTCCTGTTCTCCGACCGAGGCGAATCCGGAAACGCCGAATCGAGTCGCACGGAAGGGAAAATGCAGCCCCGTCCGGCCGGACAAGTACGATGCGCTTTCCGTACGCGCCGAACCCGTCGCTACGCACGGCACGTCAAAGCATCCGGGAGAGGCGCACATAAGCTCCGAATCGCGCCACAACACGATCCACGGCTACGAGACGAACACAGCACCGACGAGGACGACGCGAGCGACGAGGACGAAGCCAAGCGACGAGGACGACGCGAAGCAACGAGAAGGACGAACGACACGAACCAACCATGAATCCCTTCGTCCCGATCATACCAATATTCTACATCTACTACCGGAACAGGCACGGACGCGTACGGCGCAGAAGGTAAGTCAGACACCAACCACAAAACACATACAACACGTACACGACACATCACACACATACACTGGGAATCTGAATATACTTACACCAGCAACAGCAGCACCATAGGGGCGGGATGCCCATCACCAATGCCACATATGCACACAGGGGCCTGAATGCGCGCCACCACCCCAACCCAGGGGGCTGGATGCCACACCACCCTCAACCAGGGGGGCAGGATGCCTACCACTACTACCACCCTCACCCAGGGGGGCAGGATGCCCACCACTACTACCACCCTTAGCCAGGGGGCTGGATGCCTACCACCACCCTTAGCCAGGGGGCTGGATGCCTACCACTACTACCACCCCCACCCAGGGGGCAGGATGCCTACCACTACTACCACCCTCACCCAGGGGGGCAGGATGCCCACCACTACTACCACCCTCACCCAGGGGGGCAGGATGCCCACCACTACTACCACCCTTAGCCAGGGGGCAGGATGCCTACCACTACTACCACCCTCACCCAGGGGGGCAGGATGCCCACCACTACTACCACCCTTAGCCAGGGGGCAGGATGCCCACCACTACTACCACCCTCACCCAGGGGGGCAGGATGCCCACCACTACTACCACCCTTAGCCAGGGGGCAGGATGCCTACCACTACTACCACCCTCACCCAGGGGGGCAGGATGCCCACCACTACTACCACCCTTAGCCAGGGGGCAGGATGCCCACCACTACTACCACCCTTAGCCAGGGGGGCTGGATGCCCACCACTACTACCACCCTTAGCCAGGGGGCTGGATGCCTACCACTACTACCACCCTCAACCAGGGGGGCAGGATGCCTACCACTACTACCACCCTTAGCCAGGGGGCAGGATGCCCACCACTACTACCACCCTTAGCCAGGGGGGCTGGATGCCTACCACCACCCTTAGCCAGGGGGGCTGGATGCCTACCACTACTACCACCCCCACCCAGGGGGGCAGGATGCCTACCACTACTACCACCCTCACCCAGGGGGGGCCGGCTGCCCACCACTACTACCACCCGTAGCCAGGGGGGCGGGATGCCTACCACTACTCCCACCCACAACCAGGGGGGCAGGATGCCTACCACTACTACCACCCTCACCCCAGGGGGCAGGATGCCCACCACTACAACCACCCTTTGCCAGGGGGGGCTGGATGCCTACCACCACCCTTAGCCAGGGGGGGCTGGATGCCTACCACTACTACCACCCTCAACCCAGGGGGGCAGGATGCCTACCACTACTACCACCCTCACCCAGGGGGGGCAGGATGCCCACCACTACTACCACCCTTAGCCAGGGGGTGCCAGATGCCCACCACTACCACCCTTAGCCAGGGGGCAGGATGCCCACCACTACTACCACCCTTAGCCAGGGGGGCTGGATGCCTACCACCACCCTTAGCCAGGGGGCTGGATGCCTACCACTACTACCACCCTCAACCAGGGGGCTGGATGCCTACCACTACTACCACCCCCACTCATAGGATGGACAATGCATGACACAACAAGCACACCACAACCTAGGGAATGCAAGATTAAGACATCCCCCCACCACCATGACAAGCGTGTGAGCAGGCTGTGTCAAATGCCTACAACACCGAACATGACATTGAACATACAATGTGACCCCCTAGCACATGTGCCACACATATATGTGTGTGGCACCCACAATGCAAGCAGCCCATGACCATTGTGGCAATGGGGCCTAAACCCCCATCATCACAGTGACCAAAAGGCAAGTGTGGGGTCCATAGCTGAAGCACATTTTGACCATTGTGGCAATGGGGCCTAAACCCCCATCATCACAGTGACCAAAAGGTAAGTGTGGGGTCCATAGCTGAAGCACAGTTTGACCATTGTGGCAATGGGGTCTAAACCCCCATCATCACAGTGACCAAAAGGCAAGTGTGGGGTCCATAGCTGAAGCACATTTTGACCATTGTGGCAATGGGGTCTACACCCTCATCATCACAGTGACCAAAAGGTAATTGTTGACAAAGAAAGAGCTGCAACTGCCAAACTGCATGGATCATTCCTGGTCACAGAACCAAAAACTCATCTGTGGCAAAGTAGTGTATGTGTCCCATTGCAACATAAATTGGGGGAGCCAAATACTGCAGTGCAAATGAAACATTCCTTTGGCCATGTGCAGACAAACAACACCCATGGTGGCTGAGACCGTCAACAGTCATCAATGACACAATGACAGAAGTGACCATCAGAATGCAGAACCACATATTTGCACCAATGGGCACACAAATGCAGATACCCTGTGGAGACAGCAGATGTGAGGTGAACAGATACCATACCATGGCAGCAATGGGACACACAAACCATGATCACTGTGCTGACCGATGACCTAGGAGTCCCAGGGACAGCAGGGGAAACACACCAAACAACATACAGCCAATGGCACACCCAAGATATGCCAATGCAGTGGTGCAGATGCACAAACACAAACAGGCAGACCAACACTGTCATCATACACAGCAGGTGAGGGGTGGGGGTGCCATTGTCCCCAGGCAACAACACAACACATGAGGAGAGCTGAATACCAATCATACAGATGTGCATACACTGCCACACTAAGGTAACTCATGGATCCAAATCCCCTATGTGGGCAAGCAGGCATTGACAGGTGAGAGGGAGCACAAAACACACATGTCACACAGGCACGTAGGAACAACAACTGACACAGCAAGTCACAGACACACCACAGCACCACCCCCAGGGCCCCCACAATGTGGTGACCCTGGGCTGAAGAAAAATACCACTGTGATGACAAAGCTAAATGTCGTTCACACTGTGAACCACAGTCAGGTGTCCTGAGCAACTAACTACCATCACACCTACACAAGCACAAATCAATCAGCATGGCCAGTAAGCCAAGGCCAACATGGAGGCAGGGGACTAGCCGGGCAACAACTCTCATCTGCACACACTCAACACCACACCCCTCGACCTCCAACAATGTGCAGCAGTGAAGTACACATGCACTGGTGACATTGCACATGCACCCATTACTATTCCAGGGTGGTGGGTGGGAACCAAGGTGTAGAAACACATCACACATGGACACTCAACAAGACTCCTGAATGTCTGACACACTGCACACTACGCTGTACATGGACATGACGGCAATACCACACCGACCAATGGGATCCCAGCCACAGTCACACACCAATGAAGAAACCAAGGTCACCCACAAAGAACACACATAGACAACAACCAACATTGCAGCCCGGACCCTAAGGAGTGCCAGCAGTCACACACACAACGTGTCACAATCACTGAAAGATAACACAAACTGGAAATCACATGACAGGGGCAAACAACAAGTGCCAAAGGGAAACCTGACTGTGACCCATCTGCGTCAGCACACAAACTCTGCCCTGACAGCAAACACACCTATGGGTGACACCCTGATGACCAGTAATGTGCCATGCACCCACATCACAGAGAACACAGGGAGAAGACTTTGGGGGAACATAGCTCAAGTCAGCAAGCATCACAAACAGGTACAACACTAGGGATCACAGCATGCGCAGATGAATGGAAGTGAACACACAGACATGCACATACAACACACACCTTGGGCGCAGGCAATGTCACACGTGTACACACTGCCATGAGGGGACTCCACTCCTGTGTGAGGAAAGCTGTGCCATATGTTGCCTCAGTAGGGCCCCATCATGTCAGCTGAGCACTTGGTCACACAATCAACAATTAGCACCAAATGAGGGCTCCCATCACATCAGCCTGGTCATGGATGTGCCAACGGAATCATCAGCACAGATCCAACACACTTGTATAGCAATGTTGCACTGACTACACGGATGAGTCCCTCCCCATTGATGCCCAAACCTGCATGTCCACTGGAGATGGCAACACGGTCAGGGAAGTAGACAAAAGCAACGATGGCAGGCACAACAGATGTGCAGGGGTGGAAGCCACAGATGTGAAATTGCCAATGTAAGTAGGAAACCCATTGCCAAATACTGAACACATGACACCCTCAGATGCTGCTATTGATGACATGGATACACCACATGATAGGACACATTCCCCCTGGACCACATGGGTTCCTGCACAGTAACACTTCATAATCATGAGACCAGATATCACCATCACTGCAGCAAGGGCATGGTTAGCTGCACCAACAACATGTACATCTGAAGCATGAGCACTAGAGAAAAGAAAGTTGCTTTATTCAGCATATGTGTTGAGGCCAAACGAAGTCCTGAAAAAAGAGCAAAGGCCAATGGCCAGTCCATTGTCAAAGTTCAAACAGGGTGACACTGGCAGATGTCACCCTACGCATGCCTGCACAATACCAGGGACAATCCACTAGGAGGGGCAACCGGGGGGCAGGCCAGGCACCGCAGGGACAGGATCAGGGCTCACCAGGGGGAGTCAGGGAAGGGGTGGTGGGTGCTGGAGAGCCACTGACAACTGCAGTGGAGGTGTCTGACATGGTGTGTGCCGGCACAACTGGGGGGCATGACACAGATGTCGTGGGTGCCGGCACAACTGCAGTGGACCCTGCAGATGGGGTGGACAGGTCCGCCACTGCAGTGCCCAAGTCAGACAGGGCGGTAGTGGACTCCACTGCAGTGCCTACCTCCAGGGGAGGAGAATGGGGAACAGGCAAGGTGGGTTGGACAGAGGGGAGGACACCCTCACCACATCAGTGGCACAGACAAGCGCAGCGGGGGGTGTGGTGCTGGGAGAGCAAGTGGCAGGGGGAGAAGGCCGGAGCATCTTGGGGATGGTATATCTGTGGGTGGGGGAACCTGGGGCAGGGTGTGGTGGGGGCACCTGTGCAGTGGGGGCCTGAGGGATGGAGGACGGAGACCTTGTGCCTGAGCTGCAGGGCGGTGGCGGGGTCTTGCTCTTAGCACTCCGGGGGGACTTGCGGGTGGGGGCCTCAGTCCGTCTGCGCCTGGGGGAGGGTGTCCGGGGGCGAGGGGCACTCTGCTCCGTGTGGGTGGGCTTCCTCTTCCCCCGGGATGCTGGAGCAGCTTCATCGGTGGGGAAGAGGCCGAGGTCACAGAGGAAGAGCTGCTGTGACTTTGGGGTTGCAGGTGAGGCAAGGGAGGGTGCTTTGGAGGGAGAGGGAACTGAGGACTGCGCAGTGCATGTGGATGCGTGTGTGTGTTCCAGGGCCCCATCCCCTGTGAGTCTGGCTTCAGTCCCCTGAATGTGCTTGCGTGTGCGTTTTGTCATTGGCGTGTGTGTCAGTGTGCTGGATGTGTGTGTGCTGGTGTGTGCCAGTGTGTGTGTGCCTGGGATGGGTAAGGTGCTGGGGAGTGTGGATGGAGCAAAGGCAGGAGGGGTGAGGGACCGTTTGAGGAGGGACACTGCTGCCGTCAGGGAGGAGTCCATGGACCTATTGCCCCTCTGTAGGTCAGACATGCCCGATGAGATGCCCTCCATGAACGACACCAGCTGAGTCAACAGCGCGGTGTGCGCATGGAGGACACTCAGCATGGCTGTCTGCCCTACATGGAGCTGGCGAAGGAGGTACACAGACTCCTCACTCAGGGCAGCAGGGGACACAGGGGCAGGGGGTGCGGTGCCTGGCCCAAAGGAGACACGCTCCCGGACATGGGAGCCTCCACGGACCTGGGGAATGGGAGCCAATGGGAGGGCGGTGGTGGTGCTGGTGGTGGCGGGGACAGCAACACTAGCTGGGGTGTGGTGGCTGCTGACACCCGCCTCCACAAGGGAGTCATCCTCCGAGTTGCTCTGGTCCTCAGCTGAGGTGGATGCTGCTGAGGACTCCTCGGTGTGGCTCCCCTCGCCCTCCGTGCCACTGGGTCCCTCCGACCACTCCTCGGCTGCTGACCCAGTCTGGCTCTCCGGCTCCTCCTGGTCCGTGGAGCTGTCCCCTTCCGTGGCCGTGGATGTATCTGCAAACAATGGGGAAACAGACAGACATCAGTCACCTGCACATAACGCACACACCACTGTGAGCACAGCACATCCCAGAGCAAGCCCTGGCATCATTAGTTGTACATTGCTAAAAGTGCACTAATTGAACAGGAGAAGTCAATTGTCAGTCTGATGCCAAGCATGGCACTCACATCCCACATGGCCTTGCACCCATCTGTCTGGTGTCTGTTGGATTGCAACACCCCAGTGTTGACACATGCACCAAGTACACAGTAGTTGGACAGTGCAGAGGACACGGTGTGGACACATCACAGCTCTTGCCACTGAGTCAGTACAGGTTTACGGATGTAAGGGATGCCCAGAGTCAAATAGGAAATGCATGTGATGCATACCAGCGACAGACACCATGATGCACCCATGTCCTGATAGCCAGCGCCACTATGGTGTGCATGTAGCACATGTCACTCCCCTGCAGGATCACCAATCAGTAGACACATGCCATGGCGGAGGCATGACTGCAAAGTCATACATCACTGTCTCAGTGATGTATGACTTTGCAGCCAGACAACAACACTCTGCACTGTGTCACAATAGTAGGTCATGGGGAATGCAAGTCCTGGAGCTGCACAAGTGCACATGTACATCCCCCCACAACACATCCTCTTAACCCTCATCTGTCCAGGTCATACCTATTGGACATATGGGAGACCTGTGACACTACCCTACATGTCAGAATACAGGCATTGTGTAAGCAATGGACCCACCCATGATGCCCACCACAGAGTCAGGGAAACAGATGCTGTCTCCCACCTTGAGTCAAGCAAACTGCAAGGACACAGTCCTAAGTGACAGAATTCCCTGCATGTAAGGGCCACACCTGGGTATCAGATGAGGAGTGGGCAGTGCACAATAGAGGGACATGGCTCCTGGACAACATGACTGCTGTACTGTGGCAGTTCAACCTGGCCCGAGGAGGGCACATAACATGTTAGACAGAGTACACAGTGCAGTCTTTGACTCACCCCCTCCTTGCTGCTCTCTGGCCTTCAGCTGCCCATCCAGGTCTGGAAAGACCACCGCCAGGATCCTGAGCATGTGGGGGGTCAGGGTCCGTGTTCCGCCCCTCCTGCGAGGAGGCGACAGCTTCAGCTGGACCCGTGCAATCCTCCGGGTCCAGCCCCGAAGGTCCTGCCACCTCTTTTGGCAGTTGCGGATCCGGCGCTTGTAGACCCCCACGGACCGGACAGCCCGGACGATGTCCTTCCAGATCTCATGCTTCCGATGGGCAGAAGCCTGTCAGGATGACAAAGTGATAAGGACATTACTACACATGCAACATATCCGTGCATGACACAGTTGCATATACATGTCGCAATCACAGGGGCACATGGTGTACCCAGGCAGTGCACGGCTGCCCATGGACAGTTTTCCAGAAGTCACTACATGGTATCATAGCATGGGGAGTAAAACCCTGTTCAGAAGCACTGTCACTGCACCATACCTGTCCAGTGCAAGTCACTACACACTATGGGGGGTGACAACTACTCAGTGAGCCTGCTAGCCAGTGGTGTGCTGACTCTCAGCCTTGCTAGTCAGACAAAATGCACATTCAGAAAGGCAGTGCACAGAACACTCACCTGCTCCCCTGGTGTCCCATACAGCTTGCTGTACTGTGGAAGTAGGCTGTCCAGCAGGGCCTGGTTCTCTTCAAGGCTGAAGGCTGGGGCTCTCTCCACAGTACGTGCCATTGCAGGGTCCAGAGGGGCAGAGACAGCAGCAGTGCAGTGGCAGATGTCGTCCTGGAGCATGTAGTGCAGGCAAGTGGGCTCTCAGGGGAACATGCAGCAATATATATGTGCTGGAGAGGCAGATACTGTCCCTTGTGTCCAAAGTGATAGGTCCAAGTCGTTAGCATCTTCTGAATCTGGCCAATCCATGGAATAGCAGCACCAAAACACGCCCACAGCATCCTTCAAATCTTCAACTTCATGACATACATTATTTTGCAACATTGTTGTGGGTGACCAACTGATTTTCCAGCAACCGACTCGTTCGAATATTCAAAAACGCGTCCGTTGCCAGGCAAGCCCATTGTCAATGGGTGCGCACCGATCGGTCCATTGCTGTTCAACGCGCACAGGGGTACAACGCGTACCCGCACACATTGAAAGCAATGGGCCGGCCGGAGGCACCGATCGGTCCATTGCTGTTCAACGCGCACAGGGGTACAACGCGTACCCGCACACATTGAAAGCAATGGGCCGGCCGGAGGCACCGATCGGTCCATTGCTGTTCAACGCGCACAGGGGTACAACGCGTACCCGCACACATTGAATGCAATGGGCCGGCCGGAGGCACCGATCGGTCCATTGCAGTACAACGCGCACAGGGGTACAACGCGTACCCGCACACATTGAATGCAATGGGCCGGCCGGAGGCACCGATCGGTCCATTGCTGTTCAACGCGCACAGGGGTACAACGCGTACCCGCACACATTGAATGCAATGGGCCGGCCGGAGGCACCGATCGGTCCATTGCAGTACAACGCATCACTGTACATGTGACTGGCATATGTCAGCATGCCTGTCTCAGATGGACATATGCCAGCCACAGATAGCTCCCAGGGAGTGAGGGGCACACCTACATCACGACAGCCTGTCCAAACCTTATCATAAGGCATGTAAGGCTGCATTTCCTATTGTGTGTATGTTGGTGTACATGTTGTCCTGTGGGTGTCACCTGTGGGCAGCCACCCCCAGGCTGTGCACGTGTTCATGGGGACAGGATCATGGGTGTTACGTGTACGTGACCACTGTGATGTGCAACTGTTCATATCTGTGCATGTGCCATGGTCACATTTCACAGTGGTGTTTGTGTATGTCATGTCACATACCCCGTGAGTCCCATGTGGGACGGTATGTTTGAGCCAGGGTGTCCCAGTGGCACAATAGTGATGGCCCTCCACAGTCTTTGTGCATGTAGTGTTTACAATGTCTCTGATTTCATGTGCACAATGGGAGACAGTCTCCACATCCACGTTGTGTGTGCATGGACTCTGATGTTGTGCGTGTGTGTCACAGACGTCCATGGCTCTCCTGCCATGGCAAGTGTGGCCACTACCTGTGGGGGTCATGTTTGTTTTGTTGTGGTGTACACATGATACTCCAGGTGATGCCAGTGTCCATGTGGCATTACAGGGTCCCTGGGAATGTGCCTGTCGTTGAGCTGTGGTGCCTGGGGCACATCTGTCCTCACATGTCACTGGGGGGTGACTGTGACACAGCATCATGATATCCAATGGGCCAACCTGGGACAAATTGATGCCACCTGTAGGACCGTGTTGACAGATGTTGGCCATGTATGTACCATAAATGTCGTTCCGGTACTGCACACTTCATGTAGTTGTGCCTCATGATGATGTATGTTGGGATCTTGAGTGTGTTCAATGCCGCATATGTGGGGTGACTGACGATCTTGCTTACTTCTCCTCTGCACTGCAGGGCTCCTGCTGTCCATCGGCCATTCCCAGACCTGGCAACGATGGTGGAACGGGACAGCATCCGACGGTACCGCTTCACCAGGCAGCTGATTGAGGATTTGGCAGTGCAGTTGTCCCCACATTTGCAGCCTGGCCGGCCGTATCCTACAGCGCTGACCCCCAAGGTGAAGGTGATGGCAGCCCTACACTTCTTTGCCACCGGTACCTTCCAACATACTGTGGCGTCTGCTGGTGGGATGTCACAGACCATGTTCAGCCGTGTGCTCCGCGATGTTTTGGCGGCAATGTTGCTCTTCCTGAACCGGTACATCTATTTCCCTAGACTGCGACGACTCACTGACGTGAAGAGTGACTTTTATGCCCTGGGGAGGATGCCGCATGTCATTGGCTCCATTGATGGGACACATGTGGCTTTGGTACCACCACAGGCCCAGGAGCAGGCCTACAGGAACCGCAAGCACTACCACTCGGTCAATGCACTGGTGGTGTGTCTTGCAGACATGACCATCACACACGTGTGTGCCCGTTTCCCTGGTTCAGCACACGATGCCTTTGTGATGAGGAGTAGTCGCATCCCCAGGTTGATGGCACAGATGCAGAACCAGCGTGCCTGGCTTGTCGGTGTGTACTGACTTTGTGCCATTGTGTGTGATCTGATCTGTAGTATTCCGCCCACTTTTCCAAGTCAGCTGATGTGCACTTGTCTGTCCGTAGGTGACTCGGGATACCCCAACATGCCGTGGTTGCTGACACCCCTCAGGAACCCTGTGACACCTGCCCAGATGCGCTACAATGAGGCACATGGTCGGACCAGGAGAGTGATTGAGCGGACCTTTGGTCTCCTGAAGAGCCGCTTCCGCTGCCTGGACAAGACCGGAGGGTCCCTCCCATATGCCCCTGCGAAAGTGTGCAAGATTATCATCGTCTGCTGCATGCTCCACAACCTGGCAGTGCGGAAGGAGTTGCCTCTCATCCAGGATGACGATGACCAACATCCGCCACCTGTGGAGGATCCTGGCCTGGACCACGATGCCAGTGACGATGATGATGATGATGGTGATGGTGATGTCCGCACACAGCTCATCACCAACTTCTTTAGCTGAATGTGAGTATCCTGAGGTGTCATGTGAATGATGTGAGTTGGCATGATGTGTGGGTGGTGCTCTGGTGCTGTTGGAGTGTGTCCATGGGCTACTTGACAGGATGTGTGTTGCGATGTGTGGTGACAGGTGGGCTGTACTCCCCAACAGTGTTGACATGCTAACTTGGTTCTGGGTGGGTATCTTGTAACATGTATTGTGCATGAGTTTTGCTGTTCTGTCCTGTACTGCATTGCTTTTGACTGTGTGTCATTTCTGTCCTTCACAGGGTACTTTCAGATTCGTTTGGTGAACTGTGTCCACCGACGACGTGATTGCACATCCAGGCTGGTAGCTGTTGTGTCCCTACAGGTGATGTGCGCCACACCCATGGACTTCCTTCAGTCTACAGTTGTTGACTGTGTGCCCGCTGCCAGGTGGGATTACCTTGCATCTGTAGTGGTTACAGCATGTTGCAACTGTGTAATAAACCTGTGCTTCACTTTGTGATGTGCGTTGTCTGTGGTCACACATTTGACTGCCATTTGCTTACTGCACCTGTGGGCTACTTGACTACAACTGGGAATGGGTGTGGTGTCTGTGCATTGCACCGTCTTCCCTGGCAACATCAGTGTAGGCAATGAGTCAGATGGCCTAGGTGTGTATGTGTTGTGTAGCCCTGGTGGTGTGTCTCCCTCATATGTGTCACGTTGCCTGTACTCACATGCCTGTGTTGTCCTTGCTGTTGCAGTTCGCATACACTGTGTAATTTTGCAGTTCATCATCCCCATAACAGCACCCACGTTGGAATCACGACAGAGGCAAGTATGGTGTATTAGTGTGTTTATTGTGATAATAGTGCATAGGATGGATTGTGCTGTACATGAATCTTGCAATCCCAAGTTCCTAGATGAATAGAAAGTCCAGGTAGACAGGATCCCCAGTATCGGGGCCACTGTTGTCTGACACATTGTTCCAACTTATACTCCCCATGCAATGTGTGGGAGTAGTGTTGCCATCAACAGGGTGAACAGTCTGTGCACAAAGGCGAAAATCCAGAACAGGTTCAGGCTTCCTGGGAGTTGCGCTTGGCCATCAGCCTCTCACTTTCCCCTCCTCGGACGACCCCTCTTCTTGGGGGGGGCCCTCAAGTGCAGGCTGCTGCGGTGCAGGGGACTCTCCGCCAGAGTCCTCCTCCCTCCCTGTGGCAGTTGCAGTTTGTTCGGTACCAGATGTTGTTGGCACACAGGGAGGTGTGGACTGGTTGCTGTTCATCTGGCGGAGGCATTGTAAAATGTCCCTGTGCACCGCCGTCATCTCATGTAGTACATCCCACTTGGACTCCACGCGGGTCATGTGGGAGTCCACACGTGACATGTGGGAGTCCACACGTGACATGTGTGACTCCACTTGGGACATGTGGGAGTCCAAGCGGGCATGATGGGCAGCCTGCTGCTGTTTAATGTCTCTGAGGAGCCCCACTACCTGGCTGAGCTCTCCGGTGCTGGACTGGTACGCATCAGCTATGCGTACCAGTTGTGGGTCTTCATGCACACCAGCAACGTCTGCAAGCAGCGACCTCTGTCTCCCACCCCTCCCACCACCCCTGCTGACATGTGCAGTGTGTGCAGTTGCACGCACAGATAACCCTGGTCCACCTTGGGGGTTGGTGGTGGTGGTGGTGTCCATGGCCCCAGGTTGGTCCAGGGTCACTGCGCTGGTGTTGTTCCTTATTCTGTCCATGTCGGCAGGGATGGTATTCGTGGTGACAGTCGTTGGAGGGGTGGGTGCAGGGGGTGCAGCTGGTGGACCTGCTGGTGCTGCAGCTGGTGGTCCTGCTGGTGCAGCATGTTGACTTGCACCGGATGTGCCAGGTTGTTCTTCATCGTCCGAGGAGGACAGAGGCTGTACGACGCCAGTGAGCTCGGCATCCTCTTGAGCCTGGGACTGGGACTCCTCAGCGTCTGCTGCTGTGTCCCTATCATCACCTGTTTTTGGGAGACACAAACAATGTATGTCATGTTTCTGCAGGCATCAGTGGTTGACACACCTGACAGTTGTGACTGTGCCTCGGGGTGCGGGCCTGTACATTGTATTGTCCTAAGTCGTCACAGTCAGGGGTTGATATTGGTGTGGCACATTGTCCTGCATTATTTGGGCATTTCTATGTATTCTCTGGGGTGTGAACATGGTCTGCATTGATTGTGTTTGGTTGACAGCCAGACCTCCTTCCCACCCACCCACCCACCCAGTCAGTTATCCCACCATGGAACGTGCTTGCATTGCAGGGAGTGTAAGTTGTCTCTCAGGATGTCAGTCAGTGGTGTCCTGCTGTTTGTTGGTGCACAGTTGGCAGCAGGGCCTTGTGCTCCCCACAGCAGTAGCCAGTGTCAGCCATCTTGTGAGTCCTTCTCCACTCCCTGTGATGTGAGCATGGTTCAGGGTGGTGTTGATGGGACAGTTGTGGGGGTGAGCTATGTTTGTGACTACGTCTCCCATCATGCTATTGCCTCCACCCCCTTCCCAGCATGCCCATGCTTCCTTCCTTTTGACTCTGCTTCCCTGTGGGGTGGGCTGGCTGTGCTGACAGGATGGCTGGGAGTGTTGTCCTGGCAGTTGTTTGGCTAAGAGTCCCAAGAGTGTCCCTGTGCTTCACACAACATAACCCAGGGTGGTGGTGCTTTGTGGGATCTTGTGTTAGGATGGAGGGCATTGCATTCTACCAGGTGGGTACTGTGGAGTTTGTGTTGGGGGGTGTGAGGGGAGGTGCTGGTGACTATAGTCAGTGCTGCAAGTCCCCCTTCCCACCCAGCCAGCCAGATAGCCCACCATGGAACGTGCTTGCATTGCAGGGAGTGGAAGTTGTCTCTCAGGATGTCAGTCAGTGGTGTCCTGCTGTTTGTTGGTGCACAGTTGGCAGCAGGGCCTTGTGCTCCCCACAGCAGTAGCCAGTGTCAGCCATCTTGTGAGTCCTTCTCCACTCCCTGTGATGTGAGCATGGTTCAGGGTGGTGTTGATGGGACAGTTGTGGGGGTGAGCTATGTCTGTGACTACGACTCCCATCATGCTATTGCCTCCACCCCCTTCCCAGCATGCCCATGCTTCCTTCCTTTTGACTCTGCTTCCCTGTGGGGTGGGCTGGCTGTGCTGACAGGATGGCTGGGAGTGTTGTCCTGGCAGTTGTTTGGCTAAGAGTCCCAAGAGTGTCCCTGTGCTTCACACAACATAACCCAGGGTGGTGGTGCTTTGTGGGATCTTGTGTTAGGATGGAGGGCATTGCATTCTACCAGGTGGGTACTGTGGAGTTTGTGTTGGGGGGTGTGAGGGGAGGTGCTGGTGACTATAGTCAGTGCTGCAAGTCCCCCTTCCCACCCAGCCAGCCAGATAGCCCACCATGGAACGTGCTTGCATTGCAGGGAGTGTAAGTTGTCTCTCAGGATGTCAGTCAGTGGTGTCCTGCTGTTTGTTGGTGCACAGTTGGCAGCAGGGCCTTGTGCTCCCCACAGCAGTAGCCAGTGTCAGCCATCTTGTGAGTCCTTCTCCACTCCCTGTGATGTGAGCATGGTTCAGGGTGGTGTTGATGGGACAGTTGTGGGGGTGAGCTATGTCTGTGACTACGACTCCCATCATGCTATTGCCTCCACCCCCTTCCCAGCATGCCCATGCTTCCTTCCTTTTGACTCTGCTTCCCTGTGGGGTGGGCTGGCTGTGCTGACAGGATGGCTGGGAGTGTTGTCCTGGCAGTTGTTTGGCTAAGAGTCCCAAGAGTGTCCCTGTGCTTCACACAACATAACCCAGGGTGGTGGTGCTTTGTGGGATCTTGTGTTAGGATGGAGGGCATTGCATTCTACCAGGTGGGTACTGTGGAGTTTGTGTTGGGGGGTGTGAGGGGAGGTGCTGGTGACTATAGTCAGTGCTGCAAGTCCCCCTTCCCACCCAGCCAGCCAGATAGCCCACCATGGAACGTGCTTGCATTGCAGGGAGTGTAAGTTGTCTCTCAGGATGTCAGTCAGTGGTGTCCTGCTGTTTGTTGGTGCACAGTTGGCAGCAGGGCCTTGTGCTCCCCACAGCAGTAGCCAGTGTCAGCCATCTTGTGAGTCCTTCTCCACTCCCTGTGATGTGAGCATGGTTCAGGGTGGTGTTGATGGGACAGTTGTGGGGGGGGCAATATGTGTGACTGCGACTCCCATGATGCTATTGGCTACACTGACTTGGCCAGCATACACAGAATTCCTTCCTTTGAGTGGTCTTCACTGTGTGTTGGTGTTGTTGTGGTGGCTACATGTGTGGATGTGTGTGTTAGTTCTATTTGTGCCACTGCCTAGCTGTAGTTGTGGTTGTGTTTGTACATGTGTTGGCACAGTTGGATGTGACTTTTTTGATGGCATGTGTTGTGTTTATCTGACTGACATACACATTTTGGGATGATTCTGTTCTAGTTGCTGTGTAATTGCTATGTGTGCATGGTTTGACTCTCCCCTTGACAGTGATGTGTGTGTTTTGTGGCAGTTTATTGTGTACATTTGTTGTGTACTCACCAGGCTCTGGGATGTTCTGTAGTCCATATACGCTCACTGGCGGAAGGATGGCCCGCACCTTCTCCTCCCAGGGCCTGAGGTATATTGGCTTGGCAGGAGGGCCACTGCCGGTCTGTTGGCTGTTGCTGTAGTCTATCTTCAGCAGGTCCCGTACCCTCCTGCGCACGTCATACCACCTGTTCTGGATGTCCGTCTTTGTGCGCCGACATGATGATTGGGCGTTCACCCTGTTGATGATCCTCTCCCACATCTTGGTTTTCTGCGACATGGGGGTCTGTTGGACCAGAGTGCCAAACAGCTGTGGCTCCACCCTGAGGATCTCGTCTACCAGGACTTCCAATTCACAATCTAGGAACTTGGGATTCTTCTTGGGGGGCATGGTGATGGGTGGTGATGGTGAGTGATGTGTGTGTTGGTGTGCAGGTGAGGGTGTGTGAGTGTGTGTTTTGCTGGGTGTATGTGAGGTAGGTATTTGTTGGTGTGCTGATGGTGTGTGGCTTGTGTGAGGGATGAGCTGTGGGTGTGTGGTTGCTTTCTCTTGGGTGCTGGCAGTGAAATGGCATTTGCAAAGGCTCATGGTAGTGATTTGTGTCCTTTATATAGGTGGAGTTGTGGGTGTGTCTTTGTTCTCTGTCCCCACCCCCCCAGTGTTTATTGGCTTGGTAATTGCTTGTTTGGCCTTTTTTTGGTTGATTTTTCCTTTGTGCTGTTTGTGTATGTTGGAAACGTTCTTGTGACCGAGTCGGACCCTGCATTGGTCTCGTACGGTGTTTTCCGTTTCGTCCACGCTGTGTTTGTGCAGTTTTGTATGCTGCGTACGCGTCGGTCGCGGTGTATTGTGTTGCTTCGGCTCGGTTTTGTATGCGTGTCGGTCGTACGGCTTGTCCTCCGTCCGACTCGGTCGTGTTTTTCGCGCCTTGCATCGTGCTTTGCGGGTTGGAGTTGGCGGGTACGATTCGGTCGGATTTGTTCCGGGTGCGTGTCGGTCGGTTGGATTCGCGTGTTTTTCCGGCCGGATTGCTATTTTCCGAGCGGCTCGGTCGGTCGGCTTGGTTTCCTGACGTGTCGGTCGGATTTATCGCGGCTTGCATCGTACTTGGCGTGTCGGGAGCCACTGGTACGTGTCGGTCGGTATTTTTTCCGGATCCGAGTCGGTCGGTGCTTTTTCCGGCCCGAATCGGAATCGACCCCAATGTGTGCTTATAGCATCATATGGCACAGGTGTTGGGTTTATGCAAATTTGGGACATCTGCAGTTGGAGGAGAATTGATGTTGTTGTCATCTCCTCTCTATTTTCTTCTGCAGGTCAAACTTTATTTGCCATGAGGAGTTGGTTCTTTCATTATTGACAATCATATTACACCTGCCCATTAATGCTTTTGTCCTCTATTTGGACCAAACCACATGCGATTTTTCACTCGTGTGTTGTTTATGACTGTCTAAATTATTATAAATGCCCAAAAATGCCATGGATATCATATGTGAAGGAGGTTTTTCTGAGTTTGGATAGCACCGATGGGCTGTGAGTTAAAACAATTTGCATGGAGAAACGTAGCATTGATTGTTAAGGAAAGTGATGAATTGATGAAAACCACAGTTAGACAATATGTTGTTTTGCAAACGCCTTTAGTATTGAGCCCTCTTTGGTGAACGTGGCTGAGCATTGAGAAAGGCCACTTTTAACTCGTTTCATAACTGGAGCTATTCGTCTTTCTTTGCTTTTCTTTGGGTCACTATGACAGCAGCAGCATTTGCATTTGTCCCTGTGAAGAACACTCCAATCACACCCTTTTGCACTTTGCCTTTTTTTGTATATGTTATATTATGTATTCAAATCTGTTTTTTAATTCCTTTGTTGAAACAATACAATTTTTACTAAATGCAGACAAGTTTTGAACTATTTACAGATGCTTAGAGGGGATGATGTCTGTTTCTTGGAGTGGGTCCTTTCCTGAAATCAATTGTGCGATATTGTACGTCTATGCTTTTGTATTTAATGTATTTGCTATTTTATATTTTGTGTTCTTTTGTGAATATTACACATAATCAAATACAGTTATTATTTAATTGAATTGAAGAAATCCAGTTAGTGACATTTTACACTTCACCAACACCGGTGCTTTATGGGAAAATAGAAGTGCCGCTACTCACTAATTTTATTGGGTGAGCCTTGAGGGGCAGTCAGGGGCGTTTCTGGGGGCATGGCTGTGAGGCAGCCATCCAACAATATCAACGTTTTCTTGGCGTATATGTGAGGGCAGTGATCGTTGAGCCGAGTACTGCATTTTCAGCAACATTTTCACTCAAATTTACAAAAAATACAACATATTTTGAAAGGGCACCATACAAAGTTATTGCAGAACAAAAAGTTAAATATGACTAATTAAACACGGAATTTAAAGGCAATATTTATTGATTGCTCGGACTTTCCCGACCCACGCGACCCTCGGTTTGGGAAACAATGATATTGCTACTAGAAGTAAATACATTGTTGTGACTCCTGAGCATATCTCAGATAGGATGGCACAAGTGACAAGTCCTTCCTCAGTGAAATGTTTTTGCAACACCAAAAATGCATTACACTTAACAAATAAATAAGGGAAACTTCCAAAAACAGTCTGCTTGAAAGATATAATAGTTAAAAAAGATATAAAACATTTAATATAGATATAAGTATTCAGTATCTGGCGGTGGCATATTTTCAAAAATGTCCATTGAAAAACGTTTGAGTACAAAAATTAAATGTTATCTGGTGGGGTGCAGGTGACCAGACCCTACGCATCCTCTGTGGCTAGCCGGTTCAAAATCCTTGTGATACAATGCTCAGAATAGGGCAAGCTTGAAAATCTTGCTCACAGAGGTTGCATCTTTGTTTAGTTGTCTCAACAGCTTATCCCCATACTCCAAGATGACATAGTTCCTAAGAACAGCATTTCAGAATGTATAGAATAATATCTTTAACATTTTTTATGGTGCTTCAAAAGATCCTATACTGCCAGGGAGTACTCCTTGAACACCAAGTCATTGTTTCAATTGAGAAAAGGCGTTTTTCCTACTTCCAGTGGGACCACTGCTGGTTTTCTTCCAGCAAAGGCATCTGGTTTTATTTCCTCAATCTTCCATAATTCTCTATTTAGAAAAGGCTTTTAACATTAGCTAGCTTCTCCCAGATAGACCATGGAACATCATAGTCAAGTGGGTCAACAAGAGACCAGATTTCTTTGAAAGACTGAGTCTGAAAGGTGGTGTATGGAGATTGGGCTGAAATTTATAAACAGGCATTTCAGTAAATAAAGAAACTTTTCAGAACCAGAGATATGAGATGAAGCAGGTGTAGAACTCTTCAGTTTTTCACCAAATAGACAGGCATTTCTTCAATGAATTCTTTCAAACAGGTTGTCTTCCTTAGTTCCAAGCAGATTTCTACCTTGATTGTGGTGGTATGTATCATGTATGTAAAAGAAAACAAAGTCAGCCTCCAATTAATATTTTCTTTGCATGTTGGGCACAGGGGAAATATTTTGTGTGCCTGTAAGCTTATTGACTTAGCTAAATTATTCATTCTCAAGTGAAAACAAAAGTTATACTTTAGCACTCCTCATTCACATCAATAGCTTTTTTATTAAATGTCATTTTCTTTTTACTTTTCGTGTGCTTATTTGGAGCACATTAGTTGCTCAGTTGAAATACCTATTTAGTTCTCACCTATGCGATAATGTGATCACGGTTATCTTCACTTGTATTGCCAATAAAAGTGTAAGAGTATTTGGGTTATGTACATCAATAATGTGTAGTAAAAGACAGTTGTGGATGGATTCTGGGTCTGCTGTTATTTCACTGGACCCAGTTTACATACTACCTATGTGGGTGTAGGCATTGTACGATAGCAGTTTATGTACAGTTTCCAATTTTTGTGCAAACAAGTTTAATTCCTCTGTCATACCATCAACACATTCTGATCTGCAAAGCAGAACTGCATTTGGATTAAGGCCTATTTTAGGGCTTACATCAAACAATTACAGCTGCCCACGATAATTTGTGAATTATCCTAGCAGATGGTGGCCAGATTAGCTTGGCTCCTCCCCCACTTCCATGCCGACAGTAAGAAATTTGGGTATCAAATTTGATACTAATCTTTCTTTTGAACCTCAAATTCAAGACATCTCTTCTGTTTGATTTGTCAAACTCAAGTGTTTAAAAAGAATGTTGCATTTAGTCCCAGATTAACTCTAGAGACCATTGTTCATACTGTGGTAACTTCCAGACGCAACTATGCCAATAGCTTATACTTGGGCCTTCAGGCCTATTTGATTCAACATCTCCAGATTATTCAAAATGCAGCCCCTCGGCTGATGCAGACAATTCCTTTTTGGCAGTCATTTACACCTTATTTAAAATAATTGCACTAGTTGACTGTGATCAAGGTCATCAAATTTAAGGCCTACCCCTTACATACAGAGCCTTTGGCCAGAAATGACTTCTGTACTTAAGGAGCAGACTTAAACCTTACTTTCAAGATATGACCCTTAGATCCAACCACTTTAAATCGTTGCAAGTCCCAAATGTTCGTAAAGTTGGAAGAGGGGGCAAATCCTTCTGTTATCTTACATGCAAGCTCTGGAACTTTCTTTTGCTTAGTTTACATCTGGCCCACAGAATCCACCTTTAGAAAGCATCTCAAGACCTTTCCTTTTTACTAATATTGATGCCTGGATTTTTCCACTTTGTATTATCATCATAATAATAATAACAAAAATACTAATACCAATATTAATAATATTAATACTAATAATAATATTCATTATAATTATTATTATCATTATTGTTATTGTTAATATTATAATAATTATCATCATCATTATTGTTATTATTTTATTACACTTAACTGCTTATTATTGTCTTAAGTCATCAAAACATAGCAGCAGAGTCAATAAAATACCCTCATGCTTCCCTGCCACTACATTTTGGAAAGTATGGCCTTAGCATAAACTGTACTAGAGAACTGTTTATATTTGAAAGGAAGTGAACTCAAAGGCTCAACTGGAAGTTAATAAAGAGTGTGGAATGGTTGATGGAATACCCATTCAGACCCACTTTGAAAATGGGTTTAGAAATATCATAGGTTTCTTCATAAAGAGGCAATGATTTGGCAGCGAGAGCAGGTAATTGAGTCAAGTATAATGGAGGAGGAGTGAAAGGCGCAGGAAAAAAGTAGGCGATATAGGTGTTTTGAGTGGCCCAAATATCAGGCAAATCATTAGCGGGACCTGTCCCTCTACTGTGTTGAAGGACTGCACCCATCAATTACTGTGAATTGTTGATAAGATTGAGAACACCTCTTTTGCAGACGCCATTAATTACTGATGACTCTAACTTAAATGCAGAAAAAAAGGGTCACTAAAACATTATCACAGCACGTGAAGATCTTGCACTAGTGTGTGATCTTCAGTCAGCCTTTCACCCTGGCAGAGAAAGTAAATCAGCATTGATGGACACAAGAGTAAGGTTTTTTAAAGAAGTTGACCAGGTGCCGGTAGCTCTCTTAGAGCCATCTGTAGACCACAAGACTCCTGATGGATAATGAAGACATGTTGCTAGGACCTTAGATGCTGCCTCAGGATGTTTAGATCATTCTTGTAGTAGAACCAGCTGTACACCTATAACCTTGCGTCATAGTTAGCAATTCATCCTGCCATGGATGATCTTAGGGGCCAGCATGTCTGACACAATGTCTGTTGCTCCTCGAGGGTGGGCTGGCAGGGCTGCCTTTGTGATCTCAGTGGCTTCTCCATTCTAATCGCCATTCACAACACATGATTGTTCTGGTTTTGTTATATTGCTTGATTGGCTTTGGTGGTGGGTCATAGACAGAGTTTGGTTCTTTCTCCTCAGCAAAGGTGAAAGCTACAACCTATTGTTAATATTGTAATTCCTCAGGCTACTATCATCTTAATTCTCAATATAATGTATACCATGATATAACAAGGCTCAATTCACACAGATATAGAGAAAAATATTAAAAATCATGTATTTTATTAATAGGCTCCACAATATGAAATATATATATATATACATATAAAAAATACCAAATACTTATTCAATCATTTCATTCATACCACTCACATCCCGTACTACTCCAACCCATCAGAACTGTAAGGCATTTATATTATTCAATCTAATTGATATATATATCATTTTTAACTTAAAATATGGTTACACTAACTGATCACAGTTGTTTAAGACAAATTTCATAGCATATTATAAACAGTATGCCATCTGTGGAAATCTGTATTATCCAATAATAGTGTACTCTCCCTTAGTCAGAGTACATAAGATGCTCCAGTATTCTCAATGTGTACTCCACTTTATTCAATATTCTCCATGCATATGGAGTACTCCACTGTTCTCCTATTCCCAACGCACGTTTCAGCTAATAAGCCTTCCTCAGGAGAATCCTATTGTTTATTAAAGGAGTCCTATAAATATAAAAATATAAATTAATATGAGCCCTGTAATCCTAACAATGCAAATAATATACTATGTGTAGCCAAACACCAAGTGACCTGCATTCCTTTCCCAATTCGATATTCTGAAATAGATCATTCAATTAACATTATATCGCAATTGTCTGTCTTCGTTCCTGCAAAGTATTAGGTGTGTCATTAGAGTGGAGGAAACACATTTCCGATATTCCCAACCTAGGAAATGTCAGAAAAGGTACATCATAAGGAAACATTGTGAAAATTTCAGATAGCCGCATGCATTCCTGAGAAATAGAGACCCACCAGTGTAAAGTATACTTTACACCATAGTGTGGACTTCCACATTATGACCTCCGAATCATTACTCACTTGATTGGTATATCCAATGTTCAAATTCCCTTTTCTTATGTTGATTGCACTTCTATTCATTCTGAAAGGTTAATTTTATAAATATATATTATTTCTAAAATATCAAGGGTCCTCGTGCTTAAACATACCCCTAATGGACTAATATGACATGTACATACCTCAACGCTAAATGAGTTGCATAAATGCGAGTTTTATCTGTAGTGGTCCCTTCTCAAGCATTCCAGACTTGTCTTATGTAGCTTTGCCATATGTAACATATGGAGACGAGATGACCCCTTTCCAGTAGTAATGGAGTTAGCACATGGCTGTGCCCTTTCCGGTTCTCATCCTCTACGGGGGGAAAAAAATGATAAAAATATTTATTTCTTTAGAACAATAGGAAATATACAGAAAACCTCTCCTATAGCTCCCCCATTTCTCTCTGGCAGAAATCTTACCGTGGTGATCAGAACGGATTACGCGGGTGCTGCAAATGTCAAGGAGACGCAAACTATACCTACGGGCACGCCGTCCTTTTATGGTGCTGACCCACCATCTGGATCCCAAAGATAAAAGATGGACTATGTACATATGTTGTCTCCAAGTAGAACACTCGGAGAATATGACCATGTAGAAACTCATTCAGGGTGGCTGCTTTCTCTATGGAAATACTAGAAATAAAAAACTGACTTTCCCCGATGTTGCCTGCCGAATGAGATCTAGAATAGTTCAGCCATGTTGAAACTTGTTGGAATATGCCTATTTTAAATTTTACCTCACTCGGGGGAAAAAGTGACCTAGTTCTAAAAGATGTTAATCAAAGAAGATAATCTTTCATGTTTCTCAGAATGAACTATTTACAAATTCTTCTACCCTTAGTCAAAAAGCATCAATCAAGATAATACATTTAGTTTTTTTTACATGTATTGGAAAACATCTTTTCAAATTCAAACTAGCTTTTCAGAAATGAATTTCACCAACTCAACAAAAACACGATAAACGTGTATTGATCAGTGGATACCTTCATGATTCATGTGTTATTTCAAATATAAGCAAACTTGAGAAATTGTCTAGCCTACAAGGCTATAGCATTGAAAGATGCCAGCCTCATGTGTATGATGTCCAACTATGGTGGTTCTAATATTCCGAGACCAAACTACGAGATCTACTCCTTTTGGCAAGTTAACTTAGCATGCATTATATCTGATTGCATTTTCCCATCGAATATCATTATCTTGCCTTTGTTTATGTGTATTTAAAATGAAAATCCAATATACTTCTCTCCTCTTAATCAATCAATCAATCAATCAATCAATCAATCACAGAATTTGTAGAGCACACTACTTACCTGAGAGGGTCTCAAGGCGCTGGGGAAAAAAGGGGGGGGGGTGCCGCTACTGGTCGAACAGCCAGGTCTTGAGTAGCCTCCTGAAGGTCAGCAGGTCTTGGGTCTGTCGTAGGCTGAGTGGAAGGGTGTTCCAGGTCTTGGCGGCGAGGTGGGAGAAGGATCTGCTGCCAGTGGTTGTTCTTCGAATGCGGGGGACGGTGGCGAGGGAGAGGTCGGCGGAGCGGAGCTGGCGGTTGGGGACGTAGAAGAAGAGTCGTCTGTTGAGGTAGGCTGGGCCGGTTTTGTGGAGTGCTTTGTGTGCATGGATGAGGAGTTTGAAGGAGATTCTCCTGTCGACGGGGAGCCAGTGCAGGTTTCTCAGGTGGGGGGTGATGTGGCTGTGGCGTGGTACATCGAGGATCAGGCGTGCAGAGGCGTTTTGAATGCGTTGCAGTTGCTTGATGAGCTTGGCCGGGGCTCCCGCGTAGAGGGCGTTTCCATAGTCGAGTCTGCTACTGACGAGGGCCTGGGTGACTGTTCTTCTTGTATCTGTCGGGATCCACCTGTAGATCTTGCGGAGCATGCGGAGGGTGTTGAAGCAGGAGGAGGAGACTGCGTTGACTTGCTTGGCCATGGAGAGCGTTGAGTCGAGGATGACTCCCAGGTTGCGTGCGTGGTCGGTGGGTGTCGGGGCTTCCCCCAGTGTCGTTGGCCACCAGGAGTCGTCCCAGGCTGAAGGGTTGGAGCTGAGGATGAGGACCTCCATCTTGTCCGAGTTCAGCTTTAGTCGGCTGCTCTTCATCCAATCGGCAGCGGCCTTCATTCCTTCGTGGAGGTTGGATTTGGCGGTGAGGGGGTCCTTGGTGAGGGAGAGGATCAGTTGAGTGTCGTCGGCGTAGGAGATTATGTTGAGGTCGTGCTGTCGGGCGATGCGTGCGAGCGGGGCCATGTAGATGTTGAACAGTGTCGGGCTGAGGGATGATCCCTGGGGTACGCCGCAGATGATCTCGGAGGCTTTGGATCGGAATGGGGGGAGGCGGACTCTCTGGGTTCTTACGTACCTCTGTAGGATTACATCCTTCTTCAACTGAGATTTTTTTCCAAAATAACCCAGCGAATTTCCTCCGGTTTATGTTGTTCATCTACGTAGTGTTTAACAAGAGGAGCTGTGATCCTATTAGTGCGGATGGCTGAAGGGTGTTCCGCGGGACAGGTCGCCATAGTGCGAGCTGTCTCTCCAACATAACTTAAACCACACGGACATAAGAGTAGGTATACTACATTTTTTGTTTTGCAGTTGTCATGGTTCTTAAATGAACTGTATGTTTATTTAACATGGAGCTGGCTGTTTCCATTGCCATATCGCATAATTTACAAGCATTGCATTTGAAATTGCCTCTAACTGGGTTTGTAACCACAATTGAGGATTGAAATTCCATGGGTACATTTGACATCCGGAATGTACTACCATAGCTTTTATGTTTTTATTTCTCCTGAGTGCAAATAGAGGTCTAGGAATTTTTTCATGCTGCTCAGCCCCTTCATTCAAGATATGTCAATTTGCAGAGACAATCTGTCTGATCTCCTCATTAAGGACTAAGTGTTGTGTGACACATGCCAATTTGTCATTTTTAGGTCTATCGGTATTATACAGAAGGTGGTCCTTGTCATAAAACCGTGCTCTCTTAAATGCGCCTCTTACTAGACGTCATGGATATCCACTCACAATGAACTTTTCCTGCATGTCATTTGCTCTGTGATTGTAATCAGATACATTTATGCAATTCCTACTTAACCTTAGGAATTGTCCAAAGGGAATGCTCTGCTTTTGTGTCCTAGGATGGAAGCTACTAAAGTGGAGTCATGTATTTCTAGTAGTCGGCTTTACATATATCCCTCCACCTCCAGTAGCTCATTCTTGTGGTGTATTAGGATGTCCAAAAACTCTACCTGATCATGACTTTTATGTGCTGTAAAATTCATGTTAGAATCGCATAGATTTAGCCAACTTAAAATCTCTTCTAGAGTGTCCATAGTACTAGTCCATACAAAAAAGATGCCATCAATGAATCTTACCGAATGGGTAATAGATTCATGGAATGGAGCAATTTAGTTATGAATGAACCTGTGTTCAAACTTTGCCATATAGATGTTGGCTACAGTAGGGGCACATGAGGCCCCTATACTAACTCCTTATATATATGCTGGTCTTTGTAAAGTGCAAACTAATCACCCCTAAGGGTCTCAATGTGCTGGGGGCCGTCTGGGAGATTAAGTAAGCTATTGCCCAGAGTCACATGATGCTGAGCTGATCTGCCTCTGGCGCTGGGGATCGAACCGTGAACCCCACCATGCGGAGTCAGCCGCCCAGGTCGCTGCACCACACCTCTCCCATTAACTCCTTTAATTTGTTTATATCGGTTTCCTCCAAATTCGATAGTGTTCTCATGGAGTACCACATGTAGACATTCAAGGATGAACATATGTGGGCACTGGATATCATAAAGTCTCATAAACCAATTCACTGCTTCTATAGCCTTTGGTTGGGGAATACTGCTATAGAGCGATTCTATATCTAGTGTGACTAAAATTTGTTGGTTTCTTTTGTAAGGAAGGCCTTCAAACTTCCTAATTATATCTCTAGTGTCCTGGATATATGATTTTATCAGTGGAACATATGGTCGTAGAATGGCATCTACGTATTTGGATACTGGTTCTGACACTGATCCTATAGTAGTTACTATAGGGCGATATGGTGTCAATGGGTCAAATTCATCCTCATGTAATTTGGGTATCCCATAGATACTTGCCATTTTGGGAAATTTTACATTGAGATAGATGTATTATTTTTCACTTATTTCACCATTAGTTAGAGATTTATTTGTTAGTTGTTGAATTCTATGTTGTGTTCTCGACGTGGGATCAATTATTACAGGGGTCTACTGAGTCTGATTCTCCAAATATTCTGTCATTTTACTCACGTATTGACTGGTGTCAAGAATTACTATTCCTCCTCCTTTGTCACAAATGTTTATTGTGACTTGTTAGTTCTTACTCAATTCTTCCCGGGCTTTCATCTCACCCCGATCTAAATTATAGGGGGTACAAGATATATAGCATGTAGCTGCTTTTAATTTGCTATATATCACCTTCTCAAATACTGCAACCTCAGGACCCACCTGTTCAAGTGATGGAGTGAATGTCAAGAGAGGATGTAATCCAGATCTATTGGCAATTCTATTGCTGTTATCTGAAGTCTCGTGATTCATAAAAAACTTTTTTAGACGGATTTAAAAAAAAAATGACATCATGTCCTAAAAACATTCAAACACATTTGGGTTGGTATGAGGGACAAATGTTAATCCTTTAGACAAGAGAGAATCTACAGCAGGTTCCATTATATTGCCAGATAGGTTGAATATTGGAATTTCTGTTACGATCTCCAATATTGGCCATACCTGGTCACTAGATATTCATTGTCACTTTGATGGAATTGCCCCCTGTATCTGGGTTGGTATCTGGGTTTCCAAGGACCCCTTCTGGTCCCACATCTGGATAAACAAGGCTGACCTGTAGTTTGATCTGTACCATAAATATTTCTCCAACCTGCGTTGTCAAATTGGTAAGAGCTGCCCTCATTCAACGAATCGGACGTGTCCGAAAATGTAAGTACTCTCCTTTTTTGTTTGTATTGTTCGAGGCCATTCTCTTCCTGATAGTCATTCTGACAATAAAATTCTCATTCAGGTAGGGATACGTTTTTTTCTTTTGTTGTAAATCTAACATCTTTTTTCAATTTATCAGTTTTTTCTTTTTAGTAAATAATCTGACTAAGATTACATTTCTTTCTCTACTTCCTCTAGTTTTCTCCTAGCTTCATCTAAAGCATTCGAGTTTTTAATTTTTGCTTCCAACTCTTGCAGTTCCTCTATAATGTCAGAACTAGTTGCTTTGCCGTTTCTACTATTAACATCATAAAATCTCTTGAACATCAATTTTGAACATCAATTTGCTATCATTGACCATCGTTCTAAAAATTGTTTTATTTGTATGAATAACACCGGAATATTCCGGACTTGTAATCCGTGGGGTACAACCCCAGCCTGGAGGTATTCTAAAATAAAATGCCCATGCATTTCAATTCTTTTAATCTTCTTTTTTAATAACAATAACTTCTACATGTCATCATTAATAAGTGGATTACTACTAGTTTGATTATCAAATGTAGTAGAACTACCAACTAAGGCAGCATATTCCTCATCCGTAAATATGAAAGTCTGTAATAAGTCCATTCTTACAATTATGGACACTATTCTTACCACATGAATATAACCCACACCCGAACTGTGTTAAAGAGAAGAGAGATTTTTCACAGTGAAATGAATACCTACAGGGAAAGAACAAAAGGGAATAGATAAAAAGAATACCCAAATATTGGGTGTTGAATACACACAACAATATTATGAATCTAACTAAACAAGAGTATAAGGCCCACCCAGACAGACTGCGGGTAAATAGCGTACATAAAAGGGGACCCCCTGCTCACGTATGACAGTTCCTGAGGCAGGGAAAGAGACTAATAATATTGTAATTCCTCAGGCAACTATCATCTTAATTCTCAATATAATTAATACCATGATATAATAAGGCTCAATTCACACAGATATATAGAAAAATATCAAAAATCATGTATTTTATTAATAGGCTCCACAATATGAAATATATATATATATATCTATAAAGTAAACCCACTGTGGGCGTGGCATGCTATAAATAAGTATACCAGAACTGCCTGTGAGTCATTCCAAGAGCGACCTCTGATGAAAGGCAGCAGCCTAGAAACGCGTCAGGTCTGTAACATGTTACCAGCGAACAATGATGCAAATTGTGCCAGAAAGTGAAAGCCAGGTGGTTCAGCTTGCCGTGTGTGCGCTCTCAAAAGTTCTTGGACCTTTGGTGGAAAAAATTATCACGCGGCAGTCCTGTCGCGGGGAGCAGCACCGTCCTTGATAATTAAAGGAAGCCGTGGGTCGGAACTGGATCCGAACCCATTTTGCGGCACGGCGAACTGTGGCGAGAATTACTTGCACCTTGTTCTGGGGCCCACTAAGGGTGGAGAAAACATGCTTGGAAAGTGATGACGATAGCAGGACCTACTAAAGGTATTATTTGTTCTGGAGGGAACTACGGGACCCAGCATGCAACGAAAAGTAAACCCACTGAGGGCGTGGCATGCTATAAATAAGTATACCAGAACTGCCTGTGAGTCATTCCAAGAGCGACCTCTGATGGAAGGCAGCAGCCTAGAAACGCGTCAGGTCTGTAACATGTTACCAGCGAACAATGATGCAAGATTGTGCCAGAAAGTGAAAGCCAGGTGGTTCAGCTTGCCGTGTGTGCGCTCTCAAAAGTTCTTGGACCTTTGGTGGAAAAAATTATCACGCGGCAGTCCTGTCGCGGGGAGCAGCACCATCCTTGATAATTAAAGGAAGCCGTGGGTCGGAACTGGATCCGGACCCATTTTGCGGCACGGCGAACTGTGGCGAGAATTACTTGCACCTTGTTCTGGGGCCCACTAAGGGTGGAGAAAACATGCTTGGAAAGTGATGACGATAGCAGGACCTACTAAAGGTATTATTTGTTCTGGAGGTAACTACGGGACCCAGCATGCAACGAAAAAGTAAACCCACTGAGGGCGTGGCATGCTATAAATAAGTATACCAGAACTGCCTGTGAGTCATTCCAAGAGCGACCTCTGATGAAAGGCAGCAGCCTAGAAACGCGTCAGGTCTGTAACATGTTACCAGCGAACAATGATGCAAGATTGTGCCAGAAAGTGAAAGCCAGGTGGTTCAGCTTGCCGTGTGTGCGCTCTCAAAAGTTCTTGGACCTTTGGTGGAAAAAATTATCACGCGGCAGTCCTGTCGCGGGGAGCAGCACCGTCCTTGATAAGTAAAGGAAGCCGTGGGTCGGAACTGGATCCGGACCCATTTTGCGGCACGGCGAACTGTGACGAGAATTACTTCCACCTTGTTCTGGGGCCCACTAAGGGTGGAGAAAACATGCTTGGAAAGTGATGACGATAGCAGGACCTACTAAAGGTATTATTTGTTCTGGAGGGAACTACGGAACCCAGCATGCAACGAAAAAGTAAACCCACTGAGGGCGTGGTATGCTATAAATAAGTATACCAGAACTGCCTGTGAGTCATTCCAAGAGCGACCTCTGATGAAAGGCAGCAGCCTAGAAACGCGTCAGGTCTGTAACATGTTACCAGCGAACAATGATGCAAGATTGTGCCAGAAAGTGAAAGCCAGGTGGTTCAGCTTGCCGTGTGTGCGCTCTCAAAAGTTCTTGGACCTTTGGTGGAAAAAATTATCACGCGGCAGTCCTGTCGCGGGGAGCAGCCCCGTCCTTGATAATTAAAGGAAGCCGTGGGTCGGAACTGGATCCGGACCCATTTTGCGCACGGCGAACTGTGGCGAGAATTACTTGCACCTTGTTCTGGGGCCCACTAAGGGTGGAGAAAACATGCTTGGAAAGTGATGACGATAGCAGGACCTACTAAAGGTATTATTTGTTCTGGAGGGAACTACGGGACCCAGCATGCAACGAAAAAGTAAACCCACTGAGGGCGTGGCATGCTATAAATAAGTATACCAGAACTGCCTGTGAGTCATTCCAAGAGCGACCTCTGATGAAAGGCAGCAGCCTAGAAACGCGTCAGGTCTGTAACATGTTACCAGCGAACAATGATGCAAGATTGTGCCAGAAAGTGAAAGCCAGGTGGTTCAGCTTGCCGTGTGTGCGCTCTCAAAAGTTCTTGGACCTTTGGTGGAAAAAATTATCACGCGGCAGTCCTGTCGCGGGGAGCAGCACCGTCCTTGATAATTAAAGGAAGCCGTGGGTCGGAACTGGATCCGGACCCATTTTGCGGCACGGCGAACTGTGCCGAGAATTACTTGCACCTTGTTCTGGGGCCCACTAAGTGTGGAGAAAACATGCTTGGAAAGTGATGACGATAGCAGGACCTTCTAAAGGTATTATTTGTTCTGGAGGGAACTACGGGACCCAGCATGCAATGAAAAAGTAAACCCACTGAGGGCGTGGCATGCTATAAATAAGTATACCAGAACTGCCTGTGAGTCATTCCAAGAGCGACCTCTGATGAAAGGCAGCAGCCTAGAAACGCGTCAGGTCTGTAACATGTTACCAGCGAACAATGATGCAAGATTGTGCCAGAAAGTGAAAGCCAGGTGGTTCAGCTTGCCGTGTGTGCGCTCTCAAAAGTTCTTGGACCTTTGGTGGAAAAAATTATCACACGGCAGTCCTGTCGCGGGAGCAGCACCGTCCTTGATAATTAAAGGAAGCCGTGGGTCGTAACTGGATCCGGACCCATTTTGCGGCACGGCGAACTGTGGCGAGAATTACTTGCACCTTGTTCTGGGGCCCACTAAGGGTGGAGAAAACATGCTTGGAAAGTGATGACCATAGCAGGACCTACTAAAGGTATTATTTGTTCTGGAGGGAACTACGGGACCCAGCATGCAACGAAAAAGTAAACCCACTGAGGGCGTGGCATGCTATAAATAAGTATACCAGAACTGCCTGTGAGTCATTCCAAGAGCGACCTCTGATGAAAGGCAGCAGCCTAGAAACGCGTCAGGTCTGTAACATGTTACCAGCGAACAATGATGCAAGATTGTGCCAGAAAGTGAAAGCCAGGTGGTTCAGCTTGCCGTGTGTGCGCTCTCAAAAGTTCTTGGACCTTTGGTGGAAAAAATTATCACGTGGCAGTCCTGTCGCGGGGAGCAGCACCGTCCTTGATAATTAAAGGAAGCCGTGGGTCGGAACTGGATCTGGACCCATTTTGCGGCACGGCGAACTGTGGTGAGAATTACTTGCACCTTGTTCTGGGGCCCACTAAGGGTGGAGAAAACATGCTTGGAAAGTGATGACGATAGCAGGACCTACTAAAGGTATTATTTGTTCTGGAGGGAACTACGGGACCCAGCATGCAATGAAAAAGTAAACCCACTGAGGGCGTGGCATGCTATAAATAAGTATACCAGAACTGCCTGTGAGTCATTCCAAGAGCGACCTCTGATGAAAGGCAGCAGCCTAGAAACGTGTCAGGTCTGTAACATGTTACCAGCGAACAATGATGCAAGATTGTGCCAGAAAGTGAAAGCCAGGTGTTTCAGCTTGCCGTGTGTGCGCTCTCAAAAGTTCTTGGACCTTTGGTGGAAAAAATTCTCACGCAGCAGTCCTGTCGCGGGGAGCAGCACCGTCCTTGATAATTAAAGGAAGCCGTGGGTCGGAACTGGATCCGGACCCATTTTGCGGCACGGCGAACTGTGGCGAGAATTACTTGCACCTTGTTCTGGGGCCCACTAAGGGTGGAGAAAACATGCTTGGAAAGTGATGACGATAGCAGGACCTACTAAAGGTATTATTTGTTCTGGAGGGAACTACGGGACCCAGCTTGCAACGAAAAAGTAAACCCACTGAGGGCGTGGCATGCTATAAATAAGTATACCAGAACTGCCTGTGAGTCATTCCAAGAGCGACCTCTGATGAAAGGCAGCAGCCTAGAAACGCCTCAGGTCTGTAACATGTTACCAGCGAACAATGATGCAAGATTGTGCCAGAAAGTGAAAGCCAGGTGGTTCAGCTTGCCGTGTGTGTGCTCTCAAAAGTTCTTGGACCTTTGGTGGAAAAAAATAAATATATATATAGATATATATATATATATAGATATATATATATTCGTCAAAGAGAGCAGGTCCTTCCGGGATCGAGCCCATAGTCAGGTGGTGCGCGGTGCCGGTAGAACCAAAAAACCCGACCTCGTAATCCAAGTAGATATGGAAATAAAGCGCACTCTCGGAAATCCTAGTGCAATGAGCAGAAGCTCTTTATTCCTCAAAGGTTATGCGTTTCGACAAATTAATGTCTTGATCACACGATGAGTTATACGGAAGTACGTGTAAAAATAGGCAAAACCATAGACATAGGACTTGCGGTACATAACATTCACAATAGTAAGTGAAGGCAGCGGCCATTTTGTAGTGTAAATTATTTGCACAAATACATTCATGAAAGCAGCACATTGTATGACTTATATTCATAGTGACAATATAGACTTGATATACATGTCAAAACCGGGCAGTAAAATCCCCTAGACATGCTAAGGTCAAAAATTATCGCCAAGTGGTGTAAATCACCATGATCTTATTGACCAATGTTGATAAACATAAGAAGGTTCAAACTTGTGCGACGACAAATACGTCTACATAGGACCTAAATTGTCTAGGTAGCAAAGGTGAGTAACATTTTTGGAGCAGTGTTGTGCAAATAATCTACACTACAAAGTGGCCGCTGCCTTCACTTACTATTGTGAATATTATGTACCGCAAGTCCTATAAATATGGTTTTCCCATATTTATACACGTACTTCCGTATAACTCATTGTGTGATCAAGACATTAATTTGTCGAAACGCGTAACGTTTGAGGAATAAAGAGCTTCTGCTTATTGCACTAGGATTTCCAAGAGTGCGCTTTATTTCCATATCTACTTGTATATATATATATATATATTATCTACTGGCGGTCGCCAGTAGATAGTTATAGTTAGGACCTATTTTCCATAGGAAATCCGCAACATTCTATTTGAAATAACGTTGACGCCGGTTGACGAATCTTCGCGAAAGTTTCCAACTTGTTGGGGCGCTCCGGTCCGCTCCTATCCTGAAAGTCTCAGGGTGATTCGTCAAGCGGGGGCCGAGAAAAAAGGGGGGTCCCAAAACGTGTTTTCCCCATTCATTTTTCCATAGGAACCTTTAGTCGCAGCTACAGCCCGAACTGCTGAACGGAATTACACCAAATTTGGCAAAGAGGTAGCCCTTGGTTCAGTGTCGTGCCTTTTGCTTAAATGGTGTAAATCCATTCAGTAGTTCCTGAGAAAATCAAAAGTAAAATCACATATATATCTGGGCGGAGCCTAACCACACATGTCATCGTGAGATCTGATTGGCTGTCAGCACTTCATCCTGGAATTGCTGGCAGCCATCTTGGGACCAATATAAATGATAGTACCCCATTGAAATGCATTGTAGTGAATCAAAGATTTTGAGGGTTACCAAAAGGAGAACTATAAAGGGTGATAACAGACTTTAGTTACATTAGAATTCATTTGTTGATGGTACCATACTAATTTCAGGAATTGTGGTGTGTTCTAAGGTGATTTTACCCTGTGAAAAACCATCTGCTGGGATATCATGAATCATGTTTGAGAGAAAACTATTTTCACATGCTTGTCCCATACAGTTTTGGAAGGTGCTCCAGAAGCTAAAATGAGAGCATATATTCTGTAAATTCACATTATCTTTCTCAGTCATGTGAGAATGAAGTCTGACATTCTCAGTAAAACATGTACATCCAACAAGGGCAGAGACTGTCAGTTGATTCCTTTGTGTTCTACTGCAGCTTCCCAGAGTGTTCTAAAGAACAACTAGAGCGCTAACAGCCTTACTTATGACAAAAGTATGGCACACCTGAAGCCATCTTGATTGGAATTAACCGGTAACACTTAAAACATTTAATTTAAAAAGGAACAAAATGAGGGGTTCTTTTTGAAATAGAAATTATGGTTAGTGCTGCAGAAAGAAAAATTAGGGCATGTTTTAAGTGAGATCTCAAATCCTCTTCTATTTCATTAGAAAATTCTGACATGCAGACTGAAACAATCACTTTCAATACCAGCAGCAGACTTCCAGTTAACTCCCTGGTGAGCAGTAGCTTTACTACAGTGATCTAATGAGCAACTAGAGTGCTAACATTCTGAATTTATGGCAAATGTGAGACACATCTGAATGCCTTCTTGATGGAATCAAAGTAAAAAACTGAAAGCATTTCCTACTGAGGAGACTGCACTAAATGAGTAAATTAGAAAACTTCATAACAAAGAAGTCTTCCAAGATGGCCACCAGTGAAAAAAGAGCCCAAATGTAGCACAAATATTACCCAGATGTAGCCCACATATAGCCCAATGACAAAAGTGTGCAAAACACTTTTTATTTTTAGTTTTTTGCAGTTTTATGTAGTGCAGACTGGTCAGGTATTGGAGCGTTGCATCTTAAAACATGACCCCCTACACTACAAAAACACCACTGCACTACCCTAAACCCTAAAACACTACCCCCAGCACGACACCCTACACTACACAAGCACCACTGCACTATCCTAAACCCTAAAACACTACCCCAAGCATGACCCCTACACTACACAAACACCACTGCACTACCCTAAACCCTAAAACACTACCCCCAGCACGACCCCCTACACTACCCAAACACCACTGCACTAACCTAAATCCTAAAACACTACCCCCAGCATGACCCCCTACACTACCCAAACACCACTGCACTACCCTAAAACATGACCCCCTACACTACACAAACACCACTGCACTACCCTAAACCCTAAAACACTACTCCCAGCACGACCCCTACACTACACAAACACCGCTGCACTACCCTAAACCCTAAAACACTACCCCCAGCACGACCCCTACACTACACAAACACCACTGCACTACCCTAAACCCTAAAACACTACCCCCAGCACAACCCCTACACTACCCAAACACCACTGCACTAACCTAAATCCTAAAACACTACCCCCAGCACGACCCCCTACACTACCCAAACACCACTGCATTACCCTAAAACATGACCCCCTACACTACACAAACACCACTGCACTACCCTAAACCCTAAAACACTACCCCCAGCACGACCCCCTACACTACACAAGTACCACTGCACTACCCTAAACCATAAAACACTACCCCCAGCACGACCCCCTACACTGCCCGAACACCACTGCACTGCCCTAAACCCTGAAACACTACCCCTAGCACGACCCCCTACACTGCCCGAACACCACTGCACTGCCCTAAACCCTAAACACCACCCCCTTCACGACCCCCTACACTGCCTGAACACCACTGCACTGCCCTAAACCCTGAAACACCACCCCCAGCACGACCCCCTACACTGCCCGAACACCACTGCACTGCCCTAAACCCTGAAACACTACCCCCAGCAAGACCCCCTACACTGCCCGAACACCACTGCACTGCCCTTAACCCTGAAACATCACCCCCAGCAAGACCCCCTACACTGCCCGAACACCACTGCCCTAAACCCTGAAACACCACCCCAGCACGACCCCCTACACTGCCCGAACACCACTGCACTGCCCTAAACCCTGAAACACCACCCCCAGCACGACCCCCTACACTGCCCGAACACCACTGCTCTGTCCAAAACCTTGAAACACCAGCCCCAGCACGACCCCCTACACTGCCCAAACACCACTGCACTGCCCTAAACCTTGAAACACCAGCCCCAGCACGACCCCCTACACTGCCCGAACACCACTGCACTACCCTAAACCCTGAAACACCACCCCCAGCACGACCCCCTACACTGCCCGAGCACCACTGCACTGCCCTAAACCCTGAAACACCAGCCCCAGCACGACCCCCTACACTGCCCGAACACCACTGCACTGCCCTAAACCCTGAAACACCAGCCCCAGCACGACCCCCTACACTGTCCGCACACCACTGCACTGCCCTAAACCCTGAAACACCAGCCCCAGCACGACCCCCTACACTGCCCAAACACCACTGCACTGCCCAAAACCGTGAAACACCAGCCTCAGCACGACCCCCTACACTGCCCGAACACCACTGCACTGCCCTAAACCCTGAAACACCACCCCCAGCACGACCCCCTACACTGCCCAAACACCACTGCACTGCCCTAAACCCTGAAACACCACCCCCAGCACGACCCCCTACACTGCCTGAACACCACTGCACTGCCCTAAACCCTGAAACACCACCCCTGCACGACCCCTACACTGCCCGAACACCACTGCACTGCCCTAAACCCTGAAACACCATCCCCAGCACGACCCTCTACACTGCACGAACACCACTGCACTGCCCTAAACCCTGAAACACCACCCCCAGCAAGACCCCCTACACTGCCCGAACACCACTGCACTAAACCCTGAAACACCACCCCCAGCAAGACCCCCTACACTGCCCGAACACCACTGCACTAAACCCTGAAACACCACCCCCAGCAAGACCACCTACACTGGCCGAACACCACTGCACTGCCCTAAACCCTGAAACACCACCCCCTGCACGACCCCCTACACTGCCCAAACACCACTGCACTGCCCTAAACCCTGAAACACCACCCCTCAGCACGACACCCTACACTGCCCGAACACCACTGCACTGCCCTTATCCCTGAAACACCACCCCCAGCACGACCCCCTACACTGCCCAAACACCACTGCACTGCCCTAAACCCTGAAACACCACCCCCTGCACGACCCCCTACACTGCCGGAACACCACTGCACTGCCCTAAACCCTGAAACACCACCCCCAGCACGACCCCCTACACTGCCTGAACACCACTGCACTAAACCCTGAAACACCACCCCCAGCAAGACCACCTACACTGGCTGAACACCACTGCACTGCCCTAAACCCTGAAACACCACCCCCTGCACGACCCCCTACACTGCCCAAACACCACTGCACTGCCCTAAACCCTGAAACACCACCCCCTGCACGACCCCCTACACTGCCCGAACACCACTGCACTGCCCTAAACCCTGAAACACCACCCCTCAGCACGACACCCTATACTGCCCGAACACCACTGCACTGCCCTAAACCCTGAAACACCACCCCCAGCACGACCCCCTACACTGCCCAAACACCACTGCACTGCCCTAAACCCTGAAACACCACCCCCTGCATGACCTCCTACACTGCTGGAACACCACTGCACTGCCCTAAACCCTGAAACACCACCCCCAGCACGACCCCCTACACTGCCTGAACACCACTGCACTAAACCCTGAAACACCACCCCCAGCAAGACCACCTACACTGGCCGAACACCACTGCACTGCCCTAAACCCTGAAACACCACCCCCTGCACGACCCCCTACACTGCCCAAACACCACTGCACTGCCCTAAACCCTGAAACACCACCCCCTGCACGACCCCCTACACTGCCCAAACACCACTGCACTGCCCTAAACCCTGAAACACCACCCCCAGCACGACTCCCTACACTGCCCGAACACCACTGCACTGCCCTAAACCCTGAAACATCACCCCCAGCAAGACCCCCTACACTGCCTGAACACCACTGCCCTAAACCCTGAAACCCCAACCCCAGCAAGACCCCCTACACTGCCCAAACACCACTGCACTGCCCTAAACCCTGAAACACCACCTCCAGCACAACCCCCTACACTGCCCGAACACCACTGCACTGCCATAAACCCTGAAACACCACCCCTCAGCACGACACCCTACACTGCCCGAACACCACTGCACTGCCCTAAACCCTGAAATACCACCCCCAGCACGACCCCCTACACTGCCCAAACACCACTGCACTGCCCTAAACCCTGAAACACCACCCCCTGCACCACCCCCTACACTGCCCGAACACCACTGCACTGCCCTAAACCCTGAAACACCACCCCCAGCACGACCCCCTACACTGCCCGAACACCACTGCACTGCCCTAAACCCTGAAACATCACCCCCAGCAAGACCCCTACACTGCCTGAACACCACTGCCCTAAACCCTGAAACCCCAACCCCAGCAAGACCCCCTACACTGCCCAAACACCACTGCACTGCCCTAAACCCTGAAACACCACCTCCAGCACAACCCCCTACACTGCCTGAACACCATTGCTCTGCCCTAAACCCTGAAACACTAGCCCCAGCACGACCCCCTACACTGCCCGAACACCACTGCACTGCCCTAAACCCTGAAACACCACCCCCAGCACGACCCCCTACACTGCCCGAACACCACTGCACTGCCCTAAACCCTGAAACACCAGCCCCAGCAAGACCACCTACACTGCCCGAACACCACTGCACTGCCCTTGACTCTGAAACACCAGCCCCAGCAAGACCCCCTACACTGCCCGAACACCACTGCACTGCCCTAAACCCTGAAACACCAGCCCCAGCATGACCCCCTACACTGCCCGAACACCACTGCACTGCCCTAAACCCTGAAACACCACCCCTCCACGACCCCCTACACTGCCCGAACACCACTGCACTGCCCTAAATCCTGAAACACCACCCCCTGCACCGCCCCCTACACTGCCCGAACACCACTGCACTGCCCTAAACCCTGAAACACCACCCCCAGCACGACCCCCTTTACTGCTCGAACACCACTGCACTGCCCCAAACCCTGAAACACCACCCCCAGCACGACCCCCTACACTGCCCGAACACCACTGCCCTAAACCCTGAAACACCACCCCCTGCACGACCCCCTACACTGCCCGAACACCACAGCACTGCCCTAAACCCTGAAACACCACCCCCTGCACCACCCCCTACACTGCCCGAACACCACTGCACTGCCCTAAACCCTGAAACACCACCCCCTGCACCGCCCCCTACACTGCCCGAACACCACTGCACTGCCCTAAACCCTGAAACACCACCCCCAGCACGACCCCTTTACTGCTCGAACACCACTGCACTGCCCCAAACCCTGAAACACCACCCCCAGCACGACCCCTACACTGCCCAAAAACCACTGCCCTAAACCCTGAAACACCACCCCCTGCACGACCCCCTACACTGCCCGAACACCACAGCACTGCCCTAAACCCTGAAACACCACCCCTGCACCACCCCCTACACTGCCCGAACACCACTGCACTGCCCTAAACCTTGAAACACCACCCCCAGCACGGCCCCCTACACTGCCCGAACACCACTGCACTGCCCTAAACCCTAACACACCACCCCCAGCACGACCCCTACACTGCCCAAACACCACTGCACTGCCCTAAACCCTAGAACACTACCCCCAGCACGACCCCCTACACTACCCGAACACCACTGCACTACCCTAAACCCTAAAATACTCCCCCAGCACGACCCCTACACTACCCGAACACGACTGCACTGCCCTAAACCCTCAAACACTCCCCCCAGCACGACCCCTACACTACCCGAACACCACTGCACTGCCCTAAACCCTAAAACACTCCCCCAGCACGACCCCTACACTACCCGAACACCACTGCACTGCCCTAAACCATAGAACACTCCCCCAGCACGACCCCCTACACTACCCAAACACCACTGCACTGCCCTAAACCCTAAAACACTACCCCCGCATGACCCCGTACACTACCCAAACACCAATGCACTACCCTAATCCCTAAAACACTACCCCCGCACGACCCCTACACTACCCAAAGACCACTGCACTACCCTAAACCCTAAAACACTACCCCCGCACGACTCCCTACACTACCCAAAGACCACTGCACTACCCTAAACCCTAAAACACGACCTCCTACACTACTCAAACACCACTGCACTACCCTAAATGCTAAAACACTACCCCCTACACTACACAAACACCACTGCACTACCCTAAACCCTAAAAAACTACCCCCAGCACGAACCCCTACACTACCCAAACACCACTGCACTACCCTAAACCCTAAAACACTACCCCCAGCAGTACCCCCTACACTACCCAAACACCACTGCACTACCCTAAACCCTAAAACACTACCCCCAGCAGTACCCCCTACAGTGCCCGAACACCACTGCACTGCCCTAAAACGTGAAACACCAGCTTCAGCACGACCCCCTACACTGCCCGAACACCACTGCACTGCCCTAAACCCTGAAACACCACCCCCAGCACGACCCCTACAATGCCCGAACACCACTGCACTGCCCTAAACCCTGAAACACCACCCCCAGCACGACCCCCTACACTGCCCGAACACCACTGCACTGCCCTAAACCCTGAAACACCAACCCCTGCACGACCCCTACACTGCCCGAACACCACTGCACTGCCCTAAACCCTGAAACACCATCCCCAGCACGACCCTCTACACTGCACGAACACCACTGCACTGCCCTAAACCCTGAAACACCACCCCCTGCACGACCCCCTACACTGCCGGAACACCACTGCACTGCCCTAAACCCTGAAACACCACCCCAGCACGACCCCCTACACTGCCCAAACACCACTGCACTAAACCCTGAAACACCACCCCCAGCAAGACCACCTACACTGGCCGAACACCACTGCACTGCCCTAAACCCTGAAACACCACCCCCTGCACAACCCCCTACACTGCCCAAACACCACTGCACTGCCCTAAACCCTGAAACACCACCCCTTGCACGACCCCCTACACTGCCCGAACACCACTGCACTGCCCTAAACCCTGAAACACCACCCCTCAGCACGACACCCTACACTGCCCGAACACCACTGCACTGCCCTAAACCCTGAAACACCACCCCCAGCACGACCCCCTACACTGCCCGAACACCACTGCACTGCCCTAAACCCTGAAACACCACCCCCTGCACCACCCCTACACTGCCCGAACACCACTGCACTGCCCTAAACCCTGAAACACCACCCCCAGCACGACCCCCTACACTGCCCGAACACCACTGCACTGCCCTAAACCCTGAAACATCACCCCCAGCAAGCCCCCCTACACCGCCTGAACACCACTGCCCTAAACCCTGAACACCACCCCCAGCAACACCCCCTACACTGCCCAAACACCACTGCACTGCCCTAAACCCTGAAACACCACCTCCAGCACAACCCCCTACACTGCCTGAACACCATTGCTCTGCCCTAAAACCCTGAAACACTAGCCCCAGCACGACCCCCTACACTGCCCGAACACCACTGCACTGCCCTAAACCCTGAAACACCACCCCCAGCACGACCCCCTACACTGCCCGAACACCACTGCACTGCCCTAAACCCTGAAACACCAGCCCCAGCAAGACCCCCTACACTGCCCGAACACCACTGCACTGCCCTAGACTCTGAAACACCAGCCCCAGCAAGACCCCTACACTGCCCGAACACCACTGCACTGCCCTAAACCCTGAAACACCAGCCCCAGCATGACCCCCTACACTGCCCGAACACCACTGCTCTGCCCTAAACCCTGAAACACCACCCCCTGCACGACCCCCTACACTGCCCGAACACCACTGCACTGCCCTAAACCCTGAAACACCACCCCCTGCACCGCCCCCTACACTGCCCGAACACCACTGCACTGCCCTAAACCCTGAAACACCACCCCCAGCACAACCCCTTTACTGCTCGAACACCACTGCACTGCCCCAAACCCTGAAACACCACCCCCAGCACGACCCCCTACACTGCCCGAACACCACTGCCCTAAACCCTGAAACACCACCCCCTGCACGACCCCCTACACTGCCCGAACACCACAGCACTGCCCTAAACCCTAAAACACCACCCCCTGCATGACCCCCTACACTGCCCGAACACCACTGCACTGCCCTAAACCCTGAAACACCACCCCCAGCACGGCCCCCTACACTGCCCGAACACCACTGCACTGCCCTAAACCCTAAAACACCACCCCCAGCACGACCCCCAACACTGCCCGAACACCACTGCACTGCCCTAAACCCTAGAACACTACCCCCAGCATGACCCCCTACACTACCCGAACACCACTGCACTACCCTAAACCCTAAAATACTCCCCCAGCACGACCCCCTACACTACCCGAACACGACTGCACTGCCCTAAACCCTCAAACACTCCCCCAGCACGACCCCCTACACTACCTGAACACCACTGCACTGCCCTAAACCCTAAAACACTCCCCCAGCACGACCCCCTACACTACCCGAACACCACTGCACTGCCCTAAACCCTAAAACACTCCCCCAGCACAACCCCCTACACTACCCAAACACCACTGCACTGCCCTAAACCCTAAAACACTACCCCCCGCATGACCCCCTACACTACCCAAACATCAATGCACTACCCTAATCCCTAAAACACTACCCCCGCACGACCCCCTACACTACCCAAAGACCACTGCACTACCCTAAACCCTAAAACACTACCCCCGCACGACTCCCTACACTACCCAAAGACCACTGCACTACCCTAAACCCTAAAACACGACCTCCTACACTACACAAACACCACTGCACTACCCTAAACCCTAAAACACTACCCCCTACACTACACAAACACCACTGCACTACCCTAAACCCTAAAAAACTACCCCCAGCACGAACCCCTACACTACCCAAACATCACTGCACTACCCTAAACCCTAAAACACTACCCCCAGCAGTACCCCCTACACTACCCAAACACCACTGCACTACCCTAAACCCTAAAACACTACCCCCAGCAGTACCCCCTACACTACCCAAACACCATTGCACTACCCTAAACCCTAAAACACTACCCCCAGCAGTACCCCCTACACTAACCAAACACCACTGCACTACCCTAAATCACTACCCCCATCACGACCCCCTACACTACCCAAACACCACTGCACTACCCTAAACCCTAAAACACTACCCCCAGCACGACCCTCTACACTACCCAAACACCACTGCACTACCCTAAACCCTAAAACACTCCCCCAGCACGACTCCCTACACTACCCAAACACCACTGCACTACCCTAAACCCTAAATCTACCCCCAGCATGACCCCCTACACTACACAAACACCACTGCACTACCCTAAACCCTAAAACACTACCCCCAGCATGACCCTCTTCACTACCTAAACACAACTGCACAATTTGTTACAGGCGTTGCAACGCAGGCCTGTGGTGCTTACTGGAAGTACCTGGTGGGCTAGTTGGGCCCCAGGGACCCTCAGGATTCAAGGTGACCTAATCCCCCAACTTAAAACGCTCCACGGGCGCGTTTGCACAGTGGTGAAGGGAGGGGGCGGGGCCTCAGGTGACATGTGCGCAAACACGCCCTGTGGTGCATTTTAAGTTCGGGAATTAATTCCCTTTGAATCCTGAGGGACCCTGGGGCCAACTAGCCCACCAGGTACCTTCAGTAAGCACAACAGAGTTGCATTGCAGAGAGGTGAAAAAGGTGCGTGGCCTCGGAACGCCTCTCTGCAACTCAGCTCTGTGGTCCTAACTGTAGGTACCTGGGGGGCTAGTTGGGCCCCAGGGACCCTCAGGATTCAAGGGGACTTAATCCAGCAACTTAAAATGCGCCACGGGGCGCGTTTGCACACATGTCACCTCAGGCCACCCCTCCCTTCACCACTGTGCAAACGCGCCCTGTAGCGCGTTTTAAGAGGTAATTTTAATCCCCCTGCCCTATTATGTACTAGGGACTTGCAGAGGAGGTCATGCTAATCACAGGGGTACCCCAACGCATAGTGTTCCCTAGTGTATGTAGGTGTTTTCACTGTATTCTAAGTGTCTTTTAGCATAGCACTGGCTCTGGTTAGTCATAGTCAGTTACCACCAGTACCCGTCTGAAAAAGTTGTGGGCACAGGATGATTTTGCAACAAGGCCTCTTTCTGCTCCTCTGTTGATTCTTTCTGCACATATTTTGCTTCTTTCTGTGCGTTTTTTCTTCTTTCTTCACATGTCCTACCTCTGTAGTCATAGTTAGAAACTAGCATTTAAAAATCCTTTGAAATTCACTTAAAAAATCATAGGTTTCAGGCACGTTATAGTTAGAAATTAGCATTTAAAAAACCTTTGAAATTCACTGAAAAAACCATAGGTTTCAGACACGTTATAGTTAGAAATTAGCATTTAAAAAAACTTTGAAATTCACTGAAAAAACCATAGGTTTTAGGGACAGTTATAGTTAGTTGGACATTTCACTCGTACAAAACCATAGAAATTCCCCCATTATAGTTAGTTCAGCTAACTATAACTCGCCCCCGCAATGCACTGCTGATGACGTCACATATTACATCACGCATGACATGGTCAGTGACATCACTGATGACATCACTGATGACATCTCAAATGACATCACTGATGACATCATCCATGTGATAATTTCATGTATCTTCTCACACCCTAATATAACTTTTGATACACCCACTCTAAATTACAGACTGCCATTCTCAAAACCATAGACACTCCAACACCAAAAACTACATACCCACTCACTGATTCTTAGGTCTACACACACATTCATTCACTCACCCGTACAGTCACTCATACTTACAGTCACTCAGTACAGGACTATCATATGCACTCATACACCTATATAAACACTCACACACCGCCACTTATCCATAGAGGTACTCACACACCTAGTCAGTCATGCAAAAAATTAATCACACACCCATTTACTCACCTATACAGTTATACACACACCAGCTCACTTACTCATACAAATACTAGCACATTCTTACGCTCTTATACAATAACTGATACAAGCACACACGCATCCATAGAGCCACTCTCACTATCACATACTCTCACTTATAGCTATTTAAATACCCTAACACACATATATACTGCCTTTTACATATGTAGTTACTTGCACATGTACCACTGAGATATACATTCACTCACTAACACACCCATACACACACTCACCCACCCAAGCAGTCCATCACAGATGCACTCTTGAAATCATGCACCCAGTGAATCACCCACTCACACATCTATGTACAGAGTCACACACACCCCACCCACACAAACACTCAGGCAGCCATACAGATACTCAGAGAACCAATCAATAACCCATATAGACACTCATGTAGCTATTCGCAAATCCATGCATCCACTTACACACCAACAAACAGACGGATACAGACATTCACACAGTTTAGTCACTAACCCATGCATTCAGTAAGATACGTTTAATCACTCACTTGTAGAGTCAGTCACTCACGTACTAAATCACCCATTCAGACACTTATACACCCACTCATTCTTCAATACGCCTTTCCCTATATATATTAACCGCTTAACCGCGGCAGCAATTCCGCCGCGGTGCGGCGGTTTAGCGGAGTGGGCGGGGCCGCGTCGGCCAACGGACGTTCGCAGCACTACAGAGGTAGTGCTCGCGACGGCCGTTGGCCGACGGGCGCACGCAACGGGTTAAACATATTTAAACTTTACAGAAACACAGTCACTGGATGATGTCATCAGTGATGTCATCAGTGATGTCATTTGAGATGTCATCAGTGATGTCATCAGTGATGTCATCAGTGATGTCACTGACCATGTCATGAGTGATGTAATATGTGACGTCATCAGCAGTGCATTGCGGGCGCGAGTTATAGTTAGCTGAACTAACTATAAGGGGGAATTTCTATGGTTTTGTACGAGTGAAATGTCCAACTAACTATAACTGTCCCTAAAACCTATGGTTTTTTCAGTGAATTTCAAAGGTTTTTTAAATGCTAATTTCTAACTATAACGTGTCTGAAACCTATGGTTTTTTCAGTGAATATATATATATATATATATAAAAAATACCAAATTCTTATTCCATCATTTCATTCATACCACTCATATCCCATACCACTCCAACACATCATAACTGTAAGGCATCTATATTCTTTAATCTAATTGATATATATAACATTTGTATCTTGAAATATGGTTACACAAACTGATCACAGTTGTTTAAGACAAATTTCATAGCATAGTAAGCCCTCTGTGGAAATCTGTATTATCCAATAACAGGGTACTCTCCCTTAGTCAGAGTACATAAGATGCTTTAGTATTCTCAATGTGTACTCCACTTTATTCAATATTCTTAATGCATATGGAGTACTCCACTGTGATCCTATTCTCTACGCGCGTTTCGGCTAATAAGCCTTCCTCAGGAGAATCCTATTATTTAGTAAAGGATTCATATAAACATAAAAATATCAATTAATATGAGCCCTGTAACCCTATCGATGCAAATATTATACTGTGTGCAACCAAACACTTGTTTCTTGGAGCAGAATCTCAATACTTTTTAGATTGACACAATTCACATTTCTTTAATCGATGATCATGTTCCTGCGATCAACTTAAGAAATGTAGTATTGTTATAAGTACACAAAAGTGCACAGTTCCAATATATAATATCCATTTTTATGCTGCCACAGATTTGTCTAAAATGGTACCAAACATTTAGAATTGCACAGAGCACATAAGATTGCATACAAATGCATAAATCAATCAGGCCAGGGTGGCATTTTCTTAAGAGTGCTCTATGAAGAAGTCCACATCAAGCCATTGGTATCAGTCTATGCATATTCAGGAGGTGGAATGACCATTGGAACATGTACTCTGGTACATTGGTGTGTGGCCAGTCAAGATATGGTGGGATTACATGGCCAAGATGGAGGAGAAACAAGAAGAACACTGTAAATTCTTCTTGGACTTGCTGAGTACTTCTATTGGGAGTGGTTAGTACAGACACTTCATTCACATATGTATGTGGCTGCCTGACTTTGTTAGATTATTTGGGTGTGTAGGAAATTGAGGGGGGTGGAAACCCGACTCAAGCAACAACCACAATCCTTGGCAGGATGAACCACAAAAGTCATTAAATTAACCTGTGTTTAACCCTCTGGTAGCCTGGCACAAAAACAGTGGGCTTTACTTAGAGGAACTGTGTTAAGTATTTAGGCAGCACACAAACAGTAATAAAGTTGGAGCACAACACAAGAAAAATCCCACACAATTTAGGAGCATTACTAAAAGTTTAGTAAAAAAACAAATGACATAAAACAAATGAAATACAATCAGTAGAACCAGGGTTATGATTTTCAAAAGTTTTAAGTGAATTCTGGCACCTAAAAGATCAAAGGACCAACCCAGGGTATCTGGTTGCGTAAGACTGGGTCAAAGTCAAAAGTTCAGGCCAACCGCGATGGAGCACAGTGCAGATACACGAGGTGGATTGGGCACAGTGTCAGCTTACCTTTGGACTTAGAAGACATTTTGAAGAAAAGTCCAGGGGACGGTAGAGTTTAGCAGGGCAAGGCAGCAGGCTGAGTCCGAGGAGGAGTGGTCGTCGCTTGGGAGCAATGGACGAGGTATCGGCAGGATAAAGGTGCAAGTGGAAGAAGCCAGATTTCCAATTTGAAGAGGTTGTCGTCATCAATGGGGAGTCTGTCTCCATCTGGCCCAGTGAAGGTTTTTGCCTTTGGACTTATACAACTTTTTGAAAGTTGAAAACTTCCAGCGGGATGATGCTGCAAGCCGTAGTGAAAGAAGTCTCCACAAAGCCATATACTGTAGCTTGGAGGACCCACTGAACAAGATCTGCTGCTCCGGAGAAGAACATAGATGGAGCTACTGCAAAGTCAAGCCAACCGGCAAGGCACCTTGGACAGATTGTCTGGCAGGTAGGTCCCAGTCTTCTGTCGGTTCTTCTGGCACTTTCTGGTGAAAATGTTTCCAAGTCCTAACTTTCAGGGTTAGGCAGGAGCACCACCTTTGACACCACTTCCCAGGGTCCAGAACCAGAGATTCACCACTTTGGAGGTTAGGACTTACTCCAACAGAGGCCAGGTGCAGGATTCAAGGTCTCTGGAGCTTTTTATATCCCTGTAGCTCACACAGGAGGCCAGCCAGCTAGTCCTTGGAGTCACTCTGGTAGTCCTAGGTTCAAGCAGCAAGGCAGGCATCAAGCAGCAGGGCAGTGCTCTGCAGAACAAGGTAGACCTCAAGCAGAAGGGCAGTCCTCCATAGTATAAGGCAGTCCTTCTGAAATCTACCACAGGTCCAGGAGTATACTGAAGAGGTGGTTCAGGGGGTCCAATATTTATACTTTCTGCCAGCCTTTGAAATAGGGGTGACATTCTGGCTACGCTCACATCCAGTCCTGGAAAGTTCTGTCCTTCCTCTGTCAAGGCTCCAAGTAGTCTGGGATGACAAAAGACTGGTGTCAGGTTCCTTTGCGTGTGTGCTTGAGCCAGCCCTTTGAAATGTAAGTGGGGCAGGGAATAGCTCTACCCCATCCATCCTGGTAGGATGGACCACCCTGCCAACTTCTAGTCCACATTTGTCTCACTGTCTGGGAGAAAGACACAAAGGCTAACTGCCAAGCTATTCGCAGTCATGTGACCAAGGACACAGGCAGCAGGCATCAAATGATTAGCATAAGAAAATGGCAAATAGTTTTTAAGAGGCATGTTCAGAATTGTAACTTAAGTAATCACTTTGTGATTAAAGAAGATTTTAAATTACAATTCATTTGAGTACAAAAGTGTCCTTCCTATCTGTTCCCAATCAAAAGTTAGCACTCATTAGACGTTATATTGTAAATCAATGTTATTTAATGGGCATGATAGACCTTACAGTAGTGAAACAAGAATTTCAGAGTTTTTTCACCATCAGGATATGTAAAACTTAAAAGCACACGTCTGTACCTTAGGGGCAACTGTTATGTTTTAAATGGGAAGGTTTAGGCCTGGCAAAAGGTTTATTTTCCCAGGTTGAAGTGACAGTTTTAAACACAGGCTGCAATGGAAGGCCTAAGACATGTTTTAAAGTGGTACTTAAGTGGGTAGCACAATGAGTGCGGCAGGCCCACTGGTAGCATTTATTTTATAGGTCCTTGGTACATGTCGTTACATGTACTAGGGAATTATAAGTAAATTAATAATGCCAATTAGGTGTAAGCCAAATGTATCATGTTTTAGGGATCATGCCATTTTTATGCATTTCGCCATTTTTGACTCAATTCATTGTGCATCAATTCTGTCATTCAGGGTTGACCCCAGTGCATGCTTTGACTACCATAGTCAGCTTCTGTCCACACAGGCTTAAAGAGAGACATGGTGACTGGCAACACACACATCAGGATATGTACCTCAGTGACAATGAAAACATTCCTTGTGTGGGTTGACTCCTCCTCCTCTGCCATATTCAGGAGTCTCCATATAGCAGCAGCATGTTTGTAGGCCTCTTCTTACTGGGAAAGTGGGTTTGTTCTGCTGGTTATGATGACTGGTTGGTTCACAGGTTTTAGCCACATCCTGATGTGTGAGTGTCAGGAATGAAGTTCATTTGATCTGCGAACTTCTTTTGCACAGAACTATATGTTTCATATGTATGATTGCATTTTGGATCTGCCCAGCAGAATTACTTTATTGTGTTTAAGTGGATTGAGCTATGCATTGGTGTCTAGCTTACAGGGTTTGCTTGGAATCTGTGCAATGTATTTTTTTGATTTTACATGTGTAAATATAGGCTTCATGCTTCAGTAGCAAGGTTTGTTTGTAGACATTTATATCCTGCACATGGTAACTGAGGATATTGCTGATATGCAGAGAGATGTGTTTATGTTAAACAACCTCATTGAATTGAATTGAATTTTCCCCTTGTGTGAACTGGAAGATGTTGCAGCAATGCTGATGTGTTCAATATGACTTCGGAGACATGTGTGGAGTAGTGTTCACCATGTTGACCATGCTGTGGATATGAGTTAATGCCATACAATGATTCAATTACTTACCGGTAATCTTCATTACTCTGAATAGCCTTTTTCTTGTACCAATACTTACTACATGTATGTTTGGGTAGAGGTTTTCTGTCCATGATGCAAAACACCAAAGTTCCCAAACAAGTTGTCAGATTGTCTGTAAGCTTGTGATCTGAATAGAAAAATCTTCACAGCTCTCAAAACACCCAATGTATGCAATGCTTCTTCTTCAGCATTGGAAGGTGCTGCAAAAAAGAAGGCAAATTTATCTCCTGCTCCTGATGAAAGGAAGTCAAAACTTTAGGGCAGAAACCTGGCCCAGTGCTTAATATGAGACAGTGGTTTCCGGTGCTCGGCACTGGCACTTAATTGCCAGCACCGGCACTTAATTGCCAGAACCTGCACTTATGACAGCTGCCACATGGTGGCGCTGTTTATCTAATTTAAAGACGAGCAGAATAGCAGTTGATGTTGTGTTAATTCAATATACATTAAAAACGACTAATACCTGCCACTAAAGCCATTCTGAAAGCTTTAGCGGCCTCGAACAGTCTGGATAGTCACACTGTGTAGCATTGTGATGGTTAGTAGTTGTGTAAGTACAGTGCCAATGTGTTGTGCAAACTGCGGTGGCCTCCTTTTGAGGGCACCAGCACTTATTTTTTACAAATTAAGCACTGACCTGGCCCCAATTTAAGAACTAACCTGTCAAGAAATATCTCTAAGTAAGGGGATTTAATAGACAATGAACCCAATTCCTGAAGTCTACGGGCTGAGGTGATGGCCACCAAAAAACAGACCTTCAGAGACACGTGTTTCAAATCCACCTTTTCCAATGGCTCAAACGGAGGTGGTTGTAAAACCCAAAGAACTAAAGGAAGAGCCCAGGAGGGAGTAGGAGGTTTAATATTTGGTCTTATCAAAGAAAATCCCTTAAACAACCTTGCACCTAAGAAATTCATTTCAGAAATACCCCATGGAGTTCTAACTGCCCTAACTACTGCTCACTGCACTTTCAAAGTAGCAACTGCCAGGCCTTTGTCAACCCCCTACTATAAGACCAGGAGAACCCATTAGGATTCACAATTGGTGGGGACTAAAGATCCATCATTGCACCACTTAGTGAAAGATGACCAATGATAGCCATATGACTTCCTGGTAGATCTTCTTGATTGCTGAATTAAATGAACTACAGGTAAAGAGAGCCCCAACCTTTCAATAGCCAAGCTGTCAGCCGCATGCTCATTAAAGTTTCCAAAGATTGTGGAAGAGAATGAAAGGGCATTTGATCTATTGGAATGACCCCTTCCGGAGTTGTCAAAAGTAGTCTCAGTATAGGGAACCTTCCCATTCTTGGCCAAAAGGGGCCATCAGTATAAGGGATACTTTATTCCCCCTCAATCTGGCTAATAGTTTGGGTATTAAGGGAAAGGGAGGGAAGGGAAGGCCTACAATAGAAATTGAGGCCAAGGACAAATTAACACATCTATCCCCCAGTAACCTGGTTCCTAAAACCTGGATAGAAAATGTGGAAGAAACGTATTCTCTGCAGTGGCAAAAAGGTCGGGCTGAGGGGGAACAAACTTTTGGCACATTAGCTCAACGATATGTAGCGCTAGACAAACGTTGTGGGAGGAAGGGAGCTTCCTGCTCAACCTGTCCGCCAAGACATTATCCTTCCCCAGAATGTAGGTTGCTCTGAAAGACACTAGAAGATCCTCCGCCCAGGTCATTATTTGAAAAAGTAAAATCTGCAAGATGCTGAGAGCCTTTGCCCGACTGTTTGTTTGAGTAACATTTGTGAACATGTTGTCTGTTCTCACTACAATGGCCTGGTGTAGCAAAAGGTGGGAAAAATAAAGAAGATAATTAAAGGCTGCCATCTTCACTTTCTAATTCAAGGAGTGTAATTGCTCTTCCAGGAGCCAACTTCCCTAAACTGACTGATTACCCAAGCTGCATTTATCTGTGGTCAGGACACATGGGGGTGGCAAAACCAAGGGGACTCCCCTGTGAAAGTGACTGGAATCCAGCCATCACTGCATTTGTACCAAAATATTGTAAGTCACAGACACCAATTGCTCGAGGTTGTGAAGAGCTGGAGTCCAATGCATGAGAAGGTGATGAACCAGAGATCCCAGATGTAGGCGAGCCCAGGAGACAACAAAGACACATGTTTTCTGTGAAAAAGCAAACATAGAAAGAAATTATGTAGGCCTGCATTAGGAGAAGCAGAACAAATCTCCAATAGAGAAACATCTTACCATGTGACCCTGGAGACGCAGCCACTCCTCGCTGACATTTTTGATTGTTGCCCCAGAGAAAGCACAAGCTCCTTAATCCTCTGTGCTCTTTCTTGTGGCAAAGTTACCAACCCCAAATTGGTTTGAAACCGTGCTCGAATGAATTTCACATCCTGAGTTTGGGCAAGATGAGAATTTCTAGGTTTATCAGAAGATCATACACCTCCAAAGTCCTACAAACTATGTTGACCTGATATTGAAGATTCAACTGTGAGGGTGAATGGATAAGCCAGTCATTCATATATGGGTGGACCAGGATACTTTTGCTGTGTATATTTGCCACAATGAGCTCCATAACCCTCATGAACACTCTTGAAGAAGATGTCAGGCCAAACAGCAGCACCTTGAACTGCCAATGATGGCCCCTCACACAGAATCTGAGGAATCTCTGTTGTGGAGATAAGCATCCCTTAAGTCCAGAGATGCCAACCATTTCCCTGGAGACACAAGAGGAAGTATTTTCTGAAATGTTTTCATTTTGAAGTGGGTTTTCTTGAAGAAAACATTCAGTTTCCTGAGGTTGATGATTAATCTGAAATTGCCAAAATGGGCTTTCTGACCAGGAAGACACTGGAATAGAATCCTCTTTCCTTCTGCTTGTCCGGGACTGGGCATATAGCATTTTATACCACAAGATCCAATATCTCTTGAGACAAAGCCAAAGTTTGCATCGTATCCCCTGATACCAGGGATTTAACTGGGCTGGTGTCTGGGGAAGCTCCTCAAATTCCAGAGCCATGGTCTACTATCTGCAGAACCCAGGCATCTGAAACACTTTGTTGCCACTTCTGAAGAAAGTAAGATAGAAGCTCCCTGAGCGGGAGCTCAGCATAGTCAGGGACGCTTCTTAGGTTTTGGTAGGGGAGATGGAGGTTTCATGTTCTGACTTCTACCAAAGTATGGAGGATGTGACTTACTACGTCCCTGCTGCAAATTAAAGGCAAGGCCTCTTTGATGTCTCCTCTTCGCATTTCTCTTTGGAGAGTCATTCCTAACCTGAGCCTTGAACAATTGGGCATGCTTCTGACTCTTAAAGGGTTCTTAAGAAAGTCCTCTAACTCATTTCCAAATAATTTGCTACCCGAGAAAGGCATGTGCACTAAACCTGCCTTCTGAGTACCTTCAGTCTTCCATTCTGTCATTTAGATTCTGGTGCCTAGCAGCTACATTCAAAGCTATTGAAGAAGCTGAGACTTTCAAGATATCACCGGAAACATATGAGAGGAACTTGACCTGCATTTCCATACTGGAGGTTGACTCGTAGGGTCGTTCTGGGGCTGGTCTGGATCTGGAAATGGAGGTGTTCGGTGGAGGGTGGGCTGTCGCTCGTGCTGGAGGTGGTGAGTCGGAGGGAGCTCTTGTGTGAGATGGCAAGTCCTCCTCCTGGGCGGTTGGGGCGGTCCTTCCTCTGGATCTTGTATCCATTGGGGATGGCGGTGGCGATGTCGGGGCGGAGGTGGAGTTGGTCCAAGTTTCTGTGAAGAAGGCAACATCTGGCAAGACAGGGTGTCGAGGAGGTCCCAGATCTCTACAGCATGTCTGTGCAGGGAGCGCACATTGAGGAGGATGTACTTCAGGGCTTTGGTGGTGCTGGCGTCCGGCATGGGTACGGCAGTCGTGGGGGTGCTGAGGATGGTGAAGGATTGTCGCAGTGTCGGCAGGAGAACTGGCTGTGGGTGGTGTTCGGCGTAGACAGCTGGCAGTTGTTGTTCCTTCTGGGGTTGAGTGCGAGGAGGGCAGCAGAGTCATAGCGGAGGAAGGTCGGAGAGCCTGGGTCCCTGACACTAGGCACGGATGGGTCGCAGACAGGCACAGATGGGCTTGCCTTTGGCACACCTTCGGTGCGCCTTTGGTGCGCCAGCTGCAACCCCTTTGCGCGCTGCTGCGCCAATTAAATAGAGAAGGGGGAGGGAAGCGCACTAAGAGGAAAAGAGAAAAAGAGGCACAATAACAAGACACTAACAAAGACAAAACAGAGACAGACAGCAGCGAACCAGCAGTAGAGCAAGGCTCTCCCACTGGACCACCAGGGATGAGGCGCCGGCAGGAGCCTGCGGGTAGAGGAGGGCCTCGAACATCTACCAGCAGAGGTGAGCGGGGTCAGCGGCAGCGGCACAACAGTGGAGCTGCTGGGGGAGAGCAGGTCTCTGACCAAGAGGTCAGAGGTCTTGCTCCACATTCTATATTCTCAATAATCTGTTTGAGAAGTAGAGGTCTATCTATGTAAGGAAGAGGTAAGAAACTGCCAAAGTCATGAAAATGGAAATTGGCAAATGGGGGCTAGTGGAGTGTCTGATCCAATTGCTACTGCGTTTTGAGGTTTTGACACAGAAAGTCAGCAAATTGGATTATACCATAAGCCAAGCCATTCTATGTTTGCATTTTCTACAAAACCATTTGCAAAAGGTAGAACAAACCTGCATAAATGTCAATGAAGAAACAGCTGTTTGGTCAACATCTTAACATCTTAATGCTTCTCATGAATACAAATTAAAGGCTGTAAAAAGAAGTTGTATTTTACGAAGAGTACATCTATGCCTCAATACTAGATTCACAGTGCAAAAAAAGGTTACACACTTCCATTTCTTTTTCATCAGTGGATGTCTCAATTTATAAGCACTGGATTACCAGGAAAGAACGTGAACTAGAAGATGTAATATTGCTACTTCAAGTGCATAGAAGAACTGAAGAGGTACCATCAATCTCTGGAGAACACTGTAGTGTCACAGAGTCTGGAAGCAAGTCACAACTGCTGGAGCATGCATTAGTGGTAGACTATTGCTTGCAACTAAACCTACATTACGCATTACGCATTACGCATTACGTTCACTTCTAACATCTGCAATGAGTTGATTCATGAGTATTACAAGACCTAAATCGAGTGCACTGGTACTAGTAACTCAGATACAGCAAATGTCAACAAATGTGACAATTGGGAAGGTGGTTTAAAGTTACTTGGATAACCAATAAGAAGTTCACTTGGATCAAGTGCCATTGACTTTTTAGCATGGAGAAAAAGAACAGAGGTCAAAACTGAGCACGCTGGCAGTAAAGTATCAAAGATGTCCAGTTGCCAGGGTCGCCTCAGAGCGGGTGTTCAGTGCTGGTGAGGCTATTGTCACAGTCAGAAAGACCAGTCTCTCACCTCAAAAAGTGGTCAAATTGACAATGTTTAAAATTAATAAACATTTCATACTGAAAATTATAAGGCTCCACAAGACACAACAGTGGATGAGTGCAATTTGTCATCGAACATTTTAAAAGAGGTGAGTGATCATCCTCGAAAGGACCTCCCTCAATTTGAAGCTGAACTCTACTTTCCAGATTTATAAATGTAATATAACACAACAAAAACATCAGCTGTTCAAAAAGACCAAAAACAATTTTGTGTGCTTCTAATTTAAATAAATTTAATTGGACTTGTGTCCTAGGCACAGACTGATAATCAGAGAGAAGGCAGCCATTTTAATCTGGAGACTGAGTGGTGAGAGGTGACAAAAAGAAACATTAAACTAAGTCAACTATAGTAGATTTAGCATTGAGCAATGGAATCAAAGGACCCGGTTAAGCATTTGGTAGATGGAGTACAGTCTTTCAGGGTGGCAAAGGACTAGGGGTGGGTGACGAATGCCGCTCTGCTGGTGGAGTTTTGCCCACTCTGCGTAGCGTCAAGGAGCGTAGTTTTTCCTCACACAGCTTGCCAGCGTTAAGTTGGAGAGCGCTTGTGAAGAAAATCATATGCTTGACCACCACCCGGTGAGATTTCTCAATGTAGGCAGTCACAGCAGGTCGCTACGCTCACGTTGAGAAACCTGCAGCTCGCATTGAGGAAGCTGCCACTTGAGTAGAATATCTACTCGAGTGGCAGAAAGAAGCAGTGTCCTCTTGCACTGTGCGTGGTGCTATTCGCACTGATTTTATAGAGAAATGACAAACTGCCTGCGCTAAATATCAGCAGGGCGACTTACCGCACTCTGCCTCCTGCGGAACTCCGCGGAGTGTGGCAGCACATGCAGTGATCACGCACCCCCCATGCCGGACATCTGGACATGTTACCCACTGGCCACATTTTGTCCATGCAATGTCGAGACCTACCGGGATTATCTATTGAGCAATTATTTTATGACTCCAAATGCAGCAAATTGCATTCCTTACCATACAAGGATTACCAGAATATTTTATGGCATACAATGAACTGTATATACCAATATATCAGATTGATTGTAAATTGAGAAAGTCCTTTGCCTGTAACTGATCTCCCGGCCGCAATGTTTAAGAAAACAAACTGTTCATGTTTTGCCAAACACTTCTTATTTTTTCAAGATATTAAATGTTGAAGCAACATTTTGGCGAGCCACCATCAGAACTGATTGGTTCCTCAAACCTGACTGCAACCAAAGGTGGGGGACCCGATCTGGACAGATTCACAATTGTACAACAAGAAAGGTGAGCCGATTGACTGGAATTTCTGCTGAATCTGCAGGGCGGAGGTCCCTCCTGAAGCAGCCGTCACAGAGGGTAAGAGACTACATCAGAAGCTAATCTTAAAGCATCTGGCATATCGCACACTAGGGAGAAGTGTAAAAAGATAACCCGAGTGCCCTGCCACTGACAGAATTTGGCATTTTATCTATTTTATATGTCCTAGCTAAGTAGCCGTAAGGCGGCCTTGGAGGCGATCCCACGGAAATCACTTTTTTTCAATAGTCAGCATGCTAGGAAAGGTGAATATTTATTGTGTAGCCCTTTATGGCTTCAAGGAGGCTATTTTTGTGATAGAGCTATCCTGATCGGGCGGAGTTGGTACCTCATTCTCTTTTTTTTTAGTCTCAAAGGGTTTTTCAATGCTGCTGGTTTCTTAACACCATTGGTATCTGAAAGGAATGAGAGATGTTGGTCACTTGAACCACTGGGCATGACACAGATGGGAAGCTTGGCCCCTGGGAGTGATACAAGGTGCGATTAAGACATTTAGGGAAAACGATTTGGACCTGAGGAACTAGCTGTAACTTATGTGTGGCCAAGAGGGGCCTGCGGTTCTCAAGTTTGTCCCTTTGTTTCTGCAAACTATTGCTTTTACCTTTGTCTTGGAGCCGATATTGGCAGACTATCAGGCAGCGCTTCCCATGATCACAGGATAGCATGCACTAGGATCAGACTAAGAGATAGATTCTTGACAAAGCAATAATTTTTTCTCTGAAAGTTTTTTATTGTGCCGGTTAATGTATTTGTGATGTTATGGTGCTGTTATTTGTTGCAAACCACATTTTGTACAAGAAGTGATCAGAGATTGTCCTAAAACATTGCATTTTCTCATCTATGTCTCAATACTTCATATGAAGGTACTGTTATTTCTTGCAAATTGTATTTGATGTAAGAAAGTTGATGTCGTTCAGATACTGTTATAACAATTGCATGTTTTACTATGTTGCAGCCCTTCATATGCATTGTCATCTGTATTTATTGAAATGTTTATACTGAATTGTTTGAAGCATCTGTCGGTAGCGCTGAGTTCATAGTACGTACTTATAAGAGTGTATCACATATGTTTTTCCCACAATTAGACCAAAACAAAGTGTCCCCAAAAAAGCTAAGTTGTAATTTGTCCACTAAAACTACCAAACTTATCATTGATTCCCCATTAAAACACATGCAAAATAGGTTCCCACACAGGCTAAGAAACCTAATACGTTTTGCCAAGAAAGGATTGCAGACATGAAGGCACACACATTTCCGTGGCCTAAGGAGGGAACCTTTAACACTAAAACACAATTGAACATAAGAGAACACACATAAAAATGAAATACACAGGTCAAAAGAAAGACAGGAGAGAGGCATTATTAGAATTATTGGCCATCTTTGCGGGGGCCCAGATCACTGATCCTCACACTATCATTAGCAAGCAAGGCGTCAGCACCTCTCCCACCATATTCAGGTATGGAGGATCTCATGCCAGCACCCCCTGCAGTAGAATATTCAATCTGCCAATAGTAGGAGCTGACAGGGCCCCTACCGAAAGAAGAATGGTTAGGTCCAAGCATGAGAAACTAACAGGCCAGCATCCCCAGACGATTCCAGCGCAACCCAAGTCCTTTGAAAAAGTCCTCAAAAGCTTGCTCCCCCGTCTACCATGTCTGACACATAGAATCTCAGCAGCATGGAGAACATGCACTCCCACTGGCTCAGGCAAACATACACGAGTGACAAGTAGATTTGTGTCAGTTCTAGACAGTGATACAGCATGTGGGGGTGAGGAGGGGAGTCCCAGTTCCCATGGAAACTGATGATGAGGATGGGCCCTGCTTCACCCTAGCGCATAACAAAGACAGGTTGACCTGGTTAGAGATAGTAGCAAGACGGGACGGTGAGATCTTTGAGCGTCCATTTAGTGACCTGCAAGAGGACTGAAGTGAGGAGAGGAGCCACTTCTGGCCTAGGGGAAGGCCATTTGAGCCAGAGGCATGGCTATAGCAGAGGATGCATTAGATATGGAAAGAGGAATGCTAACTGGAACTTCCCCTACATGCAGCATTGCCTCGTGGGGGAGGAGGAAAGGCAAGCCAAACAAAAAAAGAGAGAGAGAGTACAGAAAGAAGTTGGGACAGAACCAGGGCACCACCAACAGGGAGCAGATGGCTCTGCATGGAACAGCTGTAGCTGCAATGGCACAGAAGGCAGCGGCACTGATGGGGGTCCCGCTTCAGATGTTCAGAAAAGATAAAGTACATAGTAGAAAGATCCGAGGAGGTGGCACAGAGAACTCCCACAGATGGGACATGGTCGCAATTCCTCCTCCACTCCCAGAAGTAGATAAGCTATGGGGTCAACAAGGGTCGGTCCTGTGTCTGGTGAATGACACACACACACACATGCCCTCATATGTCCCATGCTATCAGTGACACAGCAATCCGAGGAAGAACCCACTGTGACAGTACTAGTAAAAAAACATGCCCTACATCTTCCTTATTGACACAGGTTCAACCAAGTCATGCCTAAAAGAAGAGATTGTCCCCCTATCCAAAGACTCTATGGACACACAGGGATTTTCAGGTATGATTCTGCGGGTCCCCTTTACAGAACCCCTAGAGTTGGACGTGGGAGGCAGTTGCATAAAGGGACAACTGCTATATCATTGTTCATCCCCAACCAATCTCCTGGAAAGAGACTTAATGGTCACACTAAACATGACCATTCATTTCTCTGAACATGGGACGATGACCTGCTTGGCCCCTGGGGTTTCCCCACTAAGACTCAAGTCCTTAAACCGCCCCCACCACATAGACAGGCTGTTGAGGGCGTCGCCCACCGACATTATGGCCTTCATTAATGCTGTTTTTACAATTATTGCTAACACCCTGGAATTGTTGAGACAGAAGTTGCAGCTTCCCAGTGAACTCATGTTTTGCTGGGAGGGACACCGTGACTTGGAACCCCAAGAAGAAGTACTGTTTTGCTTGGAGGTCCTTGAAATACTGTCTGGCTATGGGGTCTTGCTGGCCAACAACCAAGCGAACATGATGTGGGTTTGTATCGTCTTCATTACACCCAGCCTCAGTGTACTTGAGGTAACAGATGATCAGCTGTTTGGTGAATGCCCAGGGGCCTCAGAGATTGTTTTTGCCGATTCAATTAAGGTCAAGGTAGAGCTGCAACATAGGGTCTGCTGCCCATTGTGGTACTGACAACATGGCAGGAGCAAGACTTGTCAGCAGTGCCACCACAATTGTGGGCAAAGGGTCCATATGACATGGGTCTCATTAATACCACCAAACCTGTGAAGATAACGTTCTGAGAGCGGGCCACCCTACCCAGAGTATGCCAGTACCCGCTCTCTAGGGATGCTGATGAAGGAATAGCACCCACAATTCAGGCACAAATTGATGAAGGGGTTCTCCATGTGGGAGTTTCCCCCTTCAATACATCAATCTTCCTGGTGAAAAAGAGCAAGGGGGGAAGTGGTGTCTGGTGCAAGACCCACGCCCCCTCAACATCATCATGATCCCAGAATTCCCTGTAGTAGCAGACCTCTACCATTTTGACCAAAATCCTGGCCTGCGCAAGCTATTTTTCCATGATAGACTACAAACAATGCGTACTTTAGCATCCTGCTTCACACTGTCAGGCAGTCAGCACCTGAATGTATTTACATTTTGAGGTATTCAGCTGCTATTCCGGAGGTTACCACAAGGGAATTGTGAGTCCCCCAGTATCTTCAATCGAATACTGAGGAGGGATCTCGCTAACTTCCAGTCTAGTAGCACCCTGATACAATACGTGGACGACATTTAGATATGTAGCCCCTCTGAAGACATATGTCGTCAGGGCATGATAGCTGTCCTCCCTGGACTCGCCGAGAAGGGCTACAAAGTGGAGAAGGGGGAGATGCAATTTGTGCAGCAGGAGATTAACTATCTGAGCCAACTGATTTCAGCGGGCGGTCAACTGGTCAACCCTGAACGCGCAAACTCCATTAGGCCAATGCTACCAACACAAACTAAAAGGTTTATGCAGACATTCTTAGGCTTGTGTAATTAAGTCCAGCAATGGGTCTTTCACTACAGCACGCTCAGCACCCCCTGCTCGAGGCCATGAAAAAGTCAAAAGCCGGCTACTAGAAACTGACGTGGACGCCCGGGATTCATGACACCTTCTATAAACTTAAAACAGAGATAACGTGCTGCCCTGTGTTAGGAGCATCAGACTATAAGAAGGAATTCTTCTTATTCAGCCACAGTGATGGACGAGTCATGTCAACAGTCCTGACACAGAAGTATCCCTTAGGGCACAAACTCCTTGCGTACTACAGCGGGCACTTAGACTCAGTCATGGAGGGTCGCTTTCCATGTGAGAAAGCTCTAGCAGCAGCAGCTGTTGCCATTGACAAAAGCACCTCTATTGAAATGGGGGGCCACTGACACTGTATGCTGCACATTCAGTGTTTGCAGTCATACAAAAGAGCAAAAGCACACTGCTATGCAATGGGTCTCAGGCTACGAGCTGATGCTCTCCAGACCATTGTTAAATGTAGTACAGTGTCAGCTGGTCAACCCAGCCACCTTTCTAGTCCACGAAGTTCAGGAGGGGATCCATGATTGTGCAACGTACACCTCGATGGGATCAACCAGGCAGAAGAAGATCCCATCCTAAACAATGAGGCACTGTTCGTCAATGGGTCTGAGGTGATAGACCAAGAGACAGGGATGAGACACACCGGGGCGGCGGTAGTAACGTCCCATAGCCATATGCCCGCAGAAACACTGCAGGTCACTGCAGAGCTAACTCTCCTCCCACACCCCTCCGCACAGGCTGCAGAGTTGACAGCACTAATCGAAGCCCTCACTCAAAGCACAGGGAAAACAGTAGCAATTTAATCAGACTTAGTCTATGTCACCACCACAGTGCATTCTAGTAAAGGGGGTGGAAAAGTCGAGACTTCCTGAAGTCAGATGGTACAGCCATCATTCACAGGGACCTCTTTGAGTTAATAATCGATGCATTGACCCTCCCTAAACGTGTGGCAATGGTGAAATGCGACGCTCATACCAGAGGCAAGGACTTTGTGTCACGGGGGAATGCACTAGCTGCCCAGTGTGCAAAGAGGGATGGGTACAGAACAGCCAGGGAGACACACACGCTTCCCTTGCAACAGATTTCTGATGCAAAACTCACTCAGGGCTAGCCTTACACAGAAACAGTAGGGCTGTATCTGAGGGAGTTGCAGGAAACTGCGCTACCTGACGAGAAAGAGCAATTGGAAGCCAGGGGCTTCACGCAGAGCACACACGACCTCATATACCTACACACATCCACGTGCAAGCCAGTCATGCCTCAGAGCCTTGTCAACCTAGCACTGCCCCAATTACACCTACCAGAACACACCATCTAAAGAAAACATGATAGCGGAACTTCAGACCAACTGGTTCATCCACAGTATCACAGAAATTATAACAATTTAGCTGAACAGATGCACTTTCTGCCAATTATGTTCACCCAAACCCACACTCAAGGTCATATCATCAGCAATTCCTAGACCAACCGGTCCCCTTTAAGGCATTACACATCAACTTCATCTACATAATTGATTGATGTGCTAACTACAGATACCTGATCGTAGTCATCTGCCCATACTTGAGGTGGATCGAAGCCGGCCCTTGTATGCACTGTGAGGCCAAGGCAGCTGCAATGTTCCTGGTTAGGGAAGCAATATCCTGGTGGGAGTTACCAGATGTCATCCTGTCAGACAATGGGAAACATTTCATCAACAGCATGTTCAACCACCTCTATACCCTGCAAGGCATAACAAATAAATTAGCATCTGCATACCACCCCCAAAACAACGGCATTGGAGAGAGACTCAACTGCCTATTAAAAAACAAAATAAGTACAATTTGTGCCAGCCTAAATAAGAAGTGGCTCCACCCCCTGCCCATAGTCTTATTTGCACTAAGAAATAAAGCTAGCAGCGATAACCATCTCAAACCACACCAGATCGCGACTGGTAGATTGAGGGAGGCAGGGCCGGACTGGGAACCAAAACCAGCCCTGGCAAAGTGCTCGGCTGCCCCCCCCGGGGGTTGGGGGTGCGGCCGAGCACTTTGCCAGGGCCGGTTTCAGCCGATTTTGTTACAGGGGCCGATATTGCAGCTATGCTGCAAAAACTGCCCTGTAACAAAAACGGCCCCCACCCTGATGGCCCACCGGGGAAGCGCCCAGTGCCCGCTACGGCCAGTCCAGCCCTGGAGGGAGGACACGGAGTGGCGTGTGTTTTGAAAACACCGACCCTTGACGAATGTGTGACTGCAGGGCAGTGTCCCCATGAAGGCCCCATGTTCGGAGGTAAAAATATCAAACTCGGATATTAATGACAAATGTATTATGGAGAAACAAGTAAGGTTGACTTAACCACTCAGTAACAATTGATCACAGAGTTATATAGACCAAACTCTGAGAGAGATCTTTACGCTGAAGAAGGCGAGTGACCCAAAGGGCATTTAAATTTGGCCAAATGATGTTGGTAGATTAAGAGGGGGGTATGGAGTAGTAGCTCCTCCTAGATACCCCTAATATCACTTTTTTAATCCTGCCAAGGTGGTCCAATAATAAAAGAATTTAGGTGGAACCTCCTGAGGCAGTTTTAGCACACTCTTTTCTGCACCAGTGATCCCTCAAGAGGGATACTTTTCCTTCTCCCTTTTTCTTTACCTCACACCTAAAACAAACAGTGCTCCATCCAGTGTGTTGGTCTGCACCTGGGCATTGAAGCGGCCCTATGATGAAGCATGCCACTAACTAGTGGGTGAGGGCAGTATTTAAAAATCTAATGATTTTCCCTTCTATCCCTTTCCTTTCTCACAACTTTCTGTGTTGCTGTTTTCTTTTCTTTGAACAGAGATACAGAGTAGAGTCTCTCTGGTAAGTTTTTTTAGTCCTTCTCTTTTTGTGGGTTACAGTAGATGTGTTAGGGGAGTCAGAGAAGGCTCACTCCCAAGTCTCTCCTTTTGTGATAGTAGATTGAGGGGGATGCCCATCCCAAAAAACCCAGACCAAATTGAGGTCTGAAGCTAGCTCCCAAGCACTGGGAGATGAACTACATGTATATCTCTCAGAACTAACCAAAACCACTAAGTTCTTATCTAAACATGCCAACGCCAGATCTCCAAGTGCACCACCAACAAGCTACCATATCAAACACCCCAGCCAGGACAAAAGTGTGCATTTGTATCTTCGTAAGGAAGTGGAAACAAGCCAAGTTTTAGCGCCCTCACCGGGTGGTCTTCACAACACCAACGGCCCTCAAGGTGGAGGGGAAAAACACGTGGGTCTAACTCTCGGATGCTCGGTTAAAACCTTCCATGACAAACCCTCCTCGAACTGACACCGCAAACTTTTTTGTTTGAACTGTTAGGAGAAACCACCATCATCGGAGGACCAGAGACGCCTCCCATGGGATCCATACCAAGACCTGCAATGTCCAATTACAAGTTATGAATTATTTCATTTACATATACCCTCTGTTTATTGTGGGTGCTACCACACCTATTCACTGCTAAGGAACTGCGTAGCCAAACAGAGTCCATAAAAAAAGCGTCACACCTCTTGCATAGGGATCTCTCTCATGTCACCTACAATTGCACTATTCCAAAAACTAGCATAAATCAGGGGTTTTTAAAGCATGCTACTCACCTGTGAGGGTCTCAAGGCGCTGGGGGGGTGTGCGCAGCTCCGTAGGTCATTCGAAGAGCCAGGTCTTGAGGTCCTTTCTGAATTGGTGCAGTGTCGGGCTTTGTCGGATGCGGTTGGGGAATTCGTTCCAGGTCTTAGCCGTGAGGCAGGAGAAGGATCTGTCACCCACTCTGGCCCTGTGGATGCGGGGGACTGTGACTAGGGCTAGGTCAGCAGAGTGTTGCAGCGCGTACAATAAAAACTATCCTCCTCCCAGGTTACTTATAGGTCATCCAGGGGCAAACTATATTTCTCATATCCACATGACGATGGGGCCCATAAACATCGCCTAAACACACACACACTCCTGGATTTCCTTTTACACCTTTATGAAATTCTGTACTCCTAGGAGAAGCATGAGAACTAAATGGAGAACACCATTTTGTGTACCGCTGGAAGAGCAAGGATATCTATTTACCTTAATTTGTCACTTTCTTTTAATTATTTCTTAAGATATTCCTGCTCATTGTTTTGTCGATGAATCATTCATTTAAGAAATTAGTTCATAGTGATTAAGACCAGCTGAATCACAATCAACCAATTACTCATGTCACAATCATTTAGGAAAATAACCACTGAGTCATTTTGGTTTTTAAAGAATCTTAAATTTTATATAATTTTAAAAGCATGAAAAGATTTAATACTTTATTCAATTATTCATTTTTAAATTCACAATTTTATTAAGCATAATCAATTTATTGCAGAAAGGAAATTTTGTCATGAAGCCAAAAACCTTAGTTACCTGCCTAGCTTCCTAATTTAGCCTAATGATTTCTAACCTAACTTGGGATTAGAAATAGCCTGATTCTCATACTCAACTGTAAAGTTAAGACAGCAACAGCAACTTCAGCTCGTCAGCATCAGCTACCTGCAACCCGTCTTCTCTACTGCAACCATGACTCTCGAACTGCTTGGAACTCTGACTGGAACTCTCTGGAACTTCCCTGGAACTCTCCTGGAACTGACCCCCTCCCACTAAGAGTAGGCCCTCTTATACCCCAATTCTAACTTTGTTAACTAACTGTTGCAACCTTAATATCACGCTTTTCTCTCATTGGTCCATACATGTCAGCTTATTCATTCTTTAATCAAGTTCTTTTGGATTCAAGGGTCCTTGGATCATTTCCTTTCCCATACGCTTAAACATTTCCATCCGATTCGATCAGTTCATTTGTATCTTCTTTTGACACATTCAAGAACTCCGCAGTCATTGTCCTTTCTCTTGGGCTCCTTTCCCACGGACTCTCTCCTGATCCTCACGGCACACTATCAGTTCAATTAGGTCACACCAGCCTTGACCATTTCTTGCATCCTAGCCTCTCAGAGACATCACGAGGCTCCAGATTTCATCAATCTCATCCCGTACCACGTGTCCCCTTGCGCCTGCGCACATCTTCCCACTGGCGGCCATTTTATCTCGCCACTCGGTTCTACTTTAGAAGCACTAATTTGAGGCAAACAAAACATAATTAAATAGAGAAAAATATCCCTTTCGTTTCCCTCCCGTCTACGTACCCCAATTAGTTGTTACCTAGCAAAAGCGACATTTTAAGCTGCTCCTTACTTACCATCACTATTGTTTTTTGCAACGACACATTTTATTTCTATGAAGCACAAACATGCATTTATTTTATTTAGTACGCTTTTTATTCTTACGTTATGATTAGACACACGGACATTCATTAATAGATTATTTAGCACATACATTGGCATATTACCATTCCCACATATACAATGTTGATTAATATATTTAAACGAACATTTTTAATTAATTAATTATATAATTTGTTAGGGGTTAAAATTTTTATTTTTACTGCTCCACCAATCCCCCTTTGGTGATTTTTAAATCACCACATAAAACCCAAGTCATACTTCTTTTCAGGCAGCATGTCTTTCATCCTTTACTTTCTGTTATTCATATCTCTGTCTCCTCTTCATCTTGCCTTTTAGTCTCTTTATACATGCTTTCTTTCATTTTCTCCAACTCAATTTCACCCATTTCTCTCTCTCTTTCTCTCATTATTCTGTTATTTCTTCTTATCTTATTCTGTCTTACTTTTCTCTTTATACATGTTATTACTATTTTCAATATCATTGCTAACAATATCACTATAGTTGCTACTATTATAACTTTCCCTATTACTAGTTTACTCATCCTAGTTAACCAATTTGCTACTGAGGAAAACCCTCTACCAAGTTTTCCCAAAACACTTTCAACCTCCAGTGGGACTAATTCTTTGTGCAGACTTGTAATATTTGTAATATACTTCTGTATATTTTCACTGTTATCCGGAATGTAAGTACAACAATGTTGGACTTTCAACATTCCACAGACTCCACCCTCTTTTGCCAAAAGAATATCAAGGGCAAGCCGATTTTGCATCACCATAGCTCTCATGGCAACCATTTCGGTATTTACCATTAAGAACCCTCCCGCAGTATCTGTAGACAAACGATCTACTACTGTGGATAACTTCCGAATTTTAAATGCATTCAAAGATATTCCCACTGCTGGTATCAATGCTCCAAAAATATCTCCTACAACTTCTGAAAAACTTTCCCTCTTTCTACGTTTAAATCCATTAATCATCTTGTATGTTCCCTTTTCTTCTCTGTCCATGTGAAAGATTTTTGGAAAGACCAGGCCTACATAGCAAGTTCCATACCAATGGTCCGGTAACCTGTAATAAGCTCTATTCCCACAAATATAATAGATACCTGGAAATATTGGATCTTTTCCACCTTTGAATCCCCAACCTCCCAGAATTTGATAATTGTCATGGCAGATACTGGAACCTACAAAGTAATTGTCATAGACTGTCTTATTTCTCCTAATGCACAACTTTCCTGTTTGCGGCCAGTCTAAAGTCATTGCTGCATTTATCTTTTCCCTTCATAATTTCCTTCCTCAAACGTCCATAAGCGTTTTCCTTCCTCTTTTATTGCTTCTTTCTGAAACTTCATTCTTCTTTCTTCAACCATTTCTAAAAATACTTTTTCTTCTTTCTTTAACTCACAGGTAAGGTTGTTACTAACTATTTCTTCTAACGTTAATTTTCTATGTTCTAAAAAAAATTCTCCTAAAACTTTTGCTGGTTTTACTTTGTTAAGTTCTGGCACTACAGGAATGTTTGCAAATATCTTATCTATATCAGTATAATAAGATTCTAATCTACCTGTTTTATAAAATAAACTTGCTATTACACTACATGTTATTCCATAAGTCAAAGGTAAGTGATGATAAGTCACACCTTCAGATACTGATGCAGGCAATTGCATACAAACATAACAATCTCTCACTTCCATTGTTTTTACATACTCATACAACAATTTTGTAAAAACATTCTTTGAGAAATCTGTTACTGACCTATCCTTATGCAACTCTGCACTACTTCTTAAAACAACTTGTTCTTTAATATTAGTTTCTTTTTCTTGTTTAGTATCATTCTTTGCTTCTATCACAGCTACACTAATAGGAATTGTGATTGCTAAAACTATCCATATGGTCATTAATAACCCTGTACAAAAGCAGCACATTTTGCACCATCTCTTTATAAATTCACATTTATCTCTTCTATCCCTATTATTTTCCATTTTTCTTTTTCTATTTGTTAAGTTTCAGAAAATTGTGTCACTACACCTCAAGATGACTTAGACGCCACTCTGCTTTCAAAAAGTCTTTGCTTGGTACTTTCTTTAATTCTCTCCAGAATTCTTTCGTTGTCACATCCGGTGATTTGTCACATCCAGTAAATTGTCACGTCCGGCAGAAGCACTATAAGTCTTCACTTCAGTTTCGTTGCATCTCACCTTTTCCCATCCGACTTCTCAGTCTCTGGTTTCCGTGAGTGTTTTCTTCTTCTCTTGTAATCAGTTAGTGCAATATACAGCCACTCAGGTGACTTAAATTTTGAATTTATTTTCCTTGTCCTTTTGGACTTTTGTAATCTTTTTCCACTGGGTTTTTCTTGTCCCTTTTGACTTGTTACTTCATTTACTTGTTCAGCATCTTCATCTTCTGCTCTTATTATTCTATATCTCAATTTTCTTACATAGCTGTTGGGCCAATTATCTCCTTTTCTTGGCCTTTTGACCTCACCCTCTCTTTCTTCTCTTTCCGATCTCCAATTTCTTTTTCTTGATTCAGTCTTTGCTTTTTCCTCTCCTCCACTTTCTTCTGTTTCTGTTTCAACTGTCTCACTATTGTTTCTTATTTTGAAACTTATAATCTCGTCATCTCCTACTGGTGGATCTGTCTTCTCCTTTTTGTTTTCCCTTATCACTGTCCCTCCTCGGGGTTCTTCCGATTTGGTGTTTTCCTCCTTATCTGCTTCTGAATTTCCCTGTTCTCCTGTTTCTCTATCTATCCCTATTGCTCCTCGGGGTTCTTCTCGATTTTCTAACTTTTTGTGTACTTCTTTCCCTACTTCATCTATTAATATTGTTTCTGAAGGATTTCCACCATAACTTGTACTTGGTTGTTCATCTAACTCAATTTCTTGCTCAGTTTCTTCTCTAATTGGTTTATAACCCCAAGTTCCCTTTCGGAATTCTTCCCAATTTGCAGCTGAATCATCAGATCCTGAAGTTGTGTCAGATATTTCCAGATGTCGACTTACAGGTCGATCTTCAAGTTCTGGAACTTCTGAATTTCTTTCTTCTTCTTCTTCTTGTTCCTCTTCTTCTCTAGAGGTGTTTTCCGTTGGGGTCTCCAGATGTCGACTTTCAGGTCGATCTTCAAGTTCTGGCACCCTTTCTTTTATCTTGGTTGTTCCCGCCGTTAAACTTTTATCCCACACTTCCAGACGCCGACTCACATGTCGATCTGTAGGTTCTGGAATTCTGATTGTGTGGCTGGCATGAACCCAGTTCTTTACTCCTGCACACTTGACAGCAGTCGTTGTTACTAGGATTACCTGTCTTGGCTCATCCCAACGCGGAACTAGACAGTTTCTTCTCCTGTGGACTTTAATACGGACCCAGTCTCCTGGATTCAAGTCGTGGGCTGGTTTTCTTTCAAGAGTGGTCGCATCCGGTCCAACCTGATGAAACACAGAACGCACCACATCAGCCAGTCCTTTGCAATAATCCAGTATTAGATCATCAGTTATTGTCAATAACTTGTTGACTGGTACGTGGGCTTGTCTCATTGCTCGTCCCATGATCATTTCATGAGGACTGAGTCCCGTTTTCTTTTCAGGGATGCTTCTGATGGTCATCAGAACAAGAGGCAGTGCATCTGGCCATTTGAGTCCTGTAGCTTGACACATTTTTCCTAATCTGTTTTTAATCGTTCCATTTATCTGCTCTACTACCCCAGAAGCTTCGGGTCTGTAAGCACAATGTAGTTTTTGTTTAATACTCAATGCTTCACAAATCAATTGGATCAACTCATTTTGAAAATGTGTTCCTCTATCTGTCTCAACTGTGACTGGAAAACCATACCTCGGAATGAACTCTCGTAGCATAAGTTTTGCCACTGTTGTTCCATCATTCCTTCTTGTGGGGTATGCCTCCACCCAACGAGAGAACAAACAGACGACCACCAGAACATATCTTAATCTGTTACTAGGGGCATCTCAATAAAATCCATCTGTATCCTTGTGAATGGACCTCCTTCTCGTCCTATTGTTCCTAGACTCACTACTGTTTTTCTTCCTGGGTTAAATTGTTGACAAATAAGACATCTTTGACAAAGACTTTCAGCAATGGCTCTGAATTTTGGATTATACCAAGTTTGTCTAAAAAGTCTGATCATTGCATCTCTCCCAATATGAGCTTGTCCATGGTACATCCGTGCCATGTCTGCAATCATGCTATCAGGCATAACTGGTCTTTCATCTCTGTATACCCACACTCCATTATCTTCCTGTCTTCTACATCCTGCTTTAATCCAGTAATCCTTTTCCTCATCTCTTGCTGTTTCTTGTAACTGCCTTACTTCATCCCATGTTTCGACTGCATTAGTGAAAAGCAAAGGACAAGAGACATGCTCCCTTTCTCTATTTCTGTTCAGGGACGCCATGTTTTCCGCACAATATCTAGCGATCTCGTCAGCATAATTATTGCCAACCGCTATGTAATCTTCGTTTTTCTTATGCGCCTTGCACTTCACTACAGCTATTTGTTTAGGCAGCTGTATCGCCTCAAGCAGTTTTTTAACATAATCTCCATTTCTGATAGGTGTTCCTGCAGATGTCAAAAATCCTCTTTGTGACCAAATCTGGCCAAAATCATGTACGATGCCGAAACCATATTGGCTATCGGTCACAATCGTGATTCGTACATTTTTCCCCAATTTACATGCTTGAATCAAAGCAATTAGTTCCGCAACTTGGGCAGACCTAACTCCTTTCAGACAAAGACGCTTCCATTACAGTTGCCACTGTGCATACTGCATAAGCTGCGCTTAACACTCCTTCCTTTGTGCGTAAACATGAACCATCTACAAACATGACATAATCGGATTCCTTTAACGGTTCATCTTTTATGTCAGCTCTTGGTTTTGTGCAATATTCCAGCACATTCAGACAATCATGATCTACTTCATCTTGTTCAATTATACTCTCTTCATCTGGCAATGAAGTCGAAGGATTTACATTTATGCATCTATCTATGGTCACATTTTCTGCACTCAAGATGACTTTTTCGTACTTAGTCAGCCGACTATGTGTCATGTACTGTGTTTTTGTTCTTGTCAAAAGAATTTCTACTGAATGGGGAACATATACTCTCAGTGGATACCCCATCACTATACCTTCACTTTGTTCCAGACTTACACAAGTAGCAGCAACTGCTTTCAAACATCCAGGCAATGCCTTTGCTATAGGATCTAAAACAGCTGAAAAGTAAGCTATAGGCCTCTTCATGGTGCCATGTTTTTGTACTAGTACTGAAAATGCACATCCATCTCTTTCACTGCAGTATAACTCAAAATCTTTCTCATAATCAGGCATGCCTAATGCAGGGGCCTCACACAGTTTCCTTTTCAATTCTTTGAAAGATTTCATTTCTTCTTTGTTTAACTCAAAAGGGTCTTTTACATCTTTCTTTGTCAATTTTTGTAATGGTTTTGCAATCAAAGAAAATCCACTTATCCATTGTCGACAATATCCAACCATTCCCAAAAACATTCTTACCTCTCTTTGAGTCATTGGTGCTCTCATTCCTTGAATCATTCTTACTCTTTCTGTCGCTATTTTCCGCACTCCTTTCTCAATTTTATGTCCTAAATACTGGACTTCTTTCTGACAAAACTGTAATTTTGAAGGGGACACCTTATGTCCTCTTTTCTCCAAATGGTTCAGTAAAGCAATTGTGTCACTTACACATGCCTCTTTGGTTTTCGATGCCACCAATAGGTCATCGATATACTGCACCATCACTGATTTTTCTGGCATTTTTAAATCTTCCAGAGATTTCTTTAGAATCTGATTAAAAATTGAGGGGCTCTCTGTATACCCCTGAGGAATTCGGCACCATGCCAAAATACGCTCTCCAAAACGGAATGCAAATAATGGCTGGCTATCTGGATGCAAAGGAATAGAGAAAAATGCATGACACAAATCTATCACAGTGTACCACTCAGCTTCATGCGGAATTTGATATAGAATCACTGCAGGGTTTGGCACTATTGGACAGCATGGTACAACTATTTTGTTGATCTTTCTCAAATCCTGTACTATTCTGTATGTTCCATTTGGCTTTTTCAGTCCCATAATAGGTGAATTACATGGACTGCTCATGATTTCTTTCAGAATTCCCTGTTCAATCATCTTATTTATCACAGGAGTTATTCCTTCAATTATTTCTGGAGTTAATTTGTACTGTGGCGTGTTTGGATAACTTATCCCTTCTTTCACTGTCACTTTTACAGGATCAACTTCTCTCATTAATCCAATGTCTTCTCCTGTAAAATCCCACACACTTTCTTTCACTGCACTTCTTAACTCTTCTGGAAGTTTTCCTGCATCAAATGCAGGAAACAACCCATTCATTTCAGGTTCCTGATTCATCAAAGTTACTTTATACAAAGCATCTTCATCTGAAGTCTGAAAACCAATTCCATCTGGTGTACAATAAATTGTGCAATTCATTTTACACAAGAGGTCACGACCTAGAAGATTTACAGGACTACAATCGCACACTACAAATTTATGCATTTTCCTAAAAGAACCAATTTTTACTTCTACCAATTCAGTAAGTGGGGTTTTAATCTGCTGATTGGCAACTCCTACCACTTGGATGCATTCACCTGAGAGAGGAAGGTTCGGAATTTCCACTGACCTAACAGTAGAACGGGTAGCTCCAGTATCGACAAGGAATGTTACGTTTGCTCCATTCACTTCTCCATCCACAAAGGGACCAGACTGATCTACCTCTAGAGTTGCGCCAAGCACGCACTCTTTCCCCTCTCTTGCGCACCGTCAGAAACTTTCATCTGGGTCATCCTCACTCTGATGCAACCAATACTGGGAAATGTTAGCTGCTCTCGGCAACTGTGTTACCTGCTCTCCTCCGTAGAATCCTGTTTCTGTACTGTATCTTTGCTGGTTAACAGTGTTGGGAAGTGGTGGTTGTGGCACCTGACTTTGTTGAACAACTACCTCATTCTGCACCTGTGGAGTTAATGATTGATGTTCCGGATTAGGTTTAGGTGGGAACTTACACTCATTTCTCCAATGCCCTAATTTTCCGCAATTATGACATGGCCATTTCTTCTTTGCCTCTTCTAGACTCACTTGTCCTTTTCCTTTACCTATATTTGGTCGCATCTTATTTTGTCCTGATTCGTTTCCATTATTATTATCCAATTGAGCTTCTTGTTTTTCTGCCACTTTCACTTGTGCCCACATTGCTTTTTCTTTCAACTTACGCTGTTTACTCTCTATTTCATCACTACAATACTTAGCATACCTCAGCACCTCATCTACACTTGCATTCTGCCAGTTTATCATATGTTGCTTAATCATATCACTTATTTCTTGTTTCAAGCCAAATACAAATCGGTATACAAAATGACTCATATCCTTCTCACTTAATTCCTCATAACCACTATACTGTTTGAAAACCAACAACAATCGCTCATAATATGCATGTACACTCTCCTTGCTTTCCTGTGTAGTTCTATCAATCTTAACCCAATCTGTCTCTTTTGGAGGAATCTTATTTTTCAAAAAGGTAATCACCTTGTCATATTTCTTCATCACATCTGGTCCTGGAGCTCCTGTCTTAGGATCTCTTGGATATTCTGTAGTTGGCCAGTCAACTGTAATCTTACATTCTGACCATAGATCCGTTGGTACCACTATGTCAAACAATCCATCCAAATCTATCCACAACACTTTCGAGACCTTTACAAACCTTTCTACCTGTCGGTACCACTCAACTGGCTTTTCTCTTAACTTTGGAAAGTCATTTGTAAATGACAGGATGTCCTGCCTAGTCCAGGGAACATGCACATAACTACCACCTGGAGTTTCTCTCATAGGGTACTCTTTAACAACATGTTCCTTTTCTGTTATCATAAAAGCCAATGAACCTTTGTCTACACTTTTCTCATTCTTCTTTGTCCATCTAACCTTCCATCTGTCCACATCACCCCATTTTCTCAACAAAACAATCAACTCTTTTATCTGTGTCAGCCTCCCTGCTGTATTCAAATTTTCAATATCTTTTTCACAAAAATCTACTCTGTATGGTTTCTGCAACGTTTTTACTTTTGCAAAATCTATTCCAATCTCACCGGCCACTTCTTCTAGTTTGTCATGTAAATTCTTTGCTCTCCATGTTATACTTTTGCACAGAAACATTATTTCCTCATCCTGATAATTCTTTATCTTTTCTGTACCAATCGTTCCTAGAATTAATTCTTCCATGTCAATCTTCAATCTGATCACATCTAATGGTTTTTCTTCCGTTTCTTTTATTTTAAAAGCTTTTATCCACTCATTTAACTCATCAGGAGTCGGACCTATAGGAGTACTATTTATTTCTGTCCAATTTCCACTCTTTTCAGGTGTCACCGTTGCAGATTCAGTTACCATAGGCATTTTCCTACCGCTACACTCATTCACTGTCAAATTTTCAGGTGGACTTGGTCTGTAAGCACTAGTCAAATTGCTCGTACCTGGACTTGTTTCTATTCTTTCCTTTTCTCTTTGGAATTGCGAACTCAAGGGAATCACCAAAGATCGTTCATCAATTTTCTGATTCTCGAAAACTGGTATTACTGGACCTATTGTTACGGGTACGGTAACTGCTTCCATATTCTTTGTTAATTCTCTAATTTTCTCAGTTAGTTCTTTTGTTGTCCTTGCCAATTCTCTTGCACTATCATTTTCTATTCCCTCAATTTGGGAAGTTCTTATTTGTTCTTGTGACCTATTTATTTCTTGTCTTTTTTCTGGACTTTCATTTCGCATAGCTTCTATTGGTGGCGCATTTGGTGTCACCACTGTAGAATTCTGCTGATACGGAGGTGGATTTTTATTTAATATATCTTCCAGCAACTCGTCATCCGTTTCGCTCTCATGCATATACTTTTCTCTCTCTAAATGTTTCTTTTTCTCAGTCCGTTTTTTCTTAGTCCCTTCCTCAACTGTAAAAGCTGGAAACAAACCTCCTGTCATGTTAGCACATCTCCATCGTTTTATTCTGTCCTCATGATTCATTCCCCACATTCTTCCGGGCACGAACTCATAACCTTTCATACCTCTGAATCTTTCTTTCTCGTACATCTCATCTTCCCATTCTGTTAAAGCCTCAAACTGTGTCGGTCTAGGTCTAGGTTCCAATTTAAGCATCTTTTCTTTTAAATTCCGTAAAATCGCTACATTAAAAGAACCATTTTCAGGAAAAGCCAATGCTCCATCATTCTTTGTATATTTTACCCAATTATCCAACCATATGCACGTATGATATCCATATTTCAGCATCATATGTGAAGCTGCTGATTTTGGCGGAGGAATTACTTGTCCCTCTCTAGTCACAACCTTTTTGTCTTTCTTAAAGAAATTCTTTAATTTCGTTGTCCATGACGTTCTCTCCCTTTCATACTCGTAATATGGCATGTTTTCTATTTGTTTTCTCTTTACTCTAACGCTGTTTCTGTGTACGGAACTTCGTCCAATTACAGCGCGATTCACACTAACGTACCAATCAGAACAATTTCCACCGTCCGCGAACCAACCAATCCTAGCGCGGCACTTTTCTACGTCACTCCTGCTCTGTATTCACGTGACTAGTGCACTGACCAATCCTAGCGCGGCACTTTTTCACGTCACTTCTACTCTTTACCCCTCCTTTACAAAATTTATCGGCAATTTTTCTTTTTACAGTTTTCTTCGTTAGTTACAACAAATAAACAATTCCATAGTCTGATTCGCTAAACAAAGTGACAGCTTTGTCCTTTTACACAAGAATCCTGTTTTTCCAGTAGGCAGCGCTTACCTCTACCCTACCACAGAATTATTTGCTTTTGCCGATAAAGTAGCACTTCCCTCTACCTTACCCTTCTTTCAAACAAACAATTTACTCGTTTCTCTGGGGATAAGACACATGTGGAGACTAGGCTCCTGAGAATTAAGGCCAAAGTTTCACAAGTAAACGTGATTTGCTATTTCATTTACACACTTTTCACACCGAAATCCCTAACATAACACAACCTGCGTTATAACCAAAAATGAATTCAGACCATGTACCAAATTCCATGTGACTTCTCTTGCCACACGTGTTCCACTTCCTACATCCCAGAAGCGTGAAAACTTACATATAACATAACGCGACTCAACATATAGTGTTAGTCATCAAATAATCAATAATCAATAAACAATAATCACTAAACTAATCTATAGAAAACCATAACTCTGCTACCAAGAAATCTGTTGCAGCGCGTACAATAAAAACTATCCTCCTCCCAGGTTACTTATAGGTCATCCAGGGGCAAACTATATTTCTCATATCCACATGACGATGGGGCCCATAAACATCGCCTAAACACACACACACTCCTGGATTTCCTTTTACACCTTTATGAAATTCTGTACTCCTAGGAGAAGCATGAGAACTAAATGGAGAACACCATTTTGTGTACCGCTGGAAGAGCAAGGATATCTATTTACCTTAATTTGTCACTTTCTTTTAATTATTTCTTAAGATATTCCTGCTCATTGTTTTGTCGATGAATCATTCATTTAAGAAATTAGTTCATAGTGATTAAGACCAGCTGAATCACAATCAACCAATTACTCATGTCACAATCATTTAGGAAAATAACCACTGAGTCATTTTGGTTTTTAAAGAATCTTAAATTTTATATAATTTTAAAAGCATGAAAAGATTTAATACTTTATTCAATTATTCATTTTTAAATTCACAATTTTATTAAGCATAATCAATTTATTGCAGAAAGGAAATTTTGTCATGAAGCCAAAAACCTTAGTTACCTGCCTAGCTTCCTAATTTAGCCTAATGATTTCTAACCTAACTTTGGGATTAGAAATAGCCTGATTCTCATACTCAACTGTAAAGTTAAGACAGCAACAGCAACTTCAGCTCGTCAGCATCAGCTACCTGCAACCCGTCTTCTCTACTGCAACCATGACTCTCGAACTGCTTGGAACTCTGACTGGAACTCTCTGGAACTTCCCTGGAACTCTCCTGGAACTGACCCCCTCCCACCAAGAGTAGGCCCTCTTATACCCCAATTCTAACTTTGTTAACTAACTGTTGCAACCTTAATATCACGCTTTTCTCTCATTGGTCCATACATGTCAGCTTATTCATTCTTTAATCAAGTTCTTTTGGATTCAAGGGTCCTTGGATCATTTCCTTTCCCATACGCTTAAACATTTCCATCCGATTCGATCAGTTCATTTGTATCTTCTTTTGACACATTCAAGAACTCCGCAGTCATTGTCCTTTCTCTTGGGCTCCTTTCCCACGGACTCTCTCCTGATCCTCACGGCACACTATCAGTTCAATTAGGTCACACCAGCCTTGACCATTTCTTGCATCCTAGCCTCTCAGAGACATCACGAGGCTCCAGATTTCATCAATCTCATCCCGTACCACGTGTCCCCTTGCGCCTGCGCACATCTTCCCACTGGCGGCCATTTTATCTCGCCACTCGGTTCTACTTTAGAAGCACTAATTTGAGGCAAACAAAACATAATTAAATAGAGAAAAATATCCCTTTCGTTTCCCTCCCGTCTACGTACCCCAATTAGTTGTTACCTAGCAAAAGCGACATTTTAAGCTGCTCCTTACTTACCATCACTATTGTTTTTGCAACGACACATTTTATTTCTATGAAGCACAAACATGCATTTATTTTATTTAGTACGCTTTTTATTCTTACGTTATGATTAGACACACGGACATTCATTAATAGATTATTTAGCACATACATTGGCATATTACCATTCCCACATATACAATGTTGATTAATACATTTAAACGAACATTTTTAATTAATTAATTATATAATTTGTTAGGGGTTAACATTTTTTATTTTTACTGCTCCACCAAGAGCGGAGGTTTTTCTTGGGGGCATGGAAGGAGATTCATTCATTGAGGTATTGGGATCCAGTGTTATGGAGGGCTTTGTAGGTGTGTGTGAGCAGTTTGAAGGTTATTTTTCTTTTGATGGGAAGTCAGTGGAGGTCACAAAAGTTTTGGGTGATGTGGTCATGTCGTGGGATGTCAAGGATAAGTCTGGCTGCTGCATTCTGGACAGTCTGGAGTTGGCGGAGGAGTTTTTAGTTGATTTCGGCATAGAGGGCATTTCCGTAGTCCAGTCTGCTGGTGATGAGTGCGTGGGTGACAGTCTTCCTGGCATTGAGGGGGATCCAATTGAAGGTCTTGCGAAGTATGTGGAGGGTGTTGAAGCAAGTGGCGGACACGGCGTTGATCTGGCGGTTCATGGTGAGTGAAGAGTCGAGTATGATGCCGAGGTTGCGAGCGTGGTCCATTGGGGTGGGTGGGTTTCTGAGGGTGGGGTCCACCAGGTGTTGTCCCATGCGGAGGGGTGGAGCCGAGGATGAGGACTTCTGTTTTCTCTGAGTTGAGCTTCAGGCAGCTGCTGCTCATCCAAGTTGCGACGTCTTTCATCCCTTCTTGGAAACTGCGCCTGGTGATGTCAGGTTCTTTGGTGAGGGAGAGGATGAGCTGGGTGTCATCGGCGTTTGAGACTAGGTTGAGCCTGTGTTTTCTGACGATGGTCTTATTCTTTGCATTCTGCCTGAGAGGAAAGATCGAATCCAGTCAAGGGCTGTTCCCTGGATGCTGGCGTCGTGGAGTCTGGTGGCTAGTGTGTGGTGGGAGACGGTTTCGAAGGCTGCTGAAAGGTCCAGGAGGATGAGGGCTGTTGTGTGGCCTTGGTCAAGGAGGGCACGAATGTCATCAGTGGCGGCTATGAGGGCGGTTTTGGTGCTGTGGTTGCTGCGGAATTAGGATGAGAGGTGTCTAGGAAGTTGTTGGTTTCTATGAAGTGTGCTAGCCGGGTGTGGACGACTTTCTCAATGACTTTGGCAGTGAAAGGGAGTAGTGAGATGGGCCTGAAGTTTTTAAGATCTGTCGGGTCTGCGGAGGGCTTCTTGAGGAGGGGGTTGACTTTGGCGCTTTTCCAGTCATCAGGGAATGTGGCGGTCTCGAGGGAGCAGTTGATAGTTCGGCGTAGTTCGGGTGCGATGGTGGTGACGGCCCTGTGGAAGATGTGTGGCAGGTGGGGGTCAGTAGGTGCTCTGGAGTGGATGCTTTTCATTGTCTTCGCAGTGTCTTCTGTGGTGAGAGGGGTCCAGGTGAGGAGGGTCTGTTGGATGGCATCGCTGGGGGAGAGTTTTGTGGGGTGCCGTGGTCTTGGTCGTCGAAGTTGTCGTAGAGTGTCTTGATCTTGCGGTGGAAGAAGGAGCTGAGTTTGTTACAGAGGTCTTGGGAGGGAGGGACGTTGGTAGTTTCGCTGATGGGTCTGGTGATTGTTTGTATGATGGCAAAGAGTTCCTTGGAGTTGTGTGAGTTGCAGATGATTCTGTCTTGGATGACGTTTCTCTTTGTTGATTTGGTGAGTTGGTGGTGGCGGCCTTGTAGGCAAAGCTAGCTTCCGGGGTTTTGCTGTTTCTCCACGTTTTCTCCAGTTGTTGGCAAGAAGCGCTTGGATTCTTGGAGCTCCGTGGTGAACTAGGTGGCTTTCATGTTGTGTCGTCTGGTGGTGTTCTTTAGGGGGGCGAGAGTGTTGGCACAGTTGGCGATCCAATGGTGGATGTTGCTTGCTGCTGTACATACAGCGCCCAGTTGTACAACACGTGGTATCAGCACATGACCGCAGTAGGCTCCCAGACATCAGCCAGGTCATGTTACATCTGTTTGTTGATACCATATGCATTAGGCGCAGACAGACTTTACTTATCCCAAGAGGGAGCCCCTGAAAATGCAAAACACCTTCTTCACCCTTATCTATGCAGAATTAGAGCCAAACTCCAACCCAACAAGGTAGAACCCCACAGAGTAGTAGTGAATCTGTCCTGACACTAAACCAACCCAGCGGCTTTATACCTTATCATCGTACCTACTGAGATCCAAACTGAGCTGCAAAGGGTGCGCAGAAAGGGCACCATAGGAGAGGATATTGTTTGACCTTGAGACTTCCCAGAGAAGAGATTCTTGGAGGTAGCAAAACCCCCACTCCATTTGTGGTCGGAGGGTGGCCCTTAGCGTTTCTGGGGCAGTCTTCTTTAACAACAAGTGAACTCCCAGCATGGAATTCCTGTGTGAGGATGTCAAGCTTGGGGATAAAAAGGGGAATGAGTCACATGAGGGAAGGTTTAATGAGATCATGACCACCCCATGTGAGGAAATCTGGGATACAGATGTGGGTGGATACACTTGGCTAGAAGGGAAGGGTCAACCTCTTTGTCCCCATTTCTTTTCAACATATGCATTTGTCAGATGATGCATTCCCTGAATCAAAGAAAGGTCAAGGTTTATAACTATGCGGACAACCTACAATTGATCTTTACCATTGACAGTGCCCTGGAATGTGAAACTTCTTTCCAAAACATGGTGTTATTTATTCGTGAATGGATAAATGACAATCAACTCAAACTCAATTCCGATACGGCGGAGGTTGTTATCATCAAAAATAAATTTGATTTATGGAGGCGCTCATTCTGACCAGCAACCATGGGCTACCCCCCTTGCCCAAGAAATTAGTTAGTCCTGATCGATACTAATCTGACCATGAAACCTCAACTTAGGGCTGTGATTTCTTCATGCTTTTTTCAACTTAGGAAAATTAGAAAGATCAGCAAACTTCTTTTCTATGAGGCTCCTACGCTGGTTGTCATTGCACTGGTCCTGTCTAGGCTAGTTTATTCCAATTCCCTGCATCTGGGTCTTCCTAATTGTTTAAATCATAGACTTGAAGTGGAACAAAATCAAGCAGCTAGGCTGTTGTTTCATCAAACTCGTAACTGCCACATTACCCCCTTTCTGAGGAATTTGCTCTGGCTGCCCATAGAACAGCAGTCCATCTTCAAGGCATAGTGCCTTATTTTTAAATGACTTCAGACGGCCAGTCCCACTTTTGTTTCTGCCCGTATACAAAGACACATTCCCAGGCTTAATCTGAGCTCTTCACATGCCAATCTTCTTACCATCCCAATCTTTAAAAGAAAGACAATCAGTGGCACCAGGCTTCCGTTACTGGCTCCCCACATCAGTAATGCTCTTCCTTTGGAAATCAGGTCTTCTTCTTGCTGTTGCATTGCATTTAGGAAGCTCCTAAAGATGTGGCTGTTTAGGCTGGCATATGAGTAACGATCTGTTGCAAGCTATGTTTCAGTTACCTTAGCTCCATGAAACCGACCAGTGAAAGTGCACTCTAGAATGTTTTTTAACATAACACAACATAACATAACATAACATAACATAACATAACATAACGTAACATAAGCCCTAATTGTATGGAAACTTACACTGTATTCCTTGTGTTTCAGAGGTAAAGGAAAGCTTCCACTGGGCACAAATGAGAACTGTTGCACGATTATGCACATTCCACATATGCAATGCAGCACCTTCATGCTGATGGATTTCTACTGGCAGTGCAGCGAGTTTGCCTATACTCAGCTCGTCCCCGGATGGCTCGAACTCTGTTCACTGGTGACCATACACACCCCGAACCTGGTAATTCATGGAGAAGAACTGTCGGACTTGTACCAGCACTCGTTAAGGAAGAAGACAGCTTTGCTACATCAGGCTAGTGAAAAAAGAACTGTTCACTGACACCCAAGTTTCGGCAGGAGGGTTGATACCCTTCTTCGCTCTGCAGACAAAAGCCAATGTCCTTTGGTTGCAAATAATCAGGTGGGGAAAGGCTTAAAATGATGAACAGAACTGAGCTCTGCCTTAATCCAATCAAAGAAAAACTGTGGTAATGTTGCATCAGTACGTTGGGACTTAATGACTGCGATGGAGGGAGGGGTGTGTGCCAAGATTGGTGTGGCCTGCTGCACCTTCATTCCAGGGAATGATGTAGATAATGGGACATTGACCCTTGCCATTCAAGCACTGCACTATTTACAAAGAGACATGCATGAGAAGGGAGGTGTCCCTGAGCAGTAGTTGCTTTCAAATTGGTTCTCCTGGCTCCCCTCTTGGATCTCCGGTCAGTGCACATCGTTGTTGTCAGTTTTCATTGTGTTCTTATTTTTGTGTGGGTCTAAAAAATTGAGTATTTCCTGCTGTATAAATGAAGTCCTCAAACTGGGAAAAATGCAAGTGACTAGGAAATTGGTGGTCGTCAAAAGCGAGCATAAAATAACAGGCCCCCAATAAAGTAACTATCATGAAGTATGGGTTAGGTAGTGCAGTGGAAAAATCAACTAGAGAGGGAAATGTTAATATGGAAAAAGTTGATGCTGATATGAGAAACAATACATTCATTTATGTGAACAAAATTGTGCCCTTATTTATTAATTCACACTTTGTCAACTCCACGTCAACCCCGACTTGCAAATACTTAGTCAGCAGACTCTGAGTCCTAGGCCTGAGGTTACTGATTGATAGGTCACAGGTGGGGTGGCACGTAGCTGGCAGACAGACTCGCGAACAGGAAATCCCAGATCAATCCCACAGACAGCGACACCACAATGGTCCAGGGAGAATGGCCCCAATAAAGCAGACATGGCTGTGGGGGTACTCACGCAGCACACACAGCACACACAGTGATCACGCGGTCCCCATGCCTTACATCTGGAAACATTACCCACTGGCCACATTGTGTCCACACAAGGTCGAGGCCCACCTGGATTATCTATCGAACAATTCATTTATGACTCCAAAGGCAGCAACTTGCATTCCTTATCATACAAGAATCACCAGAATCATTTATGGCATACAATGTACTGTATATAAGAACATATCAGATGAATTGGAAATTGAGACAGGCCTGAAAAAATAAGACTCCTCCCACACCTAACCATTTATTCTGAAATGTCAGAGACGATTCAAAGTACTGCCTTACGTATGTATGTCGCATTCATGGGAAAAGAGACCTGTTATTAGATAAATAATATTTTCCATCAATGAATGCTAAGTGATGATTTATGTAATGAATATGCGCGGATAAGTAAATCTATAATTTTAAATGTTTGAGTGGCCATTCTTCAGGAACTCTTTCATGAGTTATAGGGAGTGTTACTACCTTTTGTGAACTACCTTCCAAAATGTCTTAGTTCTTCTGAGACATCTCTTTAATTTGACTACACTAAGAACCAACTTTGTTAGTTAGTTCAACAGGGCTGTCTCTTTTTAGAATACATATAATCTGTAAATCCCATCAACAACATCTGAGAGAAGGGCTAATGCCTATTCACTTTTATGAGAAAGTAACTAGAAGAGGCTTATCACTGTGGACTGAAAAGTGGTCATTTATTTAAAATAATGCAGAGGCTAGTGGCAAATCTAAAGTAAATATAAATTATGCTGTGGACACAATGGACACAGCTAACCATTTGTATTGTTTCATTCAGGTTATGCGCAGCTAGTTGTCTGGGATCAATAGGGTACTTGATTGGCTCTTAGGTAATACTATGCTAGATTCTGATTTCCACTCAGACTCATCGTGCACCATGTTTACCTTGATTCTGAAATATTGTCATTTTCTTTTCTCATTGCACACATCTTCTCTTCTGCAAGGAATCTAGTGGCACTCCTGCTCTGTAATTCACCGTTGTCCCATGATGGACAATGTCTGAACAATGCAGTTACACCCTTTGAATATGTTATAATTTCTCTCAGCTTTTAGTTTTATTATAAATATTTTTGAACTAGGGCTATCCTCCTCACCACTTTGTATTCCAGCCTAGATAACTATAACTAACTTAGGAGTCTGATGGTTGCTCAAGACTATTTGAAAAGGTTACCTTAATTATCTTCCTTCATGACAGATGTGACACACCAAAGGAGTTGCTGAATGCTGTGTTTGTTTCTTTCTAATGTTTTTCCTAATTCCCTCTACCCATTGAGTCATCTGTAACATGACACTATTCCACCAATTTGTGAGATCTGTTGTGCTGTTATTAATGATCACCATCATCAGATCTCACTTGGCGGGGTGAATGTGGCGTAAGCAAAGCTAAACCGCTACAGAGGGAGGTTGTAGGAAGCTGGCTCTCCATATAGTGTACTAAAACGAAGTACACTGTGCAGAGAGTCCATCGAATCCCCTAATGCTCTTTTTGTTGTAGTGTGGGTGAGCAGTTAGGCTTATCAGAGGGTAGTGCTAAGCATTTGTTGTACTCACAGAGGCAAACAATGAGACACACACTCAAGAACAAATCTGAGACTAATTTGTAAAAATAAGGTTGATTTTTATGTAATTTGTAAGACCAATAACACAGGTCTAAGGTAAGTACTTTCAGAGTTACAATTTTTCAAAGTTCAGAAAATATATCACTTTTGTGCAAACTTACGCACCATTGGAAACAATGGGGAAAAAGCAAAAGAAATGCATATAAAATCAGGCAATGTTCATAAAGTTCACATTCTTGTTTTAGGTCGATGTTGGGACTAGGGCTAGAGTTCTAGCAGGAGAAGATTGGGAACAGCCCGGATCGGCTGGGAGCAGAGTGCTGATGGTCTTGAACGCTGGTGCACAAAGATGAAGGGGGCCACTTGAACAAACACTGCACCGGAGGACTTACAGGTTAGTCCGGTGGGTCTACTTTCAGGGAGGAGATCACAAGAGCTTGGGGACCATGGGAGCACAGCTGGTTGTTTGGTGCAGGGGCCGGTGGGGCTGGGTGCAGAGTGAACAGGTCAGTTAGGCATCGTGCATCTTGAAGTCTTTGTGATCAGGAGCAGACAACTTGGAGAGGCAATCTCGGGACAGCTGTGCCACTCAGGAAGTGGGTCTCGGGTGTCTCAACTCTCCTCAAAGGGTGCTTGCTTCTGGTGCTTTGGGAGTCCGGTGTGTACCCTTCTTGGTGTTTCCTGTTGGGGGACTGGTACCCTGGGTAATAGAGTGCCGCGTCTCTGGTAGGTCCTGGTGACTCCAAGCAGATATGACTATCCGGAGGTGTCATATCTTTTCTTGCTTTGGTGCTGCATCAAGGTTACCAGACTTCACAGGATCAGTGCCTTCGGGGTGCAGGGGAGCCATAACGTGACTCCAAGGGAGCATCTTGGTGATTTCTTGAATGCTGGAGATGCTCTGGAGTTCTTGGAGTCTTTTCAGATTCAGGACGACACAGCAGGCAGAGATTGTTGAGTCCTTGAGGCAGCAGGCAGAGTTTGGCTCCTTTTTTTTCTGCAGCAGGGCTTCAGTTCTCGTGCAGTGGGTCTTCTTTGTCCTGGTCTTCTCTGGCCCATTGACATTGATGTTCAGGTCTTGGGGTGCCACCTAAATACTGAATTTAGTGGCGTTACAGGAGACAGGTAGTAGCCAATGGGCTACTTAACTTTAGGGTGTCTACACCCTCTAGTGACCACTTCCTGTGGGAAGGGGCACTACCCTAGCCCTGATAGGCTGTTTTTCAACCATCCCAAGATGGTGGAATTTTAGGAGAGGAGTTCACATCACCTGTCCCACCCTAGGGGTGGTGCTGGCTAAGTGGGGACGCTCCTACTAATCTAACTAATTGTACCACCTTTCCTGCCGCCAAAACTGGAGCAGGAACGGAGGCTTGGCTTCCTTCACTAACTGGAGGTTCCTAGGTTGTATTTCAAAGGCGACATCGCCTTTGAAGCTTCCCGCCAAGGAAGGCCATCCTGTCCTGGGGGATGTGTGAAGCACCTCTGCCCATAGCAGGCTTTATCTCTGTCCTCTGAGAGTGCTGGCTCTCATCCGATGAGGTCAGAAATATGTCCGGTGTTGGCAAACTGGCAAAAACAAGTCAAGGGTCAAGGACCACACCAGTGCTTGGTAGGTTTTCAGGGGGCCCTCTAAAAGAGTCCCCTGTGTGAATTTATTAATAAAGCCAACACTGGCATCAGTGAGGATTTATTAAAACTAGATGTTTGGTACCAAACATCTTAGAAATCAGTGAAGCCATCATGGAGCTAGGAATTTCATGTTGACAAGTACCCAGTCCATGTACTCTTTATGGCTTCCCTGTGCACTGAACCCACCCCACACAGATTAGACATTGTAGGGGCATATCTACTCATGCTGATATGCCTACACATAGGACATAGTACACCTTGCCTTAGGGCTAAAAGCCTGCAGTAGGGGGGACCTAGCTATATCTTATGCACTGTATGGGTGGCATGGCACACAGAGTTGTGTGCTGTGTTGACTCTTCGGATTTCTATGCACTAAGACACACAGCCTGCAACTGGATAGTGCTTAGCCTTTGTGAGGGACCCCTGGGGTGGCACAGCCAGTGCTGAAGCCCCATAGGACCCTCTTTAGCGCCCATGCCCTAGGTACCGGGGGTAACATTTACTAGGGACTTACAGGGACAACTGAAGTGGTGCCAATCATGGTACAGTGTTTGGGGAAAGAGATCTGGCTCTGGGAACCTGGTTAGCAGGGACCCAGTGCACTCTCAGTTCAAAATCACATCAGGCATCAAGCAAAAGTGGGGGCTAACCATATGAAAAGAGGCACTTTCCTAAATGACCCCCCAAATGGAAAAGGATGAGACTAACCTTTCCCTAGAGAGTCCATGTCTTCTAAGTGAACCTGGAAAGACCACCTGCATTGGCATGGCCAGTCCCAGGTCTGTGTTCCACTGTAAAGTCCATTCCCTATTGAGATATGTACCACCTTAACAATTTGGGATTTTCTCCTTTCATCTGCATGAGCTATCTGAGAGGTCTGTAATCAGTTTGGACAAGAAGTGAGAACCAAACAGGTATGGTCTCAGCTTCTTCAGGGACCAAACCACAGCAAAGGCTTCCCTCTCTGTGGCACTCCAATGCTGCTCTATGGGGAGAAGGCTCCTACTTATAAAAGCAACAGGTTGGTTATGGCCATCATCATTGGTCTGGGATGGGACCACTCCTATCCCATGTTCACAGACATCTGTCTGCACTGTGAACTGCTTGGTGTAATCTGGAACTTTTAGAATAGGATCTTGAGCACATTGCTTCTTTCAAGGTGTCAAAATAATTTTGACAACTCACTGTCCAGTTAACCTTTTTCTGAAGTTTTTTAGAGGTCAGTTCTGTGAAAGGGGTTGCAATTGATCCTTAGCCCTGCTCAAACCTTCTGTATTTCCCAGTCAAGCCAAGAGGTGCTCTCACTAGGGTCTGGGTGGTTGGAGCTTCCCAATCCAGAATGGTCTGGATTTTGTGCTGTAGTAGCTGAACTTGGCCTCCATCGACAAGGTGGCCCAAGTACACAACCTTGCCCTCCCCTATCTGGAACTTGCTTGCCTTGATTATGAGGACTGCAGTCTGCAGAGTTTCAGGATCTTTTGGAGATGGATCAGGTCATCCTGCCAGATGTAGCTAAAGACAGCAATATCATCCATATAAGATGCACTATAGGATTCCAATCCAGCAAAGACTTGATTCAACAACCTCTGAAAGGTGGCAGAAGCATTCTTCAAACCAAATGGCATCACGGTGAACTGGAAGTGCCCAGCTGGAGTGGAAAATGCAGAATTTCCTTTTGCTTCAGGGGTCAGACCTATCTGCCAGTACCCTGATGTGAGATCAAAGGTACTCAGATATGTGGCTGCCCCCAACCTGTCAATCAGCTCTTCAGCTCTTGGAATTGGATGTGCATCTGTTTTTGTAAATGCATTGAGGCCCCTGTAGTCCACACAAGATCTCATTTCATTTTTCCAACCTGGAAATGAGTCTTGGGAGCTAACATAACTGGGCTTGCCCAGGGGCTCTCTGAGGGTTCAATGATTCCCAACCCCAGCATCTTGCTTACCTCAGCTCTGATGCTTTCTTTGACATGATCGGACTGCCTGTATATTTCACTTTTGACTCTGAAAGGTAGGCTGTCACCAGTGTCCACATCATGTGTACACCAGTTAGTCTGACCAGGGGTCAAAGAAGAGAGCTCAGCAAACTGATTTAGGACTTGCCTGCAATCAGCCTGCTGTTGGTAAGTGAAGGTGTCTGGAAAGACCGCTCCATCAAATGACCCATTTTTTGGGTTGTGGGAAAGGAGATCGGGGAGTGGCTCACTCTCTGCCTCCTGTTCTTCATTTGTAACCATAGGTCAACTAAATAGGTAATCTCTCATTTTCTCTCAAGGATAGGGTAGGGCCCAGTTCATTTGTCCTGGAGGGTCCTAGGTGCCACAGGCTCCAAATACCATACCTTCTGCCCTGGTTGGAACTCTACCATGACAGCCTTTTTTTGTATATATTTTATTGAACTTTTCAGTTTTGTCAATACAGTGTTATACAGTCATCACCATATTTGGGAACACATCTGTTACATCACATATGCTTTAAAAGTTTACATGGCCGCCGCAGACTACATCACAAGTGTTATTCAAGCTCAATGTACATTATACATACATGGTATATCGTGATGGCCTTTGTGAGTGCGGGCAGACCACTGTTGATCACAGCATACTTATTGTTGCTATACTTGTGATTCATAAAGTCCATTAACAGTTCAATGGGAGCAGCAGATTATTTTGCCTAGAACTGAGAAATCAAAAAGAAAATTTAAACATTAAACCAACCCGGAGCATTTCACCCACCTCCCTATGCGGATCCTGCTGATTACTTTTATGCCTGCTGCCCACGTGCTCCTTCCCTACGATGGCGTGCGGATATTTGTGTGTGTTCACATCAGATATATAGTTACTATCGAAGTGTCACAATCCATCTGGAACTGCGGTGCATGTGCGCGATTTCCATCTGCAGCATTATTCCACAGTGGGTTCCCCTCCCACCTCGTCTGTGCTCTGTTGCAGTTCTACCAGGATTGCATCCCAGTATGTAGCAATGGGGACCTGTCGTAAGCCCATGGTTTCCTCACGTCTAATACCAATGCTTTCCGCTTTGGCCCATGCAAGTACTGAGTGACGCCATGCCTGTATGCGAGGGGGATCTGGCGCTTTCCATCTCTTAATAATCAGCCTCTTGGCTGCCACTATACCTAAGTCCAGGAATCTAGAGGTTACCTTGGTGATGGGAGTTCTACGAAATTTGTGCAGGAAATATGTTGGCCATTCAAAAGGTATCACACGCTCGGTGCAGATATATAGTATATTCGCCACCTCCCTCCAATATGTTTGGATACGAGTGCAGCTCCAGAGCATGTGTATCAGATCAGCACCTAAGGTATCGCATCTCGGGCATGCGGCTTCCTCGCGGTTAAGTACTGACAAATTTTGGCAGGCGTGAGGTACGCTCTTTGAATTATATAGTACTGAATTTGACGGAACCGCATATTTCTGGGGATACGTGTTGGGCTTTCTAGCACCTGAGCTCACTCCGTATCTGAGAATTGGCGGTCTAGATCTTGTTCCCAATTGCGCTGGAGCGAGTCCAAACCAACCGCTGTGTATGTCCTGAACGAAGCCGCAAACCACTGTGTGAGGTGCCTGCCCTGTCCCATGACATGTATGTATTGCATGGTGAGGTGTGACTGTGGCTCCGTGGTAATGTCAACCCACTTGGCCGAGAGCATGGTTACCAATGAGTGGTGTAGCAGGAATTGTCCTGGCGGAAGTCCCTCGTCCTCTACCAATAACGTATATGGTATGAGCGTCCTGTCACAATACAAGTCCCCAACTGTTTGAATACACGCCTCTTGCTATTCCCGAAGCTCAGCTGCCATGAGTACTGTCTGACCTTTGGGGGACCCCTCTAAGGGCATCGCTGGTGCATAGGGCGTAATACGTCAGGTTATGTAAAGGCTCCTGTGAAAACATTTGTACGCCACACCGAGTAATAGAGACTCTGGAGGCCTCGCCTTTGTGCCTGGATGAAAGAGTATAATAATCCGTGACAATAAGTAGGGTGGCTGCGTGGTTGCTGTGTCCTCGCGGTGTCAGTCAGCCAGCCACCTCGCTATCCACTGCAACTGGGCAGCCAAGTAGTAGTGCTCAAAGCACGGGGCTGCTAATCCTCCCCGGTCCATAGGTAAATAGAGCTTCCTTAGTGCCACTCTATGCCTGGCACTGCCCCATATGAAATCTCTGACCAACCTCAAGGAGATGATGGACGGAGCGCTGAAACTTTTCAGACACTCACCTCCAGTCACAGATCTGGGTTGAATCCATCATCATTCTTTAGCTCACTTCGCCAACTCAGTTCAGACCCAGCTATATGCAAATCAGTCTTGACCCTGTGCCTCATGGGAACAGTCCAGCCTGAACTGCCAAGCCAGGTCTTCCCTGAACCGGAAACAAGCATCCTGGGACCGGTTTCTGGGTAACATCCTTGACCAGCCAGGCTAGCTTGAATCCAGTGGCAAAGTGAGCAAGGGACCCACGTCTGGGCATACCCTGCCAACTTAGGGCGAACAAAGCAAACACAAGGAGATGATGGACGGAGCGCTGAAACTTTTCAGACACTCACCCCCAGTCACAGATCTGGGTTGAATCCATCATCATTCTTTAGCTCACTTCGCCACCTCAGTTCAGACCCAGCTATATGCAAATCAGTCTTGACCCTGTGCCTCATGGGAACAGTCCAGCCCGAACTGCCAAGCCAGGTCTTCCCTGAACCGGAAACAAGCATCCTGGGACCGGTTTCTGGGTAACACCCTTGATCAGGCAGGCTAGTTTGAATCCAGTGGCAAAGTGAGCACGGGACCCACGTTTGGGCATACCCTTCCCACTTAGGGCAACATATGCAAAAGAAACCATTGATGGACGGAATGCTGGACAATGCAAACATTCACCTCCAGTCACAAGGATCTGGGTTTAATCCATCATTCTTTTGCTCACCACACCACCCCAGTTTGGACCAAGCCATATGCAAATCAGTCTTGACCCTGTACCTTGTGGGAACAGTCCAGCCCGAACTGCCAAGCCAGGTCCTCCTGGGACAGAAAACAGCCATCCTGGGACCGGTTTCAAGGCATCACCCTTCATCAGCCAGCCTAGCTTGAATCCAGTGGTGTAGTGAGCACGGGACCCACGTCTGAGCATACCCTTCCCACTAAGGGTGACATATGCAAAAGAAACAATTGATGGACGGAATGCTGGACAATGCAAACATTCACCCCCAGTCACAAGGATCTGGGTTTAATCCATCATTCTTTTGCTCACCACACCACCCCAGAATGGACCCAGCTATATGCAAATCAGTTTTGACCCTGTTCCTTGTGGCAACAGTCCAGCCCGAACTGCCAAGCCAGGTCCTCCCTGGACCGGAAACAAGCATCCTGGGACCGGTTTCAGGGCATCACCCTTCATCAGTCAGACTAGCTTGAATCCTGTGGAGTAGTGAGCATGGGACTCACGTCTGGGCATACCCTTCCCACTTAGGGCGACATATGCAAAAGAAACAATTGATGGACGGAATGCTGGGGTGGTGTGGTGAGCAAAAGAATGATGGATTTAACCCAGATCCTTGTGACTGGGGGTGAATGTTTGCATTGTCCAGCATTCCGTCCATCAATTGTTTATTTTGCATAAGGACATGATGGTATCTTTGATCTCCTCCAACGAGATCTGCTCGTTAAGTATTTTCCTATGTGCAGTTGTCACCATAGGTAATTGTAGAAGGCCTAAGGACCTCTCCAGACTCTGTTCACTGCAGTGCCCCTGGGACTGATACAGCTGAGTGTAATGCTGTGTCGTGGCAGTATGTATTTCACGTTGTGTGTAGAGTATAAGCCCGGTAGCTGTCCGTAACGTGCCTATCGGCATGCGGGCGTGCTCTTGCCTTATCAGCCAGTCGATCTTCCGGCCTGCCCGATCAGCAGTGGCGTGAGTTCGAGTCATGTGCGCTGTGTAGTTGTGGCATCGGAGGCGTTCCATGTGCTCAGCGTGATCTGCTCGCAGCGTCTCCAGACGTCGCGAGTCCCTGCCCACCACCTCCCCTGTCTGCTCATGCTGTAATAGTTGCGACTCTATTCTCCTAAGGGAGTCAGATAATTGCTTGCGTACATTCCATGTGGCTCCCATGCAGTGTCCCATCATCGTTACTTTGAATGCCTCCCACTCTACTAACGTATTGCTTGCCGTGCCCTCATTCGTTTCAAAGTATGCGAGGATTGCCATCCCTAGTGACGAGCAAAAAGCTGGGTCTTCCAGAGCAGCCGCCATGTAGGAACCAGGGGCCGATCCAACTCCCAAGCAAGCTTTAACAGCAGGGGGCTATGGTCGGAATGCGTCCGACCTAGGTATTCTATCTTTCTAACTAGGGGGAGCAGCGCCTGTGATCCCACCAAACGGTCGAGTCGCACATGAAGTCCGTTTACTACAGAATAATGTGAGTAAACCCGCATGTCCGGATTGAGAGTGCGCCATATATCTAGTAGCGCCCAGTGTATGAGCCAGTCTGCCAGGACTTGTGCGTTGTATGTAGCTGTGGTTCTGGTGAGGGGTGGGAATGATCTATCTAGGTCCACATTGAGCACTGAATTGAAGTCTCCTCCAAATAACCACAGCATTCCACTGCAATGGGCAAGCGTCCCTGTTAGACGAGTAAGAAAAGAGGCCTGTTCTACATTCGGGGCGTAAATGGAGCCTACCAATAGCATTTGACCATTCAACTGCCCCCACACAAATGCATACCTGTCCTCAGCGACAATCATTTCCCCCTCGCGCACAAACGGAATCCCAGCTTTTATCCATATTAATGCGCCTCACGCATGAGTTGAGTAACTGGTAACATAAACTTGGCCCCTCCACCTCCTACGCAAGTGCTCCAATTCACTATGTGTCATGTGCGTTTCCTGCAACAGAGCGATGCCAGTGGACTGGCGCTGCAGATATGAAAATACTGAGTATCTACGTGTCGGCGTGTGCATACCACGCACGTTCCATGTTACTACGTTAACTTGTGTCATGTCTGGGTGCTGCGACGTTCAGGGGGACCTAGGGTGAGCAGGGTATGGCAGTTCATGCAGTGTGTGTATGTGCTCCGGGATAGCAGTACTAAAAACAAAACATATGCTTGAACAGCAACATTCATAACTGTTGGGGGCGAACTCAATAGTGACCTTCGTCCAAACTGGAGTGCCCAACTATGGCAATAACTATTCCAGTATGGTTTCAGGTAGGGGTATGTGAGGTGTGTGGCTGATTGAAGTTTAGTTGTCCCTCTGTATCATAATGCTGCTACCAGCCGTCCCAGCCAGAATGTATTCACAGGTGCATGTGAGGCTCGGGCGCTGCTGTTCATAAAGCTATGTGCAGTGCGCGCATGTGAACGTCTGAGGCATTATTATTTAACATTGTTCATGCAAACAAACAAGTGTCTTAGCAAGACACGGCAGAGGAGTCACTTACATGCGTATACAGTTCCCTCTCTCAATTTGTGGGGCTTGCATTCAATCAGATGATGTCATTGGCTGTCTGCGGTGTGATATCAGGTTGTTGCGGATCATATAGATCGTCAAGCCTGGGGGATGTCGAACCACTGGCGGTCATCGACCCAGAGGGACTCAGATCCCGGTCCCCTCGGTGCATCGCGGTCCCGATCGCCACAGCCACTTGTATTGTGTCCCGTCTTTCCTTTCTCCTCTGTTCAGGGTCAGGAGCAGAGGAGGCCAAGGCCACATTTTTGGGGCCCCCACGCTTGCCACGATGACGATTTCTTCTGCCAGGTTCCTTAGGGGAATCTACTGTAGGGGGTCTGGGCACTGTCCACAGCCCCAACTCCTCTAACCAGTCCTAGACCTCAGCAGGCGAATCAAAGAAGCTGACCACACCTTTCGCCACCACTCTCAGTCTAGCTGGGAACAACAAGGAGTAGCTGAGCTCCAGCTCGCGGAGTTGAAGCTTCACTGCATTGTAAGTGCTCCTACGTCACTGCACCTGTGCTGTGTAGTCCGGGAACACCATGACCGAGCTCCCACGGACCTTGACATCTGCAAGCTTGCGGGTTTCACGCAGCACCACATCTCTATCTCTATAGTTGAGGAGTTTAAAAAGGAATGGGCGCGGGCGGGCACCCGGAGGGGGCTCGTGAGCTGGCACTCGGTGCGCCCTCTCAGCTACAAAGTGTGACGACAGTGCTCCGGGCGGCACGAGATCTTTGAGCCAGCGCTCGACATATTCTTCTGGGTTACGTCCTTCCTCTCCTTCCAGAAGGCCCACCACCCAGACATTGTTGCGACGGGAGCGCCCCTCCACATCCTCAACTCTGTCCTCTAGTGCATGCATGCGGTCCAGCAGATCCTGTAAGGCCGCAGTGTGGCTTTGGGTGATGGGTTTCAGTTCTGTTAGAGATTGATCCTGTGAGTGGACCCTTTCTGCCAATTTATGATGGTCGGCGCGTAGTAGGGTCAAGTCCGAGGTGACCTTGTTGATTTTGTACTCCAGTAAGGACCTTGTCTGGTCTAGCACGGCCCGATCTTCTCCACTGCCGCTAATACCGAGTCCAGCTTGGCAGAGAGCACTGTGTGCGGCGTACCACCAGTGTCATCTCCCTCCATGTGTGCTGACTCTGAGCTACCAGTGTGTGCATTGGTCTGCTGTGTGTTCGTGCGCAGCCGGCCCATTGCTAACTGCTGTGCTGAAGGCATTCACCGCAGGTGGCCAGCGGCTACACAGGTCACCTATTGTGTGTCAGCTCGGCTGCGTGGCTTGGCTGGGTCTCGGCACATGTCCGACAGCGATCCTGTCCAGTACAGCTGACTGTCGATGTTGTATTCGTGTCTTGTGTCATGGGCTCGCGGGCTAGAAGGGAATCTGCAGGAGAGTTGGCGGCCGTGCTCAGCGTGATGGCGCTTCTCAGGGTCAGATGTCAGTTATTGGGCCTCCAGCAACCAACCTTCCGCTCGTGGCTCCGTCGAGGTGCGGTGCGATCAGGCCATCCCCAGAGTGGTGCAACGCCGGTGGACTTCACCAGGTTTGAAGCAGCACCTCCTTCTCAGGGGGCACTCACTCAGTGCCCCTTCCTCTTCATGTGATACCTGCCCGCCATGTTAAAATATTCCCAGGGGGTATATTGGGCCTCCAGCATACGTTTGCAGTGCCTCAGGATGTAGCACTTGCACCCCGTCACTGCGACCTGGGCCCAATCCGGCCCCCGGGCTCACAGGACTGCATTGCAGGCAGTAGCACAGATTGTGGCGGCTGCTCCACGTTACCGATACACCCCTCTGTTAGCGTCACCCAGGTTCCCCGCCGGATTGTATCCTGGGCCCCACTGCGAAGTCAACGCCACATAGCCCACTGTCAGGCCCATGATACATTTCTCCTCTACTCCCATCTCCTTGATTGAACCCAGGTCACGGTCCTGTCACTCCTCTCCCCCGCAGCTGGACCCGGCAGGCTGTACGTCTTGTTAGACTTAGTTCTGCCCACACACTCAAGCAAGACCTGTCACTCTGGCGCTGGGTCTCCCTCTCCGGTGTGCCAGCAGCGCCTCTTTGTCGACTTCTCACGCAGGTAATGGTGCAACTGCTGATTACTTCAGTGGGGGGCCCCGGCTCGCCCCCACTCGGCTCCTCACCTGATGTCTCGTGCCACCCTCTGGAACTGTCTGCTACGGCCAGAACTCAAGTCACGGAGCCCCGGGCCTCCTCCTGCATGTGTTCCCAGCGTGGAGTACAAACCACAGCCGTCTGCCAGGCTCCCTCAGCAGGGGGTCCGCCCTCAACCGCGGGACAACTCTGCCGATCTCCGATGCATTCTGCCTTTGCCCACAAGCCTGCGTCTGTTCTCAGCTCTGCACCGCCACAGCCGCGGGCACCGCCGCAGTCACGGCCACTTATTCCAGCCACACACTACGTGCTCGCACTCTGGGTATGGAGGCCGTAGGCCTCAGACATCCTCTCCGCCTGCGTTTTGTGTTCTCGTGGGCTCTTTGGATCACCAGTGGCGGTCGCGGTTATTCTCTAGCCCACCTCTACACTTCTCATGCGTGAATGGCCTGGGATGCAGGAGTTTTTCAGGAGAACCGAGGGAGAACCGAGGGATTGTAGATAGAGCTCTAGCCGATCGCGTCCTCCATGTTGGCTTGCTAGCTACGCCCCCTCCACCATGACAGCCTTTTGATCATACCAGAGCTTCTGGAGTTCTTCACTGGCCTCAAGGTATTTGTTTGCTTTTTTCATATATTCAGCCATCCTTGAATGAAGTCCAAGCACATAATCCACAATGTCTTGCTTTGGTTCATGGAGTGGTCTCTCCCATCCTTCCTTCACAAGAGAGAGTGTCCCTGATACAGAGTGTCCAAACCAGGCCTGGGCGTAGTTCGCAGAATTTTGCTACGCGGAACTCCGCGAAGTTACAAAAAAACTCTGCGAAGTTCCGCGAGTGGCGGAGTGCAGTGCGAACTGCAGTTCGTGCTGGTATTCCTGCCACTCGGGTAGAAATTCTACCCGAGCGGCAGTTCATCGCGATCACAAACTTACCATTCGCGATCGCGAGCGGGTAAAAAACTCTGCTGCACATCGCGAAGCGGAGTTTTCTGCACTCCGCGAGCTCCTCGGTGTGCGGACTGCACAAAATTCCGCAAACTCCACGAACGGAGCGAAGTTCACCGCCCAGGCCTAGTCCAAACAAAAGTTCAAAAGGGGAAAACCCTACTCCCTTTTGTGGTTACTCTCTGTAAGCAAAAAACAGGCAAGGTAGTAAAACATTCCATCTCCTTCTGAGTTTTGTTTTTATCCTACCTATCATCCCTTTTTAGGGTCTTGTTAAATCTTTCAACAAGCCCATTTGTCTGTGGATGGTATAGTGTAGTGAACCTATAGGTCACCCCACACTCAGCCCACATGTGTTTTAAGTATGCAGACATAAAGTTTGTATCTCTGTCTGATACTACCTCCTTAGGAAAGCCAACCCTAGTAAAAATACCAAGGAGGGCCTTGGCCACTGCAGGTGCAGTGGTGGTCCTTAGGGGAATTGCCGCAGGGTACCTGGTGGCATGATCCACCACCACCAGAAAACATGTATTATCTGATGCTGTTGGAGGGTCAAGGGGACCAACAATGTTGATCCATCCTTTATCAAAGGGTACCCCAACCACTGTAAGTGGAATTTGATGGGCCTTCAGGTGGCTACCTGTCTTGCCACTGGCCTGTCAGGTGGCATATGATTTGCAAAACTCCTTCACCTTCTGGGACATTCCTGGCCAGTGGAAGTGGTTGACTAACCTACTCCAGGTTTTGGTCTGGCCAAGATGCCCAGCCATGGGAATGTCATGGGCCAATGTGAGGAGGAATTCTCTAAACTGCTGAGGCACTACCACTCTCTTAGTGGCACCAGGTTTAGGGTCTTTGGCCTCAGTGTATAGGAGTCCCTCCTCCCAATAGGTCCTGTGGGAACCACTGACACTTCCCTTTTCCTGATCAGCAGTTTGCTTACTTAGGCTTTCAAGAGTGGGACAGGTTCTCTGCCCCTGGCACAGATCTTCCCTTGAGGATCCCACTGGACCTAAGAGCTCCGCTGTGTAAGGCCCAAGCTCCTGAAGCTCAGCTCCCTCTGTGGCTGACAAACCATCTCCCTGGGGAGAGGGGACTTAGTCTAGTGTCTGTTTTGGAGCTGGTTTCCCTGACTTCCTGTACTTTCTCTTGGGGGGGTTGGGCCATAATTGCAGGTTCCAACACTTCTTTTTCACCCTGGGTTTTTCTTTGTGCTCTGGTGTTTACACACACCCATTCAGGTATTACCAGAATTGCTGCATGGGTTTTCCTCTCTACCTCAGCCCATACTGGGTACTCCAAATAATTTCCAAGCAGACTCTGTACAGGGATAGCATGAGACACCACTACCCTTATAAGGCCACTAATCTCTCCCCAATCTAAAGTCACCAGGCCATTGGATGTTCTTTAGCCTGATTATCAGTGTTGAGGACTGTGTAGGTATGTCCAAGGACATATTGGTTTGGGGATACCAGTGGCTCAGCAACCATGATGATGCTGACACCAGTGCCCCTCAGGGCGTCTACCCTATCCCATTAATATTAGTATCTTGTCTGTATCCCTACAGGATACAGGGCCAGACAGCCAGGGTAGCTACATCCACCCTTCCCTCTGAAACTAGAGTTGCCTCAGTGAGCACCTTGTCATGGTCAGGGCTCAACTGTGATTGCATCTGGAGACTCACAAGTGCATTTACTGCAGGTGTGCTAGAGGCATTCTTTTTATTTTTACAGCTAGGGTCTCCAGTTCGGTGTCCAAGTTCCTTACAGTCATGACACCATGCCTTTTGGGATTCCAGTTGTTTCCCTGGTTCCCTCCCTTGGGCTGTGAAGAGTTTCTGGGTCCACCTTAATGAACATGTTTTTGTGGGCCTGAAGAAGACTCATTTTTGTTTTTCTCTTTTTGATCACCATCTTTCCCTTGGGGGGGATTTTTGGCCTCTTTCTTTTGGTCACCCCCACCAGTGGTAGTTTTAGTCACTCTTGTTTTGACCCAGTGGTCTGCCTTCTTCCCCAACTCTAGAGGAGAAAGTTGACCTAGGTCTACCAGATACTGATGTAACTTCTCATTGTAACAATTGCTTAAATTATGCTCCTTCATAATTACATTGTAAAGCCCTTCATAGTCATTCACATTGTTACCTGTTAACCAACCACTTAGGGCCTGATTCTGATGCGGTTAGGAAGGCCTCCTAATGGCATTTGCTCCTTCCAAATCGTACGGGAACGTGTCTTCCCGACCCAGGGCCCAATTATGATGCGGTTAGGAACATATGCTCCCATTGAAGTCAATGGGAGTCCAACCAAATCGTATCTGGAAGCATCCAGATGCATCGTACTCCGTCGGTCGGACTCTCCCGATCCGAGTGGGTCAGAAACCATTTCCAAACCGATTCGGTCGGGAAGCTTTCCAACCCGCATCAAAATCAGGCCCTTAGTGTTTTCACTGAAAAGTCAACAAATTTCAGCTAGGACTGACTCTGGGTTTTTTGAGTCTCCCTGAATCGTATTTTATACTCCTCAGTGGTGAGTCTAAAACCCTCGATCAGGGTATGAGGTCATAAGACTCAGCATTTTTTTCAGGCAATGTCAGGAGTCTATCCCTGCATTTCCCTAAGAATAGTTCCCACAAGAGAGAAGTCCAATTTTTTCTAGCTACCTTTCTTGTTACACAGGCTCTCTCAAATGCAATGAACCATTTGGTGATGTCACATCTTCTGAATATTTAAGGACAATCCCTTTGGGGAGTTTTGAGTCATAAGAACCTTCACTTCCCCTATTTATTTGTAAGCTGCAACCAGAAGTAGGTCCTAGGCCCATCTCTTTCCTTTGTCTTTCTATTTCCAGGAGCTGAGCTTCTAATTTCAGTCTCCTGGTCAATTTCTGTAGCATGAGGTCCTCATCTGAGAGGGCCTCAGCTGTGTCTGAGGCAACTGGCTCATGTCCATTCTCAGCATCATCTTCATTAGCATTCTCATTATCCTCAGACTGGGCTACCAGTTCTGAGTGATCTTTCTCAAACTGAGCTATCAGTTGTCTGAGATATTCCTTCTTGGGACTTTTGCCTGATTTGATACCATAACCCTTACATAGGGCCCTACATTGATCATGGCACTGGTCCATGTAAGGGGTCAGGTCGAGCTCCTGAGCTTGGTTATCAGTATCAGGCATTATTTTAGTAAAGATGGGACCTTTTTTATGAAATTATAAAAAAATAACTACACACTAAATACTTGTCCTATCTAAAGTACAGATTTTTTTAATTTCTAACCACTTAGGGGATCATTACGATGGCGTAACAATCGCCACTGCCGGGCCGGCGGTGGCGACCGTTACGCCATCGTAACGTGAATTACCCACCGCCATATTACAATTGCGGTGGGTATCGCGGCGGACGCAAAGTGCGTCCGCCGCTTTTCCGCTGGTCGGCAATCGTTACGAGGCGGAGCAGGGGCCCAAATATGGTGGCGGTACCTAGCAGGCACCACCAGCCATATTAGGATCTGAGGTTTTGAAGGCCTTTCCATGGCGGCGATGCTGCCATGGAAAGGCTGGCGGGGATTTGCTTTGGGGGCCCGTTGCGGGCCCCCGGGGGGGTGCACTTGGGGGGTACCTATGGTACCCCCCTGCATGTCCATGCACAAGGTGGCAGGCACCGTGCGGTGCCTGCCACGTTGTGCATGAAATGCACAACATGGAATTTCACCATTGCAGCCAGCAGCATCCGCCGCAATATTAAATCGCCAGATGCGACCGCCGCGGTGGCGGTCGCATAATAATTAGGGTGGCGGGACCTCCGAATGTCTGGCGGCCGGTCCCGTTACCGCTAGGCCCCTCAGTTTCAGGGACTTAGCCAAGTCCCTAGCAGTTAATTTGAGAAATTTGAGAAAAATAGACAAATCAAAAAAAGTGGTTAACTAAAGACAATTTGGGGATTTACTCATGTGGTCACTCATTGACAAAGGGGTTCCAGCAAATGTGAAGTCTTCTATCCCACCGCTGAACCACCAAATGTAGAAAGCTGGCTTGCTATATAGTGTACTATAAAGAAGTACACTGTGCATCGAGTCCAGTAAATCCCAAAAAGATAAGGAGAGGCAAAAGCAGATAATTCTAATGCTCTTTTTGGATCACTGACAGAATATCGACAACAACAATATCGACCTACAGAAATATCATGACAAAAATGTCATTGTCAAAAATATCGACCTCCTATCTTCATAATGGTAAGTACAAAAATATTGAAAAAAATATATAGTTGTAAAAAATATCGATATATAAACTATCGTTTTTTTATATGTATAAAAAATAATGTAAAACAAATTAGATAATAAATTAAACTTAAAAAAAAATATTTAGATTTATTTGTAAATGTTAACAATTATAAGTAATAAATAATAATTTTAATTAATTTTAAAATGTTATAAATATATTAAAAATTATAAATATATATATATATATATATATATACCTGTAACATAAAAATTAATTAAAATTAATAATTATATTATAAATTAAAATATTGAAATATTTAATATTTTTTAAACCTACATTTTGCACAACATTGAGGGCAACAGTAGAGAAAGTGTTGGAGAGCGAAGGATAAAAATGTAATATTCCAACTCCAGCAAGTGCAACAGTAGGGAAAGTTGGATAGCGGAGAGGTAAAAATTAGTATTCCCACTCCAGTGAATACAATAGTAGGGAAAGTGTTGGATAGCAGAGGGAAATAATTTACTATTCCCACTCCAATGAGTGCAACAGTAGGGAAAGTGTTGGATAGCGGAGGGGTAAAAATTACTATTCCCACTCCAGCGAGTGCAACCGTAGGGAAAGTGTTGGATAGCGGAGGGGTAAAAATTACTATTCCCACTCCAACGAGTGCAACAGTAGGGAATGTGTTGGATAGCGAAGGAGTACAAATTACTATTCCCACTCCAGCTAGTGCAACAGTAGGGAAAGTTTTGTTTAGCAGAGTGGATACAATTACTATTCCCACTCCAGTGAGTGCAACAGTAGGGAAAGTGTTGGATAGCGTAGGGGATAAAATTACTATCCCCACTCCAGCGAGTGCAACAGTAGGGAAAGTGCTGGATAACGGAGGGGAAAAAATTACTATTCCCAATCCTGCAAGAGCAGCAGTAGAGGAAGTGTTGGATAGTGGAGGGGAAAAAATTACTATTCCCACTCCGAGTGCAACAGTAGGGAATATGTTGGATAGCGGAGGAGTAAAACTTACTATTCCCACTCCAGCTAGTGCAACAGTAGGGAAAGTGTTGGATAGCAAAGGGGATAAAATTACTATTCCCACTCCAGCGAGTGCAACAGTAGGGAAAGTTTTGGATAGCGGAGGGGAAGAAAATACTATTCCCACTCCAGTGACTGCAACAGTAGGGAAAGTGTTGGATAGCGGAGGGGATAACATTACTATACCCACTCCTGCGAATACAGCAGTAGGGAAAGTGTTGGATAGCGGAGGGGTAAAAATTACAATTCCCAATGAAGAATTTTTTTATTTAAAAACAAACAAAATATCAACTACAATATAAAAGATAATAACAATTCCAAAAACAAAACATATATAAAAAATTAGAAAATTACAAAACATAGAAACATAATATAATGTTAAAAAAATCTAAAAATTGCATACAAAGATTATTTTTTAAAATTTAAAAATAATTTACAAACAAATAAATATTTTGTAATAAAAATTATTTATAATCAAAAACATTATTTATTACATAAATATAATATTTTTTTACCTACCCTATAACACCACACAATTTACAACACACATCTAAATTAAAAAAAAGTGTACCTCCATAATTAACACAATTATTTATCAATTAAACAAATATTATTAATTAAAAAAAACATTAAAACAGATAAAAATTAATATACTAACCAAACGTTACGCCTATATACCCAAAATCCACAAACAATATAAAAACTAAACTACCAAAAATATTTATCATGTAATAAATAACTATTAATGATCAAGTAATGATTAATTATTTTAAACTAAATTACTTTCCACCCTCTACCCTAATAAACACCACAACACACACCTAAAAATAATTACACAATTTCCATAACTAATTTTACAATAATAAATTAATATCAATTAACCACAAATCATTAATTAATTTACAATAATTTACTTCCCACCATTTACCTCTATAAACCCCACAACTCACACATCAAATTCATTACACAATTGCCATATCTAAATTTTAATTAATTAATTAGCATTAATTAACAAATTATTAATTATTTAAAAATAAATTACCTCCCACACTATTCCCCTATAAACCCCACAACCCATTTCTAAAAACATGACAAAATTAACATAATTAATTAACAAATAATTAATTAATTAATAACAATTAACAAGCAATTTATACATAATTATTAATAAATGAATTCCCACAATTAACACTATAAAGTAAAATTAAATACATATTATATAAAAAATATTAATAAATATATTAAAATTAAATTACTTCCCACCCTACTCCCCTATCAACCCACAACCCGCTCCTAAAAAAATGACACAATTAACATCATTAACAATTAATTAATAATAATTAACCAATTAATAAATAATTAATAATAAATTAATCCCCACAATTAACACTATAAAATATTAAATAAATAAATATTAATTAATAAAAAATAATAATAATTTAATTTTAATTAAATTACTTCCCACCCTATTCCCCTATAAACCCACAACCCGCTCCTAAATAAATTACACAATTAACATATTTACCAATTAATTAATTAATAAAAATTAACAGCCAATTATTAATTAATTAATCATAAATTAATTCCCACAATTAACACTATAAAATATCAATTAAATAAATACTAATAAATAAAAATTTATATTTCATTTATTATAATTAAATTAATTCCCACCCTATTCCCCTATAAACCCAAAACCGCTACGGAACTAAAACGCAAAATGTATTTAAAATAAAATTAATAACTACTAAAAAATAACACATATATTAAAAAACAAAAGCAATACTTAGACAAAAAAATAGAGCACATACATTTAAAATACATACTAAAACACATAACACTAATTTAAAAAACGATGACGCCGCCACCGTAACGGAATGCGGGACCGTCCGCCAGGGGTGCGGCGGTCCCGCACCTGCTATTAGGATGCCACCGCCACCGTGGCGTTGGCATCCCCCATTCCCAGCATTGTGGTGGGCGGTGCTCACAGCACCGCCCGCCACAATGCTGGAAATGCACGTTGTGCATTTGCATGCACAAGGTGACAGGCACCACGCGGTGCCTGCCACGTTGTGCATGCAAATGCAGGGGGGTACCATAGGTACCCCCCATGTGCACCCCCCACCCCCTCAACACCCTGGGGGCCTGCAACGGGCCCCCGAAAGCAAACACCGTATGCCTTACCATGGCGGCAACGCCGCCATGGAAAGGCTGCTCTCCGCATGTATCATAATATGGATGGCGGTGTCTTGCAGACACCGCCACCATATTAATGGTGTTTTCCGCCCGGTCGACCCCCAGCCATCCTAATATGGCGGGGGGTCTTTCTGGTGTGGTGTCGGGCGGTTTGCCCCCGCCGGGCCAGCGGTGGCTACCGCCGGCCCGGCGGGGGCGAACCGCCCGACATCGTAATGACCCCCTAAATTTTTAACAACTATATTTTTGCAAACGATATTAATGACTTCGATATTTTAAAAACCGATATTTCTTACCTTAAACTCGATATTCTTGACTACGATATTCTTGCTGTCGATATTTCTGTGTCTCGATATTTCAAAGTCGATATTAGTGCAAGTCGACATTTCCAACTCAGGGGCCGATTCCGATTCGGGCCGGAAATCTCTCCGACCGAGCCGACCCAAAGAGATTTCCGACCGAATCGGACCCAGCAGTCCGACCGAACGAGTATGATGCGTTCGTATGCCATCGGACTCGAGTCGGTCGGACTCCCATTGAAGTCAATGGGAGCCTGTCGTACAACGCGTACGCGGGCTCCCATTGACTCAATGGGTGCGAGGCGGACAAGGGCGCCCCCTACAGCGTGTACGCGGCAAAGCGACTCGCGCCGTACACGCACAGGTAGGGGGGACCCATGGGTCCCCCCTGTGTGCGACTCGCGTGGCTACGCGTACAGGGGGGTCCGACACGGACCCCCAAAGTACGGCTCCGACTGCTCTTACGAGCTGGAGTGCGCGGCTCGGTCGGACTGCTTGCGGCGTGCATCGTACTTACCCGGCCGGGGAACGTCTCCATTGCGCGGTGCGAGTCGGGTCCGAGCAAGTCGGTCGGTGCGGTTAGACCCGGGTACGAGTCGGTCGGAGCGGTCGGGACGCCCGGACGAGTCGGTCGGCGATTTTGCATCGTACTCGCTCGCCCGGACGCGCGTACGAATCGGTCGGGAAATAGGGCTCCGAATCGGATCCGGTTAAGCCGAATCCGATTCGGAGCCCTACCGGCCGAGATCGGAATCGGCCCCTCAATATTCTGACTCTTTACCGCTCTTTTTGTGATAGTATGGGTAAGCAGTTAGGCTTATCAGATGGTAGTGTTAAGCATTTGTTGTATTCACAGAGGCAATAAATTAGACCCACACTCAATAACAAATTCGAGACCAATTTGTAAAAATAAGGTTGATTGTTATGTAATTTCTAAGACCAAGAACACAGTTCTAAGGTAAGTACTTTTGGAGTTACGATTTTACAAAGTTCGAAAAATATATCACTTTTGTGCGCAATTACTCACCAATGGAAAAATTAGGGAAAAAGCTGAAAACTGAGTATAAAATCAGGCAATGCTTTCACAAAGTTCACCTTCTCGTTTTAGGTCGATGTCGGGACCAGGTCAAAAGGATCTCCAGTAGCAGAGTGCTGAGGGTCTTGGAAGGAGGTGCACAAAGACGAAGGGAGCCACTTGAAAACACACTGCATAGGAGGACTTACAGTTAAGTCTGATGGGTCTCCTTGGAGGGAGGAGGTTGCAAGGGCTTGGGGATGATGGGAGCACAGCTGGTTGTTTGGTGGTGGGGTTGGGTGCAAAGCAAACAGGTAGACACGTTGCGTACAATACAGTGGAGTAGAGTGGAACAGCAAAGAATAGAGTGGCATACAGTTGAGTGGCATAGAGTGATGTAGTGTAGAGATGAATAGAGTAGAATAGCATAGAATGGAGTGGCATAAAGTCGAGCTGTGAGGAGTGGAGTACAGTAGAGTGTTGTAGAGTAGAGTGGTGTACAGTGGATCCCATACAGTGGAGTGGCATTGAGTGCAGTGGTGCAGTAGCATAGAGTGAAGTAGTGTAGAGTGGAATCACCTACAGTTTAATGGCGTAGAGTGGAGTAGCATGTCGTAGAGTGAAAAAGTGTAGAGTGAAGGGCATACATTGGAATGGCATAGAGTGCGGTGGCGTACAGTGGAGTGGCATAGAATGTAATGGCGTAGAGTAGAATAGCATAAAGTATAATATCGTAGAGTGGAGTAGAGAGAAATGGTGTAGAGTGCAATACTGTAGAGTGGAGTGGTATAGAGTGGTGTATAGTTGAGTGGTGGCATAGATTGGAATAGCATAGAGTGGAGTGGCTTAATGTGGAGTGGCATAGAGTGGAGTGGCATAGAGTGGAGTGGCATAGAGTGGAATAACCTAAATTTTAATAGTGTGGAGTGGAGTGGCAGTCGTAGAGTGGAGCAGTGTGTCAGAAAGGGGATTGGTGGGAGTGTGGTGGAGTGGCTTATTGTAGAGTGGAATGGCATGTGTTAGAGTCGAGTGGCATGCGGGAGAGAGGAGTGGAATGTCATGGAGTATAGTAACATGGACTGTCAGAGTGGAGTGGCATGTTGTAGAGTGGATTGGCGTAGAATGGAGTAGTGTGTCATACAGTGCATGTGGAGGGACATTGATTGGAGTTTTCTATAGTGAACCAGGGATATTGTAACTTGGGGTGTGGTAGACTAGATTGGCATGTTGTACGGTGTAGAGGCATGTCATGGCACTAAGGGGTCGATTCCGATTCGGGCCGGAAAAAGCACCGACCGACTCGGATCCGGAAAAAATACCGACCGACACGTACCCGTGGCGCCCGACACGCCAAGTACGATGCAAGGCGCGAAAAATCCGACCGACACGTACCGAAAACAAGTCGACCGACCGAGCCGCACGGAAAACAGCAATCCGGCCGGAAAAACACGCGAATCCAACCGACCGACACGCACCCGGAACAAATCCGACCGAAACGTACACGCTAACTCCAAACCGCAAAGTACGATGCAAGGCGCGAAAACCACGAGCGAGTCGGACGGAGGACAAGCCGTACGACCGACACGCATACAAAACCGAGCCGAAGCAACACAATACACCGCGACCGACGCGTACGCAGCATAGAAAACTGCACAAACACAGCGTGAACGAAACGGAGAACACCGTACGAGACCAATGCAGGGTCCGACTCGGTCACAAGAACGTTTCCAACATACACAAACAGCACAAAGGAAAAATCACCCAAAAAAGGCCAAACAAGCAATTACCAAGCCAATAAATACTGGGGGGGTGGGGACAGAGAACAAAGACACACCCACAACTCCACCTATATAAAGGACACAAATCACTACCATGAGCCTTTGCAAATGCCATTCCACTGCCAGCACCCAAGAGAAAGCAACCACACACCCACAGCTCATCCCTCACACAAGCCACACACCATCAGCACACCAACAAATACCTACCTCACATAGACCCAGCAAAACACACACTCACACACCCTCACCTGCACACCAACACACACATCACTCACCATCACCACCCATCACCATGCCCCCCAAGAAGAATCACAAGTTCCTAGATTGTGAATTGGAAGTCCTGGTAGACGAGATCCTCAGGGTAGAGCCACAGCTGTTTGGCACATTGGTCCAACAGACCCCCATGTCGCAGAAAACCAAGATGTGGGAGAGGATCATCAACAGGGTGAACGCCCAATCACCATGTCAGCGCACAAAGACCGACATCCAGAACAGGTGGTATGACGTGCGCAGGAGGGTACGGAAACTGCTGAAGCAAGACTACATCAACAGCCAACACACCGGCAGTGGCCCTCCTGCCAAGCCAATATACCTCAGGCCCTGGGAGGAGAAGGTGCGGGCCATCCTTCCGCCAGTGAGCATATATGGACTAGAGGACATCCCAGAGCCTGGTGAGTACACAACAAATGTACACAATATACTGCCACAAAACACACACACATCACTGTCAAGGGGAGAGTCAAACCATGCACTCATAGCAATCACACAGCAACCAGAACAGAATCATCCCAAAATGTGTATGTTAGTCAGAGAAACACAACACATGCCATCAAAAAAGTCACATCCAACTGTGCCAACACATGTACAAACACAACCACAACTACAGCTAGGCAGTGGCACAAATTGAACTAACAAACACATCCACACATGTAGCCACCACAACAACACCAACACACAGTGAAGACCACTAAAAGGAAGGAATTCTGTGTATGCTGGCCAAGTCAGTGTAGCCAATTGCATCATGGGAGTCGCAGTCACACATATTGCCCCCCCCCCACAACTGTCCCATCAACACCACCATGAACCATGCGCACATCACAGGGAGTGGAGAAGGACTCACAAGATGGCTGACACTGGCAACTGCTGTGGGGAGCACAAGGCCCTGCTGCCAACTGTGCACCAACAAACAGCAGGACACCACTGACTGACATCCTGAGAGACAACTTCCACTCCCTGCAATGCAAGCACGTTCCATGGTGGGATATCTGGCTAGCTGGGTGGGAAGGGGGACTTGCAGCACTGACCATAGTCACAAGCACCTCCCCTCACACACACCCCAACACAAACTCCACAGAACCCACCTGGTAGAATGCAATGCCCCCATCCTAACACAAGATCCCACAAAGCACCACCACCCTGGGTTATGTTGTGTGAAGCACAGGGACACTCTTGGGACTCTTAGCCAAACAACTGCCAGGACAACACTCCCAGCCATCCTGTCAGCACAGCCAGCCCACCCCACAGGGAAGCAGAGTCAAAAGGAAGGAAGCATGGGCATGCTGGGAAGGGGGTGGAGGCAATAGCATGATGGGAGTCGTAGTCACAGACATTGCTCAGCCTCACAACTGGCCCATCAACACCACCCTGAACCATGCTCACATCACAGGGAGTGGAGAAGGACTCACAAGATGGCTGACACTGGCTACTGCTGTGGGGAGCACAAGGCCCTGCTGCCAACTGTGCACCAACAAACAGCAGGACACCACTGACTGACATCCTGAGAGACAACTTCCACTCCCTGCAATGCAAGCACGTTCCATGGTGGGATATCTGGCTGGCTGGGTGGGAAGGGGGACTTGCAGCACTGACCATAGTCACCAGCACCTCCCCTCACACAATTCCCCAACACAAACTCCACAGTACCCACCTGGTACAATGCAATGCCCTCCATCCTAACACAAGATCCCACAAAGCACCACCACCCTGGGTTATGTTGTGTGAAGCACAGGGACACTCTTGGGACTCTTAGCCAAACAACTGCCAGGACAACACTCCCAGCCATCCTGTCAGCACAGCCAGCCCACCCCACAGGGAAGCAGAGTCAAAAGGAAGGAAGCATGGGCATGCTGGGAAGGGGGTTGGAGGCAATAGCATGATGGGAGTCGTAGTCACAGACATTGCTCAGCCTCACAACTGGCCCATCAACACCACCCTGAACCATGCTCACATCACAGGGAGTGGAGAAGGACTCACAAGATGGCTGACACTGGCTACTGCTGTGGGGAGCACAAGGCCCTGCTGCCAACTGTGCACCAACAAACAGCAGGACACCACTGACTGACATCCTGAGAGACAACTTCCACTCCCTGCAATGCAAGCACGTTCCATGGTGGGATATCTGGCTGGCTGGGTGGGAAGGGGGACTTGCAGCACTGACTATAGTCACCAGCACCTCCCCTCACACCCCCCAACACAAACTCCACAGTACCCACCTGGTAGAATGCAATGCCCTCCATCCTAACACAAGATCCCACAAAGCACCACCACCCTGGGTTATGTTGTGTGAAGCACAGGGACACTCTTGGGACTCTTAGCCAAACAACTGCCAGGACAACACTCCCAGCCATCCTGTCAGCACAGCCAGCCCAACCCACAGGGAAGCAGAGTCAAAAGGAAGGAAGCATGGGCATGCTGGGAAGGGGGAGGAGGCAATAGCATGATGGGAGTCGTAGTCACAGCCCTACATCCCCCACCACATGGCCCAGCAAGCTCACACTCACGCATGCACATCCCACAGAGAGTGGAAAGGCCCATCAAAGATGTCTGACACTGTTGCTGTGTCGTGGGGAGCACAAGGGCATGCTGGGTACTGCACACCAACCAACAGCAGGACACCACTGTCAGCCATCTTGCCATTGCCCTCACACCCACACACACTGAACTCCACACAAAAGCAAGTAAGTATGGGAATGCTGGCAAGTGGGGTGGAGGCAATGGCATGATGGGAGTCGTAGTCACAGACATAGCTCACCCCCACAACTGTCCCATCAACACCACCCTGAACCATGCTCACATCACAGGGAGTGGAGAAGGACTCACAAGATGGCTGACACTGGCTACTGCTGTGGGGAGCACAAGGCCCTGCTGCCAACTGTGCACCAACAAACAGCAGGACACCACTGACTGACATCCTGAGAGACAACTTACACTCCCTGCAATGCAAGCACGTTCCATGGTGGGATAACTGACTGGCTGGGTGGGTGGGAAGGAGGTCCGGCTGTCAACCAAACACAAGCAATGCAGACCATGTTCACACCCCAGAAAATACATAGAAATGCCCAAATAATGCAGGACAATGTGCCACACCAATATCAACCCCTGACTGTGACGACTTAGGACAATGCAATGTACAGGCCCGCACCCAGAGGCACAGTCACAACTGTCATGTGTGTCAACCATTGATGCCTGCAGAAACATGACATACATTGTTTGTGTCTCCCAAAAACAGGTGATGATGGGGACACAGCAGCAGACGCTGAGGAGTCCCAGTCCCAGGCTCAAGAGGATGCCGAGCTCACTGGCGTCGTACAGCCTCTGTCCTCCTCGGACGATGAAGAACAACCTGGCACATCCGGTGCAAGTCAACATGCAGCACCAGCAGGACCACCAGCTGCAGCACCAGCAGGACCACCAGCTGCACCCCCTGCACCCACCCCTACAACGACTGTCACCACGAATACCATCCCTGCCGACATGGACAGAATAAGGAGCAACACCAGCACAGTGACCCTGGACCAACCTGGGGCCATGGACACCACCACCACCACCAACCCCCAAGGTGGACCAGGGTTATCTGTGTGTGCCACTGCACACACTGCACATGTCAGCAGGGGTGGTGGGAGGGGTGGGAGACAGAGGTCGCTGCTTGCAGACGTTGCTGGTGTGCATGACGACCCACAACTGGTACGCATAGCTGATGCGTACCAGTCCAGCACCGGAGAGCTCAGCCAGGTAGTGGGGCTCCTCAGAGACATTAAATAGCAGCAGGCTGCCCATCATGCCCGCTTGGACTCCCACATGTCCCACGTGGAGTCACACATGTCCCGTGTGGACTCACACATGTCCCGCGTGGAGTCCAAGTGGGATGCACTGCATGAGATGACGGCGGTGCACAGGGACATTTTACAATGCCTCCGCCAGATGAACAGCAACCAGTCCACACCTCCCTGTGTGCCAACAACATCTGGTGCCGAACAAACTGCAACTGCCACAGGGAGGGAGGAGGACTCTGGCGGAGAGTCCCCTGCACCGCAGCAGCCTGCACTTGAGGGCCCCCCAAGAAGAGGGGTCATCCGAGGAGGGAAAAGTGAGAGGCCGATGGCCAAGCGCAACTCCCAGGAAGCCTGAACCTGTTCTGGATGTTCGCCTTTGTGCACAGACTGTTCACCCTGTTGACGGCAACACTACTCCCACACATTGCATGGGGAGTACAAGTTGGACCAATGTGTCAGACAACTGTGGCCCCGATACTGGGGATCCTGTCTACCCGGACTTTCAATTTACCTAGGAACTTGGGATTGCAAGATTCATGTACAGCACAACCCATCCTATGCACTATTAACACAAATGTATCACAATAAACACACTAATACACCATACTTGCCTCTGTCGTGATTCCAACGTGGGTGCTGTTATGGGGATGATGAACTGCAAAATTACACTGTGTATGCGAACTGCAACAGCAAGGACAACACAAGCATGTGAGTACAGGCAACATGACACACATGAGGGAGACACACCACCAGGGCTACACGACACATACACACCTAGGCCATCTGACTCATTGCCTACACTGATGTTGCCAGGGAAGACGGTGCAATGCACAGACACCACACCCATTCCCAGTTGTAGTCAAGTAGCCCACAGGTGCAGTAAGCAAATGGCAATCAAATGTGTGACCACAGACAACGCACATCACAAAGTGAAGCACAGGTTTATTACACAGTTGCAACATGCCGTAACCACTACAGATGCAAGGTAACCCCACCTGGTAGCGGGCACACAGTCAACAACTGTAGACGGAAGGAAGTCCATGGGTGTGGCGCACATCACCTGTAGGGACACAACAGCTACCAGCCTGGATGTGCAATCACGTCGTCGGTGGACACAGTTGACCAAACGAATCTGAAAGTACCCTGTGAAGGACAGAAATGACACACAGTCAAAAGCAATGGAGTACAGGACAGAACAGCAAAACTCATGCACAATACATGTTACAAGATACCCACCCAGAACCAAGTTAGCATGTCAACACTGTTGGGGAGTACAGCCCACCTGTCACCACACATCGCAACACACATCCAGTCAAGTAGCCCATGGACACACTCCAACAGCACCAGAGCACCACCCACACATCATGCCAACTCACATCATTGACATGACACCTCAGGATACTCACATTCAGCTAAAGAAGTTGGTGATGAGCTGTGTGCGGACATCACCATCACCATCATCATCATCATCATCGTCACTGGCATCGTGGTCCAGGCCAGGATCCTCCACAGGTGGCGGATGTTGGTCATTGTCATCCTGGATGAGAGGCAACTCCTTCCGCACTGCCAGGTTGTGGAGCATGCAGCAGACGATAATCTTGCACACTTTCGCAGGGGCATATGGGAGGGACCCTCCGGTCTTGTCCAGGCAGCGGAAGCGGCTCTTCAGGAGACCAAAGGTCCGCTCAATCACTCTCCTGGTCCGACCATGTGCCTCATTGTAGCGCATCTGGGCAGGTGTCACAGGGTTCCTGAGGGGTGTCAGCAACCACGGCATGTTGGGGTATCCCGAGTCACCTATGGACAGACAAGTGCACATTAGCTGACTTGGAAAAGTGGGCGGAATACTACAGATCAGATCACACACAATGGCACAAAGTCAGTACACACCGACAAGCCAGGCACGCTGGTTCTGCATCTGTGCCATCATCCTGGGGATGCGACTACTCCTCATCACAAAGGCATTGTGTGCTGAACCAGGGAAACGGGCACACACGTGTGTGATGGTCATGTCTGCAAGACACACCACCAGTGCATTGACCGAGTGGTAGTGCTTGCGGTTCCTGTAGGCCTGCTCCTGGGCCTGTGGTGGTACCAAAGCCACATGTGTCCCATCAATGGAGCCAATGACATGCGGCATCCTCCCCAGGGCATAAAAGTCACTCTTCACGTCAGTGAGTCGTCGCAGTCTAGGGAAATAGATGTACCGGTTCAGGAAGAGCAACATTGCCGCCAAAACATCGCGGAGCACACGGCTGAACATGGTCTGTGACATCCCACCAGCAGTCGCCACAGTATGTTGGAAGGTACCAGTGGCAAAGAAGTGTAGGGCTGCCATCACCTTCACCTTGGGGGTCAGCGCTGTAGGATACGGCCGGCCAGGCTGCAAATGTGGGGACAACTGCACTGCCAAATCCTCAATCAGCTGCCTGGTGAAGCGGTACCGTCGGATGCTGTCCCATTCCACCATCGTTGCCAGGTCTGGGAATGGCCGATGGACAGCAGGAGCCCTGCAGTGCAGAGGAGAAGTAAGCAAGATTGTCAGTCACCCCACATATGCGGCATTGAACACACTCAAGATACCAACATACATCATTATGAGGCACAACTACATGAAGTGTGCAGTACCGGAAGGACATGTATGGTACATACATGGCCAACATCTGTCAACACGGTCCTACAGGTGGCATCAATTTGTCCCAGGTTGGCCCATTGGATATCATGAGGCCGTGTCACAGTTCCCATCTCCTGCTGCCGTGTCACAATAACCCCCCACAGTGACATGTGAGGACAGATGTGCCCCAGGCACCACAGCTCAACGACAGGTACATTCCCAGGGACCCTGTAATGCCACATGGACACTGGCATTACATGGAGTATCATGTATACACCACAGCAAAACAACCTTGACCCCCACAGGTAGTGGCCCCACTTGCCATGGCAGGACAGACATGGACGTCTGTGACACACACGCACAACATCAGAGTCCATGCACACACAACGTGGATGTGGAGACTGTCTCCCATTGTGCACATGAAATCAGAGACATTGTAAACACTACATGCACAAAGACTGTGGAGGACCATCACTATTGTGCCACTGGGACACCCTGGCTCAAACATACCGTCCCACATGGGACTCACGGGGTATGTGACATGACATACACATACACCACTGTGAAATGTGACCATGGCACATGCACAGATATGAACAGTTGCACATCACAGTGGTCACGTACACGTAACACCCAGGATCCTGTCCCCATGAACACGTGCACAGCCTGGGGGTGGCTGCCCACAGGTGACACCCACAGGACAACATGTACACCAACATACACACAATAGGAAATGCAGCCTTACATGCCTTATGATAAGGTTTGGACAGGCTGTCATGATGTAGGTGTGCCCCTCACTCCCTGGGAGCTATCTGTGGCTGGCATATGTCCATCTGAGACAGGCATGCTGACATATGCCAGTCACATGTACAGTGATGAGTTGAACAGCAATGGACCGATCGGTGCCTCCGGCCGGCCCATTGCTTTCAATGTGTGCGGGTACGCGTTGTACCCCTGTGCGCGTTGAACAGCAATGGACCGATCGGTGCCTCCGGCCGGCCCATTGCTTTCAATGTGTGCGGGTACGCGTTGTACCCCTGTGCGCGTTGAACAGCAATGGAGCGATCAGTGCCTCCGCCCGGCCCATTGCTTTCAATGTGTGCGGGTACGCGTTGTACCCCTGTGCGCGTTGAACTGCAATGGACCGATCGGTGCCTCCGGCCGGCCCATTGCTTTCAATGTGTGCGGGTACGCGTTGTACCCCTGTGCGCGTTGAACAGCAATGGACCGATCGGTGCCTCCGGCCGGCCCATTGCTTTCAATGTGTGCGGGTACGCGTTGTACCCCTGTGCGCGTTGTACCGCAATGGACCGATCGGTGCGCACCCATTGACAATGGGCTTGCCTGGCAACGGACGCGTTTTCGAATTTCGAGCGAGTCGGTTGCTGGAAAATCAGTTGGTCACCCACAACAATGTTGCAAAATCATGTATGTCATGAAGTTGAAGATTTGAAGGATGCTGTGGGCGTGTTTTGGTGCTGCTATTCCATGGATTGGCCAGATTCAGAAGATGCAAACGACTTGGACCTATCACTTTGGACACAAGGGACAGTATCTGCCTCTCCAGCACATATATATTGCTGGCTGTTCCCCTGAGAGCCCACTTGCCTGCACTACATGCTCCAAGACGACATCTGCCACTGCACTGCTGCTGTCTCTGCCCCTCTGGACCCTGCAATGGCACGTACTGTGGAGAGAGCCCCAGCCTTCAGCCTTGAAGAGAACCAGGCCCTGCTGGACAGCCTACTTCCACAGTACAGCAAGCTGTATGGGACACCAGGGGAGCAGGTGAGTGTTCTGTGCACTGCCTTTCTGAATGTGCATTTTGTCTGACTAGCAAGGATGAGAGTCTGCACGCCACTGGCTAGCAGGCTCACTGAGTAGTTGTCACCCCCATAGTGTGTAGTGACTTGCACTGGACAGGTATGGTGCAGTGACAGTGCATTTGAACATGGTTTTACTTCCCATGCAATGATACCATGTAGTGACGTCTGGCAAACTGTCCATGGTCAGCTTTGCACTGCCTGTGTACATCATGTGCCCCTGTGATTGAGACATGTATATACGACTGTGTCATGCACGGATATGTTGCATATGTGGTAATGGCCTTTTCACTTTGTCATCCTGACAGGTTAATGCCCATCGGAAGCAGGAACTCTGGAAGGACATCGTCCGGGCTGTCCGGTCCGTGGGGGTCTACAAGCGCCGGATCCGCAACTGCCAGAAGAGGTGGCAGGACCTTCGGGGCTGGACCCGGAGGATTGCACGGGTCCAGCTGAAGCTGTCGCCTCCTCGCAGGAGGGGCGGAACACGGACCCTGACCCCCCACATGCTCCAGATCCTGGCGGTGGTCTTTCCAGACCTGGATGGGCAGCTGAAGGCCAGACAGCAGCAAGGAGGGGTGAGTCCAAGACTGCACTGTGAACTCTGTATTACATGCTTTGTGCCCTCCTCTGGCCTGGTTCAACTGCCACAGTGCAGCAGTCATGTTGTCCAGGAGCCATGTCCCTCTATTGTGCACTGCCCACTGCTCATCTGATACCCAGGTGTGGCCCTTACAGTCAGGGAATTGTGTCACTTGGGACTGTGTCCTTGCAGTTTGCTTCACTAAAGGTGGGGGACAGCATCTGTTTCCCTGACTCTGTTGTGGGCATCATGGGTGGGTCCATTGTTCACACAACGCCTGGTTTTGGACATGTGATCTGCGTGTTGCTTTGATATGCGGTCCACTTGCTGAGCTGAGCCACCACATGTGCCTGGGGTATGTGGCACACGCCCATGCAGCGGGTGGGAACAATGTTTGGGCCCCAGGAGTGTGCAGATTACGTGTGTCACACATACATAGCCAGCTATCCACTGTCCAGGGCACATCCCTCATTCATGTGGAGCAGGACAGTCATGCCTACTCCAGGCCATGCAATGCACTCTGTACTCCCACTCCCGTGTATCAGCTGACACATTGTGCACAGTGATTTGACCCCTCCGGTGTCTGCCTCTGTGTCAGTGTGCTGTGGATTAGTTGCCAGGACTGCTGTGGTGTTTCTTGGTAGGGGCTCAGCATGCCCCTGGAGATGTGACCATAGGAGACGATACTTGTGTGTCACATAGGTGTTTGATCAGCTGCCCATGCAGACTGGGGTATGCGAATGTGATGTTCAGGCAGCTGTTCCCCATTCACAGCAAATTGTGAGGGGCTCAGGTTCAGAGGGTAGTGTCACAGGTCTCCCATATGTCCAATAGGTGTGACCTGGACAGATGAGGGTTGAGATGATGTGTTGTGTGGGGGATGTACATGTGCACTTGTGCAGCTCCAGGACTTGCATTCCCCATGACCTACTATTGTGACACAGTGCATAGTGTTGTTGTCTGGCTGCCAAGTCATACATCACTGAGACAGTGATGTATGACTTAACAGTCATGCCTCTGCCATGGCATGTGTCAACTTATTTGTGGTCCTGCAGGGGAGTGACATGTGCTACATGCACACCATAGTGGCGCTGGCTATCAGGACATGGGTGCATCATGGTGTCTGTCGCTGGTATGCATCACATGCATTTCCTATTTGACTCTGGGCATCCCTTTCATCCGGAAACCTGTACTGACTCAGTGGCAAGAGCTGTGATGTGTCCACACCGTGTCCTCTGCACTGTCCAACTACTGTGTACTTGGTGCATGTGTCCACACTGGGGTGTTGCAATCCAACAGACACCAGACAGATGGGTGCAAGGCCATGTGGGATGTGAGTGCCATGCTTGGCATCAGACTGACAATTGGCTTCTCCTGTTCAGTTAGGGCACTTTTAGCAATGTACAACTAATGATGCCAGGGCTTGCTCTGTGATGTGCTGTGCTCACAGTGGTGTGTGCGTTTGGTGCAGGTGACTGATGTCTGTCTGTTTCCCCATTGTTTGCAGATACATCCACGGCCATGGAAGGGGACAGCTCCACGGACCAGGAGGAGCCAGAGAGCCAGACTGGGTCAGCAGCCGAGGAGTGGTCGGAGGGACCCAGTGGCACGGAGGGCGAGGGGAGCCACACCGAGGAGTCCTCAGCACCATCCACCTCAGCTGAGGACCAGAGCAACTCGGAAGATGACTCCCTTGTGGAGGCGGGTGTCAGCAGCCACCACACCCCAGCTAGTGTTGCTGTCCCCGCCACCACCAGCACCACCACTGCCCTCCCATCGGCTCCCATTCCCCAGGTCCGTGGAGGCTCCCATGTTCGGGAGTGTGTCTCCTTTGGCCCAGGCACCGCACCCCCTGCCCCTGTGTCCCCTGCTGCCCTGAGTGAGGAGTCTGTGTACCTCCTTCGCCAGCTCCATGTAGGGCAGACAGCCATGCTGAGTGTCCTCCATGCGCACACCGCACTGTTGACTCAGCTGGTGTCGTTCATGGAGGGCATCTCATCGGGCATGTCTGACCTACAGAGGGGCAACAGGTCCATGGACTCCTCCCTGACGGCAGCAGTGTCCCTCCTCAGACAGTCCCTCACCCCTCCTGCCTCTGCTCCATCCACACTCCCCAGCACCTTGCCCGTCCCAAGCACACACACACCGGCACAGGCACACACCAGCACACACACATCCAGCACACAGACACACACGCCACAAACTAAACGCACACGCACGCACAGTCAGGGGACTGAAACCAGACTCACAGGGGATGGGGCCCTGGTACACACACACGCATCCACGGGCACTGCGCAGTCCTCAGTTGCCTCTCCCTCCAAAGCACCCTCCCTTGCCTCACCTGCAACCCCAAAGACCCAGCGCCTCTTCCTCAGTGACCTCGGCCTCTTCCCCTCCGATCCAGCTGCCCCAGCATCCAGGGGGAAGAGGAAGCCCCCCACACGGAGCAGAGTGCCCCTCGCCCCCGGACACCCTCCCCCAGGCGCAGACAGACTGAGGCCCCCACCCGCAAGTCCCCCGGAGTGGTAAGAGCAAGACCCCGCCGCCGCCCTGCAGCTCAAGCACCAGGTCACCTTCCTCCATCCCTCAGGCCCCCACTCCACAGGTGCCCCCGCCACACCCTGCCCCAGGTTCTCCCACCCACAGATATACCATCCCCAAGAGGCTCCGGCCTTCTCCCCCTGCCACTTGCTCTCCCGGCACCACACCCCCCGCTGCGCTTGTCTGTGCCACTGATGTGGTGAGGGTGTCCTACCCCTCTGTCCAGCCCACCTTGCCTGTTCCCCATTCTCCTCCCCTGGTGGTAGGCACTGCAGTGGAGTCCACTACCACCCTGTCTGACTTGGGCACTGCAGTGGCGGACCTGTCCACTCCATATGCAGGGTCCACTGCAGTCGTGCCGGCACCCACAACATCTGAGCCATGCCCCCCAGTTGTGCCGGCACACACCATGTCAGACACCTCCACTGCAGTTGTCAGTGGCTCTCCAGCACCCACCACCCCTTCCCTGCTTCCTCCTGGTGAGCCCTGATCCTGTCCCTGCGGTGCCTGGCCTACCCCCGGTTGCCCCTCCTAGTGGATTGTCCCTGGTTTTGTGCAGGCATGTGTAGGGTGGCATCTGCCACTGTCACCCACTTGTGACTTTGTTGATGGACTGGCCATTGGCCTTTGTTTATGTTCTACCGGACTTCTACTTTTAATGCCACATATGCTGAATAAAGCAACTTTCTGTTCTCTAGTGCTTTTGCTTCTGATGTACATGATGTTGATGATGCTAAGAATGCCCTTGCTGCAGTGATGGTGATATTTGGTCTCATGATAATGAAGTGTTACTGTGCAGGAACCCATGTGGTCCAGGGGTTATGTGTCCTATCCTGTGGTGTATCCATGTCATCCATAGCAGCATCTGAGGGTGTCATGTGTTCAGTATTTGGCAATGAGATTTCCTACTTAGATTGGCAACTTCACATCTGTGGCTTCCACCCCTGCACATCTGTTGTGCCTGCCATTGTTCTATTCGTCTACTTCCCTGACCGTGTGGCCATCTCCAGTGAACATGCAGGTTTGGGCATCAATGGGGAAGGACTCATCTGTGTTGTCAGTGCAACATTGCTATACAAGTGTGTTGGATCTGTGCTGATGATTCCGTTGGCACTTCCATGACCAGGCTGATGGGACGGGAGCCCTCATTTGTTGCTAATTGTTGATTGTGTGTCCCATTGCTGCCATGGTATGGTATCTGTTCGCCTCACATCTGCAGTCTCCACAGGGTATCTGCATGTGTGTGCCCATTGGTGCAAATATGTGGGTCTGCATTCGGATGGTCACTTCTGTCATTGTGTCATTGATGATTGTTGACGGTGTCAGCCCCCATAGGTGTTGTTTGTCTGCACATGGCCAAAGTTATGTCTTATTTGCACTGCAGGATTTGGCTCCCCAATTTATGTTGCAATGGGACACATACACTACTTTGCCACTGATGTGTTTGTTGTTCTGTGACCAGGAATCATCCATGCAGTTTGGCAGTTGCACCTCTTACTTTGTCAACACTTGCCTTTTGGTCACTGTGATGATGGGGGTTTGGACCCCATTGCCACAATGTTCAAAATGTGCTTCAGCTATGGACCCCACACTTACATTTTGGTCACTGTGATGATGGGGGTTTGGTCCCCATTGCCACAATGTTCAAAATGTGCTTCAGCTATGGACCCCACACTTACATTTTGGTCACTGTGATGATGGGGGTTTGGACCCCATTGCCACAATGTTCAAAATGTGCTTCAGCTATGGACCCCACACTTACATTTTGGTCACTGTGATGATGGGGGTTTGGTCCCCATTGCCACAATGTTCAAAATGTGCTTCAGCTATGGACCCCACACTTACTTTTTGGTCACTGTGATGATGGGGGTTTGGTCCCCATTGCCACAATGTTCAAAATGTGCTTCAGCTATGGACCCCACACTTACATTTTTGTCACTGTGATGATGGGGGTTTGGTCCCCATTGCCACAATGTTCAAAATGTGCTTCAGCTATGGACCCCACACTTACATTTTGGTCACTGTGATGATGGGGGTTTGGACCCCATTGCCACAATGTTCAAAATGTGCTTCAGCTATGGACCCCACACTTACATTTTGGTCACTGTGATGATGGGGGTTTGGACCCCATTGCCACAATGGTCATGGCCTGCTTGCATTGTGGGTGCCACACACATATATGTGTGGCACATGTGCTAGGGGGTCACATTGTATGTTCAAAGTCATGTTCGGTGTTGTAGGCATTTGACACAGTCTACACACGCTTGTCATGGTGTTGGGGGGATGTCTCCTTCTTGCATTCCCTAGGTTGTGGTGTGCTGGTTGTGTCATGCATTGTCCATCCTATGAGTGGGGGTGGTAGTAGTGGTAGGCATCCTGCCCCCCTGGCTAAGGGTGGTAGTAGTGGTAGGCATCCTGCCCCCTGGGTAAGGGTGGTAGTAGTGGTAGGCATCCTGCCCCCTGGCTAAGGGTGGTAGTAGTGGTAGGCATCCTGCCCCCCTGGGTGAGGGTGGTAGTAGTGGTAGGCATCCTGCCCCCCTGGCTAAGGGTGGTGGTAGGCATCCAGCCCCCTGGGTGAGGGTGGTAGTAGTGGTAGGCATCCTGCCCCCCTGGCTAAGGGTGGTGGTAGGCATCCAGCCCCCTGGGTGAGGGTGGTAGTAGTGGTAGGCATCCTGCCCCCCTGGGTAAGGGTGGTAGTAGTGGTAGGCATCCTGCCCCCCTGGCTAAGGGTGGTAGTAGTGGTAGGCATCCTGCCCCCCTGGCTAAGGGTGGTAGTAGTGGTAGGCATCCTGCCCCCCTGGGTGAGGGTGGTAGTAGTGGTAGGCATCCTGCCCCCCTGGGTGAGGGTGGTAGTAGTGGTAGGCATCCTGCCCCCCTGGCTAAGGGTGGTAGTAGTGGTAGGCATCCTGCACCCCCTGGGTGAGGGTGGTAGTAGTGGTAGGCATCCTGCCCCCCTGGGTGATGGTGGTAGTAGTGGTAGGCATCCTGCCCCCTGGGTGAGGGTGGTAGTAGTGGTGGGCATCCTGCCCCCCTGGGTGAGGGTGGTAGTAGTGGTGGGCATCCTGCCCCCTGGCTAAGGGTGGTAGTATTGGTAGGCATCCTGCCCCCCTGGGTGAGGGTGGTAGTAGTGGTAGGCATCCTGCCCCCTGTGTAAGGGTGGTAGTAGTGGTAGGCATCCTGCCCCCCTGGCTAAGGGTGGTGGTAGGCATCCTGCCCCCCTGGGTGAGGGTGGTAGTAGTGGTAGGCATCCTGCCCCCCTGGCTAAGGGTGGAGGTAGGCATCCAGCCCCCTGGGTGAGGGTGGTAGTAGTGGTAGGCATCCTGCCCCCCTGGCTAAGGATGGTGGTAGGCATCCAGCCCCCTGGGTGAGGGTGGTAGTAGTGGTAGGCATCCTGCCCCCCTGGCTAAGGGTGGTAGTAGTGGTAGGCATCCTGCCCCCCTGGGTAAGGGTGGTAGTAGTGGTAGGCATCCTGCCCCCTGGCTAAGGGTGGTAGTAGTGGTAGGCATCCTGCCCCCTGGCTAAGGGTGGTAGTAGTGGTAGGCATCCTGCCCCCCTGGGTGAGGGTGGTAGTAGTGGTAGGCATCCTGCCCCCTGGCTAAGGGTGGTGGTAGGCATCCAGCCCCCCTGGGTGAGGGTGGTAGTAGTGGTAGGCATCCTGCCCCCCTGGCTAAGGGTGGTAGTAGTGGTAGGCATCCTGCCCCCTGGGTAAGGGTGGTAGTAGTGGTAGGCATCCTGCCCCCCTGGCTAAGGGTGGTAGTAGTGGTAGGCATCCTGCCCCACCTGGCTAAGGGTGGTAGTAGTGGTAGGCATCCTGCCCCCCTGGGTGAGGGTGGTAGTAGTGGTAGGCATCCTGCCCCCCTGGGTGAGGGTGGTAGTAGTGGTAGGCATCCTGCCCCCCTGGGTGAGGGTGGTAGTAGTGGTAGGCATCCTGCCCCCCTGGCTAAGGGTGGTGGTAGGCATCCAGCCCCCCTGGGTGAGGGTGGTAGTAGTGGTAGGCATCCTGCCCCCCTGGCTAAGGGTGGTAGTAGTGGTAGGCATCCTGCCCCCCTGGGTAAGGGTGGTAGTAATGGTAGGCATCCTGCCCCCCTGGGTAAGGGTGGTAGTAGCGGTAGGCATCCTGCCCCCCTGGCTAAGGGTGGTAGTAGTGGTAGGCATCCTGCCCCCTGGGTGAGGGTGGTAGTAGTGGTAGGCATCCTGCCCCCCTGGCTAAGGGTGGTGGTAGGCATCCAGCCCCCTGGGTGAGGGTGGTAGTAGTGGTAGGCATCCTGCCCCCCTAGCTAAGGGTGGTGGTAGGCATCCAGCCCCCTGGGTGAGGGTGGTAGTAGTGGTAGGCATCCTGCCCCCCTGGCTAAGGGTGGTAGTAGTGGTACGCATCCTGCCCCCCTGGGTAAGGGTGGTAGTAGTGGTAGGCATCCTGCCCCCCTGGCTAAGGGTGGTAGTAGTGGTAGGGATCCTGCCCCCCTGGCTAAGGGTGGTAGTAGTGGTAGGCATCCTGCCCCCCTGGGTGAGGGTGGTAGTAGTGGTAGGCATCCTGCCCCCCTGGGTGAGGGTGGTAGTAGTGGTAGGCATCCTGCCCCCTGGGTGAGGGTGGTAGTAGTGGTAGGCATCCTTCCCCCCTGGCTAAGGGTGGTAGTAGTGGTAGGCATCCTGCCCCCCTGGGTGAGGGTGGTAGTAGTGGTGGGCATCCTGCCCCCCTGGGTGAGGGTGGTAGTAGTGGTGGGCATCCTGCCCCCTGGCTAAGGGTGGTAGTAGTGGTAGGCATCCTGCCCCCTGGGTGAGGGTGGTAGTAGTGGTAGGCATCCTGCCCCCCTGTGTAAGGGTGGTAGTAGTGGTAGGCATCCTGCCCCCTGGCAAAGGGTGGTGGTAGGCATCCTGCCCCCCTGGGTGAGGGTGGTAGTAGTGGTAGGCATCCTGCCCCCTGGCTAAGGGTGGTGGTAGGCATCCAGCCCCCTGGGTGAGGGTGGTAGTAGTGGTAGGCATCCTGCCCCCCTGGCTAAGGGTGGTGGTAGGCATCCAGCCCCCTGGGTGAGGGTGGTAGTAGTGGTAGGCATCCTGCCCCCCTGGCTAAGGGTGGTAGTAGTGGTAGGCATCCTGCCCCCTGGGTAAGGGTGGTAGTAGTGGTAGGCATCCTGCCCCCTGGCTAAGGGTGGTAGTAGTGGTAGGCATCCTGCCCCCTGGCTAAGGGTGGTAGTAGTGGTAGGCATCCTGCCCCCCTGGGTGAGGGTGGTAGTAGTGGTAGGCATCCTGCCCCCTGGCTAAGGGTGGTGGTAGGCATCCAGCCCCCCTGGGTGAGGGTGGTAGTAGTGGTAGGCATCCTGCCCCCCTGGCTAAGGGTGGTAGTAGTGGTAGGCATCCTGCCCCCTGGGTAAGGGTGGTAGTAGTGGTAGGCATCCTGCCCCCCTGGCTAAGGGTGGTAGTAGTGGTAGGCATCCTGCCCACCCTGGGTAAGGGTGGTAGTAGTGGTAGGCATCCTGCCCCCCTGGCTAAGGGTGGTAGTAGTGGTAGGCATCCTGCCCCCTGGGTGAGGGTGGTAGTAGTGGTAGGCATCCTGCCCCCCTGGCTAAGGGTGGTAGTAGTGGTAGGCATCCTGCCCCCTGGGTAAGGGTGGTAGTAGTGGTAGGCATCCTGCCCCCCTGGCTAAGGGTGGTAGTAGTGGTAGGCATATTGCCCCCCTGGGTGAGGGTGGTAGTAGTGGTAGGCATCCTGCCCCCCTGGCTAAGGGTGGTGGTGAGGCATCCAGCCCCCCTGGGTGAGGGTGGTAGTAGTGGTAGGCATCCTGCCCCCCTGGCTAAGGGTGGTGGTAGGCATCCAGCCCCCTGGGTGAGGGTGGTAGTAGTGGTAGGCATCCTGCCCCCTGGCTAAGGGTGGTAGTAGTGGTAGGCATCCTGCCCCCTGGGTAAGGGTGGTAGTAGTGGTAGGCATCCTGCCCCCCTGGCTAAGGGTGGTAGTAGTGGTAGGCATCCTGCCCCCCTGGCTGAGGGTGGTAGTAGTGGTAGGCATCCTGCCCCCCTGGGTGAGGGTGGTAGTAGTGGTAGGCATCCTGCCCCCCTGGGTGAGGGTGGTAGTAGTGGTAGGCATCCTGCCCCCCTGGGTAAGGGTGGTAGTAGTGGTAGGCATCCTGCCCCCTGGGTGAGGGTGGTAGTAGTGGTAGGCATCCTGCCCCCCTGGCTAAGGGTGGTAGTAGTGGTAGGCATCCTGCCCCCCTGGGTAAGGGTGGTAGTAGTGGTAGGCATCCTGCCCCCCTGGCTAAGGGTGGTAGTAGTGGTAGGCATATTGCCCCCCTGGGTGAGGGTGGTAGTAGTGGTAGGCATCCTGCCCCCCTGGCTAAGGGTGGTGGTAGGCATCCAGCCCCCCTGGGTGAGGGTGGTAGTAGTGGTAGGCATCCTGCCCCCCTGGCTAAGGGTGGTGGTAGGCATCCAGCCCCCTGGGTGAGGGTGGTAGTAGTGGTAGGCATCCTGCCCCCTGGCTAAGGGTGGTAGTAGTGGTAGGCATCCTGCCCCCCTGGGTAAGGGTGGTAGTAGTGGTAGGCATCCTGCCCCCCTGGCTAAGGGTGGTAGTAGTGGTAGGCATCCTGCCCCCCTGGCTGAGGGTGGTAGTAGTGGTAGGCATCCTGCCCCCCTGGGTGAGGGTGGTAGTAGTGGTAGGCATCCTGCCCCCCTGGGTGAGGGTGGTAGTAGTGGTAGGCATCCTGCCCCCCTGGGTAAGGGTGGTAGTAGTGGTAGGCATCCTGCCCCCCTGGGTGAGGGTGGTAGTAGTGGTAGGCATCCTGCCCCCCTGGGTGATGGTGGTAGTAGTGGTAGGCATCCTGCCCCCCTGGGTGAGGGTGGTAGTAGTGGTGGGCATCCTGCCCCCCCTGGGTGAGGGTGGTAGTAGTGGTGGGCATCCTGCCCCCCTGGCTAAGGGTGGTAGTAGTGGTAGGCATCCTGCCCCCCCTGGGTGAGGGTGGTAGTAGTGGTAGGCATCCTGCCCCTCCTGTGTAAGGGTGGTAGTAGTGGTAGGCATCCTGCCCCCCTGGCTAAGGGTGGTGGTAGGCATCCTGCCCCCCTGGGTGAGGGTGGTAGTAGTGGTAGGCATCCTGCCCCCTGGCTAAGGGTGGTGGTAGGCATCCAGCCCCCCTGGGTGAGGGTGGTAGTAGTGGTAGGCATCCTGCCCCCCTGGCTAAGGGTGGTGGTAGGCATCCAGCCCCCCTGGGTGAGGGTGGTAGTAGTGGTAGGCATCCTGCCCCCCTGGCTAAGGGTGGTAGTAGTGGTAGGCATCCTGCCCCCCCTGGGTAAGGGTGGTAGTAGTGGTAGGCATCCTGCCCCCCCTGGGTGAGGGTGGTAGTCGTGGTAGGCATCCTGCCCCCCCTGGCTAAGGGTGGTGGTAGGCATCCAGCCCCCCCTGGGTGAGGGTGGTAGTAGTGGTAGGCATCCTGCCCCCCCTGGCTAAGGGTGGTAGTAGTGGTAGGGATCCTGCCCCCTGGCTAAGGGTGGTAGTAGTGGTAGGCATCCTGCCCCCCTGGGTGAGGGTGGTAGTAGTGGTAGGCATCCTGCCCCCCTGGGTGAGGGTGGTAGTAGTGGTAGGCATCCTTCCCCCCTGGCTAAGGGTGGTAGTAGTGGTAGGCATCCTGCCCCCCTGGGTAAGGGTGGTAGTAGTGGTAGGCATCCTGCCCCCTGGGTGATGGTGGTAGTAGTGGTAGGCATCCTGCCCCCCTGGGTGAGGGTGGTAGTAGTGGTGGGCATCCTGCCCCCCTGGGTGAGGGTGGTAGTAGTGGTGGGCATCCTGCCCCCTGGCTAAGGGTGGTAGTAGTGGTAGGCATCCAGCCCCCCTGGGTGAGGGTGGTAGTAGTGGTAGGCATCCTGCCCCCCTGGCTAAGGGTGGTAGTAGTGGTAGGCATCCTGCCCCCTGTGTAAGGGTGGTAGTAGTGGTAGGCATCCTGCCCCCCTGGCTAAGGGTGGTAGTAGTGGTAGGCATCCTGCCCCCCCTGGCTGAGGGTGGTTGTGGTGGTAGGCATCATGCCACCTCTGGGTGAGGGTGGTAGTGGTGGTAGGCATCATGCCACCCCTGGGTAGGGGTGGTGGTGCGCATTCAGGCCCCTGTGTGCATATGTGGCATTGGTGATGGGCATCCCGCCCCTATGGTGCTGCTGTTGCTGGTGTAAGTATATTCAGCATCCCCGTGTGTGTGTGTGATGTGTCGTGTACGTGTTGTATGTGTTTTGTGGTTGGTGTCTGGCTTACCTTCTGCGCCGTACGCGTCCGTGCCTGTTCCGGTAGTAAATGTAGAATATTGGTATGATCGGGACGAAGGGATTCATGGTTGGTTCGTGTCGTTCGTCCTTCTCGTTGCTTCGCGTCGTCCTCGTCGCTTCGCCTCGTCCTCGTCGCTTCGCGTCGTCCTCGTCGCTGCCGTGTTCGTCTCGTAGCCGTGGATTGTGTTGTGGCGCGAATCGGAGCTTATGTGCGCCTCTCCCGGATGCTTTGACGTGCCGTGCGTAGCGACGGGTTCGGCGCATACGGAAAGCGCATCGTACTTGTCCGGCCGGACGGGGCTGCATTTTTCCTTCCGTGCGACTCGATTCGGCGTTTCCGGATTCGCCTCGGTCGGAGAACAGGACCTGGTTTGGGTGAGTACGGCTCGGCCGGATTTTTTGCTGTTGTGCGCATCGTACTTGCTCGTTCGGTGTGCTGTACGGATCGGTCGGGAAACAGGCTTTCGCATGGCTTTTTTCCCGACCGAATGGTATTGGGTGCGCCTCCGACCGAGATTGGAATCGGCCCCTGAGTGTCACAGAGTAGAGTGGTATGTCGTTGAGAGGAGTGGCATGTGGTAGACTGTAGTGACATGTTGTGCAGTGGAGTGGTGTGTTGTAGAGTTCAGTGGCATGGAGTGTCATTGAGTAGACTGGACAGTCATAGAGTGGACTGGACAATCATATAGTGTAGTGGGGTGACATAGAGTAGACTGACATGTCATAGAGTGGAGTAGCGTGTTGTATAGTGGAGTTGAGTGTTGTAGAGTATTGTTTAAAGAGAAGTAGTGCAAAAATAGCTGAACTGATGTAGAAGAAATAAGTCAGAAATATAAATTATGTGCTGTAAAGGGTCCTTTTTTGTATTAGATTTAAATTGGTTGTGTAGTTTTAAATTTACAGGGCATGATTCACAAAGGTATACTTACACTTTTGTGTAAGTTAACGATTGTTTGCTATTCACAAAGTTATTTTATGTGTAGAATATTCAAGACTGCGAAGTCTCCACACATAAAAAGCTAGGACAGTCCTATCACTTTATGTGCACCGACTAAACAGTTAAAAACATTATACCATTAAAATGCCTTTGCGAAGAGCAAACAAAGGTAACCTTCCAGGAAAGTGTAAGTTTACCATTGCGAATCATGCCCATAAGGCACAAAAGTGTAGTGATATATTAGGGCGTGGTATACCTTTGTACGCCTGTGTAATTTTGCAGTGTACCGTGGTACATGCCGATAAAAAAACAGTATATTATTGGCTAATGACTACCCTTGCAAAAGTAATAGGCAGCTATATTATTTTGGTCAGACTTTGCTGTGTTCTTGCTTTTAAGTGTAAATATAGTGTCCTAGTGTTTTATAAGTGTATAGGATGGAATGATTCCGTTTATATAAGTGTGGAAAGGTAAGTAAAACTTGTTTTTATTAGTTTATATATATTTTTAAAAAGCTTGCGGAGTACTGCTGTACTACTATATTGTTTAGACCGCACTTTGTCTGGGTTTCAATTGTAAATATAGTGTAGTACAGTGTTATTTTATATTTTCTAGTATGTTTTTTTTTCTTTTCACGTACAGTGTACAATACTATGGGGGCTGATTACGATGGCGGGCGGAGGCACATCCGCTGTGCTGGCGGTAAATGCCCTTTTCTGCACTCTATCGGCGGTCTTTGCATCCGCCGTATTATGATGGGCATAGATAGCCCATTTCCTGTCCGCTGCGGTGTTCCGGGTTCCGCCTAAAATCTCCGTCTGCACCGGTAGCAGACGGAGCCAAACGAGAGGTACCGCCGTGCGGAATGCGGTCACGACCGCCGGTCAAATCACGATGCCTCAAACAGCTCACCACACTGCTGCGGAGAATCCGGCCATTCGAGGATGGCGGTGGCAATACTGCGGATAGCTCCATGTGTTCCAGTCCGCTGGGGAAACGGCGGTCTTTGGCCTTTCCGCAGCAAATCCGACCGCCGTGGATGGATTTTCAGCTTTTCCGGCGCTGAATCCTGGAATCCGAACGCAGCGGTAGGGTGTTTCTGGCGGTGCATCCTAATCTGGCCGGCGGTTTTGCCGCAGTACCTGCGGGTGGAAATTTCCCACTAGCACGGCGGTCGGAATGCTTTTCCGCCCGCCATCATAATCAGCCCCTATGTTTCAACTTAAAACCCAGAACGCAGAGTCAATGTAGTCTAAACAATATTTTTCCCTTCCAAAATCAAAAGTGTGAAATATATTTAAGACCACACTAACACCGTATCCGATCTGGATAAGATCTGGATAAGATTCCTGATAACTAATAGAGGATACATCTCTTCTTGGAACAACAATATACAGTGAAAGCCTTGATGGTTTTAATATTATCGATTATTCGGACTTGAAGTGCCCACATTCAAAATTGGCATAATAAGAGGCACAAAATGGTCATTTCTTTCATCGTACTTACAGAGGCATAGAATTGTCTTCTTCATCAAGGATATCTTTGAGGAGTGTTAAATATACAGCTGATAGAGCTTTTGACACTCGAGAGTGAAGCCGAAATGGGAGACTAATCAATCCTCATATTGGACTATGATAAAATTTGACTGCAGCTAAAATTGGGTGTTGTCCCTGATCTTTTGACAGATTCATATTTTCGTATGGGAGATATTAATTTTCGTCCTGAGGAAGGTGGTGTTTTAAGCAACAATATCCACCGAAACGCGTTGACGCAATTTTGGAAAGGCGTACTGTAGATTGTGTGGACATTTGTTTTTGTTGTTGTGAAGAATGTTATATATATGAAATATACATCAAACAAGTGATCTTGGTCTAATGGATTAGCCTTTAGTAATGATTAGAAACTATCTTTCTTGCTGTTTCTCCCTTCAATCTTTTTTTCTGTCATATATGTTTTTATTCTGTTTTATTTCATGTTTTTAATAAATTCTGTATGTACATGATATTGCACAAAATAACATTTTTGATATATCTTTCAGATAAATTGAATAAAATATTTTTATAAATATAGGCACTTGGCTTTTGATGGTTGTGTTGTTATGTTTTGGTGATAAGAGTGCTGCAAGAGTGTGTGTTTGTGGATGTATTAAGTCACCCAAAGGGGATTTTATTTTTGACTACGAAATATAGTGTAATACAGTGGTTTTTTATTTATTTTTACCTGTTTTTTGTAAGTTTTTAAGTACACTGTACCACACTATATTTCCCCTTCAAACACAGAACACAGACTTGGGGGTCTATTAGTATAGCGGGCGGCTCGCCACCGCCCGTATGGCAATGGCGATCCACCCTCGATTTCCCACCGCCCGCCCGCGATTTCCCCCGCCACATTACGATGGCGGGGGGGACAGGCGACTGGGCGGAAAAGGGCACCAATATAGTGGCAGTGTCTGCAAGACACCGCCATCCATATTAGGATGGTGGCGGAGATCAGCTTTTCCGTGGCGGCGTTGCCGCCATGGAAAGGCATGCGGTCTTTGCTTCTGGGGGCCCGTTGCGGGCCCCCAGGGTGGTGGTGGGTGCACATGGGGGGTACCTAGGATACCCCCCTGCATTTGCATGCAGAAGGTGGCAGGCACCGCGCGGTGCCTGTCACGTTGTGCATGCAAATGCTTGACATGCATTTCTGACATTGCGGTGGGTGCTGCTGACAGCACCACCCGCCACAATGTTGGGAATGCGGGATGCGCCCGCCAGTGTGGCGGGGGCATCCTAATGCGTACGGCGGGACCGCGGCACCTATGGCGGGTGGTCCCTCTAGCTGTTGCGGTGGCGGGCAGACTTTGTCCGCCCGCCATCGTAATAGGGCCCTTAGTGTGAAAACTTACTGTTGTTTATATAGTTTTTTACATATTTTATTATTTTTTCATTTTTGCAAGTAATTCAGTAATTTCTAGGTAGTACTGTGATACACAGTATTTTTTAATTAAATATGCAAAGAAATGAGAAAACACTATAGCACACTATATTTGGAAATTTTTGTGTAGTAAAGTGCACTTTTGATTTTTATTACATATAGGTAGTACCGCAGTACTCTGTGAACTTTTTTTCAAAGATACAGAAAAATATAAATAATTTTTTCTACCTATTTTCATTGTAATAAAGTGGTAATAGGTAGGGAAAAAATATAAAACCTACTACTTACCTATATCTAAGGCCCTAACCCAGAACACAGCCTAAGGGGTCGATTCCGATGTCGGACGGACTCAGGTCCGTCCGACATCGTCCAGGAGCCGTAACCGACCGACCTGCTGTCGTCGGTTACGGCCCTGCAAGTGCGATGCGACCGAACCCTGTTCGGTCGCACTCGTATACTTCACAATGGGAGCATGCATTCCGGGAGGAATGCATGCTTGCATTGTGAAAAGCAGAGGTGCAGTTCATCCCTGCACCCTGTGGCCGGCACCCCAAGGTGCCTGCCACCGGGTGCAGGGATCAACAGAGGGGCACCATAGGTGTCCCCAGGCTGCCATTCGGCGGCCTCGCACCCATGGGGGCCCTACTGGGGGCCCCCAAAGACAGTTACCGACTGCCTTTTCGTGCCGGAAAGACCGGCACGAAAAGGCAGTGAAATACTGCCATCGTACTCCCTCGGTCGTGAAAAGGCGGCCGGGGAGTACTGAAGGATTTCCAGACGGCGGTCGGGCTCTCCGAGCCCGTCGTAAGCCATCCGGAAATCCGAGTCGGATTCCTTTCCGACTGAGCCCATCGGAATGGCTCGGTCGGAAAGGAATCCGGCCGGCATGTTCCGATTCGGTCGGAAGGGCTCCGACCATCGTTCGGTGCCTTTCCGGCCGAAATCGGAATCGGCCCCTAAGTGTTGTAAAAGCACCATGGCTGCCTTCAAAGGCAGTCATTAACCAATCATATATTTCCTTGTCATTGGAAATTACCACAAAATATATTGTGGCCTGAGATATTATTACGTTTTAGTGTCTTGTAAGTTTAAAAATACTTACCCTACTTACCTTTACTACCAAGAAGAATCATCTAGACACCAAATGCTTGCCAAATTACATTGAAATCCGACTGCACGTTTTCCCACTACACATGAGTGCAAAGTCTATGGAAAATGCATTGGTGAAAAAACATGTTTTGTGTTTCCTTTTTTCTTTGTACCCCCTTAATGAATCACCATGGAAATTTGCATTGTCTGACAATGTAGAAAAAGCAATAGGTCTAAAAGGTTTTGTGGAGAATAAACTCGTCAGTCACCAACATGGACAATCTAATTCTAAAAAAAGTGTTAAAATGCCTGAATAATACATGCTATTGTTATACTGTGACTTTCATTCAACACAAAAAGTGTAGTATACAGTCTGCAGTCCCTTTATAATCATATTAATCATCATGTATGCAGTCACAAGCTATGTAAAAATTCAAAGAGAAGACGGCTGCCAAAAATCACAGACATTCAATTGCAGTAGTGTCTGCTATGGAGCAGTAGTGGTGTTAGGGAACAGGGGGGTTTAATTAAAAAAAATTACTTACCTGCTCTGTCAGCAGCCAATTCTCAGTCTTCTTCGATCCAGCAGGAAGCAATTCCCTAGCCAATCACGATGCTGCTGTCACCATACTATTCTAAACTCCAGCGCCCCCCTACAGCAAGTAGTTGCAATGACGTGCGCTGTAATGGTACACGTGGTAACAACGCGGTCATTGTACTGACCGCGTTGAAAAGGCATACGTTGTAAACGCATGCGTTATAACATCATATATTCCCGTTTCGGTATTAGTAAGGGGCGTGTTCAGGGCATCCCTTCCCAATACCAAATCACAGCTGTATGTAGAAATGTTTTGTGACCGAAATGCAGTTGCAAAACATTCACATTTTACCACCTACTTCAAGTAGATAGTAACCCATTCGCAATTGGGAAAGGGGTACCTAAGGGACCCCTTTCCCTTTATGAATGGTAGCGAAAACGTTTTTCAGAGTAGGCAGCGGTCCCACGGATCACTGCCTACTCTTAAAAAATTAAAAGAATACTTTTCATTTTTCTTTTTTTAAATGGACTGCATTTAAAAAAAGACTGCTTTATTTAAAAGCAACCACAGACATGGTGGTCTGCTATCCCCAGCAGGCAGGGCCGGACTGGCCATAGCGAACACCGGGCATTTTACAAGTGAGCTGGAATGGTGGGGGCCTTGTTTGGGGTCATGGGTGCCGGTTTTATTACAAGGGACTGGTTTTGCCGCAGTGCTGCACTATCGCCCTTCCTGTAACAAAAACAGCAGCGGTGCAGTGCGAGTGGTACCGCCCTCGGGGCGGTCGAGCTGCTTACCAGGACTGGTTTCTGTTCCTAGTCCGGCCGTGCCAGCAGGCCACCATCCCTGTGATTTTTCTGTTTCTTAATGGGTTGCAAATTGTGACCTACCTCATGAATATTAATGAGGTAGGATGATTTGCGACCCTTTAAGAAATGTTAAATGAAATTCATGAAGTTTCATACATTCAAATAGGGATTACCTAATTGCAATTCGCAGAGAATCACAACTAGTTAATCGCTATGTCTAATAGTGATACATGCGGCCCTAAGTCTTAATTACTAGTTATCTGTAAAGGTTTGGCAATGCAAGCCTGCTTAAGAGGCTTTAACATATAAGAGGAATTTGAGGAGTAAGTGTGGGTGACGTTGTAAAAGGGAAGGAAATCGTGATTATTTAGTCAAGGTTGATGTCGAAAGTAGGGAAATGGAATAGAAACATATTTTGCACACTTGGGGGCATATTTACAATCCCTTTGCGCCGCCAGTACGCTGCTTTTTCCTAGTGACGCACTGGCGTTGCAAGGGGCTCGTAAATAAGCTCCTTGGTTTGATGTACATATTCTGGGGCAGATTTACAAGCCCCGTACATCACTTTTACGCTGCTGTTGCGTCACTTTTGTGACGCAACAGCAGCGTAAAAAATGCGGCAAATTTACAACGTGACGCATCTAGGGAGATGCGTCACGTTGTAAAGCCCTGCGTGACATTATACCTGCGTCAGGTGTAATGTATGCCGCACTGATTGAACAGTGTGGAGTGAAGGTGGTCTCGTACGCTGACGACACTCAGCTTGTGTTCTCTTTTAAAGAACACATAGAGGTAGCCTTCATGAATTTCAAACTATGTCTACGAATAATCTTGGCATGGATGACAAATAATTGCATGAAGCTGAATACTGATAAAACAGAGGTACTGTTTTTTAACCAATCGTCTCCTCCCTCGTCTGAACTCTGGTGGTCGGCTGAGCTTAACCCCCCTCCTAGCCCGGTGCACTCTGCTAGGAACCTGGGCTTTAGGTTTGATTCTAGTTTATCGGGTAGTGCCCAAATTTGCAAAGTCTCTTCCGCATGTTTCTGGAAATTAAAAAGTTTACGAAAATTCCTGCATTTATTGCCAATGAACTGCAGGAAAAATGTGGTCCATGCGCTTGTTACCTCCCAATTGGACTACGCAAATAGTCTCTACCTGGGGCTCCCAGATTACCTGCTGAGAAAACTGCAGATTATACAAAATGCTGCAGCCAGGCTGATCAGAAACGTGCCTCTTCGCCACCACATCTCTCCCCACCTGCGAAGCCTTCATTGGCTCCCGGTCAAGAGACGGGTCGAGTTTAAGGCACTGTTACTGGCTTTCAGATCCATTAGAGATTCTGGCCCTCAATATCTGAAGCACAGACTTCGGAGATATCATCAATCAAGATCTCTGAGGTCAAACCATCAGGACCTAATGGTGACCCCACGCTTCAAAAAGGCCAGGATGGGGGGTCGCGCTTTTGCTGTGAAAACAGCCTCTCTGTGGAACTCTATGCCAGTCCACCTTCGAAAGGCGAACTCAGAGCCCCTGTTTAGAAAGGCCTTGAAAACCTGGCTTTTCAGCCTAACCTAGAACACTGCATAATTCTTCAGCTCCTGCACGCAATCTGTACTTATCGCTAGCGCCGGGACACTTCCGTTGGAGGTAGCCGAGCGCTCTATAAAATACATTAATAATAATAATAATAGTAGGCGTTCCCACGCAGGAAAGCCTCGTAAAAGTGGCGCAGTGAAATCTACAAGATTTCACTGCGTGACTTTTAGGACGCCACTGCATCAAGACCTTACGCTGAGTGACGCAGTGTATTGGGAATAGGCCGCAACACGCATTGCTGGATTTGCGTCTTGCTTGCGACATGACTCCAACAATGCATGACTTTTCCCCCAACAGATGCGTCAGAATTTCTGACGCATCTGTCAATCCTTGCGCCCTAGTGTGCTGTATTGTAAATACGGCGCATCTATAGTGGCGCAAGGGTTTTTCACGCAGGCGCAGGGAAACTGACGCATCTATAGAGATGCGTCAGTTTCTTGTAAATCTGCCCCTCTTTGCGTAGTGGTTTTAGACGTAGGTTTTCTTCTTCTGTTAATACCACGTAATTAGATTTGTATCTTATGACAATAATAACTTGTCGACCTTTGGGTTGAATGGGTTCTTGAATAGGACCTAGAGTGGTAATGTACATATGGACGTAACTTTTATATGGATATCGTTTTCATAAATCAGACAAATGGTTCGTCATTATTCTAGTAGATATTGCACTACTTCTGTGATCAAAGAAGTTACTCCAGCTTCAAGCAGGCATTATCACCACCATTATTTTAAACCACTGAAAAATTGGGTTTCAAAACGCTGAGTCCCCCTCTGCTGCCCCCAAGCTCTGAAGGTTAGGTTTTGCTTGAATTCTTTCACCTAAGGTTGTCAGCCGACTGCGAATGCAAAGCAAAGGTGAGAAGTTTAGTTTTTTTCTAAAATCGAGTATTGAAAACCTGCTCGATCTATATGTAGCTTAAGACAATGTATCATATATTCCGTTCACTGGCTCATTAAAGAGTAAAAGCATGGCTACTGTTATGGAATAAATATGACAAAACGCAAAGTTCTCTATTGTTCAAACGCCTTTATTTGCAAATGAGCTGCTTTAAGAATTCAAATAATTTAACATGGTCTCACATTAAAATACAGTGAATGAACTACTAAATAAAGTAGTATGCATACAGCATCTTTGCAAAGCAGAAGTAAAATACTTTCATCTACAAATAATGATATTACGTATACTATCAACTCTATGCGTGATTTATATGGAGGCAACATGTCCCTGGAGCCGCTGGTTGCGTCTCTGGATGCAAAAAGAGAATAGTAGGGACTTTACAAACACGTGGCTGACCTTGCATGTTCAAAGAATGATACCTACGGGGACAGTGAAATGAAGTGTAATATGAGCAGAATCAATGGGTAACCATGAAGTGAACCATGAAGTGAAATAAGAAGTCTGAGAAGTGAAGATTAAACCCTGGTCCTGTGCAATGAGCATTAAACGACTCCTCTGAAGTTTAGTGACTCGCACATTGATAGTATGTTAACTGCATTGCTGCTTCAAAGCGCTTTAAAGCAACTGTGGACAGAGGCTAGCAGATGTAGAGTACATTTATATTGATTGGAAAGGTGGCGGGGGAGAGCTTTGTAGGGCTAACCTGCCTATTCAAGGTAGAAGGGAAACTCCGGGTTGACTCATAGGGCTGTTGGTCTGACTGTCCCTCCTCAGTCCAGCCAGTCCAGAAAAGTCCCTTTCGGTGCAGCACACAATTGTCTTATAAAAATATTCATAAATTTCGGATAAATAAGAATAACCCTTATTGTTGCTTTAGAGCAAGAAGAGATGGTATTCATGGGGGACTAGGCCCTTGAAGGTACTCATTGACTTGGTTGCAGAATTGAGTTGTGCATATTTAAAAAGTAGTGGGTGCCTGCGAAGGCAGCTGAGTCTATGCTGCTGGGTGAAAGATGCCAGAATAGGTGCTAGTGGGTGCGTAGGGTTGGTAGGTGGAGGGAGGCAAAATAGTCAAATCTCTGGATTGTTATGCTAATATTTGAACTGACAGAACATAGGGGGATATTCACAAGGCAATATCGCCGCGTTAGCGGCACTTTTCTGCCGCTAAAGCGGCGATATTTTTATTGCACTATTCACAAGCTGTCGCTAACAGCCGTTAGCGACAGATTTTAGGTGAAAACTACCATTTTAAAGATCGCGATTTCTGTTAGCGATAATTATCGCTAATTACATGCAAGGGAGGCGTTCCCGTGCAAATTCTGCTGTTAACCCAACAGCTCCATATTCACAAGGGGATTCCTTAGTCCAGAGGACCAAAACAAGTGGCTCTAACTGCAACTAGAGGCAGTTTTTTAAGACCAGAAAATATCTGGTCTTAAAATGGAGATAACCATTGGGGCCTTATTTCTGCATGTTTTGTTGCTGGACCGCACTGCAAACAATGTTGCTGCGCTGCTACAAAATTACAGGGCAGGACTGCGCACCATCAATAAGATAGTGCGTATTCCTGGGCCTCACCCATGAAAAGTGTTGCAGCGCTGCAACAAGACAGCATTGCAACACTTTTCACTATCCCCTTCTTGCAACACCATGGATGCGCTGTATTCACTGGACAGCGCTCCATGATGCAAGTAATGACAGATACGTCTGGAATCCTGACGCATCTGTCTGCGCTAAAGTCACGCATTGCTGCAGTTGTGTCATAACCATGACGCAACTCCAACAATGCATGGGGCCAGCCTATCCCTGTGGCACTGTGTCACCCTAATGCCTGCCATCAGGCAGGCGGAAGGTACTGATGCAGTGCCGTTAATGAGGGGTGCCCGAATGTCGGCGCTGTTGGAGAACCATCGGTGGCGGTTGCGCGCAGTGGTGTCATCGGTTGGAAGCAGTGGTGGAGTGTTGGTGCAGAGAGGATTGACGAGACGTCCTTCGGTAGCCTTGATCCAGCTGCGAGGGGTTGCGATGATGGCAGTGGCGTCCGGAGGGCAAGGTGAAGATGTGATGTATCCAATGATGGTCGGTCCAGGAGAGTCCGGTGTTGTGGCTGAAGTCGAAGCTCCTGCTGGCGGAGGTGATGTGCTTGACCGTGTGTCCTGCTATGTGGCCTGTTGAGGTGAGTTGCTGCTTGCGTCTGATGTTGGGGACCTTCCCCAGAAGGCAGTGGTGTTCTGTTCACTGGGGTTGTCCAGGTGGAACTTGAGATAACCGAGTAGGATGTCATCGGTGGATGGGAGACCCTGGGGTGCAATGAGGTCAACAATGGTATTTTTGAATGGGGGCAAGGGCCTGCACATGAGGGTGCCGAAGTGGATGTGCATGGGCTTGGTCCGGATCTGGGAGTTGAGGTGGTCCATGTTCACCCTTGGGTCATTAGAGTGCGTGGTCAGTCGGAGTGTGCCTCTGTAGCTGATGGCAATGCCTTGTCCTTGAAGGTCGGGCTGCTCCTTGCGGGTGATACTGCAGCCGTTAGTGATGGCGATGGCGATGTCCGGTCCGGAGCAGAGGTTGTTCCTGGCAGGCGAGGTGGCGTCCAGGGTTGATGGCGAGGAGGGTGCTGGCGTCGTAGCGTTGGAGTGTCCAAGAGGAAGGCTCTTTAGTGCTGAGCGCGGTCCAGGGGCAGATGGACACAGACGAGCTAGCCTATGGTTTGCCTTTGGCATGGGAGACATCCAGTACAACGCAGGCAGTACATCATTAACTACGCAACTCCGACAACGCAGGTGCCTTTACATCGCATTTGAGTACAACACATTGTGAGGTCAGTAATGGGGTAATTTTAAGTATTTTGTGTGGGTATGTGTTTCGGATGTCGGATCTGAAATTTGGGGTGTGATTTGGGGTAAAATATGAAATTTGGGGTGTGATTTGGGGTAAAATATGAAATTTGGGGTGTGATTTGAGGTAAAATATTAAATTTGGGGTGTGATTTGGGGTAAAATATGAAATATGGGGTGTGCATTTGGGTCGATTTTGATTTTTGGGTGTGTATTGGGGCCTCAAAAAGGAATTCCTGGGTTCACGTTTGGGTTTGGAGTGCAAAGGTTAGTTTAGGGTTGCACTCACTGGAGTGGGAATAGTGATGTTCATGTCTCTGCAATGCAACGCCTAACCTACTGTTGCAATGTGCCCAGTATTAGTATGCATTGGAATGGAATGCAATGTCATGTAATGTGTTGTAACTACGTATGTGCCTATGGCACACGAGTGTTAGTCCCGCTGTGCATGTGCGCACAGCGGCCACCATTGAGAAGTGCTGGGGGGGGTGTGCTGGACAGCTGAGAGGTGGGAAACGCCGGAAAGAATACTGGATGTTGCCTGGACGCGGGGATGTGTGTGTGAGCGGGTGTCATAAATATTGTAATGAGGGAAGTCTTACCTCGAAACCGGGCACCGTGTCTTCATAGATCCTGCTACCCTGCGTCTGCTTCCAGGAACAGGAATTCAGCAGCCAGGCTCCCTACCCTGAGTCAATCACAACGATGCGAAGCGGCAGTGTGATTGCTAATTTGCAACGGGACAAGTCATGGAGCCTGAGGCCGGAGGGGTGGGCATTTTCACCATGCAGGCTGTAATGCAGCCTGCATTGAGAACAGGGAAGTGCCCGTGACTGCTTTGTGCGGCCTGAGTGGGCCGACCAAACAGTCAGTGCGCACTTGAGTGGGCATGCCACTCCACCCCTCGACACGAGCATATGACCCAGCACCTACGAGACCTACACTGGCTCCCCATCGAGAAGAGAGTAGCATTCAAGCTACTCACCCACTCCTACAAATCCCTAAACAACCTCGGACCAAAATACCTCAACAAAGGAAGAGTCTCATTCCACGTACCCAAGAGGAACCTCCACTCCGCCGAACTGGCCCTGGCAGAGACCCCACGCATCCGCAGAACCAGAGCAGGTGGAGGGCCTTCTACCTCGCAGCTAAGACCTGGAACGCGCTCACAGTCAACATCAGACGCTAACCCACCGTGCACACCTTCAGGAAGTGCCTCAAGACTTGGCTCTTCAAATGACTCGGAGCTGAACCCACACCCTCCCCAGCGCCTTGAGACCCTCACGGGTGAGTAGAGCGCTCTATAAACCCCTGATTGATCGATTGATTGATGGACATTTACACCATGGCGCAATCCACTGCACTCTCACAACATCTGTGAATCAGCCAGCAGGAGCCTCAGTGTACCAACGAAATACCAGCAGGGCCAAGAGAGACGCACAATGTGGCAGAGTGTATGGACACCATACTGTCATGGCCAAAAGATAACCGCTATATGCCAGAGTGTACCAACAGGGCCAAGAGAGACGCACAATGTGCCAGAGTGTGCCAACACCATACGGGCAACCCCTACAGATGACCACAATGTGGCACCCTGTCATGGCAAAGAGGCAGCTACAATGCACCTGAATGTGCCTGCACCTTATTGGCATGGCCAGAAAACAGACACAATGGGGTCGATTCCGATTCGGGCCGGAAATTTCTCCGACCGAGCCGGACCCGGAGAGATTTCCGACCGAATCGGACCCGTGCAGTCCGACCGAACGAGTACGATGCGTCCGTATGTTATCGGACTCGAGTCGGTCGGACTCCCATTGATGTCAATGGGAGCCGGTCGTACAACGCGTACGCGGGCTCCCATTGACTCAATGGGTGCGAGTCGGACAAGGGCGCCCCTACAGCGGGTACGCGGCGAAGCGGTTCGCGCCGTACACGCACAGGTAGGGGGACCCATGGGTCCCCCCTGTGTGCGACTCGCGCGGCTACGCGTACAGGGGGTCCGACACGGACCCCCAAAGTACGGCTCCGACAGCTCTTACGAGCCGGAGTGCGCGGCTCGGTCGGACTGCTCGCGGCGCGCATCGTACTTACCCGGCCGGGAAACGTCTCCATTGCGCGGTGCGAGTCGAGTCCGAGCGAGTCGGTCGGAGCGGTCGGGACGCCCGGACGAGTCGGTCGGCGATTTCGCATCGTACTCGCTCGGCCGGACCCGCGTACGGTTCGGTCGGGAAACAGGGCTCCGAATCGGATCCGGTAAAGCCGAATCCGATTCGGAGCCCTACCGGCCGAGATCGGAATCGGCCCCAATGTGCCACAATGTAAGTATACACGATTGACACTGCCAGGATGTCCTGGCAGTGTGAAAGAATGTAATTATACCAGCATACTTAAAATACCGCCATGATGGCCGGGATAATTTGTCCTCTTCCGTGATTGTGCAGAATTGCCAAAGACTGTGACCAACAAAATCCAAAATGCTGGTAATTCACAGAGAAATCTGTGGCCAAAGTTTGCCACCTTGCTAGAGCTGAGACCACAGACTGTCATATGGCCTGGTTATGATCTCTGTGTAATAAGTTTGGGATCCCCCATCACTGAGCTTGGACCCCTCCATAGGCCTGCACCAGACACCCACCTTGCTGGAATGGACATGGCTGAGTCCCTACCCTGCCTGGCACCGTTGGAGGTTGTCTGGGCGCACTGCACCTGGGCCAGTAGTCTTCATGCGTGAGAACCACCCATGGCACCAGAAGCAGGGTGCTGTGGGCGCTCTCTGTCAAAGGTGCTGGACACTTTGCAGCTGCTTGGTCCCCCCTCTATCTGTTCTACCTTGTAGGCGCGGCAGGCACCTTGCCAGCGTTAACCATCTGGAAATGCCCTGCCCTCGTCGGATTCAGGGCAGCTCACTGGAATCTGATTTTGGACCGGACTTCCTGGGCGACCAGCTCAGATGCCACACAGGACTGGGATTCTGCTCTGTAACATTAGTTTGTCATGCATGTTCTTTTGTGCATCGTGGATGACGTCCTGAAGGACAATATGCATCGAAGTCAACGTGGGCACTGCATTGAAATATACGAATACGTTTGGATAGCAGGGGCAGTTTATTAGTCTGCACATGCTCATGAGTAAGGCGTTTTCATAGCTGATTAGTCTGCCCGGATATTCTTTTATTGCAGGCACCAGACATTTATATGTCTTTTTTTTAGTGAGCATGATTTGTAACTCACAAGAATGTAGATCGGCGGTGTTTTTAAAGACGTGCATAATCCCTATTTTCTAAAGGCATTTAAAATGTCAATTAAGCAGCTTTAAACGTGTTCAGTTGTATTTGTATTTGTGTCACAATATTGTGTGAGAACCCTGGGGCATTTTAACAAGGCGATAGCGCCGGGAGTGAAGATGGGACTTTTCTGGCGCTAATGGGCCGATCGCCAGGTATCGACGGCTAACGCAGGATTCACTATCGCCATCGCGCTTATTTTATCGGGAGTTTTCGCCGACGTTCCCTGGTACTATCGCCATGTAGTGTCGACTTGATAATACGCCGCTAACATGGCGATAGATTTCAGGGTTAGGCGGCGGTAACAGAACTGCCGATAACTTGCGTTGGCTATAGTTATCGCCCGTCCTTGAGAATATCCCCCATAATGTTATAGCCCTTCATTGAGTTTTGTAGCGTTTGGCCCATTTGCAGTCTGAAAGTACTGAGATAGTTAATGCTGTGGTCTCAGGCTGAGGATTGGCAGGGTGAGAGTTGAGCTGAAACATTGTGAGGAGAGAAGTGATTATAAAATAAGCTGCATCTTGGAAGAAATCGAGTTGCTCAATGTAGTTGCGATTGGATTGGAAACAAAGAAGAGAGTTGTGGGCGCCATCTTGAATTAAGTCTTGCATCCAGTGTATTAGCGAAAAATGTCTAATCGGAGGAAGTCATTTATCTGCCAAATATATCCTTTGCAAATAAAGTATTCTATTGGTATTTGCATTTGAATCATTACCGAACCAGGAATTGTTTCCGAAGTCCACGTGACATTAACCTGAGTTGTTTGGGTTTTACGCTCTGAACTTGTTACCATGTTGGGTAAACGTAACCTGAGCAGTCAATAATTTCAACATTGAACTTGTTTTCAGAGCCTGAGACAAACTGAGCGTTTGGAGATTTTATATAGAACCATTTTAGAGATGACTGTGTTCATGGTCGAAGCTAGTAAGTTGAAAGCAATTTGAGAACAGACAGTCAAGAAGTAGTATCGAAAGAGCTTTCAACAACTCATTGGGGGATATTCACAAGGAAGTGGCGGAGAGAGGCGTTAGCCTTCTTGGCTCAACGCCTCTCTCCTCCACTTTGGAAAAGCAAGGCTGCACCATATTCACAAGGACATGGTGCAGCCGTGCTTTTCCCCCTGCGATGGTGCTAAGTTTCACAACTTAGCGCCAACACAGGCACCCTTGCACCAGAGTGCAAGGGTGTCTGCAAGCAGGGAGGTTTGTTTATGTACAGGAAGGTGTCCCTTCCTGCACATAAACAAACCTAAAACGCCAGTTTGTAACTTACATGTGTGCTGCTTCATGCAGCACACATGCAAGTTACAAAACGGCATTTTAAAAAAAAGGTTTGTTCATGTACAGAAAGGGACACTTTCCTGTACATAAACAAACCATGGCATTTTGCGTTTTCCATGTGTGCTGCACAAGGCAGCACACATGGAAAATGCAAAAACGAGGAGAAATAAAGCATTTCTCCACGTATCGGCAACTTAAGACCAGGGTTTTCCTGGTCTTAAGTTTGGCGTTAGCTCCTATTTACGCTGCCCTTGTGAATAGGGGGCAGCGTAAATATCAATGGGTGTTGCGGTGGAACGCCCACCACAACATCCACTGCACGCCCCTTTCACGCTACACACAGCGTGAAAGGGGGCCTATTCACAAGGCAGCGTTAAGCCACTAACGCTGCCTTGTGAATAAGGCGAGGCCCCTATCGCCACCACAACATCACTGAAAGTGACGTTGTGGTGGCGAAAGGGGCTTGTGAATATGCCCCATTGAGTCTACTCGTGTTGCTACTCAGATGGAGGGGGTGTGAAAATTATATGGTATTCCATGATACACCTGCGGTGGAGAACAGGTATTTTTTGCTCTTGATTGTGACAGACCGGTCCTGAAGAAGAATGCTGACAGGTGAAGTGACCCAGTTACGCAGAATTTCAAGTTTATCGTGCATTTTGTGTGTTTTGTTGTTTTTGGGCAGGGTGGGAATTTTGAGTGTGATTGGCTATCGGGCTCTCATTGGAGAATAATATGAAGGCCCGCCTAGCTGTGCCAGTCCTTGGAGTAGCCATTTTTGTAAACTACAAACAGCTATTTATTTTGGAAAGCTACCCAAAGTTTTAAAATAAATTACGTAGTTATGAGCTAGAAGTCTTCATAAATTCTCTACCATTAGTATAAAACTTAACTCAACACTAACAATTCCAATTGGATTAATATTGCTAATGCAAAAAAACCTTCAAACTTTGGATTACATCAAAATGCTTTCTAAAATATTCTTTTTATCATTCTATTTAAATGTAAAGTCTCCTGAATACTACTATACTCCATACATTGTTTTGCTGATAAGGAATTACCTTGTTTACTCCTGGTTTCGAAATTATCATTGATAGTGAAAATCTGAAGCAACATGAGATAATAAAATGTTGATGATTCATTTTGAGAATCACAGCAATAGAGTAGCATGTAAAATAAGCTTTGGCAAAGCCAATAGTTCTTGCTTTTTTGACATTTTAACTTTGCTAATGCTATTTGCCTATGTTGCACGGCATTGCCAAAAATAAATTATTTTTGCCCATGCTGTGCAACATGGGCCCAGGCTGATGTGCTGATGTACTATCCAAGAATGTGTAATGCACAGTGAACCGAGTGGAAATGCAGATGGAAAGCCAGACTGCAGATCATTCCCAACCAGGATCAATCATGTGTTGTTGAGCCACAAGTAAATGCAGTGAAGCCCTGCGCTATAAAGGTTTGTGGGCATTGCCATGGGTGGTGAACCGCTATCCCACAGCACCCCCTCAGGGAATGGAAAAGAGTTCCCCCAAGGAGGATGCCCGGCAAAGCGTGAGTCTGCCCAGTGTGCATTGGAGCTACCCTGCCTGTACCCCACACCATACAGCACCCCACAGCTTCCCAGCAATGGCACTCACCAGGAAGGATGACCGAGGTCTGCACAGCGCACCACCTCCAAGACACTCTGCCACAGCTTGGGGGAAGGAGGCAGAGGAGCTCCTGGGGAAAAGACTGAGGTCACGAGGGAGGAAGCATGCATCATTCAGGTAGAGGCTGCAGCTAGACCATGCATGAGGGGAGGGGCATCTTCTTGGTCAACACGCTCTGAGTGCACTACAGCACTCAGATCAGGAACGGTTGCACACCAGACACCTGTGGCAGGGGGCATGGCCAAATGTGAACCCAGGGCACAGACTCCACTGCGCCATTCTAGCATCCCTGCTGCCATTCACCAGCCCTCAAACTGCTGTGTTGCAAAGTCCTCAGGGGTACACTCATATGAGAGGGTGAGGCTTCCCCTTGCCAGCTGACGTTGGTGTTTCACAGTGGTATGGGTTGGGAGGAGACTGCTGTAATCACTCAATGATCGAAGCCCTCCCATTCGCCGTGCTCTGTCCCTCGAGTATAGGCTGGAAGAGGTTAATCTTTTGCTCTTCTCCCCTCCCCCACCAAAACTGATAGCTCACCATTAGGGTCTCATGTGCTGGCTCTGCTTGCTCCCACTCTTCCCCACCCGGTCTCTAGACCTCTTATTTCTTCAGCTTTGGCTCCATGGTATGAACTAGACTGATCGTGTGTCCACACAGACAGGAGTCGCGGCGCTGGTAAACTCCACCAAGCAGCGGTAGTGGATTTTGTTTTACGCAGCAATAGCGGATCCCTACTTCCAGCGCCTATGGTGGAAGGCTCTTAATGCTACATATGATTCCAATATTATGCCGAACATGTGCTGGGTACACAGAGAATGTATGCCTGGTGGCCCTGTTCTGATAGTCTGAAAAGCTGGAGAGCCTGGCAACAGCAGCCTCAGTGAAACTTCTTAATTGTGGTGTCGGCATGACTCACAGCAGTGGTAGACAGGTCTATGTGGTGTCAGGTTAGCACTGAAGGAGGGGGCATGAGACCGATATAAAAATCAAAAAAGAAATAAAAACACAAAAAAGAGAGGTGGACTATTTGTTTAATTAGTTTGCATCCTTGATGTGCAAAGGGTTGTTTCTCATTCATTTCAGAAAAAGCAATAGTTTATTGAATATATGAGTGTATTGATTCTAGCATACTAAGAAGAATTCTGGTTTGATAACATTGTAACACACTCTTTTCTTACTACCAATTTAACAATTTGTAAAGTTTTTCTGATCCACAATGAAAACTATTCAATAATAAAGCAGTTTGTTAAATCCAGAAACTCTTCCCAGATGTAGATATTACAACAGAACCATATCAATATTGCAGCTATTTTAAAATAAAAAGAAAACTCTGGCAGTTTATTCCTTTACGATTGCAGCAGACACACAAGCCGCTTTTATCTACAGAGTAAGTCTATGTCGAGCAAATATTCTATGATCTAGGTCATGCATTTCTTTCTTTATAAAGAATATTCAAAAACTGAAATATTGTGCTGTTCCTAAACAATCCAGAAAAATGGTTAAGCAGGTCACAGTAGTTTTCTACATCCAAATAGATGGGAATCCATTTATTTGGAATGTAATGCCCTCACACACCCCATAGGGTGTCATGCTTCATCATCGGGCTGCTCCTCGTCTGGCCGGCGCTGCAATGCCTGACGGGCTCCCAATAAGGGGCACTTTGGCGGAGATCTTTTTTCCAAGTAGCCGTTTGGTGCCGTGGGGGTGAGGGGTCTAGAGAGTGTAGATGTAAAAATATGTGATATGAAGTGTGAATTAAAACAGGGTTGGGAGTACCAACAAGAACTACTTTAATTGTGGGGTCTCCTACCCTGATTAAAAATAATTGAAAGGCGCACTGCTAAGGTAATGTCTTAGATACGGCGCTCTTCCATGTAGTCGGTCAACATGTTTCTTCGCATTTTTCTATAGTTTTAGAAGCGATTCTTCAGGACCTATAAAAATAAAAGACTATCTACACTATATACATTATGGTGGACCTAGACTAATAGTATATTAAGTACAAATTCATGACCACCGTACCTTACTCTGTCTAGTGGCTAGTAGTGTAGGTTCTACCTATTTTGGGAGAAAAACCATGTATAAATATACAATGACCAGCCACAAACACATGTTTATCGTGTGCTACTGTATACAGCCTGCTCGTTATTGGCACAACATACATAAGTGAGGTATCGCAAGCATTAACCCACCATGTGCCAAAAAACAGAATGGTTCACTTCAATACATTCAGTTCATCAGACCAAACTAGTGAAGTGTGATTTATTCATTACCGCAAGAAATACATAGAACTCACCCAATCAAAAATGAGTTTTTGCTTCATCAATCCCCGGCAGATCAGAATATGAGGAACTTCCTCACATCCTAAAGCGGATTATAGATGAAACATATATGGAAGAGAAGAGCAATGTTTTATTTAAAAAAGGAACCAAAAAGCAACAAAAAGCACCCTACGGCTTATCTCAAGGTATTCTAATACCTCACTAACTACACAAAAGGGCATCCCCTATCATGTATCTCATGTCAAATGAATGGAATACCTATGTCAGATACCAATCCAGTTATATTATAATGGACCGTTCCGATCCCCCAGAAAAATATTAAGGAGAAATCTTTATTCGTAAAGATTGAAAACATGGGCAGCCCATGTCCCACTGTAAAGCTTAGCTGGAAACAGTACACAATGCCCAATATGTATGTTGTGTGAGTTACCTATATTAATGGAAAAGGGTCAAAAGGAGTCTCTCCCATCGTGTGCATAGATGTATGCCATTTATATTAAAAGGTGGCCGAGGAGTGTGATCGCCTCCAACTCTCCCTGGAAAAAGGCATGGGAGACCTCCAAGATATAAATAGAAACGTGCAAGATGGAAATAAAGGTTTCCCCAGTATACTCACGGTTGCAAAGTCCGCAACAGATCCTTAGACCTACCCTCAGTTGCCGGGTTCGGGAGGTGAATGAGAGAGTGCCGATTCGGCTATTTATCCCCCTTGTACTTCCGCATTTGTTCCCTGCACCGTGTCAGCTGTGTTAGTATCTCCCGCATGTGCCGTTGACTTCCGAGATTATAAATGATGGCACAGCGGGCGCCATTTTAGAGAAGGCGCGAGTGGTAAACATAATAGTGTAGATGCTTGGTCTCTACGGGTCTCTATGGGTCTACCCAACACGTAGTCAAGTAATAGTTTGGGAAATCTGTGCCTGTAATTAGTATATCGTAAAAACTATTGATACAAAAAAACGGTTTTAAAATAGATATTCGCCGTTATTTGTCAAAAAATTAATATACACACAGGGTATCCACTTGGATCCATCTCATTTATAAAAAGCATGTCATGTATAACATCTGGTGGGGTTAAGCTCAAGATAAAAGGTAAAATGTAGTGATATCCTGCCTAAGGTTCCTGTGCAAATGAGTCAGCCATTTTGAATAGGGGAGCCTAGTTTAACAAGATGCCATATATGCTCTAAAAATATATATAAATGAAAATGATACATGGAAATTGGTACAAAGCATTACATATAACCACACCTTTCTTAATGACCTATGATATTAAGGCGAATTAGCCATTCAATGGTGGTATATGTATCCTAGCAGATTTAAAAAGAAACTATAATACCAGGAGGAGCAGACTACAAAGTACATATGGGTATAATTAAATCCGTAGTGCGCTCCATGGAATGTTCTCTTTCAAACCCAGTGTGTCGGAAGACAAACGATGCACCCATCTCTGCTCTTTGTAAAACAAAGCATTCTTACTGATCTTGGAGAAAGTTTCCAGTACTATCCAGCGGAAAGAGTCTGGTGCATGATTGGTGTTAAAAAAATGTGTACACATCTTAGTATTAACCTTATGGCAACGAAAGTTGCTGCGATGTTCAGTAATTCTCACCTTTACCGGTCGTGTGGTCATCCCTATATATTTAAGACCACAAGGGCATGTGATCATGTAGATGCAGTTTGTTGAGTTGCAATTGCTGTGTTTACGCAATTCCCATGTAAATGTTTCATTAAATATTATGGACTTAGTCACTGTTGTCAAGGCACAAACAGTGCAGGTGCTGCATGGGTAGTGTCCCTGTACTGGAGGTAAATCCCACAGTTGTCTCTGTGTGTTAGTTGATCGTGCCTGAGGCCTGGTGTGGATCAATCTGTCTTTTAAATTACTCGCACGTTTGAAAGCAAAGCGTGGTTGTTCAAGAGTCAAATCACCAGTGTTCAATATACTCCAATGTTTCTTGATAGCCTGTTTTATTCTTACTGAGTCTGGACCAAATGTTGTCACACATGTCAATTTTTCTGTTGCAATTTTTTGTCTGGGTTCTAGTAAGGCCTCCCTGTTGTTGTTTCTCGCACGTTTTTTTGAGAGGGCAACATTACGTGCTGGGTACTGGCGTTGTGTAAGGTTTTTGCCAACGCAATTGCTTCATTTTTGTAGTCTTCAACTTGACTACAATTCCTACGGAGTCTCAAAAATTGGCCCACAGGTAAATTTTCTTTCAAGGCACGTGGATGGCAACTGCTAAAAAGTAGCAGACTATTACGATCTGTAGGTTTCCTGTATATAGTGGTGCTCAATGTACCATGGTCTAACCTTATCAATAGGTCAAGGAAGGGTATCTGTCTATTTGAGACTGTGCAGGAAAACTTCAGGTAAGGATTTAGAGTATTGATCCATGCACAAAACTCGTTGCATGTATCCTCACTACCTCGCCAAAAGATGATAATATCGTCTATGAACCTCTTCCAGAGGCATAGATTGTCTTTATATGGATTGGAATCATTAAGAATGTTATCCTCTTCAAATGAAGCCATATACAACCCTGCTGCACTGGGAGCCATGGTACTCCCCATGGAAGTCCCCTGGGTCTGGTGGTACAGTTGGCCCTTGAACTCGAAAAGTTTTCAATCAAAACCAATGTGGCTAGTTCCATAACAAAGCTACTTGGTGTTTGTGACTGCCAAATATGCTTGTCAAAAGCCTCCTCGATCACACCTAGAGTGGCCCTCTGTGGAATGTTAGTATAGAGGGCCTCTACATCTAGGGTAACCAATAGGCTGATTTCATTTGTGTTCGTAAAGTCCGCTAATAGGCGTAAAACGTCTGCGGTATCCTGTAAATAGGAACGTGTCTGTTTTACCAATGGTTGCATGAAATAATCGCAGAACTTCGATAAGGGTTCGAGTACTGAATCTATCCCGGAGACTATAGGACGTCCCGGGACTGGTCGCAGACCCTTGTGAATTTTTGGCAGGATGTAAAAGTATGGAGTCTTTGGATCCTTTTTAATCAAAAAATCTGCCTCTTTTTTACTGAGCCACCCTTGGCTCTCAGCCGAGAAAACCAAGGAGGTTATAGTTTGTAATAATCGTGTCACTGGACTGTTACTGATCGGTGTATAGTATTGTCGATTCTCTAATTGACGTTGACATTCAGTGTCATAGTCACTTGTGGCCATTATTACCGTTGCTCCCCTTTATCAGCCTGCTTGATTATTATCGAAGTATCATTAGCCAGAGAGTCGACGGCCGTTGACTCTTCTTTAGAGAAATTGTTGAAATGTCTCCTAGTGGTACCATTTCCCAGTTCTCTGAGCACAGCCTGTTCGAAGGTCAATACTTCGTTAGGTACCATCCCATTATTGGGGGTGAACGTCGAGGCATTATGTAAACCTGAGTCTGTCTGCTGTGGTTGCTCTGTCTCGTTAAAAAATGCTTTTAAGCGTACTTTGCGGAAGAAGTTCTGTAATTCACATTGTTCCTTAAACCTATCTATCTTTGGTGTAGGAACAAAGCCCAATCCCTTCTCAAGAACTCTTACTTCAATTTCAGTCAAGGTCCTCTGTGATAAGTTGACAATCAATGTCCCCTTTTCGAGTGGCTCCGAGTCTCCATCATATCCCGGTTGGATTCTTGCCAATGTACCTTCTTCTGTTGTTGTTGTAATTGCTGCCCTCTTTTTCTTCCTCGCCCTCTGCCCCAACCTCTTCCTAAAAAGGTTGGTTGTTTCCTGCAGGGTAGAATTGAGGGGGCCCTTGAGGGTACATGGGATAAGGCCAAAACCAGGTCCCTGGAATTGTGGCACTTGGAATTCTGGGAAACCTTGACGTCCTCCCCTTCTACGCTGGTTATAACCCCAATCCTCTGTACTTGAGTCACTATTGGTTGATGAACCTCTTCTTGTCGAATCTGAACTCGTATCAGAGGTACTGCTGGAGTCTGGGGGGCATAATCGGTCTTTAGATAAGGGTACACCTTCTCCTTATCAAACTTACGAATATCTTTCTGTAATTTGGAAACTTTTTGTTTCATCAGATATTCTTTATGTTCCGCTATCTCGTTGTTGAGCTCAGTAAGTTTTAGTTTGAAGGCAGTATTGGTAGACATGGTACTCTTGATACTAGCCTCAGCTGCCTGTATCCTTGTCAATAACGCATCCGCTATTCTCTTGGCTGTATTAATTATCAGGATAAGGAGATCCCTGGTGCATTTCCATGACACCATTGACCACTCTTTCTTAAAAGTACCGTCTTCCAAAAATAGTCGTGGGAAGTTGCGTACTATCAGGCCATTAGGTGCAATATTGGCCCTCAAATACTCTGTCATAAGTGCGCCATGTAGGGTTACCTTCACCCACTCCCGTTTAAGAGAGAGAGAGATTGCCAGTCCTCCGACTGACTTCCTGAAGCAGCACTGCTTTCTGTTCCTAAGATGGAGGGGGCTCTTAGTATTTCTGCGGCTTGGTCATCTCCAAAACTCAATCCTTGATCTTCCATCTTGATGGAGATCCACGTGTGACGATGGAATTGAAGGATAATAAAATAGAATAGAGGTGAGCAAGCAACCAAGTAGGTATAGTTTGCCACCGTAAAGTGTTTGGGGGACAAATATTTACCCACCAAAGCACCCAAACGAAGTCCCACGGGAAACCCGTGCTCAACTATGTATACAAAAAGGGGGACAGGAGGGCTTTTTCTTCAAAGTCCAGCACAAATGCCCAAATGCTATTCAAAAACTGAAATATTGTGCTGTTCCTAAACAATCCAGAAAAATGGTTAAGCAGGTCACAGTAGTTTTCTACATCCAAATAGATGGGAATCCATTTATTTGGAATGTAATGCCCTCACACACCCCATAGGGTGTCATGCTTCATCATCGGGCTGCTCCTCGTCTGGCCGGCGCTGCAATGCCTGACGGGCTCCCAATAAGGGGCACTTTGGCGGAGATCTTTTTCCAAGTAGCCGTTTGGTGCCGTGGGGGTGAGGGGTCTAGTGAGTGTAGATGTAAAAATATGTGATATGAAGTGTGAATTAAAACAGGGTTGGGAGTACCAACAAGAACTACTTTAATTGTGGGGTCTCCTACCCTGATTAAAAATAATTGAAAGGCGCACTGCTAAGGTAATGTCTTAGATACGGCGCTCTTCCATGTAGTCGGTCAACATGTTTCTTCGCATTTTTCTATAGTTTTAGAAGCGATTCTTCAGGACCTATAAAAATAAAAGACTATCTACACTATATACATTATGGTGGACCTAGACTAATAGTATATTAAGTACAAATTCATGACCACCGTACCTTACTCTGTCTAGTGGCTAGTAGTGTAGGTTCTACCTATTTTGGGAGAAAAACCATGTATAAATATACAATGACCAGCCACAAACACATGTTTATCGTGTGCTACTGTATACAGCCTGCTCGTTATTGGCACAACATACATAAGTGAGGTATCGCAAGCATTAACCCACCATGTGCCAAAAAACAGAATGGTTCACTTCAATACATTCAGTTCATCAGACCAAACTAGTGAAGTGTGATTTATTCATTACCGCAAGAAATACATAGAACTCACCCAATCAAAAATGAGTTTTTGCTTCATCAATCCCCGGCAGATCAGAATATGAGGAACTTCCTCACATCCTAAAGCGGATTATAGATGAAACATATATGGAAGAGAAGAGCAATGTTTTATTTAAAAAGGAACCAAAAAGCAACAAAAAAGCACCCTACGGCTTATCTCAAGGTATTCTAATACCTCACTAACTACACAAAAGGGCATCCCCTATCATGTATCTCATGTCAAATGAATGGAATACCTATGTCAGATACCAATCCAGTTATATTATAATGGACCGTTCCGATCCCCCAGAAAAATATTAAGGAGAAATCTTTATTCGTAAAGATTGAAAACATGGGCAGCCCATGTCCCACTGTAAAGCTTAGCTGGAAACAGTACACAATGCCCAATATGTATGTTGTGTGAGTTACCTATATTAATGGAAAAGGGTCAAAAGGAGTCTCTCCCATCGTGTGCATAGATGTATGCCATTTATATTAAAAGGTGGCCGAGGAGTGTGATCGCCTCCAACTCTCCCTGGAAAAAGGCATGGGAGACCTCCAAGATATAAATAGAAACGTGCAAGATGGAAATAAAGGTTTCCCCAGTATACTCACGGTTGCGAAGTCCGCAACAGATCCTTAGACCTACCCTCAGTTGCCGGGTTCGGGAGGTGAATGAGAGAGTGCCGATTCGGCTATTTATCCCCCTTGTACTTCCGCATTTGTTCCCTGCACCGTGTCAGCTGTGTTAGTATCTCCCGCATGTGCCGTTGACTTCCGAGATTATAAATGATGGCACAGCGGGCGCCATTTTAGAGAAGGCGCGAGTGGTAAACATAATAGTGTAGATGCTTGGTCTCTACGGGTCTCTATGGGTCTACCCAACTCGTAGTCAAGTAATAGTTTGGGAAATCTGTGCCTGTAATTAGTATATCGTAAAAAACTATTGATACAAAAAAACGGTTTTAAAATAGATATTCGCCGTTATTTGTCAAAAAATTAATATACACACAGGGTATCCACTTGGATCCATCTCATTTATAAAAAGCATGTCATGTATAACATCTGGTGGGGTTAAGCTCAAGATAAAAGGTAAAATGTAGTGATATCCTGCCTAAGGTTCCTGTGCAAATGAGTCAGCCATTTTGAATAGGGGAGCCTAGTTTAACAAGATGCCATATATGCTCTAAAAATATATATAAATGAAAATGATACATGGAAATTGGTACAAAGCATTACATATAACCACACCTTTCTTAAATTTCCATGGAATGTTCTCATTCTCCAAGATCAGTAAGAATGCTTTGTTTTACAAAGAGCAGAGATGGGTGCATCGTTTGTCTTCCGACACACTGGGTTTGAATGAGAACATTCCATGGAGCGCACTACGGATTTAATTATACCCATATGTACTTTGTAGTCTGCTCCTCCTGGTATTATAGTTTCTTTTTAAATCTGCTAGGATACATATACCACCATTGAATGGCTAATTCGCCTTAATATCATAGGTCATTAAGAAAGGTGTGGTTATATGTAATGCTTTGTACCAATTTCCATGTATCATTATTAGAATACCTTGAGATAAGCCGTAGGGTGCTTTTTTGTTGCTTTTTGGTTCCTTTTTTAAATAAAACATTGCTCTTCTCTTCCATATATGTTTCATCTATAATCCGCTTTAGGATGTGAGGAAGTTCCTCATATTCTGATCTGCCGGGGATTGATGAAGCAAAAACTCATTTTTGATTGGGTGAGTTCTATGTATTTCTTGCGGTAATGAATAAATCACACTTCACTAGTTTGGTCTGATGAACTGAATGTATTGAAGTGAACCATTCTGTTTTTGGCACATGGTGGGTTAATGCTTGCGATACCTCACTTATGTATGTTGTGCCAATAACGAGCAGGCTGTATACAGTAGCACACGATAAACATGTGTTTGTGGCTGGTCATTGTATATTTATACATGGTTTTTCTCCCAAAATAGGTAGAACCTACACTACTAGCCACTAGACAGAGTAAGGTACGGTGGTCATGAATTTGTACTTAATATACTATTAGTCTAGGTCCACCATAATGTATATAGTGTAGATAGTCTTTTATTTTTATAGGTCCTGAAGAATCGCTTCTAAAACTATAGAAAAATGCGAAGAAACATGTTGACCGACTACATGGAAGAGCGCCGTATCTAAGACATTACCTTAGCAGTGCGCCTTTCAATTATTTTTAATCAGGGTAGGAGACCCCACAATTAAAGTAGTTCTTGTTGGTACTCCCAACCCTGTTTTAATTCACACTTCATATCACATATTTTTACATCTACACTCACTAGACCCCTCACCCCCACGGCACCAAACGGCTACTTGGAAAAAAGATCTCCGCCAAAGTGCCCCTTATTGGGAGCCCGTCAGGCATTGCAGCGCCGGCCAGACGAGGAGCAGCCCGATGATGAAGCATGACACCCTATGGGGTGTGTGAGGGCATTACATTCCAAATAAATGGATTCCCATCTATTTGGATGTAGAAAACTACTGTGACCTGCTTAACCATTTTTCTGGATTGTTTAGGAACAGCACAATATTTCAGTTTTTGAATAGCATTTGGGCATTTGTGCTGGACTTTGAAGAAAAAGCCCTCCTGTCCCCCCTTTTTGTATACATTTATAAAGAATATGGCAGGATACAAAAGGACAATGGTTAGAGTTAAAAAAACAGCAATTGGTATATTTACACAGATAAAGAATCAACCAAATGTCACCCACAGATATTGAGAGGAACAAAAAGAAAACATTGGCAAATTAAATACATCTTCAATTGGCTGCCAGCCTTTTGGCTATGTAAAAGCTTGTTTATTTAATCATGTTTTTTGTAAAACTTTATTGTTGGGGTGATCGGAAAGGCCAACACAATAGATGATAAAGTGGCTTACAGAACAGATATTGCCGTTGTAGGCCGTAGAACAGAAGGGAACTACTTTTTGGTGTGGATGCGCTTCTTGTAAAAGGGAAGAATGTCATCACTTGCAGTGAAGTTAGCCAATAACTCAATAGGCCTGTCCTGTCCCCTTATGCTGTAGTGGCTGGAAGGAAAATAAGAATGAAACCGCAACAGACCAGTGGATGAAGAGGGCTTGCTGAAAGCCCATATAAATATATAAATATATAATATATATTATTATTACTATATATATATGGTAGCAAGGTGGTCTTTGAAGTAGGCGAGAGGCACACACATACAGCTGGTGCCAGTGAGAAGGCTGACCGTGCCTTCCAGTATATTTAGCACAAGAGGAGCAGAATCATTGCACTCCAGGAATATAGGTTTGAAGACTTTATTCATAATGACTCAATTCCAGTAACACATTTTGACCTTTGTGGTCTTTGTCACAGTGATGAGCAATTTTTCTAATTCTGATTTATACAAATTGGCCAATACAACCTACAATGTGGCATTCTGGGACACACAGTTAAAACTATATTTACATGTAAACAAAGCACTCTAATACAAATCTTTTAGCAACAAAAACACCATCAAGTTATTACAGTTATCACAGTTATCACACATCGATGTATAGAGCAATGCCCACCTATTCCATGACTTGCTGAAAATGATTGAAATAAAATGTAATGTTCAAAATAAACTAATTGAGTCATAATGGGTAGAATTCAAATGAATTCAGTCTTGTTGTAGATATTAATCATGAGCAACCATGTGGCACACTGTGATGCATTTATACACTCATCATTATTTGCCTTGTTGGCCCAATAAAATGTAATTCCTGCCATCGTCAGATCGATATCCCTAAATTTAGCAAAACAAAAAACATTATTTAATAGGGATCACACAACAACCCCAGTGGCCTAGTCCCATATTAGTGAGTCAGCCAAGATAAGGTCTATTTAGTGCTTGTTTTATCAACAATGATGACGCATGTTCATTTATTTTATTAATCAGCTTGTTGCTCAGTTGAGAATCCAGCATGATAGCTTATAATGTAATGGTAACAGTTATTATTACATATCATTGATGTGCTCTGTTGGGGACCCTTTCAAACGAAATCATAAATGTACATGCATTTCCTCCTCGTTGTTCAATCCCATTGGTTGTTTTCTTTTTAACCTGAGGATGTATCTAAATTCAAAATGTCTTAGTTGTTTGGTTCTGTTGCCGACCCTTTCATGTTTGGTCACCATATCTATGCTATAATATGTCAGCGCCCACCAGTTGTTTTCATGATTTTTTAATAGATATTTAGCTATGGTATAGTTGGTGTCTTTTGTTTGTACTGCTCTTTTGTTCCAAAATCCATTTATTAAGTGCATAGGTGGTGCTGTCAACATACTTGAGACCACATTCACAGTCAATAATGTATACAACAAACTGAGATTTGCAGGTTATTCATTGTTTTATTATTATTATAGATCAATTATTGTCATCTACAATTTGTCTAATATTTTTCCAAATTTTGCGTTATTTATAGCTATGGCATTTACAAATCCATTTTATGAGTTAGCCAACCAATTTGTCTTTGGTTAATTTGAGAAATAGTTTTTTACTAATTGATCTTTCAATGAAGAGGCCTTCCTGTATGTAATTCTTGGTATATTTCCTACTCTATCTACTATATCAGGATCATTGCAGATTAGATACCAGTGTCTCTTGAAAATCCTATTTATATCAGCACTCTCCTTGCTGTAACCTAAGATTAATCTTATTGTACCTCCATTTTGTTTTTTGGGGATTTAGTTCCTGTTTTGTGACTAGGGTTTGCACTATGTTTTGCATTTATGCACTCCAAACACTTTTTGGCATCTTTCCATTTGTATCCTCTGTTGATGAATCATTTGGAAACTTCTTAACATTCTTTAGCCAAATCCTCATCATTTGAACAGATTCTCCTCATTCTTAATAATTCCTCATATGGGGTACTTCTCATTAGAGGTTTAGGATGAAAACTGTGCCCATGTAGAATGCTGTTGGTTGATGTTGGATTTCTGAATACAGTAGTTTCAATCATGGTATTTTGAATGTAAGTCAGTCAAAATAGCTTTATTTTGCAATATTGTCATAAAAGTAAAATTATCTCAAAGTACACAATGCATTCAACAATTATAAATAGCATTTAAAAGTTAACATTCAGAAGCTAAATTGATGAAACTAATCAATAATTCATAATTGATTAAATCAGTCATTGAACAGATAAAACAATCACACTATTCTTCAGTCTATCCCTTGAACTGCTAAGGTAAGGAATGAAACAATCATGAAGCAACCATCTATTTTAAATAGGGGATCAATAACTTTTCCTCGTGTTTAGTGAGCATCTAATGGAGTCAATTACTGCCCAACAAACATCCGCCAAGCCTAACTGCTGAAAGTATAACAATCTCCTGTTATATGTTCTCATATTGAGATGATGTAAAAGTTCAGCTAAAAAGCGTAGGCGCCTTGTCCGATATAAAGAGCAAAAAAGCATAAAGTGAACTGTGCTTTGTTGGGAAAGATTGCTTCAAGGGCAATTTGGGAGTTTTGTAAACCACGCTTCCTGTTGAGGAAAAGCTAGAAGAAAATATAATGAGCCAATGCGTAGGAGGGTTAAATACATTCTGTACTGAGGGTTTTATATAAAAGTAAGATAACATTTCTGTTCATATTTGGGGCCAAGGCTGGGCAATTTGCCATAAAATAAAGATGAAAAGCCTTTATTTGATGCTCATACTGTCGCTGTTCAAAAGCAGCCTAATCTGAGCTCTTGCGGTCTCCCCAACTGTGTCTAGGTTGGTAAAGTACTCTGGTACCCCATATTTTCAAAGACGTCCCTAACATAGGCTAACAAGGGGATGTTTGCCATATTATCCACGGCCATGCAATTTTTAAGATTGTTTTTGTGAGACCTGCCTCTGGGATTGAACATATCTTAAGCTATAACAACAGAGAGGCCAACCCAATTATGTCCTCCAGCTAAGTCAGTCCAAACTCAGAATGGCAAAAGAGGTTGCCCATCTCTGGGGCTAGCAGTTTATGAATGAATCTGTTTTGTAACGTTTGAAGAATCACACAATTAGAATAACCCCACATTACTGCCCCATAAGTAGCAACCAAAATGCAGTTAGACTTAAAAAGAGTTAGCATCTCTCTCACAGGCCTTTGTCCCAGTTTTGAGGCAAAGCAAAGTAATGCTTCAATCACTCTTGAAAATTGTTTGGATCTCAAAATCAACAGTGGCCCCATTTTTGGCATGAAACAAAAGCAACTGGGACACCTTTTATTAGATGCAATTTATTTTATTTTGAATGTATACTGTTACATCCAGGACATCAATATTTGCGTGTAAAACCTAAACCATAGGTATTGTAATTTAGGATGTTATATTCCAAAAACTCATTCTGTGTGCCATCCCATATAATTAACAGATCATCAATGTATCTAGACCATAAAATCATCTTTACTAAATATTGCTCACTTTGTGGTCCCCATACTGTTACCTTTCTCCCCAACCAATGGCAGTAGCAGCCCGTACCCTGCCAAAGTGGCGGGGCAGGTTGGAGGAGGGAGGTGGGGAAGGTAGGTGGGGTTTGGGAACAAAAAATATAAAATAAATCACGTTCTTCCTTAATCTGGGCACAGGCGCCCAGACTGTACTGCTGCCAATCCTGATGCTGCATGAAAGCAGCGTCAGGAATGGCATGAGCGCTGGAAACTTGCGAACCCAGGCAGACTATGAGCCTGTGCCTGCTCTTCACTGCGCATGAGGGTTTGGCTGGCCCCACACGGTCGGCCAAATTCTCATGTGAAGTGAATGGAGTGCACTACCACTCCTCCACCAGCAGTGTCATCCACCGGGACCCACCCCCCAAGACTCATCAGAGTCCTGGGGGTGGGTCCAGGGGATTAAAATAAAATGATAATAAAGCGGGTTTAAAACCCTTTTTATTATTGTTTTATTTGAGGGTGGTGGCGGGGGAAGCGCTCTTCCACTCTAATGGAGGGGCCGCCGCTGACCAATGGTGAGATTGGCATAACTGGGAGAAAATGAGATGCTCAGTGCGGTTCCACGTCTTTGCTAAACCATTGCACGGTTAAATAAAAAGATGTTAATTAGGCAAAGTTCTATTATTGTCAATAACATCTGGTCATGTTGGAGTTCTCCCACATTTCTCTGCTTCAAGAAATATTCACTTGCTTGTAAGCCAACTTTGTGTTGCATTGAGGTGTAAAGTAACACTAGATCAATGGTCACAAGAAGATATTATTTACCTCAGGGCGTATTTGCCAACATTCTGAGAAAGTCTAATGTATATCTTATGTAAGAACTCAAGGACGTATTTACAAGGCCCCTGCGCTGCCGGTGCGTCACTTTTATTATGGTAAAAAGTGACGTACCGGCGGCGCAAGGAGCTTGTGAATAAGCCCCTCAATACATTGCCTATTGATGCCATGTACTGCTGAGCATATATTGATATTCTTTCCTTCAGTGATTCGCAGGTTGAAACTATTGGTCTTCTATGGGGTCAATTGAGAGTCTTGTGTATTTTGGGAAGGAAATAGATTATCTTATTGGTATCACTGGACGAGGGACATATAGGTATTTGTATTCATCATCATTGGTTAATGATTCACTTATCCATTTTTTCATATACGTTTGTAATTTTATTGCCATTTTACCAATCGAATTATGGTCTAATTTTAAATAGTTTGGTTTATCAAGTTCAAAAGCTCGTTATTTGGCCGATCCGGCCATAAAAGACAAATAAAAACAGAATAAAACACATGAAAATCCAGCAGAGATTAAGATCATCGATAAATACACAGTTAAAACAGCAGAGTTCCTCTGTCAGCAATAAACAGCTGTCCATAAAATGAACTCCCCGATGTCTATGTGATTGTTAAATTCATAGGTCATAAAAAGATTTCAATATACATAATGATGAAAAATTGATCACACACAAACATCAGTAAGAAAAATGGGTGCTTTCCTCAACCTAGGGGTTTATTTTATCATTTAACTGGTGAATTCCAAAGTATATATAATCCTACTTATTCAGAAGCACCACATTAGCCCCTTTATTCACAGGCATGAAGATTAGTATATAATTTTCCATAAGACTTTTTAGGGCAGCTCTCTCTTTGAAACTTAAGATTTCTTTCTGTCATAGTTGAGGTCGATTCTTCAGCTTGTCTAAGTCAGCAGTGACTAAGTCATAGAAAGTATCGGTTTTGTTTCCTGGAGATAATACAGGTCAAAATTTGGATTTCTACTTTCATTTAATGAACCAATGTCTATTTGGATCAATTCAAAGTTCTTTTAGTATCTTCATCTTCGTCATTTCTTCATCTTCCATTCCATACAGCAGATCAAAGAGATTCTTTAAGTCTGGAATATTTTCAATAGTAACGTCATCATGCTGATAAATCTGTACTATTTATCTTGGCTGAGCCCCTGTGTTTTGTGCATGAACTTTGGCTAATCTCAGCTTTCTTACAAATTTGTAAGTGTCAATACGTGTCTCTATGTAATTAAAATGCATCTCAGGACAAAATGCTAGTCCTTTATTTAACACTTTTTATTCTTCTTCCACGAGTATATGTTCAGATACATTACCTATTAGATTTTATTCCATGGGTGTTTCCACATCCATTTTTTCTTTTAGTTTTGAAGGGGATATTGTTTTATCCCATGCCTTCTTCTGATTTTCCTCTCTCCTTTACTTAGCCTCTACCTCGCCCTGTCCTCTCCCTTTTGAGGTGTGTTGATCTATATACATTAATGTCATCTCCTCTAACAAAGTCATCTTTCTTGCTTTCTATTTGATGATGTACCTTCTCCCTCACATCTGGTTCACTAATGTCTCCTTTGAATAGTTGTTTAGTTATTGTTTGTTCCAGGTCATGTTTTTTTATTGTGGGTATTAAAGCGTTTGGCAAAGGTGAATATTGTACCTTGGTGTAGGCCTTCACATCTCTTAGGATTTTTCACAGTTTCCATTTTTGAAGGGTCTCCTCATATTTATCTAATCTATTTTCCAAGTCTTTTCTTAATGATGACTGTTCATCTACTTTGTATTCATTTTTGATTTTAGCTTCAATAATTTGTGTGCATCTTCTGGATACATTTTACCATACTTAATGAGGATTAACATCATATTTTTTTTAACAATTCATATTGTTGTCTCCCCATTATTGTAACACCTCTGGTCTAGCATCTGAATGGTTAGGCATGGTAAAGACTCTTACTCCCTTTGAAACTCTGTCTAATTCAATATATTTATCCAAGGTAATTATCTCCCAGCTTTTATTGAGCTCTTTTTTGTAAAGTCACTCAAACTGATTAAACATTTGTCTGATTGTCAGTTTCACACTCTGATCCTTGTCACCTCATTTGCCTCTCTACCATGCGCTGTGTTCACAGAAATGATGTCATAAGTGTTGTTATGAATGCAATGATTTCACATTCTATAAGTCATATGATATGCAAGGGTATAACTAGTGCATGAAGAAAGGTCAAGTTATAATTAAAGTAGTGTGGCGAGTGAGGTGACAAAACTGTGTACCAAGGTGCATGAGTTATAATAAATTGAAGATGGTGTGTACATTATAAATATAATTTATGACTGGTGTTGAGTTAATTATACATTTAAGTTGGAACTATGACTTTAGAATTTCTAAAGTTTGTATATTTTAAATTGAGTTTGTATAGAAAGAATAAATAAAGTTTTCCTAGCTATAACTTAGCTTTAACTATTGTTTTATTCATTGAATTTAAATGGTTTCATTTTTAATAAAAATATGTTTCACATCGTAGTGTTTAGTGTCATTCAGTTGACTGGTGCACAATATAGTGGAAGGCAGTGTTGTAGAGTGTACTGTCATAGAGTGCAGTGCTGTACAGTGGGATAGAGTGGAGTGGAATAGAGTGGAGAAGAGTGGCATTGCGTACAGTGGAGTAAAGTGTTATACAGTGGAGTCACATTGTGTCTCATGTAGTGGATTGGAGTACCCTAGAGTGGAGTGGTGTGTGGTACAGTGGAGGGATATGTTGTACAGTACAGTTGAGTATCACAGAGTGGAGTGTCGTCAACTCCAGTTTCGTGGAGTTGAGTGTTGTGGAGTGTCATCAAGTAGAGTGTCATACAGTGGCATAGAGTTAACCCTGGGCGTAGTTCGCGTAGTAGCGCTACGTGTAGCTACGCGAAGTGCACTTCACACTACGCACGCTACGCGTAGCTACGCGAACTGCGTAGTGCGGTAGGGAAATGCTGTTCGCAATGATTGCACAGTGCCGGATGCTTGTCCGCACTGTGAAATCATTGCGGACGGCATCTTGCACAGTGCAAGCGGTCGTGTTCTGCCGCTCGAGTAGATTTGTACTCGAGCGGCAGCTTTCTCAACGCGGACTGGTAGTTTCTCATCGCGAGTGGTCGCGAGCATACGCGACCACTCGCAATGAGAAACCTGACCTCCCTGCATTGAGAATCTCGCCGGGAGGTTTATTTTCCACGCTCACGATCGGCAACTTGATGTTGCCGATCGCGAACGAGGAAAAAGTCTCGCCGGGATGTTGATTTTGCTCGCCAACTTGACGTTGAGGACCGCGAGCGAGCAAAAAACACCTGCTATGCTACGCTATGCGGTTTTGCACTGTGCTACGTGCGATTCGCGTAGCGCGTAGTAGCACAAACTACGCACGCTCCGCAAGCGTAGCGTAGTTTTCCGCCCAGGGTTTCATAGAGTATTATACAATGTAGTGGCATAGAGTAAACTACAGTGGTGTATAGTTTACTGTTGTTGAGTGGAGTGTTGTACAGTAGAGTGGTGGAGAGTCTTGTACACTGTATTATTGTATAGTGGAGTGTCATAAAGTGGAATGTCATACAATGGACTGTCATACAGTGTTGTACAGTGAAGGACAGTGTCATACAGGAGGGTGCCATGTCATATAGTGGAGTGGTGTGTCTTAAAGAGGAATGGAGTGGAGTGCTGTGTCCTATAGTGCCATACAGTGTAGTGCAGTGGCATAGAGTGGAGAAGAGTGTCATAGAATGGCATACAGTGTATTAGAGTCTTGTAGAGTGGAGTTGCATTGAGTAGATTAGTGTGTGATACAGTGGAACAGCGTAGAGTGGATTGCCATACAGTGGCGTAGAGTGAGGTGTTGTGCAGTGGAGTAAACTTGTGTGGAGTCCAATGGAGTGGCATAATGTAGTATGGAATAAAGCATAATAGAGTGGATCCACATTTCATAAAGTAGAGTAGAGTAGACTACAGTAGAGTGGAGTGGAGTAGAGAGGAGTTGTGCAGCGCAGAGTTGAGTAAAATGTCATTAACTAGAGTATTGTCTCAGAGTAGAGTGGAGTGTTGTGTCGTAGACTGTCAGAAAGTCTCGTAGAGTGGACTAGAGTGTTACATAGTGGAGTGTATGGGCATAGAGTGGAGTACAGTGGCATGCAGTGTAGTAGAATGTTACAGAGTGGACCAATATAGAGTAGAGTGAGAAGAGTGGGTGGCATAGAGTTGAGTGTCATACAGTGGCATTGAGTGGGGTACAATGTTGTACAGTGCAGTAGAGTGGAGTGGCGTAGCATACACTGGAGTAAAGTGTTATAACGTGGAGTGGCGTGTTGTGCAATGGAGTGGTATGGCATGTTGTAGACTGTGGGAAACTGTAGTAGGGTCAGATAGAGTGGAGTGGCATATAGCGGAGCTCAGAGTTCTAGAGTGGAATGAGTTAGAGCGTGTTATAGTGGAGTGGCATACAGTGTTGTAGAGTTGAGTGGCATATAGTGCTGCTGAGTGGAGCGGGGTAGAGTGGATTAGTGGAGTAAAGTGGACTAGTGTGGTGTAGTGTGTTATAGAATAGATTGGAGTACAATGTGGTGTAGTGTCAAAGAGAGAGTTGTGTAGAGTGTTGTAGAGTAGGGTAGAGTGTGGTACAGTGGCATAGAGTTGACTACAGTGTTGTACATTGATAGACTGGAGTACAATGTTGTATAGTGGAGTTGCATACACTGGAGTAGAATTTGATAGCGTAGAGGGACGTAGAGGGTCACAGAGTGGAGTAGAGGGTCATATAGCAGAGTATATTTGAGTGGCATAGACTGAATTGGTGCAGAGTGCAGTGTCGTACATTGTTATGCTAATGAGTGTCCTATCGTAGAGTATCATGGCGTAGAGTGTCATGGCATAGAGTGTTGTGGTGCAGAGTTGAGTGGCGTACAGTGTAGTAGCATAGAGTGGATTAGCGTACTGTGGAGTGGCCTACTTTGGAGTGGCCTAGACTGGAGTGGGATAGAGTGAGGGTGGATTAGAGTGGAAAAGCATACAGTGGAGTAGCGTAGAGTGAATAACATACACTGGAGTGGCATAAAGTGAAAGAGAGTAGAGTGGAGTGGCATAGAATGGGGTAGCATACCGTGGAGCAGAGTAGAGTGGAGTGCCATAGAGTGGACTGGCACTGAGTGGAATAGCATAGAGTGGCGTACCGTACAGTGGAGTGGTGTAGACTGGAGTGTTGTACAGTGGAATGGGGTTGAGTACAATCACATAGAGTGGATTGCCATAGAGTGGAGTTGCATTCAATGCAATAGCATAAAGTGGATTGGCGTACACTGGAGTCTCGTAGAGTGGAGTGGTGTAGAGTGGAGTGTCGTACAGTGGGATGGCATGCAGTGGGATGGCATGCAGTGGAATAATGTAGAGTGGAGTGGCATAGAGTGTAATAGTGTATACTGGAGTAGCATACAGTGGAATAGTAGAGAGTAGAGTGGCATAGAGTGGAGTGGTATACGGTGGAATAGCATACAGTGGAGAGGTGTTCTGTGGAGTGGCATTGAGTGGAGTAGTGTACAGCAGAATAGCATATAGTGGAGAGGCCTAGAGTGGAGTGGCTTTGAGTGGAGGTGTGTAAACTGGAGTGGTGTACAGTGGAATATACCGTAAAGTGGAGTGGCCTAGAGTGGAATAGCATATAGTAGAGTGGCGTATTTTGGAGTGGTATAGGGTGGAGTGGCATCGAGTGGAGTGAGGTACAGTGTAATTCCATACAGTGGAATAGTGTAAAGTGGAGGGGTGTACAGTTGATGGGTGTACAGTGGACTAGCATACGCTGGAGTGTGGTAGAGTGGAGTGACAAAGAGTGGACTAGCATATAATAGAGTGGCATAGAATGGAGTGGCAGACACTGTAGTAGCATACAGGGGAGTGAGTTACAGTGTAGTGGCGTACAGTGGAATAGTGGCGAGTGGAGTGGCGTACAGTGGAGTGGGGCAGAATGGAGTGGTGTACAGTGGATTAGGGTAGAGTGGAGTGGCGTAGTGTGTAATTGCTTAGATTAGCATGAAAGTGGGTGAACAGATGTAGATGTAATTTGGCAAGATTATATACTAGTAGGTTTAAATGGTGTAAGTGTAAAAGTTATGTGTTAAAATTCCTTAGCTATATCTCATTTTTTTTTTTAACACAGTTTTTATTGAGTTGCAGTTTGCAAATGTACATACATATGCATTAAATGATTGAGCACATAACATATCAACATCTCGATGCAGCAGTACTTAAAGGTATAACTGGCACTGTGCGAACAGAGCCATCGGAACAATAAGTGAAACTCAGGTTTTCTTTTTAAGTGAGCCACATATCTTAAAAAACAATAACAAAGAACAAACCATAATAACAAAGAGAAAAAAAAAATCCCACGCAAAAAATCCCCCCTCCCTTCCCTGGTCCATTGGTCCACACAATACAGTAGGGTTTAAGAAAAAAAGGGCTGTGTACACCGTCTCAACTATAAAAAGGAGTTAGAAGGGGGGAATCAGACTCCAGCAGGTGGAGCAGGCAATAACAGACATCACTGGGCATCAGCAATAAATTATAACAGGTTAGTACTCAGTTCCAATCGAATTAGCCATAGGGGAAGGGGAAACTACGGGTGATATGGGCACAATTGGCGACACCGGGGGGGTGAGTGAGTCAAGGGCTTTAAGTGTCTCTAACATTTGATCCCAATCCATAGAAATGGGAGTTTTGCGGTGACCTCGATACTCTTCCTGTCTAAGGATGGCGCTTTCTGCAGTACCCCACCTGATCATTTCCGCCTGCCAGACCGCTGCTGTAGGGGGGTGGGCAGATTTCCACCTCATGGTGATGGCCCGTTTCGCCAACAGCACAGCCAGGTCCGCGAATTTATATTGCACTTTCGATTTCTTGGGGCATTTATGCAGACCTAGTAGGCAGCTATCCGCAGCCAGCCAGTCGGCCGTGCCATTGACCTCTCGGACTCTGTAACCAATTGTTTGCCAATAAGTTCGCAAACGTGGGCAAGACCATAGCATGTGGAGGAGGTCAGCGTCCGCCTCCTGGCATCTAGGGCAGGAAAGTTGGGCGTCTGGATAGATACAGTTCAGTCGGTGTGGGGTCAGATAGGCCCTATGTAAGATCATGTGTTGTATATATTTAAATTTAGCATTCCGGGAGACTTTCTTGGGGAACTCCAATATAGTTGCCCAGTCTCTGTCCGTGAGTTCTTTCCCCAGTCCCGCCTCCCATTTCGCACGGAGCGGAGTTAGCGACATCCCTGAATGAGCGCGGATCCCCCTATAAAGCCATCGGGTAAGATGGCGACCAGCGCTCATCAGGTATGTAGCGTATATAAGCTAATTTTTTGGGGGTTCTACCCCATCAGGGGACCAATAGCGCTTGATGTAGTGGATAATGGTGGCGTGGAGGAGAAACAGTGTCGAGGGGACCCCCTGTGCACGGGTGAAATTGTCATGGTCCGTCAGAGTGCCATCTACAAACATCGTTCCAACAGTGGATACCCCCTCCCGCTCCCAAAGGGACACAGTCTGCTTCGTTATTAAGCCATGTGCGCCAGGGATCCCAAGGAAGGGAATATTAGGAGAGTAAGGGAGGGTTCGTCGCGTATAGGTAAGAGACTTCTTCCAGTATACCAGCGCAGTTCTAAGCAAGGGGAGAGCCGTTGGCGGGATTTTAGCCTGCGGCAAAAGCAAAGCATGCAGTGTACCCTGAGCAAGGAGGCGATCGGTGTACCCGCTCTCATGAATGTGTTTTCCCGCCAGCCAATATGACAACCACTGTAGTTGGCTGGCCATACAGTATGCCCGAAAGTCTAGCGCCCCCAGGCCTCCCTCAGCAGGTCGAAGCTGCAACTTTGCCAGTCCCACTCTCCTGCGTCCCCTCCCCCAAATAAGGTCCAACAATAGGGAGTCCAACGTCTTGAACATGCCGGACGGGATAACGACCGGCATGTTAGCAAAGAAATATAAAAGGCGGGGGAGCATCACCATTTTGGAGATGGCTATCCTGCCCATCACAGACAGTGGCAAGGAAGTCCAGAAGGAGATCTGGGTCCGGAGAGACCGTATTGTCTTCCACAGATTACCCTCAATCAGGTCCTGGGGAGTTCGATAAATTTGAATACCCAAGTATTTGAAGGTGTCTGGGGCGGTCGTCAGCAGGAGATCGCCAAAGGCTATCGGGTCAGGGGCCTCCCTGTGTCGCATAAAGAAGGCATGAGATTTCTGAGCATTGATCATCAAACCCGATATCTGTCCAAAACTCTTAAGTAGAGTCGGGACGGGTTCCAGACTGGTCGTGAGGTCCTTAAAATAGAGGATAATGTCATCGGCATATGCAGACGCAATATGTGTCGTGTTAAACGCTGGTAGCCCAGGTCCATGGCCTCTTTGCGGATCTTGAGAAGTAGGGGTTCTAGCGCCAGAACAAATAATATTGGTGACAAGGGGCAGCCCTGTCGCGTGACCCTGGCCAAAGGATAAGCGGCCGAGATGTATGTGCCTGTGCGAGCCCGGGCCGTGGGAGAGGAGTACAGCAATTTAACCCACCGCCGATATCCTCGTGGGATACCAAATCTCTTAAGAGAGGACAACATATATGTCCAGTCAAGAGTGTCAAACGCCTGCTGCATATCAAGAGATATGCACCCGGCGGTGTCGTAAAGGGTCGCAGTGGTTTCCATCAGATAATGGAGACGCCTGATGTTGAGAGAGGTGCTACGGCCCGGGACGAAGCCGCACTGGTCCGTGTGAATAAGTCTGGGGAGATAAGGAAGCAGACGCTGTGCTAATATTTTACTGAGTATTTTATATTCGGTAGCTAACATAGAAAGAGGACTGTATCCCGATATGTCTCGGGGATCTCTGTTTGGCTTGGGGAGGGAAACAACCAGCGCTTACATAGTCGTTACAGGAAGTGTGCGCTTTCTAGTGCTGTCTTGTAAAGAGTCAACAGGCGTGGAGTTAGTTGCTCAGCATAAGTCAAATGAAACTCCGCTGGGAGCCCGTCCAGTCCTGGCGTTTTGTTCTTAGGGCGACTCTTAAGGGCTCCCATTACTTCTGCTTTAGTGATAGGGCCCTCCAAGTCTGATTGTGCATCTGCCGACAGTACAGGGAAGGTGAGGTCGTCCAGGAAAGTAGTCAAGAGGTCTTGGGACAGATCGGTCGGGGCAGCGTAAAGGGACTTATAATAGGTACAAAACGCCATGTTAATATCTGCCTGGGTATTAGCCACAGCGCCATCCAGGAGGAGTACCTCCAATATAGGGTGCGGGAGTGGAGTGTCGTGGATGAGACGAGCCAAAAGAGTCCCCGATTTGTCAGCCTCTTTATGACTATATTGGGTATATGTACTGTAATCTATTAAACGGAGTCGTTCAAGGAGCTCCGCATATTGAATCCTGGCATCCTGCAATGGCGCCTGTCGAGTAGGGTCGGAAAGAGCCTCAGTTTCCAGTGTGTACCGAGACAAGCTTCTGATGTAACTCGTGTCGGGCCCCAACAGTGGCCCCAATAGCCACCAATCAATCAATCAATCACGGCATTTATAGAGCGCGCTACTCACCCGGGAGGGTCTCAAGGCGCTGAGACCCTCCCGGGTCTCAGCGTAATCACCTACTTAAACGCATCCCATTCAACTAGGCATGAGGATGCCGAGCCTGTATTTTCTGTGAAATAATTGGTGATAGCGGTACCCAGAGTGTCTCAAAATATCCCATCTTCCAGTGTGAGCGGCCACAATCTCCAAGTCGGGACCGGGGGCAGGGCTCTCCCCCATTCGAGCAGCACCTCAAGTGGATTGTGATCGGATAACGTTTTCCCGAGGTACGTGGATTCAAACACCTGGGATGACAGGGACAGGGAGCAGAAAATTCTGTCTATTCGCGTATGTAGCTGGTGTGGGGGGGAATAAAATGAATATTCATGGTCGGACGGGTGTTGTGTGCGCCATATGTCACTAATCCCCCAGCCCACCACCCAGGCATGTAGGAACTCCGCTATCTTAGTGGTCACTGCACCCTGCACTGGGGGATGAGAGCGGTCCAATTGCACATCCAGAACAGAATTAAAATCCCCCGGAGAACCCAGGGGCAATGTACCCAGTCCATCAAAACCGCATTAAGGCTAGTAAGATAAACAGTCTGTTCATAGTTCGGGGCGTACAGGCTGCCCAAAACAATTGGGGTTCCATCCAGCCTGCCCCGCAGGAGAACGTAGCGCCCTGCAGTGTCCACCCTCCTTTCCAGTAGCTCGAATGGCACCCCACTCCTCACCCAAATAAGTGACCCACGTGCAAAGGCAGAGTAGGAAGTATTATAGATCTGCCCTTTCCATTTCCTCTGCAGTTTAACAACCTCTGAGTCCATCATGTGCGTTTCCTGGAGTAAAGCTATGTGGGCCTTGCGCCTATTCAATTGGGCATAAATACGATGTCGCTTATGCACGGATCCCATACCCCGCACATTCCATGTCAGTATTTTATACTTAGTTAAAACAGCCATGTATCAGCATTTGTGGAGAGAAGGGCGACCCACGGTGGCATCGTGAACACAACACAATAAAGAAGAGGGTGTGGACCGGGAACCAAAAACGACCCCTGAAAAACAATCCCCAATACTAAGGCCAGCCACCAAACTGTGCTTGTCCAAACTCAGATTAACAAACATGAGGTCCAAGCGGTTATACCATGCAGTGAATACAACTGCAGGGGGGGCAGGCCCAGCACCAAACACTCGCCACATGAACACACCAAGAAGTACATCCCCGCCGGGACCATATAGGATGATGAACAGTGAGGTATGCCGAACCTGGGAGAAAAAAGTTAATTAAATGCAAACATTTTCCCACATTATACCAAGAATATCAACATCTCGCTGTCTCTGAATCATATTTACGAAAGTGTTGTAGAGGGCAGGCCTCCATCTCAGCCAAACAGGTCCTTGACCACCTGGGGAGTAATCAAGGGGAACAAAGGGTCGTTGCTGCCAGATTCTGATGGCGTCACATCATCGTCTGAGTGTTCCAGGGAGGAAGAGATCTGTGTAGGATCCCGCATGGCAGCGGCCATCTCCAGGGCTGATTCCCGCTCCACCACGGTCTGCTCCAGAGTTGGTTTCTGTGTAGAAGGGAGTGACCACAGAGCTCCAGTAAGACGGGGCCTAAGCCGGTTGGACTGCGCCCGCGCCCCTTTCACCCGCCGGTCAATGCCATCCAGAGACTGAGCGGGCAAGGTGTGTTCAAGCCAATCGTTCACCGCTTCGGGGCAGACAAAGAAGTGGGTTTTCTGGTTGTAAATGATTTTTAAACGTGCGGGGAACAGCAAGGCGTATTTCAGATTGAGGGCTTGGAGCTTCTTCTTGAGCGGCTGGTAAGAGGCCCTCTGGCGCTGTACCTGCACAGTGTAATCCGGATACAGGGAAATTCGGGTGTTTTTGAACAATAGCGGGCATTTTCCCGTGCCTTCTGCAATAGGAGATCGCGATCTCTATAATTGAGAATGAGGGCAATAAGTGGTCTGGGCGGCCAGCCAGCAGTCGGCCTTCCCGTAGGGATACGGTGCGCACGTTTCACGCAGAAGAAGGTGGAAAGACCCTCCGGGGCCACCCCGTCTCTGAGCCACTGCTCAACAAAGTGCGTTGCGTCAGTACCTTCGGAGCGTTCCGGCAGCCCAATAATACGGATGTTATTTCACCGTGCCCTCCCTTCTGCATCGTCGGCCCTGTCCAGCAGGACGGTCAGCTGTTCATTCAAGTGCGCCAGTTGGGTAGCATGATCTTTTTGTTGAGGCACAAGTTCAGACAGTGTGCGAGTGTGGTCCTTGACAGTAGTTGCGAGGTTACCATGATCTGCTCGCAGGAGCTTAAGGCCAGTAGTAAGCGTACCTATCTGGTGCTCGATGGCTTGGCGCGAGTCCTGAATCTCCTGTAGAATCAGGTCCAATTTGTCAGGGGGGGGCGACAGGGCGGTCGGAGGGATGCAGCTGATCGAGGAAGCCTGGGAGGCCGACTCTGCAGTCCCCTGAGGTGGGTCCTCAGTGCCGGGCCCCTCCGGCTGCTTCCCCCGTGGGCGCCCCATGGCAACGTGCGCAATGGTGAGAAGTGGAAGTGAAAGGACCACCAGGCGTCCGCAGCAGTCGACACACCCAACACACCGTTAAGGCTATGCACCGCCGGGCAAATGTACAGTACACGTGGAAGCAGTCTGTAGGCCGCAAACAGGGGGTGGGAGATATTCCAGCCAGGAGCAAGAGCAGGTGCCTGGGAGAGCACGGGCGGTACTCACTGTGTCCAGTTCCAGTCTATGGGTCCGCGCCCACTCCAGGAGGAAGCGCGGGGTCCAGATCTTAGTCAGCGCAGCAACGGTCCTCAATTACGGCCATCCAGTCCTGTGCACATCTGAGTCACCGTCGGACCACAGAGCTAATCCACCGCACCTCCATCCCGCGTCCAGCCGGCGGGGTCCCCCGTCGCACAGGGTCACAGGGGTGCTCTCGGCTCATTGTAGAGTGGCTCCAGCCACGCGGTCACAGGGCCACTAGCAGCAGCCCCAGGGCGGGTGTCGCAGCTACCTCCAGTGGCGCAGCCAGCAACAGCTTGACGGCCGCACACCCGACCGACCGCCGGTCGGGGCCCAGGATACAGCCTCCTTGCAGAGGGCAGACGTGGAGGCCGCGCAGCAAGGCACTCCGCTCTGCCTCCTCCTCTCCAGAAGGCACGTGGTAGATCGGGCAGCACCCCGCAAGTCAGTAGGCCTTCGCGCGGAAGCCGGTGTAGGAGCGAGGCTCTCCGCCCCCGAGCTCCCGGTCCAGTGTCGATCCGTCTCCCCCACAGTGGTAGTTTGGTGCCAGTCACGCACCGGCTCGCGCCGTCCCTGGCAGCCGCGTCAACAGGCAGTGACGGCAGCCGACCTCCCGGCGCCGGCCTCCGGCGGCCCCCTCCACCAATGACGCAGGGCCGAGGAGCGCCAACAACGCTCAAGGTCGGAGATCCCAGCCGCCTCGGGGGCCCACAGCTCGCCGTCGCATGTTTGCGACCCAAGTGAATTCCGCAATCAGGTGGACAGTTTCTGTGGTAGGGAGACTCCCAGGGTCGGCAGGAACAGCAGGGTGAACAAAGTCCTGGCCGGGAGCTCTACTACAATGCGGCCGCCATGTTCGGCGCCTAGCCACGCCCCCTGCTTAGCTATATCTCATGACATGGTATACCACAGTAACTTCACTTTATAATGCAGTACATGCCCATGAGAAGGCAGTTTCTGATTTGATAATGGCTGTCTTTACAAAAGGCAAAAAGCAGCCATGTAATTTTCAACATACTTTCACTGCATTCTGGGTTAGCGCCTAAGATATAGGTAAATAGTAGGTTTTATTATTGTTCCCTTCCTATTACCACTTTGTTAAAGTAATAGGTAGAGAAATGTATTTATATTTTTCTATGTATTTTTACAACACTCTACAGAGACATTTTTATAAAGAAATAAATATGTTAAAAATTCAAAATAAAAATGCACTGTAGTATACTATATTTGTAAAATTTAGAGTATTACAGACTATTGTAAATTTGTTATCATATTCTTTTTAAAGTAACACAGTAATTTCAAAGCACTACTGCTGTTAAACATATATAGAAACGTATAAATACATTTCCATACCTATTACCACTTTTGTTAAGCGGTAATAAGTAGAGAAAAATTATCAAACCTAATACTTACCTATATCTAAGGCCCTAACCCAGAATACAGGGAAAGTGGCTTTAAAACAACATGACTGTCTTTATCTTTTGTAAAGGCAGTCATTAGTCAATAACAAAATGCCTTGTCATCGCTATGTAAAAAGATAGTTTCACAAAATACTTCAACTTCTTGTAAAACTACAGCGACAACAGATATCACTATGTTTAAATTCTTTATAACATAAAAAACACTTACCTTACTTACCTATAACACCAACAAAAAAGATCAACTGCACACCATATTCTACAATCTTGCCAAATTTAATGGAAAATCCGACTGGTCATTTGCCTGCTACTCCTGAGAACAAAGTCTATGCAAAAATGCATTGGTGCACAAACATGTTTTCCCTTTTATCTTTGCCCCCCCGACCAAACACAGCAAAGTTTTCCATCCTCTGCCAATGTAGGAAAAGCAATAGCTCTGGAAAGTTTTGTGGAGATTCATCAAATGGGTGCAAAGTGATTAATGGTAAAAATTATAGGAATTCCTATCTCTGATAAACCTAACTATACGCTACTGCCATCATATATATATATATATATATATATATATATATATATATATATATATATATATATAATATATATATATATATATATATGTGTGCATATATATTCACTGAAAAAACCATAGGTTTTACAGACGTTATAGTTAGAAATTAGCATTTAAAAACCTTTGAAATTCACTGAAAAAACATAGGTTTCAGGGGCGTTATAGTTAGCTTCACATTTCACTTGTACAAAACCATAGAAATTCCACTGTTATAGTTAGTTCAGCTAACTATAACTCATGCCCCCGCAATGCACTGCTCATGACGTCACATATTACATCATTCATGGCATGGTCAGTGACATCACTGATGACATCTCAAATGACATCACTGATGACATCATCCAGTGACTGTGTGTTTCTGTAATTTTTAAATATGTTTTACATATATTCTTAGGTGTATTGAAGAATGAGTGGGTGTATAAGTGTGTGGATGGGGGATTTTACAGGTGTGTGACTGATTGTATAAGTGAGTGATTAAACTTGTCTTACTGAATGCATGGGTTAGTGACTAAACTGTGTGAATGTGTGTATCAGTCTGTCTGTTGTTGTGTAAGCTGCTACATGGGTTGGTCAGTAGCTACATGAGTGTTTATATGGGTTATTGATTGTTTGCCTGAGTATTTGTATGGGAGACTGAGTGTGTGTGTGGGTGGGTTGGAGGTGTGTGACTCTGTGCATTGATGTGCGAGTGGTTGATTCACTGGGTGTATGGGTTCAAGAGTGCATGTGGAAACAGCTGTATGGGTGGGTGAGTGTGTGTATGGGTGTGTTGGTGAGTGAATGGATGTCTCAGTGGTACATGTGTGAGTAACTACATATGTAAAAGGCAGTATATGTGAGTGATGCTGTATATAAATGAGTATATGTGAGAGTGAGTGATTGTGAGAGTGGCTGTATGGATGAGTGTGTACTTGTATCAGTGATTATATAAGAGAGTAATTATGCGTTAGTATCTGTATGAATTAGTGAGGTGGTGTGTGTATAACTGTATAGGTGAGTAAATGGGAGTGCGATTGATTCTTTGCATGACTGACTAGGTGTGTGAGTAACTCCATGGATGAGTGGCGGTGTGTGAGTGTCTGAATAGGTGTATGAGTGCATATCATAGTGTTGTATTGATGAGTGACTGCATGTATAAGTGAATGTATGGGTGAATGAGTGGATGTGTGTGTAGACCTAGGAATCAAAGCGTGCATATGTAGTAACTGGTATTGGTGTCTCGATGGTTTCGAAAATGGTAGTCTGTATTTTACAGTGGGTGTATTAAAGGTTATATTAGACTGTGAGGAGGTGCATCAGATTTTCACGTGGATGATGTCATCAGTGATGTCATTTGAGATGTCATCAGTGATGTCATCAGTGATGTCACTGACCATGCCATGAATGATGTAATATGTGACGCTCATGAGCAGTGCATTGCGGGGTGCGAGTTATAGTTAGCTGAACTAACTATAACAGTGGAATTTCTATGGTTTTGTACGAGTGAAATGTGCAGCTAACTATAACGCCCCTGAAACCTATGGTTTTTTCAGTGAATTTCAAAGGTTTTTTAAATGCTAATTTCTAACTATAACGTCTGTAAAACCTATGGTTTTTTCAGTGAATTTGAAAGGTTTTATAAATGCTAATTTTTAACTACAATGTCCCTGAAACCTATATTGTTTTTAACTAAATTTAAAAAAGACGTGCATACTTTTTGTAGTGAAAAACTAACTGTAACAGTAGTCTGTTATAAGTTATAATTTAACAATGTTTAAATCTTAATTAGCACTAATTAACATATAAGTGTGGAAAAAGTGTGACGGAGCAGCTATGATACCCGACTTCGAACTACAGCGTTCACAGTTCGATTCCCGGCTCCAGCGGCACGTTAGCCCACCACTATGTCACGGTGGGCAACACCTTGCTTAATCTTTCCGACGCCCCCGAGTGCCGGCACACCTTTCCAGGAGTAGCTGTACACTTTAAAAATGCTCGTATTTTTTTAATTTAAAACCATAGTGATGAGAAATATTATCACGTTTTTTTTTTCTTCTATTCTGATAGATCTTTTTTTTTATGTCTTCTATTTAGAATTACGGCAATTAATAAATGTATTTACTCATGAGAATGGAAATGACATGGTTTTCCGGGTAACAGTTTTTAAGCTCTCCAACGTATGTACATATTAAGGACCTTATACGTGTTAGGTTCGAAATCGAAACATTTCCGCTTCACATTTTGTAACTTTTCCCAACACGTGCACAAGTTAAACAGTTAAAACATGAGCACGTGTCAACTGTAAAACGTGACATCTAAATGGGCAGAGCCGCATCTTCCTTCCATAGACTACTCAAAAACCAAAAAGTATATAAACCACACCCGTTGATTGATAAGTTTCGTTTTTGGAAGTTATTTACGTGTCTCCATTCAGTGATGCAGGTGCTCTTTTCTACAGTCGGATTCTTCTTTTGCGGCCACAAAACATAATCCTGAGTTGTAAGTTGTTTGATTATGGCATACTAGATATTTATAATACGTAGCTATTTGTCAATATTTAAACACTTGTATTTAGAAAAAAATGATATTGGTTGTTTTTGACATTTATATGTAACGTCAGCAGCTTGTTTTCAGAAACAGACAGAATACAGCAAACATTGTTCCTGTTCTGGCTCCTTTGAGCTCATATAGTGTGACTTTGTATATTATAATATTGACACTGTACTTGACCTCAGAAGTGTTGGTGGCCCGTTGGCGCGAAGACTAAAGATTTATATGTAACGTCAGTAGCTTCTGGTTTTTAGTCTATTTCTCCCTTGAGATCATATAGTGTGAGCATGTATATTGTAATATTAACATTTATACTGACCTCAGTGGAGTTTATGACCCGTCGACGTGAAGACTAAAGATTTATATTTAACGTCAGCACCTTCTCGTTCTTACTCTGTTTCTTCCTTGGGATCATATACTGTGAATATGTATATTATAATATTAACAGTCATTGTGATCTCAGAGCACTTTATGACCCGTTGGCGCGAAGATGAAAGATTTCGAAGTCCCGGAGAAAAGAAGCTCTCAACATACTCATCGCTGGAAAGTATTTCGTTATTGATCTTGTTTTGTATTGATGACTTCATTTTCATTTTCCTTTTTGTGTGCCATCAGTGACACTGTGTATATTGTAAGAGTGTGATATTTCCACACAACAGGAATTGGAGATTTGTCGCCGCCAGGAGTAAACCATCTGAAATACAGTTTACTGACCTTTATATCTTACTTGATCAGATATTTTTACAGTGACAATATTTTTGGAAATTGCAGTTTAAAAAAAATAGTTTCCATAGATACTTTCTTAGTGAATACCTTTGATAAACCCTACATTTCTGAATGTTTTTGTACTATTTATATTTTTGTCTATTGTGGTTCCTATTCACCTTCTCCCTATAGAATATATACAACCAGTAGTGTATATTATTATACTACTATCCTATATATTCTTAAAGGAGTACGTGATTTGTTAGCGGAGCAGTGAGCGACCTCTAAGCACTACGACCGAACTTTCCCGAATTCTACAGAATAGAAATTATAAAAAATGATAAAGCGTACATTTCTATGTAATATAAAGTGATTTGTGTTTAACTGTTTTTTACTTGTTATTGTTCTTGTGACCTGAGATGATGTAGTGCAGGAGTGTTTCTTGTAGCACTTCTTTTCTACTTTATCTAAAAGTAACTCATGCCCTCTTATATTATCAAAAATATGGGGCAACACTTTTACAAACTCTAGCAGAAAAAAAGGGAGGGTGTGCCCACGCTTAAGGGATATTTTATGAATTGCGTTTTTATTTGTCACCCCTTTGATATATACAGCTTCAGTTTCCGAAGAAAGTATATTTGTAATTGCTTAATAAAAACTATTTCAAACCTAGACTGCAATTTTTGCTGCGCAACCACAGCTCCCCATCAGAAAAGTAAACACCACATTATAACTAAACAGTGCTCCTGGGAAGTATCCCACCCGCAAACTTAATAAAAAGAAGACCGCAACACACTTTGTTATTTTTCCGCCGTGATTTATACACCCCACACCAATTATATAAATGGCCCTTAAAATATATAAAAAGCAATTTTTACCTTCACAATCCCTCTCCACCACCTTGTGACCACTGTACAGAGTTAATAGTGTTCCTCCCCTCCCCGCTACTACTTTCTTATCCCGTACTCCATTGAAGTGCGTCACAAAATGGTTCACAACAGTGAACCGTTCCCAGCTAATAATGAGCAAACTTGTACTAGGAACACTTTAGCCAATAAAATGTCCATGGTGTTCCGCAGAGGGGGAGGGAATCGCTGCCAAAACTTCTACTTTCAATGGTTTACAGCCAATGAACATTAAGCTTGGGAAGGTCCTGCTTGGAACACGTTACCCAATCAGATGTCCCTGATGCTCCGCGGAGGGGAGGGAATGGCTGGCAACACTTCTACTTTCAATGGTTTACAGCCAATGAACATTAAGCTTGGGAAGGTCCTGCTTGGAACACGTCAGCCAATCAGATGTCCCTGCTACTCCGCGGACGGGGAGGAAATGGCTGGCAACACTTCTACTTTCAATGGTTCGCAGCCAATGAACATTAAGCTTGGGAAGGTCCTGCTTGGAACACGTCAGCCAATCAGATGTCCCTGCTACTCCGCCGACGGGGAGGAAATGGCTGGCAACACTTCTACTTTCAATGGTTCGCAGCCAATGAACATTGAGCTCGTTGTTGGAACACCTCAGCCAATTAAACGTTAATTTTGTTCCAGACACACGAACAGAACACGCCCGCCCACATAATATTAAATTTCGTCTAAGAAAGTGACACTGTCCGTGATAAAAGCGAACACCGCATTATAAGTAAACTTTACTGCGCATTATATTAAAGGAAGGCTGCAATACGGTGCATTGTTATTTTCCCGATATGATTTACACAGCCTACTGAACATTGCCGCAATACCGCACATTCACACTACCTGTGTGTGCACCCTACACACTGCTTGCCGCAATACGGCGCATTGTTTTCCCGACGGCATTTCTAGAGCCTACGCAACCTTGCCGCAATACCGCGCACCGTTGTTCTGCGGACGTGATTTCCACGGCCTACGCAACATTCAAACTCCCTGCCTCTGCACCGTACAGACTGCTTAAACTAAGACCACAGTGTTCCTACTATACCCTCTTATACAATTTTTCTCTTTTGTTTCGCCCTACGCCTTTCAACTCAGTCACAAAATGGCTGCCAACACTTCCTAGTTTCAACAGTTCGCAACCAATGAGCCGCATTCTCGTGCTCATAACGCCTCAGCCAATCAGATGTCAGAATTCTCAAATATCGATATCTGTAAATTTTGATATTTCTCTAAAACTACTGAACGGACTTACCCCATTTAAACAAAAGCGTGCTTTCTGGACCAAGACCTTTCTCCCTGCCAAATGTGGCGTAATTCCGTTCAGCAGTTTGACCTGTAGCCTTGTCTAAAGTTTCCTATGGAAATTGGATGGAGAAAACATGTTTTGGGACACCCTTTTTTCTCAGCCCCCCCTTCACGAATCACCCCCAAACTTTCAGGATAGGAGCTCACCTGAAAAGAGGAACTTTTTGGGAACATTGCGTAAAGATTCGGCAAACGACGCCAAAGTTATAAGCACATCAAAAAATGCTTTTCCTATGGAAACTAGGTTCTAACTATAACTATCTACTGGAGACCGCCAGTAGATAATATATATATATATATATATCCAGCACTCATGATGAGATATGATGGAGCCGACGGAGATACTTACCCGACTTGCCAGAAGTGATGCATTTTGGGATCTGTAGTTTGCCGATGCAGCTACAGTGCTGTTCGCCGTGTTCGGCCCACCTGGATTGTCCACCAATGGCAGAACGACTGGTGGTATTTCAAGTGAATTGGCAGGAAGGAGACTGTGTTGCAGCAGGCATTTGAAAAAGGCACTTATGTCCGAAACGCGTCATGCCATTGATGAAATAAATACTCTTCCTGGCATCCCCGCTGTGTCCCTCCGGTTCTTCGCATCGTAGGAATCTTGTTTGTTATATGATACACGCCAGCCCTGGGCGTGTTGGAGGAGACCCGCCCTTCAAGTGGCCAGAGTTACAAGGGTAGCTATGGCACTTTTCAAGAATCCAAGGTATTGGAAACACTCTGGCCCACCGCATCCACGCACAGCAGAGCTCCGCTGCAGACAGCAGTCCGTGATCGCACGGAGGGACTCTGGATTTCTGAATCTATGGTTCCAGGGGAAGTTGGACATGGACCCATGCGGTTTGGGCGTCTTGGGGGCCCGGGAAGGGAATTTGTTTTAACTGCAACGTTGTGTTCTCGCTATCCAGTTGAGCCACGTTCTTTAATTATCCAGCACTCATGATGAGATATGATGGAGCCAACGGAGATACTTCCCCGACTTGCCAGAAGTGATGCATTTTGGAATCTGTAGTTTGCTGATGCAGCTACAGTGTTGTTCGCCGTGTTCGGCCCCCTGGATTGTCCACCAATGGCAGAACGACTGGTGGTATTTCAAGTGAATTGGCGGGAAGGAGACTGTGTTGCAGCAGGCATTTGAAAAAGGCACTTATGTCCGAAACGCGTCATGCCATTGATGAAATAAATACCCTTCCTGGCATCCCCGCTGTGTCCCTCTGGTTCTTCGTATCGTAGGAATCTTGTTATATATATATATATATATATATATATATATATATATATATATATATATATATATATATATATATATATATATATATATATATTTGGACTGGGGAATGCAATTATTAATTTAAGAAGGGGGTTTGTGGTGGTTTATCACACCAAAGCAATAGGAAGAAAATAATTGTTTTCTTTTTTTTTTAAACGAGGGGTTGGGGGCTTACCACCTAAAATAATACATACAGACATGTCTGTCTATCTATCTATCTATCTATCTATCTATCTGTCTATCTTGTAGAGAATTAAAAAAATTATGTAATTTGGAGCTAAAATTGAATTAAATAGTACATTAAAATAAGTCATTTAATTAAAAATCATTTGATTGAATTTTAAAACAAACATATATAAATAAATATATAATAGTTTAAAAATAATTCAGATGTAAAATCACTAATAGTTTAAAAATAATTCATACAAAGTATCCTGATGTAACTACTGTGATGTAATAACTTCTGATGTAATGGTATGGGAACAAACAACTGACAGCCATCTAACTGATATTATTGTCAAATTGAGAGACACCGGGTCACATTCTAATATATGACTAGATGTATATGTATTATTCACTTATGCAATATGGGTGGACTCTATACCAGATCTAGACACAAAGGCTGTGCATGCAAAATATATTAAAAGTTGCACCCATCCTGATGATCATTGCTTAATCATCACTCATCAAGTACCTTGAGAGATTACATAGCCTTTTGTAAGGAAGAAATATGGTAATAGTGTCAACTTACAGTTACATAATTTACTGAAATCTTCTCATATTAGACAATCGTGCCCTTAGGGAGCAGTTTAATATCAACTCTTCAATATGAAATGATTATCTAGATGTGGGCAATTTAAGAAAAAAACTGTTAGAAAATCATCAACCTTTTGTGTTGTGATGATCACCCGCCTTCTCCCATGATCAACGACCTTCTTTACAATCCACTGTGCTATATTGCTAGACTTATAGCAAGCCCCATAAAGAGAATTTGTGAGGAGAAATTTGTTTGCCCCAGCTTCTTAAATAATGGATAGGTGTTGCTTCAATATGTGCCTTTGGATACAATGTAAATGAGGGGAATAATCATTAAATTCTTCCCTTTAAACAACTTTTATTGTACCCAATTTAGGCATCAGCATTTCAGGCAACAATACCACCTAGTCAACATTGTTACACCTACCGACCAGAGGAGAGTTGGGGCCAATGGCAGGGAGTGCACTGGGCTCCCTATTGTGAGGCAAATTGCACCTGTGGTGCAGCCGGCAGCTTGTGAGCAAGGCATTGCTATGGTCCACGCTTTGACTGACCCCCCTCGCAGCTATTTTTCTTGAGCCTGAAGGTTCATCTTCCTGATTCTTTTTGTGCATGCTGGAAGATTCTCTAGCTCAGGCTCAGTGTGCTCCATTCACTGGTCTTCTTCCTGAAGGACCTGGAGAAAGGAGGGATAGGAAAAGCCTGGATTTTAAGATTAAAGGAAAAATTAAGAGGTTCTGAACACATGTATTTATGCTCTTTCGGCACATTCCTGGACTTTCTAGTATCACATTCCAAGATGGATACTGCTTTGGATTATATTTCTCTTTCTTCCAAATGCAACCTGGCTCCTGGACTTCCTGTTCATGGTACCTTGTTTCTTGTTGGGCCATACTTAGGGAGACTGTGAACTGCTATTAACTGCATTGTAAAAAGCTGATTTTTTTTTTTTTAAATGGGTTCATCAGCCCTAGTCTCCATTTTGTCCATATCTTTCTCTGCTGCTCACTTTGGACTGGAAGAACCTTCAGCTCTCTTTCTCTTGCAGACCTGTCAGTTTCACCTTTCTGAACTTGCTTTTCCATTTTCCTTCTTCTAATTTCCTGGATTGCCCATCAAGTTTGGAACCTCTGGCCTCATCATAATTTGGAGGTTTTGTATGCCTTTGAAGATTTTTACTCCAGTTCTGGTATCCCTTTCTAGAGACACCAGTACTTAGACATGCTTATAAGTGTGGAGCAAAGTGACTACTGGTGAATGTCACCCCTACTTGCACCCTGGAGCACCTATATTTCATCACCACTCTCAAACTCATCCGATCCCACCTAGGGGCAGCAACATATATAATGGCTACCACCTGCTGCTTTCCGAGCTTGACACTATGCTGGTATCTCTTTTTTATTACTTACTTACTAAAACAAAGCTGTATCTGCCCATGTTCTTCCCCTCAAGCTCTACATCTCCTCATCTTAGATGATACCATCCTTCAGCCCCGCTTACGGAACAGAGTCCAGATCTGAGGCTTCTGTTCCTAAACACTTAGGGGTATATTTACAAGAATTGCCTCTAAGCAAAGTTAGAGTTGCTTAGCGGCAATTTTCTTTACGCCGTGTATCGCCGAAAACTATCGGTATGTTAGTGAAGTGTTTACAAAACATCGGTGCATGGCGATAGGATCAGCCCGCAGCTGCGAATGTTGCCGTAAACACTAGCATCACAGCGATAAAAATCTTGCCGCTAACGTGAAAAAAGTGACGGCAGGCCAATTAGCGGGCAGAAAACTCACGTTAGTCAGCCTCACGTCACTTTTTCACATTTTGCGGGAAAAATAAGCCACAAAAAGCCTGCAAAACACAAAAAATTAAAAATGATTACCTGAAATCAAAATGGAGTAGCCTGGACCCAGTTCAGCAGGAGAAAACAACCCCCCTAAACCTCCTAACAGCCAGGATGACCAGCCAGAGTCCCAGGAGAGGAGGAAGAGGAAAACAAGATTCAGTCAGGAGAGGAAAATGAGATTCAGATTGCAGAGGTGATGGAGAATCAACACCAGCTCTATGTCAGCTCCGGGGTGTCATTGGGGACCAAAAATGCCATTTGGCAGTCCAATGTGACCAAGGTTGAGAGGACAGTGACCGACTGCAAGAAGCGCAGGCATGATGCCAAGTGCAAGACTAAGCAGAAACTGGCCAGCAATCGACAGGCAGCACTGCAGACCATAGGTGGGAGTCCAGGGCTGCAGGAGCAGCTCGATGCCTTGGATGAACAGGTGTCCGCAGTCATCTGCGAGGAGTCGGTGGTTGGAGGCAAGGGAATGGACAGTGTTGACTATAACCAGCTACATCAGCAACAGGGTAAGTAACAACCAGGGACATGGGGGTTGGGGGAGTGGGGGAGTAATGTTGCCTGTGTCCATTCAACTATGTCTCAGTGCCCGCCCACACTGGGTGCGGAACAAATGCCAGATACATAGGTTCTTGGGGTACATTCACATGTCATTTTAGCTGTTGGCATAATCAATAAATACATAGAAAGACACATAATGGTGTTGTAAGTGACTTGTAATCCAGCACACATGCATATATATAATTGACCACTCATGTGTCTCCTAACTCTGGGCTAAATTGACAAGCAAAGGGGCATATTCACTAGAGAAGTGGTGGAGCATGGCGTTAACCTCCTTGGCTTAACACCACTTCTGAAACGCAAGGCTGCACCATATTATACAACAATATGATGCAGCCCTGTGTTTCCCCCTGCACTGGGCCAAAAGTAAGCAGCCTAGCACCAACGGAGGCACCCTTGCACCATAGTGCAATGGTGCCTGCGTTGAGGGGAAGATTGTTAATGTGCAGGAATGTCTCCCTTCCTGGACATAAACAACCAATGGCCTTTTTCTGTACCTATGTGTGCAAAGCAGCACACATGGAAACAGCAAAAACGAAGAGAAATAAAGCATTTCTCCTTGATTAGCCTGTTTAAGATCATGTTTTCCCTGGCCTTAATTTTGGCATTGACTCTTATTCACGCTGCCCTTGTAAATAGGAGGCATTGTAAAAACAATGGGTTTTTAGGTGGAACGCCTCCTGCAAAACCCATTGCCTTCCACGCTAAGTACAGCATGAAAGGGTGCCTCATATACGAGGCAGTTAAGCTAAATTCAGTGGCTTAACGCTGCATTGTAAATAAGGCGAAGCACATATTGCCACAGGAAAGTCACTCAAAGTGACGTTCCTGTGGTGATAGGGGCTTGTAAATATTCCCCAAAACCACTGAGCATTGGGTCAGCCCACTTGGCTCAAAGCAGCCCTCTGCCACTTTCAAAATGCAGCACTGCACTGTATGTACAACAATATGGCTCAGTCCTGTGTCACAACATGCACTGGTAATCAATATAGTCACCTAGCACAAAAGCAGGCACTCTTGCACAATGGTGCAAGAGTGTCTGTGTTGGGCTAGCCAACTACATTTATTGCATGTGCATGCCGAAATTCCATGCCTCAACATAATGTAGTAAATAAGTCTGAGCACCGCTTCACAGAAGTTCCTGAGCGCCGTGTCAATTCAAGAAGACTAACGCTGCTTTACTTTACAGGTTTGTACATATGACCCCAGGTATATCATGAAAGTGTGCCTCCTTTACAATGTTTCACCAATCAACATCAAGTGGGTCAACTCTGCCTTGTAAATATTGCGAAGCAGGCTTTCCCTCGGTAAACCATAAGTTGATGATGGTCCTGTTGCAATAGTGCCTTGCAAATATGCCACAAACAATTGTAATGGCTTAACTGCTGCTTTTATGTGTGCAGCTGAATGAAGCACACTTAACCACATTTAAAACTGTTGGAGGGCCCTTTTTAAAGTAGACTCACCCATGTTGCCCACATCTTGCAAGCACCTTGTGTCAATGATGTGCACATTCCATATTGTAAAAAATTAACATACTAGAGGGCCAAGGTGCTGTTTACCTTTGAGTAAAAGGGATATGCATTTCAAAGTACAATGTAAGGCCTCCGCATCATAGGAATGTGTACCCTAAAATTGCAACATGCCTGTTCTGTTTGCAATGCTCCTAGAACCACACATTCCCTGTTACGTGCATGGCAAGTGAAGTTTGAGAATGGGCCTCATTCACAATGTGGCAATAATGCATGTCATTTGGCTACACGTTGCCTTGACATTATTCTTCAAAATGCAGTAATCCACATTAAAGTATGCTCTCGTGTTGTTCAGTTAGCAGTATGTCATTGTCATCATGGTCCGGGTTTTGGAGGTCCAAGACACATTGACATGCATGTAAACTGGCCCTTAGGTAAAATTAACAGTGGTAGTGAACAAATGCATAGCTATTGATGTCTGTAACCATCCTTCCAGTAACAAATGCATCCAATTACCCTGAGCACAACAGTATGTTTCATCCATGTGCCCATCCCTGTGAGGTAAAACAAAGGTCTGCAGTGCAACATTGCACCAATCTTAGAAGCCTGCCTCAAATTCCTATGTCCTCCTGCTTGCATTATTTTACTATTGCCACTGCACCAAAGTGCAAGGGTGTCTGGATAGAGGGAATGATTGTCAATGATACGGAAGGTGTTCCTCCCTACATATCAACGTGCATTAATGGGATTGACCTGTGTCAATGTGAGTTGTCCACCTTGAAACACATAGATACTTCTCAGAGTAGGGAAATTCAAGCACAACTACTTGTCATCTCAAAGTGGACATCACTGTAACACTGATCTTAAGCGCATAAGTGTCCTCCTCATGTCACACTACAAAACAGGTGGCAGTGCCAACATCAATGGGGGGTGCAGTCTAATCTCCACTTCAAAGCCTAGTGACTAACACCCATACACAAACTTTACTGAGTAAGGGTGACTTATCCACAATGCAGTGTTAAGACACATTAAGTAGATTAATCCTGCACCACAGGAAGGTTTGAACAGATGATGTAACAGGTGCAGCAGGGACCTATAAATATGTCCCTCACTGTTGGCATACAGGGAAGCTGTCCGAATCTATGAACAGCCTAAATGTAAAGATGTTGTACATTGATTAACAAAGCTGCAGGTAATAGGTGTACCATGTAAGAATAGAGAATGGAAAGTGACATGCACTCTGATTGTCAACTACTAAAATGCTTGCCCAAAGTGGACATACACATACAACAGTATCTGCTCTTAACATTGCAGAGGAAGAAACCTCACCTCCTGGTCAGCAGTATGTCACACTCTTCAATGATGAAGATAAAGAAGAGCTCACAACCACCGACCAGGACACCCTCCAAGAGCTGCTCAACTCCATAGGCAGCCCATCTCTGGAAGCAGGGTAATCCAGCAGCGTCCTGGGCTCTCCACCTGCCGCGCAAAACATCCAGCAGGCACCACCTAACATCACAGCTGTCAACCTGGACTCTGAGGACCCACTGTTAAATTTTCAACATAGTGCGGTAGGAGTCTAGTGTAAGATGGCTGAGCAGGTGCGGGTGGGGTTTGAGAGCCTGGCAGCCAAACTGGATGGGATCCGTGGGTGCCTCAGTCCCATTAGGGACCACCTAGAAGCCATCAGAGGCACCCACAGTCTGCTCCATGCCCTCCAGCATTCCATGGGTGACATTGCTGGTGTCCTTACTCAGAGACAACAACAACTGTCCTGTCAAAGTGGCACCAGCAATGTTGCCAAACAGTTGGTGGAAATGATTAAGACCATGGAGAACATGGAGCGGAAGCAGGATGCACACTTTGCTGCCATGGCTGCCTACCACTGAGACGTTGCTGGAGTCATGCAAGCCCTGCAGCTCATCATCACAGATGAATGCTGCTGCACCTTCAGGATCCACCTATTCCGCCCCTGATGTGCCTGTGCCTCCCAGTGCTGCCGCAAGTACACCGTCACCCTCACGGGAGGCACCATACACATCAGGAAGGAAAATGTGGATGAAACAACAATCTTGAGGAGAAGGCAGCGGTAGCATTCATCTGTGTCAAATGGCTAGTTTCTGCTTAGCCTTTTGCATACCATCATGCCTCAGAACATCATCTGTCACTGTACTCAGATTGACTCTGCTACATTCACCTTGGACTTTTAATGGACTGTCAATGTGGCCATTGATCCCCAATGACATTGCAATCAGCCTCCTGACATGTGTCCCCCCCCCACTCTGTCTGGCCCTCTACTGGCTATGGACAAAATGTGGGGGTTGTTGTCAAAAGAACTGGGCCAGTCTGTTAACTCCTGAAATGCACTTGTAAATAAAAGCACTAAAGTTAAAAAGATGCGTGTTGCCTGTGACCATTCAAGTTTAGACGTGTCAACAATGACTAAGCAGTGTAGCCAGCACAAATATTCCAGAGTGCCTTTCCAAAAATTGGGTCTTCTGAGCCTGTGTCCCTGATAGGCAGTGAGATGACAGGACATGTGTGAATTAGCCAATGCCTCAGATCTCCAAGACAACATTGTTGCTGCAACCTAACTTTTCCCTATGTTCAGGATGGGCATAGGGACTTGGAACAATACTCAAGTCAGTGTCAAGCCACATGAAGTGGCTCAACCTTGCCTTGCAAACAAGGCATACTTTGAACCTATACTTATTGTCAATGGGGTGGACATTGGTTGTTGTGATGGGTGTCATGCCATGACACATGTAAAGATAGATCCCTCAACATATTTCCTAAGATGATGAAGCAATCTTGCTGTAAGAAAAGGAATGGCGTATGATTGATAATGTTCAAACATGTTTCTGTGTTCAATTCTTGTGCTGTTGTGATGGAATGCCCATCACAACACCCATTGCCCTACACTTGTATGCTAAGTATAGTGTGATGTTGTCCCTAATGTACAAGGCAGCGTTAATAAACGTAAAGTGGCTTAACGCTGCCTTTTAAAGCCCATATCGCCAGCACAACTTCATGTAAAGTGAAGCTCGGGTGGGGACAGGGGCTAGTAAATATGCCCCTAAGTACCAACCAACATACCTACATCATGGAATCAATGCTGTGTGAGCTCAATGCCTCCATTGCATTATGTGTTTTTCTAATCAGCAATTTTTTATAAAATGAAAACGTATTCATCAGAGCATTCTATGCAATGTCAAAACTTAACTTTGCTAGCCTACATATCATGCATGTTTGTCAATCACATTCAAACAGTAGTATGACAGTAGCCTGTCCCTTGAAGATGTCGTTATTCTTTCAACAGAATTGTGTGGGGAATGCATCTGTTGTAACCAACTACCAACTCACCAGTTCATTGAATCACATTAAACATCAGTGACACCACAAATCACTAACCACTAGAAATGTATTACATAAAAATATACTAACTAACCTAAACCTAATACTAATAACCTCTCCTAACCTACACTAATGTAACTTATGCTAATTAATATGTACACTAAACTAACTACCTTACCTAATACTATACACATAGCAACATATTTTAAACATCAACCCACCTCCCCCCTTAAGGCACATCTGTAGACGGGACAAAGACAGCTTAACCTAGAGATGAACTAACTAAACATACGTCCTAAATAAGTATATATTTACTTTTTGTTTTTTTATTGAACAAGTCAAAAGTAAAAGGAAACTTAACCCTAAACACTATGTAAAATGCATGAAAATCCTAAAGCCTTATCTACACCTAAAACTAATCTTTACCTACTTTAAAACTACACTTGCCACTACCTAATAAACTACAGTACAAAAGATTTATAAAAAATGCTTAAGGGAATAGGGGGACTGTACAAGGGGGACGGGTAACATATTTAGGGGCTTGGAAGGGGAGCCCCTTGGCACCCTTAATGTCCTGGAGGTGTGACTTGATCTCATCAATGTCGCGTTCAACATGGGCCACACGCACATTGAGGTTTAAAAGCAACCTACGGTCACTGTGGGTGAAGCTGGGATTCAGTCTCTGTTGCGCAGTTGTTAGGGATGATGTGCCATGTTGAGCAGGTTCTGAGGGTACAACTGGTTGCAGAGATGAGGTGGTTGCAGCAGGTTGGGCCGGTGTGGATGTTGTGGGAGTAGCAGATGGCTGTGGATGTGTGCCACAAAGTTGGACACCTGAAGGGTCTGGTATTGTATCAGGGTGCCTCTGTCGACTTGATGACGCAAGCAGGCCACCACGCTTTTGTCCACTTTTCTTGCTGGATTCTGAAATGGACTTCCACCCTCCTGATGCCTTCTCCTCCCGGTACCTCCTTGCCATTGCATTGTAGCCCTTTGCCACCCAACGGATATGCATATAACGTTCCTGATCAGTTGACTGGGGGTGAGTGTTTGATTGGCTCAAACGTTCCGTCCATCATCCCCTTTTGTATCACTTTGTTCGCCCTAAGTTGGCGGGGGTATGCCCAGACGTGGGTCCCTTGCTCACTTTGCCACTGGATTCAAGCAAGCCTGGCTGATGACGGCTGAAATGCCAGAAACCGGTCCTAGGATGCTTGTTTCCGGTCCAGGGAAGACATGGCTTGGCAGTTCGTGCTGGACTGTTCCCATGAGGCACAGGGTCAGACTGATTTGCATATGGCCATGTCTGAACTGGGGTGGTGGAGTGAGCTAAAGAATGATGATGGATTAAACCCAGATCAGTTGACTGGGGGTGAGTGTTTGATTGGCTCAAACGTTCCGTCCATCATCCCCTTTTGTATCACTTTGTTCGCCCTAAGTTGGCGGGGGTATGCCCAGACGTGGGTCCCTTGCTCATTTTGCCACTGGATTCAAGCAAGCCTGGCTGATGACGGCTGGAATGCCAGAAACCGGTCCTAGGATGCTTGTTTCCGGTCCAGGGAAGACATGGCTTGGCAGTTCGTGCTGGACTGTTCCCATGAGGCACAGGGTCAGACTGATTTGCATATGGCCATGTCTGAACTGGGGTGGTGGAGTGAGCTAAAGAATGATGATGGATTAAACCCAGATCAGTTGACTGGGGGTGAGTGTTTGATTGGCTCAAACGTTCCGTCCATCATCCCCTTTTGTATCACTTTGTTCGCCCTAAGTTGGCGGGGGTATGCCCAGACGTGGGTCCCTTGCTCACTTTGCCACTGGATTCAAGCAAGCCTGGCTGATGACGGCTGGAATGCCAGAAACCGGTCCTAGGATGCTTGTTTCCGGTCCAGGGAAGACATGGCTTGGCAGTTCGTGCTGGACTGTTCCCATGAGGCACAGGGTCAGACTGATTTGCATATGGCCATGTCTGAACTGGGGTGGTGGAGTGAGCTAAAGAATGATGATGGATTAAACCCAGATCAGTTGACTGGGGGTGAGTGTTTGATTGGCTCAAACGTTCCGTCCATCATCCCCTTTGTATCACTTTGTTCGCCCTAAGTTGGCGGGGGTATGCCCAGACGTGGGTCCCTTGCTCACTTTGCCACTGGATTCAAGCAAGCCTGGCTGATGACGGCTGGAATGCCAGAAACCGGTCCTAGGATGCTTGTTTCCGGTCCAGGGAAGACATGGCTTGGCAGTTCGTGCTGGACTGTTCCCATGAGGCACAGGGTCAGACTGATTTGCATATGGCCATGTCTGAACTGGGGTGGTGGAGTGAGCTAAAGAATGATGATGGATTAAACCCAGATCAGTTGACTGGGGGTGAGTGTTTGATTGGCTCAAACGTTCCGTCCATCATCCCCTTTTGTATCACTTTGTTCGCCCTAAGTTGGCGGGGGTATGCCCAGACGTGGGTCCCTTGCTCACTTTGCCACTGGATTCAAGCAAGCCTGGCTGATGACGGCTGGAATGCCAGAAACCGGTCCTAGGATGCTTGTTTCCGGTCCAGGGAAGACATGGCTTGGCAGTTCGTGCTGGACTGTTCCCATGAGGCACAGGGTCAGACTGATTTGCATATGGCCATGTCTTAACTGGGGTGGTGGAGTGAGCTAAAGAATGATGATGGATTAAACCCAGATCAGTTGACTGGGGGTGAGTGTTTGATTGGCTCAAACGTTCCGTCCATCATCCCCTTTTGTATCACTTTGTTCGCCCTAAGTTGGCGGGGGTATGCCCAGACGTGGGTCCCTTGCTCACTTTGCCACTGGATTCAAGCAAGCCTGGCTGATGACGGCTGGAATGCCAGAAACCGGTCCTAGGATGCTTGTTTCCGGTCCAGGGAAGACATGGCTTGGCAGTTCGTGCTGGACTGTTCCCATGAGGCACAGGGTCAGACTGATTTGCATATGGCCATGTCTGAACTGGGGTGGTGGAGTGAGCTAAAGAATGATGATGGATTAAACCCAGATCAGTTGACTGGGGGTGAGTGTTTGATTGGCTCAAACGTTCCGTCCATCATCCCCTTTTGTATCACTTTGTTCGCCCTAAGTTGGCGGGGGTATGCCCAGACGTGGGTCCCTTGCTCACTTTGCCACTGGATTCAAGCAAGCCTGGCTGATGACGGCTGGAATGCCAGACCCCGGTCCTAGGATGCTTGTTTCCGGTCCAGGGAAGACATGGCTTGGCAGTTCGTGCTGGACTGTTCCCATGAGGCACAGGGTCAGACTGATTTGCATATGGCCATGTCTGAACTGGGGTGGTGGAGTGAGCTAAAGAATGATGATGGATTAAACCCAGATCAGTTGACTGGGGGTGAGTGTTTGATTGGCTCAAACGTTCCGTCCATCATCCCCTTTGTATCACTTTGTTCGCCCTAAGTTGGCGGGGGTATGCCCAGACGTGGGTCCCTTGCTCACTTTGCCACTGGATTCAAGCAAGCCTGGCTGATGACGGCTGGAATGCCAGAAACCGGTCCTAGGATGCTTGTTTCCGGTCCAGGGAAGACATGGCTTGGCAGTTCGTGCTGGACTGTTCCCATGAGGCACAGGGTCAGACTGATTTGCATATGGCCATGTCTGAACTGGGGTGGTGGAGTGAGCTAAAGAATGATGATGGATTAAACCCAGATCAGTTGACTGGGGGTGAGTGTTTGATTGGCTCAAACGTTCCGTCCATCATCCCCTTTTGTATCACTTTGTTCGCCCTAAGTTGGCGGGGGTATGCCCAGACGTGGGTCCCTTGCTCACTTTGCCACTGGATTCAAGCAAGCCTGGCTGATGACGGCTGGAATGCCAGAAACCGGTCCTAGGATGCTTGTTTCCGGTCCAGGGAAGACATGGCTTGGCAGTTCGTGCTGGACTGTTCCCATGAGGCACAGGGTCAGACTGATTTGCATATGGCCATGTCTGAACTGGGGTGGTGGAGTGAGCTAAAGAATGATGATGGATTAAACCCAGATCAGTTGACTGGGGGTGAGTGTTTGATTGGCTCAAACGTTCCGTCCATCATCCCCTTTTGTATCACTTTGTTCGCCCTAAGTTGGCGGGGGTATGCCCAGACGTGGGTCCCTTGCTCACTTTGCCACTGGATTCAAGCAAGCCTGGCTGATGACGGCTGGAATGCCAGAAACCGGTCCTAGGATGCTTGTTTCCGGTCCAGGGAAGACATGGCTTGGCAGTTCGTGCTGGACTGTTCCCATGAGGCACAGGGTCAGACTGATTTGCATATGGCCATGTCTGAACTGGGGTGGTGGAGTGAGCTAAAGAATGATGATGGATTAAACCCAGATCAGTTGACTGGGGGTGAGTGTTTGATTGGCTCAAACGTTCCGTCCATCATCCCCTTTTGTATAACGTTCCTTCCGCAGAAGGAACTGCCTCAGTTCATCAGGTGACATGTTGTCTGTTAAAAAATAAAAACATGACAAGATGTAAGATTCAAGACAAATAACACCTTTCAGCATGTATCTCACAAACACAAGTGTACAAAAACAGGAAATATACACTCATCAAATGTTAGGTACGTCTGACATGACCTGACAAGTTCAATATTAATGTAAATTATTATCACAACCTGATAGTGATACCGACATGTCAATGTATGGTATGTGACATAGCAAGGGCAGAGTGGAGAAACAACAGTGGTAGATTAGCTGAGTTCAATGAGGCCGTGGGCACAGACTCTGAATGAGGCTAACAGGGGAATGTCCTCAAGGAGACAGCTTTACCAGCCAATTGCAAAGCCAGGCCATGACATTTACACAAAGACAGTAGGGTGCACTGTTTGCAATAGTGGCAGACCACTAAGCATCACAGTGGTACTTATGTAGAACAGTATGACAAATCAAATTTCATCAATTCACCACCAAGTTGGATGTGTCGACACAGCTACACATCCATGAGTCATGATGTATACATCTACTAGAAACATCTGAGTAAATGTAGGTCACATTTAGGAGCGCATTGTTAGCCTGCTCAGTATCACACTGTGCTATGGCACTACGGAAACGCAGGGCTGCAGCATCTCAACATCATATTGTTGCAGCACTGCATTTCCACTTGTGCGGGTGTAACACTCTTCATGCTAGTGCCAAGGCAGGCACCCTTGCACAATAGTGCAAGGGTGTCTGAATTGAGCAGAAGATAGTTTATGTAATGGAAGGCTCACCTTCATGCACATGAACAATCAATGGCCTTTAGCTGTTTCCATGTGTGCCGCACAATGCAGCACACATTGGAACAGGAAATATGATGAGAAAATGATCACTTCTCATTCCTGTTCATGTTTGAGAACATGTTTTCATTGGTCTTACCTATTACGCACCCCCCTCTATTCATGCTGCCCTTGTAGAAATGGTTCTGCGTACACAATAATGGGCTTTGCGCTGTAAGATTGCCCACCCTTTTCACCCTAAATGTAGCGTGAAAGGGTATCTAATGCATAAGTTGGTGGTAAGCCACGTCAAGTGGCTTAACGCTGGCTTGTGACTAAGGCTAAGCCAGTCTCGCCAATACAATGTTGGAAGGTAACGTTGCGTTGGCGACAGGGGCCTTGAAATTTGCATCAACATGACAAAGATTCACTAGTTCTGAAGCAAGATGGTAAATAAGTTCAGGAACATATTTTGGTGACCTAACTATGTCTTACGGTTGTATTGAATCATTCAAACAAGTTGTGATTGTGGCTCATGCCACTCATCCAATTGTTTCACATATCCCAGCTCTCAGCTTGGGTATGAGACTGCCTCCTTGGAGTAATACATGTCAATGACAACTGTTGCTACAATGAACTGTCCATCAGTGACAGCCACGTTAGGGCAGGGTGTTCATGGTTTCCATGTCTGGTCATACCCATCAACCACATTTCTTAAATGTTTCCTCTTCAGTATGTACACTGTGAAACCCACCTGCATTGGCTGGAGTCACATACACATTTTGCATTCATGGCCTCAGTAAAAGGGTTACCATAACTTCACAAGATTCACTGGCTAAATTAGTCAATACAGACTAACCCAATCCAATTTCATGTCGCTGTGGCCATGCAACATGAACCAAAGCTGACATGTACACATGATACTGTACCAATAAGGCATATTTGCTTTGTGAATTTGATGAGAATCCACACTTGATGTTAAGATATGATGCAAATTGATGGCCCATTGTGTGACAATTTCATATAGCATTGATCTTGGCATGAGTACCCACTGCCACAGCTTCCAACGAAATATGAAAATCAGTGACACAGTGGATACCGTGGGAGCAAACATCATATAAAAAGGATTGTACATGGGCACCCTTTGAGAAGAATGTTGTATGATATCTCATTAGTTTTTCAATCTGCTTTAACATGTTGCAAATGCATTTCATCAACAAATGTGCAATGATAAGGGGCAATCACTTAATATTATTTACAATAGTGTCCACTTGCAATGGCTAGCACCAAAGCTGGCCCCCTTGCAAAATTCTGGCAGAGTGCATAAATGTTTGGGATGCTGCCTAATATGCTCTATTGGGGCAAAACTATTAAATAAGCTGTATATTTGCTAGTACAGTGCAGGGATGGATTGAAGGAACTGAGAATGTGCAACCTAAAGCCAAGAAGGCTAATGCTGTTCTCCATCAGTAACTCATGAATATGTGCATCAATCTCAACTTGATGCTGCCTCATCACACTAGAGGTGAAGTCCATGTGATGCACAACCAGACTGTGTTCAAAAACATACAGGACCATTAACCTAAAGATTTTCTGTCATCATAAACAACCAAAATGGCACTCACCAGTGGCATGTGGGTCCATGAAGGCATCAACATCTCCCTGAGTGATCAATTATCTTCCAGCTGTGACAAATGAATACAAAAATAATATATATAATATATAATATTTTATATCAGCCATTACTTTTCGCACGTGTCATGTACATCATTGAAGTCATCTATATGAAAATTTAAGAACTGTAGCAGTTATGTCTCTGTTCAAGTTGCATACATGAAGGGATGTGCTTTGCCTGTCTGACACACAACACATGACCATTGCAGCCTTGTGGACTACAAGACAATCCTGCTAATATACGCGATCATTTTGTGACTACAACTTGATGGACACATTCACAAGTCACTATTTGCCTCCACAACGTCAATTTACTTGACATTGCGTAGTCAATATGGGCCTGGCATTTTTCACACAGGTGTGTCAGGGTACTTGACGTGTTAAGATCCCACCTTGTGTATAAGACAGCTTTTCACCCTGAACTTTGTGTGAAGTGTTCCTATGTGTTGTGATGGGCAGTACACCATGACACCCATATCATCTTGCAATGGAGTAGATTTAAAAGGGTGGCATACATATGGTCCTGCGTCTACATTGGGAACAGTTGATAAATACTCTGAGCCTTGCACTACGGGTAAAGATGAGTGATTCAATCAGCTTGTGTGTTTTTCCATGTGTTCTGTGTTGTGCAGCTTACATAGGCCCTTCCTGCACAATGCGAGTCCTCACAGACAAATGTCTTTGACCATTATCTATGTATGCTACATTGCACAGCACACATAGAAACGTGATACAGCACTGACTGATTGCTTATGTGCCGGAGGGTACACATTCATACACATGGTCAGTCATTCACATCAAAGCTGGCACACTTGTACAATGTTGCAAGTGTGGCTGTGTTGGAGCTATGCATCTTAGGTTTACCAAAAGGGGATACCATCATCCTGTAGCATGTGTAACATTGTGTCACGGACTACAGTTGTTAAACAAGACAACACACTGTGATTTCAAACAATGTTTGTCATTTACTTACCACCTTGCCTGCCAACAATGATCCCCAGATGATCCAGTAGGTCTCCCTCACGCCCGACACAATCCTGCCATCGGAGCTTTCACTGGTGGACAGTTCTGTCCACCCCGAAGAATCACATCATGTGGTTGCAAATGTGCTCCCACCTCACCTTCCTGATCTTCACATCATAGCCCTGGAGGACCTGTCCCCCACTCTCCACCCTCCATGGCAAAAAGAACTTCAGGAGCCAGAGTAAGCCCCCCAATGCCCACTCTGACATCTGGCCCTCCTGACCCTGACCCAACATCGCAAAAAACACTTCTAGCCACACTAATATGAAATAAAACCCAAGTTAATACCACAAAAAACAGTAAAAACTACAAATATACCCCTAAGACAAACACCCAACAAGATAATCACAAAGACGCAAAAAACACATAAGGACAAAGACACAGTACTCAACAGGGGCAGTAGGGACAGTAGACTAGACACAGAATCACTCTTGTACACACCAACACCAGCAGACACTTCCACAATTCTTAACAGACACTAACAGTGTGGTTAAAAGAGAAAGTGAATGTGTACAGTACTCCTCCATAGAACAGGATGCAGACTGACATCACTTCCTGGGAGTTTGCGGCCCGTATTAGGACTTCGCAAGGAAAATTCTGCCACTAAGGGGTAAGCCAGAATTTTTCCTTGTAGAAACATGTATTTTGCAAGTGTTTTCCATGGCGGTTATGAAAAATATTATCGTTTACGTGAAATAGCGGGCAAAGTTTTGCCGCAAAGTGCTAGTTAATCAGCAAACGTACCATGTTGAAGGATAAAGCATGCCTAACAACACCATATGGCTATGGGATGTGATCTGTGTTGTGTAGGTGACTCTAGTCAATCTGATATGTCTTGATATCAGTAATCGAGAGCTGTCAACATGCACTTGTTCCTCACATTGATGCCTATCCATATCTAGTCATGTGTGATAGAAAATGTATGCATCAGTGATAGTCATAATGGTTACCATTGGTTGTATGTGTGACTACATATGAGACTGTAATATTACACATTGCTGTGATGTCTGTACCAGTTTAATGGGCTTGCAACACACATGAACTTGAACAACAGGCATTCACTACTTGAATTGAAGATTTATGATGCAGCATACAATGCGAAGGCTTGACTACAGAATTACATTTGAGTATTTGCTTAGCTGGAGGCCAAGATATGCACATTTACGGCAGGCTGTACAAAGGCACTCATGGGCATGATTTCAAGAGGTTGTGCTACGCATTTTAGAGGTTGCAAAGCGAAAAATATTTTTGGATGATGTCTATCGACCAGATCCATTGTCATGTTAGCGACGTATGTACAATACGTCGTTACATAGCGTAAGGATCAGCTTGTGTCAGACACAATTGCCCATCAGTCTAGCAAGACAGCAATACACATCTTGAAGCTAAAAGAGAAAATGATATGACGACTGGACAGGTAGCGGTCAAAATATTTGATGTAAGTAAGCCCTCCGTCACTTTTCAGCCTCTAAAGGCTACAAGAGCTTACAAAGACAATTCTGAATAGGTATTAAGAAATGTATGCACCAGAATGCAGAATGGAGCAGCCATGACCAAATTTTGCAAAGGTCAACAAGGCGGAAAACAGCAATCCAGCACTTTACATTGCACACTCCTTGCAACAGCATGGCGTCCATTGCCTGTAAGCTCAGACAGTCCCCATGGACCTGAGACCATGCTGTGCTTTTGTATGAGTCCCAGAGTGGTAGACACAGGTACTGCAGAGTTACTGCCTACTGACGTTGGAGGCGGTACCTGCGCCATGCATGAGCCTGTGGTCCCTGGCTGTAGACATTGATGTGTCAGCAGTGACCCTTACCTGGTGGCAAAGTCTGGCATGTCAGATGTAGACACATTGCTGACATGAGAAGCCCGCATGGTGCACCTTGTAACGGTGATCAGTCGAGGTGCTCCTGATCAAGACCAAAAGGTAGTCTGCATTGCATGACATGCACCAACACTGCACTGGGGTGACAGGGGAGACATCCAATGTTGTGCTGAGCCTCTCAACATCATCATGCCGGAGGAGGTTGTGCTGCCCGTTCGCTGTGGAGGGTGAGACCCCTGACCTGCACAAATCTTGTGTGGCAAGGGACCTGTGACTAGGCAACTAAGAGGGGGCAGATGCATCTCCTGCATCTGGAGGTACCCGTGCATTCTCGGAGTACACTGCTGTATCCTGGCTTGTGAAATCCAGACTGACAGAGGATTCAGCTGGCTGAGTCACTGATTTGGAGAGGGCGGGCGGTTTGAGGCCTGGTATCGATTTCCAGGTTAGGAGATGGTTGGGTGTGGAGCGGAGGAGGCCCAGGGGTGGTATCTGGCCAAAAGTTGTGGGCACACTGCTTGTACCACCCAGATTTCCGTGGGCAATGTGAAACATGTAATCTGCTTGCCAAAGTTGGCATTCAGGAGGCAACTGGTTGGTGCAGCCTTTCCTCGCCCCATGTGTTTGAGCTCTTGGGTGTAGGGTGGATTTCACTTGGTGCTATCCGGACGGAGATTTCTGTCTAGCATACACCTGACTGGAGGAGAGGGGCTGGTTGGCCACACTGGACTACAACACATGTCATACATGGTTCCTGGCCATCTAGCAAAACGATGTGTGTTCAAGAGTATTTTGTACATTCCTTGAGAGATACAACCGTATGTGACATGGCCATTTTATTTTAGATGCATGGTCGTATTTGTGTTCAACTATGCCTGCAGATGTAGGGCTATTTGGCATGATGGAGTTGTGATTAATCCCTAGATTACACAGATCATGCAATTGGCATTTGTAAACTTGCAGTGGCCATCCAGAGAGAGGTGATGCAACTTCATGGTGCTACCATGTTTTTTGTGGTTCGTCTTATCCAATAAAATGACCATTCCTAATGTAATTGGTTGTATATTACTTGCATGTTTTGGCTGTACCTATTGGTTTCCCTGTTGCACTTAACTCATGTGTATGTCGGTTCTCTGTCTTGGGGGCGTGAACACAGAGTAAGTGTGATGGGATATGGATATAGCCAGTTCTCCACATTCATTGCTATGCTACACTCATGTTGTTGTGCATGTGACATCAACACTTTCTGGCCATTGCATTGCCATGTCTATAGTCCTACATACACGTTGTTGATTGCTGATGCCTTGCAAGTTGTCCCATGGCTGACCTATGTGTCATTGTTTGTGCGTATGAAACTATAGCATTTATAGATCAGTGCAGTGTTTAAGGATGAATCATGCACAGTGTTAGTGATGCAAGACATGTGTTTATTTGTCATTGCAGTGACACATGTGTCAGCTAGAGAGGTAGTGTCTCTTGCTAATGTCAAATAAATGTGTATGCTTGGTGTTAAAAGCATTCCCTGCACTGTATTGATACATCTGTTAGTCTGGTTCTACTATCCTTTGATTCTTCATCCTCCACACCCAAAAGTTGTTCCAGTCCACCATTGTCATGTATCTTTGTGACTTTTGTCAGTTACCTTGGTTCCTGTGGCACAGAATACACAGAGATGTTGTGTTTCAAATTTTATAATGGAATAGAGCTAAGTGGCCCCAGCTACAATGATGCATCAGATACACATTGTATGTTGCGCTATGCTCTTGTGTGAAAACGGACCTAATTGTGCTCAGGACAACACACAACAAGCACTTTTTATTTCTCAATGAGAAACCATACGCATTCAGAAGTTCAGATGCCCAAAACATTGGCCCATTCCCAGTCTTACTTTAGTTGGTGTTATATCCCCTGCTAGGTGAGTGATCTGTGTGACACTGTTGGTTTGATAATGTAACTTTACATGATTGTTCCCTGTCTGAAGTCACAAACCAAGCATACAAGACATTGGTGTAGTGATATTTTATTGGGCGAAATCACAAGGTGGAACCTTTGGTTCAAAGAAATGTTTGGAACAAGACATTTTAACGTTGTCATTATGAAAAGAAGTTCTGGATGATGGCATCCCTTCTTGCTGTTGCAGCTGCTGAAGTTGTGGTGTGGCTTGCATCAACTTCTTCATCCTGCCCATCCTCCGGATTGTCCAGCTCTTCCTGGTCTTCTGGCAGAGGTGTGTTAGTCCTCATGCAGATATTGTGTAAAATACAACACACCAGTATTATTTTGAAGACCAATTCAGGCCTGTACAATAGTTTTCTCCCAAAATGACAAGGCAAAGGAACCTGGATTTGATGACTCCGAAGGTCCGTTCCACGATGGCCCTTGTGCATCCCAGTGCCACATTATAGTCTCTCTGGGCCTGTGTGTGGGGCACTTTTATGGGCGTCATCACCCATGGTGACAGTGCATAACCTTGATCAGCTGAAACAGAAATGGAGAAAGCTGTCCATTAGTGTTTTGGCCTGATGTGTTTGCAGAGTGGCCTTTTTTAATGTGTGTCCATTGTGCAGCTTCATACTTTGTCCTTCCACATGTTGTGGTACATATAATTGACTTGCATCACTGACATTGAATTTCCTATACTTTACAGCCTACACATCACTATGAAGCCATTGGCCAGGTCCTGGGTAATACCTCCATGTTGTAACTGTCAGGATGTATGGGTACCTCAAAACACCTTGACTTTTTGCACACTACTATGTATGTGCATCTGCAATATCCATCATTGTGAGATAGTGTACTGAGGGTAGCTGGCACCAGAAGCACTTGAATGCTAAATATTGTACTCAATGTGGCTTAGTTATATCCCCCTTGCACCCCAGGTGGGTCACTGTTTGAGACGCAGCAGCACTGCTACCTGGTGCACTCTACTTACTGGGACATGTCAAGCCAAAGCACATGACTATTCATGTCCTTGGGCATATGGTAACTTTGGAGTAAATTAAATGCACGTTTGAGGCGGGCCATGGATATTGCCGTGTGTGTTCCCACATAACACACATTTATTTGGCTACATTTCTGCTTCTGGTATTAATTGGAAATGCGTCAGATTGATAGACCTCACCAGGGGAGGCATAGGGATGTGCAACACGGACTAAGATTTACATTTCTTGTATTTGTATGCTCTTTCTATGCATGCTGCATTCTGACACGACCCGTAGTAAGGGGAATTCCACTTTTGTGATTGTTTGTGTGCAATTAGGTGTCCCTTCATGCAGAAATACTTTCCTCCCCATGACGCAGGCACCCTGGCACCATGGTGTATGTGTGCCAGTGTTGGTGCATGTCAGCTAATTGTGCACCAGCACAGGTGATGGCAGAGGGATCTGTCATCTTGCTGTACATATGACGCATGCCTTTGTTTCAGAATTAATGCAGCACATCGCAAGCATATGTCTTGTGGCTCTGCTGCATTGATCCCTTGCAATTTTTGTCTGATGAGTTCTGCAAGATCTGTATTCCTTGAGTGACTTAGTGGTTTGTGAAAGTATTTCTAGCCTACTACCTTGTTGGGACTACTTACATATATGTTGTTCTTTGCCATTAGGTGTTTGTGTATAGTAGTTGGACCAGTTACAATGTTTGCACAATTAAATTTGCTACATGTGCATTCTCACATAGTTGAGCTACATGATTGGGTGACTTTAGGTGTGTGGAGTGTTTAGTTTGTACTTACCAACAAGCAGTCCATTTCCATAGATTCCATTCTGGAACCGCTGGTTGATGACGGATTGGCAGATGTAGGAATCATGGAAACTGCCTGGATACTTGGCGACGACATTGATGAACACTCCAAGATGGTCAACAATTGGCTGCATATTCAGTGAGTATGTGTGCTTCCTGTTCCTGTAGATGTGTGCAGTGTCTACAGGAGGCACATGCTGCACATGGGTGCAGTCTATTGCCCCCAACACATGCGGAAAACCAGCAATGACATAGAAGCCTTGCTTGTTGGCGAGTTGTTCTTGCGCAGTGTTGGGAAAGCGTAGATGATGCGGCATCAGGCTGATGATGGCATCCAAGACAGTGGGGAAAAACCTGGAGAAGGATGCCTGGGAGACTCCGACTACTCTGGCAGTGGTGGGTTGGAAGGTGCCTGAGGCAACATGTGCAGCACAGCAAGTAGCTTGGTATGCGGAGGGATGTTAGTGCTGCTCTGGGATGTGGCCTGCAGCCTTGGCGCTATCTGTTGAGTAGGCGTAGAATGGAGGACCTTTTTAGCCTGTAATGGGCTATCAGCTCATCCAGATGGAGGTGTATGAGGGTGATCCTTTGGCGGTAGACCCGCTCTCTTCTGGGCGCTGCCTCAGTGGTAGTGGTGGTGGTGGTGGTCTTCTTGGGGCTCCAGGTTGCAATAGTAGTAGCTCCATGGCGTCGTTGAGATTGCCAATGAGGGTGTGGGAGTGTCTTCCTTTTATGCATGTGTGTTTGCACCATTTTTAAGACCAGGTAAGTATTGCCGTAATAAAGCTCCCACTAATTTGAGTTAGCAGCAGTTTTGGGGGGTTATCGACATACTGGGATTTCCTTGTTAATGTCGCGATGTGTGTTTAGCAGCAGTTTTTTCACAGGAACGCCTACCTTTCATCTAATTTTCGATAAGTCCCACTAACAAAAGTGGCGATCTTGAAAATTCACATTTATGCTAAAAATTGCTGCTGACTGCAGTTAGCGGCAACTTGTAAAAAGGTGATAAAAAAAGCTGCCGTAACGTCAAAAAATGTGCGATTCCGCCTTTTGATTTTTTCTCAACTTGGGTCTTACTTCTAGGCTATTGCACCACCTTAGCTTTAAAAAAAATTATTTTCAAAAAATGTTCCTGAAGAAAAGCAAGCAGTACAGAGGTGTTGTTCTGAGGAAATAGAGTTTCATGTGGCTGTGTCTTTCATCTAAAAAGGTATTCGGCCAGGTCTTGTCTTTTAAAATATAAGTGTCCACTCCAGACCATTCCAAATTATGGAGCCGAGGGGTCTATCAACCCCAATGTAGGCACCGGAATCCATGCCGAAGGACACTAAGCCCCGTCGTACAGCAGCACGTTGGGTAGATGGGTTAACTAAATTATTTCCTCTTCATTCTTTGTCCAATATATTGATTTGTCTCTTTCACAATTTAAATGCATTTTTTGAAAAACCATGTTGCACTGTTTGGTTATTTTCAAGGAAAAGGTATAATTATCATATGGTGCACCTTTGTATTAGATTTTAATTTGTATAGTCCTGTAGTTGGACTGCACTTTGGCAGCAGGTGCCCAATTCAGTGCACAAGTTATATACACAAGGTTATTGCAATACATTGGGGAAAATAGGTCAGGTGCGGTTTCCATTAGAGGTCCAGCTGTTGTGCTTTCGCTTAATTTAAAGAAAGGATAATAGTTTGGCTTTTATCCAATCTAAATGAAGTCTTTAAGCATTGAAAACACACACAGAGCCAGTATAACTTGTTAAAAATTCTTTACATTTCTTAAAAGACAAATTTCTTTACCATATAAACAAATCACATTTTCACAATGCATATTTGAACCGATTAATTAAAACCACAAATCCATTGTGTAAAATACTACATTTAATGTATCACTTATCACTTATAGAGCTCATGGCGACCCAAAGGAACCCCACCACTGAGTAAGAGGTCACATCATATCAGAAGAAGAGCACCTTAAAGGCTAATTATTTAAAGAGCCACTTTTTGATCACTTTCTGAAAGCATAGCTCATTTTTTGTTAATCGAATAGCTAATGGCAAAGAGTTTGCAAACCTTTGCTACATTGAAGATGAAGGAGCAACCATCACTTCTTGCTTTTTTAATAGGCAGGGTGAGAGCCAGGTGAAAATTTGAGGACCGAAGTGATCTATTCGGGATGTAGGGAGTAACCAGTTGTTGTAGGATGGGCGGGCCATGGCCTTGCAGAGCCCGATGTGCAATGCACAATGATTTAAATTCCACTCTTTGGGAATGGGAAGCCAGTGAAGGTATTTCAGACCCTGCCTAACTGACTGAGATCTAGGACGTTCAAGCTGTGTACGTGTGGCCGCATTCTGCACAACCTGCAGTTTACGGGTAACTCCTTTTGGGGACCCCAGATATAAGGAGTTGCCATAGTCCAAACAAGACAGGATCAGGGCTTTAACCACCACTTGTCTTGAGTTCTGGAGAGGCAAGGGTAACATCTTGCATAGCATTTGTATCATTCCAAAGCAACTGGCAGCTGTTTCTGTTGCCTGGGCTTTATTAGTCAGCATGTCTTCAAGCCACATCTCTAAGTTTTTTATAACAGCCTTAGGGGTGGGAGGGGACCAAGGCCAATAGGTCAGCCCAGACCTTGTTAGATGTTGAAATTATTCACAAGGATCATTAATTCTGTTTTTGATCCATTAAGTTTCAAGCAGGCATCGTTCATCCAGCTGGCTACCTGCTCCAGGCAGGGTTCAGGATTTTTATTTATTTATTTGAAAAGTTTTATATAGCGCTGGCAAGACCCAGAGGTATCAGAGCGCTTTACATGAGGATCAGTGAGTTACAAGTTACAAGCTACATCTGTTACAAGAGCATAGTCAAACATAGGATAAAAAAGCAATGTTACGGTAATTCGTCGGAGGGAGGGGGAGGAAGGAGACCTAACAGGGAGACGGGGAGAAACTGTGCCCAATGGCCGGCTGGGTAGGTGACGGCCGAGCGGGTGAACCAGAGTTGATCTCCTCTATAGCTGTCGAGGCAGCTCCACCGGGCATTGGCCATAATGCTCGGACTCCGCTGTCAGGATAATGATCAGGTTTAATCTGAGAATGTCGAAAACAAACGAGGGAGTTGGAGAGATGGGAAACCGCAGTCCAATCAAAACCTAGGTGTGAATGAGGTTATTGTTTCGGTGATTATCAAGGCGCAATCAGCAGGAAGCTCGATGTCCGGGAGAGGCAGCCGCCAGAGAACCGGGGAAGACTGCGGGCAGAACAAAGTCAAAGGGCGGGCACCATCTTAAAGTCAGGCGTTGTCCTGGCCCGACCTTACAGTGGACACCACGGCCTCGAAATGCCCCCAGAATAGAGAGCCTTCATAAGGGGGGATCAGATGGAATGCCCCAACAGCTCAGTTTGGGAGTGCCCCGGTGCCTCAGGAGTCCCCCGCGGAAGTAATCAAGACTGTCCCCAGCTGCGATCTTGAGGTCAGGCACTGCCCTGAGAAGGCTCTGCAAAGAATATTTTGGCCTCAACAAAGTCCCTGGGCCAGATTGCTATGTCAGGGGGGATTACCAGTAATGCCCCCACTGCTACGAACAGAAGGGCTCCGGTGCCTCGCTCACCTCCTGATCCTGCCGGCAGCGTCGGGTTGGGGAGCCTCTTGCAATTGCATTTGACAATAGCAGAATGTATTTTGACCATTGGTACCTCTCGTGAATGAAGATGTCTCCTGGTTTGCTGTCTGGTTTAGATGCTAAAGTGTCTAATTCTGCTGCAAAAGAGAACACCAGCTGGGTGTTGTCTGCATACAAGACTATAGAGATCCCAAAATGTTCCACAATATCTGCCAAAGGCTGACGATATATATAAAACAGCGTGGGGCTACGTGAGTACCCCTGCGGGACGCCGCATGCCACTGGCAAGATATCCGAGCAGCAGTCTTTTTTCAAAAACTTGAAATGTTTGTTCCTTTAAAAAGGAACCAATCCACTCCCGGACTTTCCCTGTGATACTGACCCTACCAACTCTATCTAAAAGTATAGAATGTCCAGCGGCATTCCCATGTCATGCAACACATGCCAGAGTTTATGTCTTGGGACCAGGTTGAAAGCTGATTTAAGCTCTACAAAGAAGACAAAAAGTCTGCCCTAGCCTATTACAACGATTTACGAGAACAAAAGTAGGAAGTGAAAAACCTGGTCAATTGTAATGTTTTTTTACCTAAACACAGCCTGGTAGGGTGTTAAAATATTGTTTGCTTCAATCCATTCCTGGATCTTGGCCAGCACAGCGTGGCAAAATACTTTTTGAATAGAGTCAATAACGCTGCAAGGCCTATAGATGAAAATGGGTATCACCTCTGCACCTTTCCAAGATCCAGTAATTGTGGAGCCTCTTGCAATTGCATTTGACAATAGCAGAATGTATTTTGACCATTGGTATCTCTCATGAATGAAGATGTCTCCTGGTATGCTGTCTGGTTCTGGGTCTTTGGCATGTAATATAGCATCTAAGAAATATGAATGTTGCCCAGATCAATCAGATCATCGTGTCTTGGCTGATCAGGTGAAAGGATAACGTTCTGTAGATGGATCTGGGTTTCATCTGCATAGAGTGTTTTAAAGTGAATAAACTAGTCGGTTGAGTAGATGTGATCTTCTGGTTGGGAAGCTGCCTTGTTGCCCCCCTCCCAAGTGACCAGGGATCAAAATCTATTTGAGTCTTTGCCTTTGCATGCCTCTCCTCATCCCATTCCCTTTTGCTGTGTTCTGGGCTTGCTTATATGCTCTCCTGAGGGTACTTATTGGAGTGATATCTTTGATTTTATGGCCAGGGTCAGTTGGTTCCTAAGTTGCCTCCACTCCTTGTTGAGCCATAAGTTGGAAATTCGTAGTTTCTTTCTGGAGTGGGATATGTGCATTGTAAAGTTATAAAAATAATATAAAAGTTCATAACAGTGAAACAAGTTGCCAACACAACACAATACAAATACAATTTCACTTTAGAAAAATAGAGTAAAATTTGATGAGCAAAATGAAACTAAAATGACAAAAATTCAATAGGGGGAACTGTAGATTTGAATTGTAAATTTTAAGTAAAAATAGAAACATCAAGCGCAAAGTGCCAATCTTAGTCAATAGTCATGTAGAGAGAGTCCTAGGCATGAATTCAGGCCAACCCAAAGGTCAGATGCACCAGCTGGTTTGACCCAGTTAGTGGTTTTACCTTAGGGATTTTTCTTTTTTCTGGAAGGCAAAATCCTTCAGCGGGACAGGCAGCAGACTGTATCTGAGTAAGGCTCTATGACATCAGATAGGTATTGGATGAGGTCCCGGTGAGGTTGTAGGTTTTGTCAGGAAAAGGTCTGAATGGGAGAAATTCAAATTCCAGGCACATAGGGAAGTCTTCTTTCTGCCTAGATGCTTTTGGCACCTTCTCTTGGTCAAGGTTTTTATCTTCGGACTTAGTCTCTTTTTCAGAGCTTGAAATCCTCTAATGGAGTGGCTTGACTCAACGAGGCTCTACGACACAGAATACCTTCTCGACGAGGTCCAGCTGAAACTGATTTGCTGCTGCAGAGAAGCTCAAAGTTATGAGAAAGTATGGGTGTACTGGGTGGGACTAGGAAATCCATAATAAAAAAGAAAAAGAAATGAGCAGCAGGAGTATTTATTATTCACTGCTCCAAACATTGCTCCAAACTAGGAGTGCCCTATAATTACCGCAAGGTCTTTTTATTTAGATTTGTGGAAGGGGCAGGGGCACTACCAAGCATTTTTTGTAAGGTTGTGGAGGGCTGCACGGAGCACAGCAGCCCCCCAGCAACTTCAAAAAACACACTAATTCTCATAGGTCATTGAATCCATAACCCCAAAAGAGCTTACCATATTTTTTAAAGCACTTCGAGCTGGAACTGTAGCCATAGAACCATTGTGTGGTTCTATGGCTACACTTTGTGGCCTGAAAAATGATAAATCCTTTATTAAAACTATTGTGTGACAATCAGTATTATAAAACATTGCAATGTGTGAATTAATGAATTAAACATTTGATTATCATTATTGGTGAGTTTTTGACATGGTTAATATGCCTGCTTTTAATGTGTTGATGTGCTGACCCCTTGATAAAACCAAGAGGCCTACCGCTTTTTATATTTTGGTGTTCTGACCCTTTGACAAAGCCAGTAGGTCTACCTTACTTAAAATGACACCATTTACAGTGTTACATAACTTAGTACACCCTCTGTAGTACAGCGTCACTAGATATCTATCAATTCTGAAGCCTAATTTCTCTCAAATGGCTGAGTGGATTTATACAAAATCACAAAAAGCATAATTTCTGGGTACATATATAGCTTTCTAGCAAATTTGTCATAATTAATTTGAACCGTTTTGGCTATTGCTTTGTCTAAAGTTGCTATGGTAAATTGCATGGTAAAAATGCATTTTGGAACACCCCTTTCCAGGAGCTGGAGTGGATGTGGAATGCTTTGTGAAGATTTGTCAAACGAGTCAAAAGCAAGTTGGCAAACCATAAAATCCATGTTCTATATATATAAAAACCTTTGAAATTCACTGAAAAATCCACAGGTTTCAGGGACATTATTGTTAGTTGGACATTTTACTTGAGCTAACTATAACTCGCGCCCCCGCAATGCACTGCTGATGACGTCACATATTACATCACTCATGACTTGGTCAGTGACATCACTGATGACATCACTGATGACATCTCAAATGACATCACTGATGACATCACTGATGACATCTCAAATGACATCACTGATGACATCATCCAGTGACTGTGTGTTTCTGAAAAGTTTAAGTATGTTTTATATATATATATACGCCAAGGTGTATTGAAGAATGAGTGGGTGTATGAGTGTCTGAATGGATGATTTAGTAGGTGCATGACTGACTGTATAAGTGAGTGATTAAACGTGTTTTACTGAATGTATGGGTTAGTGACTAATCTGTCTGAATGTCTGTATCAGTCTGTCAGTTGGTGTGTAAGCGGCTGAACGGGTTGGTGAGTAGCTACATGAGTGTCTATATGGGTTATTGATTGGTTGTCTGAGTACCTGTATGGGTGCCTGAGTGTCTGTGTGGGTGGATGGGGGGATGTGACTCCCTGCATGGATGTGTGAGTGGGTGATTCACTGGGTATATAGGTTCAAGAGTGCAACTGTGAGGGGCTGTATGGGTGGGTGAGTATGTGTATGGCTGTGTTGGTGAGTGAATGGATGTCTCAGTGGTACATGTGTGAGTAACTACATATGTGAAAGGCAGTATATGTGAGTGTTGGAGTATATAAGTGACAATATGTGAGAGTGAGTGATTGTGAGAGTGGCTGTATGGATGACTGTGTGCTTGTGTCAGTGATTGTATAAGAGAGTAAGTATGTGTTAGTATCTGTATGAATAAGTGAGGTGGTGTGTGTATAACTGTATAGGTGAGTAAATGGGAGTGTGATTGATACTTTGCATGACTAACTAGGTGTGTGAGTAACTCTATGGGTGAGTGGCAGTGTGTGAGTGTCTGTATGAGTGTATGAGTGCATATGATAGTGGCTGTATTTTTGAGTGACTGCATGTATGAGTGACTGTATGGGTGAATGAGTGGATGTGTGTGTAGACCTAGGAATCAGTGAGTGGGAATGTACTAACTGGTATTGGTGTGTCTATGGTTTCGAGAATGGCAGTATGTATTTTAGAGTGGGGGTATCAAAGGTTATATTAGGGTGTAAGGAGGTGCATCAGAGGATCACGTGGATGATGTCATGAGTGATGTCATCAGTGATGTCATTTGAGATGTCATCAGTGATGTCATCAGTGATGTCACTGACCATGTCATGAGTGATGTAATATGTGACGTCATCAGCAGTGCATTGCGTGGGCGCAAGTTATAGTTAGCTCAACTAACTATAATGGCCAAATTTCTCCGGTTTTGTACGAGTGAAATGTCCAACTAACTATAATGTCTGTGTTAGACCTGGTACCATTGGCGTGAGTCTCCCTCCCATTTTTTGCTGTTGCCTCCTCTGCTTTGATATGTTTTGCTGGTTTTAGATGCTTTGGGCACTGTGCCACTGCTATCCAGTGCCGCAGTGCAAGTGCTCCCTATTGTAAAGTATTGTAATGGATTAGTGACTCCCTGATTGGCTTGTTTGATTTACTTGTCAGACCCTAGTATAGTGCACCATGTGTGCGCAGGGCCTGTAAATCAAATGCTGCTGGTGGGCTTGCAGCACTGGTTGTGCCACCCACAAAAGCAGCTTGGAAAGTGTGTCTCAGGCCTGCCATTGCAGAGCCTGTGTGCAGTCTAGTACTGCCATGTTGACCTGGTAAGTGCGCCCACTTACCAGTCCCTAAACCTTCCCTTTTCCACATGTTAGCCACCCCTAAGGGAGGCCCAAGGGCAGGGTGCATTGTAAGTAAGAGGTAGGACATGCCCTGATGTGTGTGGCATGTCCTGATAGTAAATTACAGCCAATTTCGTTTTTCACTATTGCAAGGCTACCTGTCCCCATAGGACAGAATGGGCAGGTTGATTATAACATCTCATAATCCTAACTGACCCAGGGAACATGGTAGAAAAACGAATTTTGAATGCCTGAACTCAGAATGATAAAATACATCTTTTAGTGAAGTTGGTTTTAACATTCTGTGTTTGAAAATACCACTTTTAGAAAGTGGGTATTTTCTTGCCTAACCATCCAGCCTGCCTCTGCTAGGTTGTATATTGCATGTCTGGTTTGTGAGTGACAGGAGAGCTTGGGCTCCAGCAGTCTGATGGGTCTGGGCTGGGCTGAATAGGACCTTGGCTGAATAGAGAGAAGGGGGCGGGGATTTCCTTTCACTCCCCTGAGCCCTCATTGAATAGAGAGTAGGGGGAGAGATTTCCTTTCACTCCCCTGAGCCCTCATAGAATAGAGAGTAGGGGGAGGAGCTTTCCTTTCAGCTACCTGGGCCAGGTCTCCTTTCAACAATGCTGTCTCCACCTCCTGCCAGGAAGCTGCACACAACTGGTTTTGGTCAGTGTTAGACCTGGCATCCTTGGCGTGGTTTCCCCTGACTTTTTGCCTCTACCTCCTGTATTTTTGACACTGTGCTGGAATTCGTTTTTGCTGGTTTAGATGCTTTGGGCACTTTGCCACTGCTGATCAGTGCCAAAGTGCAAGTGCTCCCTGGTTACATTGTTATTGTGATTGGCTATCCATGATTGGTATATTTGCTTTACCAATAAGTCCCTAGTAAAGTGCACTAAGTGTGCCAGGGCTGGTGATTCAAATGCTACTAGTGGGCCTGCAGCACTGATTGTGCCACCCACAGGAGTAGCCCTAAGATGGTGTCTCAGGCCTGCCACTGCAGTGCCTGTGCGCAGTTTGTGAACTGCCATGTTGTCCTGGCCAGTGTACACACTTGCCAGGCCTAACCCTTCCCTTTTCTTACACATTGGACACCCCTATGGTAGGCCCAAGGTACCCCCCTGGGCAGGGTGCAGTGTATGTGAAAGGTAGGACATGTACTAGTGTGAGTAACATGTCCTGATAGTGAAATACAGCCAATTTCGTTTTTCACTATTGAAAGGCTATCTTGCCCATAGGATAACATGGGGAATGCTGTGTAACATGGTTACCTGCATATCTTCCCATAGCAGCAAGATAGAAAGTTGGAATCTGGTACCCCTGAACTCAGAATTTAATTACACATCTTTTAGTGAAGATGGTTTTTGAATTCTAAGTTTGGAAATAGCACTTTTAGAAAGTGGCTATTTTCTTGTTCAACCTTTCTGTGTGCCTCTGCCTGTTTGTGAATTGACTGTCTGGTTTGTGAGTGACAGGGGCTGGGGGTGGCTGCAGGAGGCTGGGTGAGTCAGCACTAGGCTAAATAGACCTAACTACATGTAGAGTGGTGGGAGGAGTAGCACCTGGGTCTGAATAGGGCTGTGCCTGCCTTCCACAATGCTGGCTCCACCTCCTGCGGTGTGTCTGATGACCCTGGCCCACACTCACAAAGGAAAGAGAGGTGCCCTGGCAGAATGCACCCTGAACTGGTTTGGACTGGGTCCAGGACCCCACACACATGGAGAACAAAGACTTTTGGGGTATAAATACTAGAGCTGAAACCCCTGAACTTTAGACTACTTTTGGAATCAAGAAGAATCCCTGCCAAAGAAGATCAGCTGAAGAGACTGAAGGAGAAGTACTGCCCAAGTGTGTCTAGGGCTGGCCTGCAGTTTGCTGTTTCTACTGAGGAGAGATCTAAAGGACTTTGCTGTGTGCTGTGTCCCCCTGCTTGAAAAAGGACTTTGCTGAGTGCTGTGTCCATCTGAAGAAAAGTCTCCAAGGGCCTGAGAAGAGCTGGCCTCCTGTTTCTGAAGTCCCAGGCACAAAAGGACTTCACCCCCAGCCTCACTGAACTTCCTTGCTGGGAGTTCCAGTCTGCCAGGAGGGCCTGTAACTGTGTGTGAGGCCTCTCTTGCTGTTGGGAGCTGGAAGCGCGACGCAACGAGAGAAGCGTGACGCCGCCGCAGCAGCCGCTGTCGCATCATCGAGAAGCGTGTCGCCGCTGCCGCTGTTTGCCGCTGCAACACCGGAGAAGCGTGTCGCTGTCACCGAGGGTGTCGTCGCATCACCGGAGAAGCGTGTCGCAGGGCCGTCGCATCGCTGAGGAAGCGCACCGCCGCTGATCACCGCCGCAACACCGGAGAAGCGTGTCGCTGTCACCGAGGGTGTCGTCGCAACACCGGAGAAGCGTGTCGCAGGGCCTGTCGCGGCTCCGAAGATCACCGAGTTCGCCGCACGGCCATCGGGCGTGCACGCATTGCATCTACAGTGTCGCATCGCAACAAAGACGCCATTTCATCGCATCGCACCGGATCAGCGCAACGCATCAAGGCGCCATTTTGTCGCACCGGAACCGGCGGCAGGAAGAACCGACGCATCGCCTTCACTGCACCCCTTTTGCTTGTTTTGCATTACGCCCCCAGGTACTTTGAGACTGAAAGTGTCGCATTTGAGATCTACAAGTTTATTTTTGCAACAACCCTTTTTAAAGACATTCTACTGAGTTTTGTATGTTGGATTTTTGTCGTTTTGGTCTTGTGTAGTTTAGATAAAGATACTTTATTTTTCTAAACTGGTGTGGAGTCCATTTGTGGTGTTTTCACTGTGTTACTGTGAGTGTTGGTACAAATACTTTACACATTGCCTTTGGGATAAGCCTGTCTGCTCGTGTCAAGCTACCAAGGGGGTGAGCAGGGGTTATCTAAAGTGTGTATCCCCCTTACCCTGACTAGAAGCAAGGGTCCCTATATGGACAAAGGTACCTACCTCTGTCAACTAGAGACCCCCAGTTTTAACAGTCAGGCCCAGACACTCTCTGCCTTCAGAGACAAAGGATTTTTGAGTATAAATATTGGGGCCCAGACCCCAAGACTTTAGATCACTTCTGGGAATTAAGACGGACCTTTGCCAAGGAGAAGAAACCAAGGAAGCTTAAGGATTTGACTGCCCCTGTGCCAGTGTGCTATTTTCTGGGGTGGGCCTGCAGTGGTTACTTTATTGCCAAGGAAAGGGGAAAGAACTTTTATTGAACTTTCATCATCTTGAAGAAGAATCTCCAAAGGCTTGAACTGTGCTTGCCTCCTGCTGAAGTCTCAGGGACACAAGACTTCACCACCAGCTCCCCCCTGAATTCCCTTGCTGGGGATTCTGTCTGCAGAAGCCTGCGTATTGCTGGTAGCTGGAAGCGCGACTCAACGAGGAGAAGCGTGACGCCGTCGCAGCTGTTGCCGTCGCATCATCGGGGAAGCATGTCGCCACCGAAAGGGTCGCCGTCGCATCACCGGAGAAGCGTGTCTCCGTCGCAGCTGTTTGTCGTCGCATCACCGGAGAAGTGTGTCGCCACCGCAAGGGTCATCGTCGCATCACCGGGGAAGCATGTCGCAGGGTCTGTCGCTGCTCAGAAGTTACAGAGTTCGCCGCACGGCCATCGGGCGTGCACGCATTGCCTTCACGTTGTCGCATCACATCAAGGGCGCCATCTTCTCGCATCACACTGGACCGTCGCAACGCATCGAAGCGCCATCTTGTTGCATTGTAACCGGAACGCCGTAAGGGATCGACGCATCACCTCCTCTCCGGTAAGGAACAGACGCATCGCCTACTTTGCACAAGCACTGAGGAACAGAAGCATCGCCTCCCCCGAAGCAAGGAACCGACGCATCACCCTTCCTGCGACCCTTTTGTTTGTTTTGCGTTACGCATTTAAGGTACTTTGTGAGAAACGTGTCACATTTACCATCAACTTTGAACTAAGCAATCTCTACCATTTTTAAGTCTATTTTTGATTACAGTATTGTGGATTTTTGTCGTTTGGGTCTTGTGTTAAGTCTATATAAAGAATACTTATTTTTATAAAACCTGTGTGGTGTCCATCTGTAGTGTTTTCACTGTATTGCTGTATGTGTTCACAAATGCTTTACACACTGCCTCTGAGATAAGCCTGCCTGCTCGTGCCAAGCTACCAAGGGGGTGAGCAGGTGTTATTTTAGGAGTGTAGCCCCCTTACCCTGACTAGAAGCAAGGGTCCCTATTTGGACAAAGGTGCATACCATTGCCAACTAGAGACCCCCAGTTCTAACAGTCCCTGAAACCTGTGGTTTTTTCAGTGAATTTCTATGGTTTTTTAAATGCTAATTTCTAACTATAATGTCCCTGAAACCTATGGTTTTTCCAGGGAATTTCAAAGGTTTTTAACTGCTAATTCAAAACTCTAACGTCCCTGAAACCTCTGGTTTTTTCCAGTGAATTTCTAAGGTTTTTTAAATGGTAATTTCTAAATATGCCTACAAAGGTAGGACATGTGCAGAAAGAAGAAGAAAGGCGCAGAAACAAGCAAAAGAAGTGCAGAAAGAGGCAACAGAATTCCAGAAAGAGGATGAAAGGTGCAAAAAGAAGCAAGAGAAGTACAGAAAGAAGCAACAGAGGAGCAGAAAGAGGCCTACTTCGACTGTACCTTTCCACAGGGGAAACAGCATTTACAACGCTGCCATTACATCGCGTTCCTTTCCAACGTGGTCGTTGTAACGACCGCGTTGTTATAACGCGATACCTTTACATCGCAAGTCATTAGATCGACTTGCTGTAGGGGGCGCTCTAACCTAAATAATAGTATAATTTACTATTCCAATACCTTCCCTACTGTTGCGTAGGCTGGAGTTGGAATAGTAAATTATACTATTCCTAAATCCAGGGCGCCCCCTCGATCTAATGACTTGCGTTGTAAAGGTATCGCGTTCTAACAACACGGTTGTTGTAACGACCGCATTGTAAAGGAACGCGATGTAATAGCATGCGATGTAACATGCTATATTCTTCCACAGACTCATACAAAGTAGCCTAATTACTAATCCTTTTCCCAAGATGTCTTAAACCTCACTTTTCTCTTGAAGGTTCACTATTCATCGACTGTTCAGAATGTTAGGCCTACCAAATGTTAAACAGCAATCCTAACCATATCACTGTTGTAAGTCTGACCAAGTTTGTGAAGGCATGCATACGTGTGTCTCTGCTTTGACCTGGTGTCATGTTACATAAAAATAAACTTACAAAAACTTGAATATCCGTGTTTCAAACAGCATACTCTGTAAATTTCTGTACAAGAAGGTGCATGTATTTCTTTCTGCTCCTAATACAGGGCACATGCATATTCAATAGTACATTTGAGGGGCTCAATAACACTTATATACATAACACATGTCTGCCTGTGCAACCAAATGACAGAGCAGAACTAACAAGATGTGACCACATATAAGAGAAGCTACCCGCTTTTTAAGCTACCATCTTCAGATCCATAACACATGTGAGAATGCATGTACAAGTAGACATTTACCTCAGTCACGAGAGCATGCAGACCTTTAAACTTAACAGCTTGCACTTCCCATTTCAATATAGAAAGAGGCGAGAGAAGTGAAGAAAGAAGCAAGAGAAGTATAGAAAAAAACAAGAGAGATGCAGAAAGAGTAAGAAATGTGTAGCAAGAGGCAAGAGAAGTGCAGAAAGAGGCAAGAGAAGTGTAGAAAGAGGCAAGAGAAATGCAGAAAGAGGCAGGAGAGGAGCAGAAAGAGGCAAGAGTGGTATAGAAACAGGAAAGAGAACTGCAGAAACAGGCAAGAGAGGTGCAGAAAGGGTTGCAGAAAGAGGCAAGAGGTGCAGAAACAGGAAAGAGAGGTACAGAAGGAAGGAACAGGGGTGCAGAAAGAGGCAAGAGAAGTGCTGAAAGAAGGAACAGAAATGCAGAAAGAAGCAACAGAGGTGCAGAAAGAGGCAAGAGAAGTGCAGAAAGAGGCAAAGAGGAACAGAAAGAGACAACAGAGGTGCACAAAGAGACAAGAGAGGTGCAGAAAGAGAGAAGACGAGTGCAAAAAGAGGCAACAGGGGTGCAGAAAGAAGCAAGAGAGCAGCAGAAAGAAGCAAGAGAAATGAAGAAAGAAGCAACAGAGGTGCAGAAAGAGGCTAGATGGTTGCAGAAAGAGACAAGAGAAGTCCTGAAAGAAGCAAGAGAAATGTAGAAAGAGGCAAGAGAAGTGCAGAAAAAGGCAAGGGAAGTGCAGAAAGAAGCAAGAGAAGCGCAGAAAGAGGCAAGAGAAGTGAAGAAAGTGGCATGACAAGGGCAGAAAGAGGCATGAGAAGTGCAGAAAGAGGCAAGAGATGCTCAGAAAAAGGCAAGACAGGTGCAGAAATAGGCAAGAGAACTGCAGAAAGAACCAACAGAGGTGCAGACAGAGGCAAGAGGGGTGCTGAAAGAGGCAAGAGAAGTGCAGAAAGGAGCAACAGAGGTACAGAAAGAGGCAACAGAACTGTAGAAAGAGGAAAGAGAGGTGCAGAAGGAGGCAAGATAAGTGCAGAAAGAGGGATGAGGGGTGCAGAAAGACGCAAGAGAAGTGCAGAAAGAAGCAACAGAGGTGCAGAAAGAGGCAAGAGGGGTGCAGAAAGAGGCAATAGAAGTGCAGAAAGAGGCAAGAGAAGAGCAGAAAGAGACAAGAGATGTGCAGACAGAGGGAAGCGAGGTGCAGAAAGAGACAAGAGAACTGCAGAAAGAAGCAACAGAGGTGCAGAAAGAGGCAAGAGAACAATAGAAAGAGGCAAGAGAGGTGCAGAAGGAGACAAGATAGGTGCAGAAAGAGGGATGAGGGGTGCAGAAAGACGCAAGAGGGGTACAGAAAGAAGCAAGAGAGGTGCTGAAACAAGCAAGAGAAGTGCAGAAAGAAGCAACAGAGGTGCAGAAAGAGGCAAGAGGGGTGCAGAAAAAGGCAAGAGAAGTGCAGAAAGAACCAACAGAGGTGCAGAAAGAGGCAATAGAAGCACAGAAAGAGGCCGGAGAAGTGTAGAAAGAAGCAAGAGAAGCGCAGAAAGAAGCAAGAGAAGTGCAGAAAGAGGCAAGAGAAGAGCAGAAAGAGACAAGATATGTGCAGACAGAGGCAAGCGAGGTGCAGAAAGAGACAATATAACTGCAGAAATGTAGAAAGATGCAAGAGAAGTGCAGAAAGTGGAAGGAGGGGTGCAGAAAGAGGGAAGAGGGGTGCAGAAAGAGGCAACAGGGGTGCAGAAAGAAGCAAAAGAGGTACAGAAAGAAGCAAGAGAAGTGCAGAAAGAAGCAAAATGGGTGCAGAAAAAGGCAAGAGAGGTGCAGAAAGAGACAAGAGAACTGCAGAAAGAACCAACAGAGGTGCAGAAAGAGGCAAGAGAACAATAGAAAGAGGCAAGAGAGGTGCAGAAGGAGACAAGATAGGTGCAGAAAGAGGGATGAGGGGTGCAGCAAGATGCAAGAGGGGTACAGAAAGAAGCAAGAGAGGTGCTGAAACAAGCAAGAGAAGTGCAGAAAGAAGCAACAGAGGTGCAGAAAGAGGCAAGAGGGGTGCAGAAAAAGGCAAGAGAAGTGCAGAAAGAACCAACAGAGGTGCAGAAAGAGGCAATAGAAGCACAGAAAGAGGCCGGAGAAGTGTAGAAAGAAGCAAGAGAAGCGCAGAAAGAAGCAAGAGAAGTGCAGAAAGAGGCAAGAGAAGAGCAGAACGAGACAAGAGATGTGCAGACAGAGGCAAGCGAGGTGCAGAAAGAGACAATATAACTGCAGAAATGTAGAAAGATGCAAGAGAAGTGCATAAAGTGGAAGGAGGGGTGCAGAAAGAGGGAAGAGGGGTGCAGAAAGAAGCAAAAGAGGTACAGAAAGAAGCAAGAGAAGTGCAGAAAGAAGCAAAATGGGTGCAGAAAATGGCAAGAGAGGTGCAGAAAGAGACAAGAGAACTGCAGAAAGAACAAACAGAGGTGCAGAAAGAGGCAAGAGAACAATAGAAAGAGGCAAGAGAGGTGCAGAAAGAAGCAAGAGAGGTGCAGAAAGAGGCAAGAGAAGTCCAGAAACAAGCAACAGAAATGTAGAAAAAGGCAAGAGAAGTGCAAAAAGAGGCAAGAGAGGTGGAGAAAGAGGAAAGAGGGGTGCAGAAAGAGGGAAGAGGGGTGCAGAAAGAGGCAACAGGGGTGCAGAAAGAAGCAAGAGAGGTACATAAAGAAGCAAGAGAAATGCAGAAGGAAGCAAAATGGGTACAGAAAGAGAACTACAGAAAGAGGCAAGAAAGGTGCAGAAGGAGGCAAGAGAGGTGCAGAAAGAGGGCCGAGGGGTGCAGAAAGACGCAAGAGGGATGCAGAAAGAAGCAAGAGAGGTGCAGAAAGAGGCAAGAGAAGTCCAGAAACAAGCAACAGAAATGTAGAAAAAGGCAAGAGAAGTGCAGAAAGAGGCAAGAGAGGTGGAGATAGTGGAAAGAGGGGTGCAGAAAGAGGGAAGAGGGGTGCAGAAAGAGGCAACAGGGGTGCAGAAAGAAGCAAGAGAGGTACATAAAGAAGCAAGAGAAATGCAGAAGGAAGCAAAATGGGTACAGAAAGAGGCAAAAGAACTATAGAAAGAGGCAAGAGGGGTGCAGAAGGAGGCAAGAGAGATGCAGAAAGAGGGAAGAGGGGTACAGAAAGACACAAGAGGCATGCAGAAAGAAGCAAGAGAGCTGCAGATAGAGGCAAGAGAAGTCCAGAAACAAGCAACAGAAATGTAGAAAGAGGCAAGAGAAGGGCAGAAAGTGGAAGGAGGGGTGCAGAAAGAGGGAAGAGGGGTGCAGAGAGAGTCAACAGGGTTGCAGAAAGAAGCAAGAGAAGTGCAGAAAGAGGCAAGAGAAGAGCAGAAAGAGACAAGAGATGCGCAGAAAAAGGCAAGAAAGGTGCAGAAAGAGACAAGAGAACTGCAGAAAGAACCAACAGAGGTGCAGAAAGAGGCAAGAGAACTACAGAAAGAGGCAAGAGAGGTGCAGAAGGAGGCAAGAGAGGTACAGAAAGAGGCAAGAGAAGTCCAGAAACAAGCAACAGAAATGTAGAAAGAGGTAAGAGAAGTCCAGAAACAAGCAACAGAAATGTAGAAAGAGGCAAGAGAACTGCAGAAAGAAGCAAGAGAGGTGCAGAAAGTGGAAGGAGGGGTGCAGAAAGAGGGAAGGGGTGCAGAAAGAGGCAACAGGGATGAAAAAAGAAGCACGAGAGGTACAGAAAGAAGCAAGAGAAGTGCAGAAAGAAGCAAAATGGGTGCAGAAGGAGGCAAGAGAACTGCAGAAAGAGGCACGAAAGTTGCACACACAGGCAAGCAAAGTGGAGCAAGATGGAACACAGGTGCAGACAGAGGCAAGACAGGTGCAGAAATAGGGAACGGGTGTAGAAAGAGGCAAGAGCGGTGCAGAAATTTGAAAGAGAGGTGCCCAAAGAGCAGAAAGAACAAACAGAGGTGCAGAAAGAGGCAAGAGGAGTGCAGAAAAGGTAAGAGATGTGCAGGAAGAAGCAACAGAGGTGCAGAAAGAGAATAGTGAACTGCAGAAAGAGGGAACAGGCGTGCAGAAATAGGAAAGAGAGGTGCAGAAAGAGGGAAGAGGGGTGCAGAAAGAGGAAAGAGAGGTGCAGAAAGAGGGAAGAGGGGTGCAGAAAGAGGCAAGAGGCGTGCAGAAAGAAGCACAAGAGGTGTAGAAAGAAGCAAGAGAAGTGCAGAAAGAAGCAACAGAGGTGCAGAAAGAGGCAAGAGAGGTACCGAAACAGGCAAGAGAGGTGCAGAAAGAGGGAACAGGGGTGCAGAAAGAGGCAAGAGAGGTGCAGAAAGAGCGAAGAGGGGTGTAGAAAGAGATAAGAGGGGTGCAGAAAGAAGCAACAGAGGTGCAGAAAGAAGCAAGAGAAGTGATGAAAGAGATAAGAAAGTTGCAGAAAAAGGCAAAAGAAGTGCAGAAAGAGGCAAGAGAAGTGCTGAAAGAAGCTACAGAGGTGTAGAAAGAAGCAAGAGAAGTGATGAAACAGACAAGAGAGTTGCAGAAAGAAACAAGAAAGGTGCAGAAAAAAGGAAGAGAAGTGCAGAAAGAGGCAAGACAGGTGCAGAAAGAGACAGGAGAGGTGTAGAAAGAGGCAAGTGAGGTGCAGACAGAGGCAAGAGGGGTGCAGAAAGAGGGAAGAGACATGCAGAAAGAGGGAAGAGACGTGCAGAAAGAGGGAAGGGGGTACAGAAAGAGGGAAGAGACGTGCTGAAAGAGGCAAGAGAAGTGTAGAAAGAAGCAACAGAGGTGCAGAAAGAGGCAAGAGTACTATAGAAAGAGGCAAGAGAGGTACAGAAAGAGGCAAGAGAGGTACAGAAGGAGGCAAGAGAGGTGCAGAACGAGGGAAGAGGGGTGCATAAATATGCAAGAGGGGTGCAGAAAGAAGCCAGAGAAGTGCAGAAAGAGGCAAGAGAAGTCCAGAAACAAGCAGCAGAAATGTAGAAAGAGGCAAGAGAAATGTAGAAAGAGGCAAGAGAGGTGCAGAAAGTGGACGGAGGGGTGCAGGAAGAGGGGTGCAGAAAGAGGCAACAGGGGTGCAGAAAGTAGCAAGAGAGGTACAAAAAGAAGCGAAAGAAGTGCAGAAAGAAGCGAAATGGGTGCAGAAAGTGGCAAGAGGGGTGCAGAAAGAGGCAAGAGAAGTGCACAAAGAAGCAACAGAGGTGCACAAGGAGGCAAGAGAACTGCAGAAAGAGGCAAGAAAGTTGCACAAACAGGCAAACAAGGTGCAGCAAGATGGAACACAGGTGCAGACAGAGGCAAGAGAGGTGCAGAAATAGGGAACAGGGGTGCAGAAAGAGGCAAGAGGGGTGCAGAAATTTGAAAGAGAGGTGCCGAAAGAAGCAAGAGGCGTGCAGAAAAGGCAAGAGAAGTGCAGGAAAAAGCAACTGAGGTGCAGAAAGAGGCAAGTGAACTGCAGAAAGAGGGAACGGAGTGCAGAAAGAGGAAAGAGAGGTGCATAAAGAGGGAAGACGGGTGCAGAAAGAGGCAAGAGGGATGCAGAAAGAAGCACAAGAGGTGTAGAAAGAAGCAACAGAAGTGCAGAAAGAAGCAACAGAGGTGCAGAAAGAGGCAAGCGGGGTGCAGAAAGTGGCAAGAGAAGTGCAGAAAGAACCAACAGAGGTGCAGAAAGAGGCAATAGAAGTATAGAAAGAGGGCAGAGAAGTGCAGAAAGAAGCAAGAGAAGCGCAGAAAGAAGCAAGAGAAGCACGGAAAGAAGCAAAGGAAGTGCAGAAAGAGGCAAGAGAAGAGCAGAAAGAGGCAAGAGATGCACAGAAAAAGGCAAGAGAGGTACAGAAAAAGGCAAGAGAACTGCAGAAAGAAGCACATTGGTGCAGACAGAGGCAAGAGGGGTGCTGAAAGAGGCAAGAGAAGAGCAGAAAGAAGCAACAGAGGTGCAGAAAGAGGCAAGAGTACTATAGAAAGAGGCAAGAGAGGTGCAGAAGGAGGCAAGATTGGTGCAAAAAGAGGGAAGAGGGGTGCAGAAAGACACAAGAGGGGTGCAGAAAGAAGCAAGAGAGGTCAAGAAAGAGGCAAGATAAGTCCAGAAATGTTAGAATTGACTCGCAAAACTGCTGTATTACTCGTATATTACTCCATTGAAGGTTAGCTTTGATATAGCTAATGCAGTATTATTGTATCGTGTGCATACGCAGGCAGAGGATGTAGGAATTATGTTTGTTAGATTGACATCCCTGCCTGTTTCTCTTAGACGCCATTTTCTATTACAATCGAAACTGTTACTTATTCATTTACGAGAAATGGTCCTTGGTAAGTTTTGTTTCTCCAATGTCGAAAACTCATTCATTATTGCATTCTTCTGCTGTTTCATCAAGGCCTTCTCCCACCTCTCTTATGGGAGGATGAGCTAGATGACCTTGGGCAGTAGATAGCTTGTGCCAGGCTGTGGAATCGAAACTCATATTCTGTACCTCGATTGTATTACGACAGCTACCAGTGTTTTTCCGTAATAGGCGGGTCTTAGAGGGCTCCGCAAAATACATAGTGTAACTTTATGCTTGTTAGAGTCAGTCCCTCGTCAGCCATCACAGGAGGCTGGTCAGACTGGACTCCACAGCAGTGTATCTTATGAATAAACTAGTCTATATGCATTCTCTACTGCGTCATTGACTCTTAATTGGATAGAAGGCTAATGGAGGTCTAGAGTGACCCACGTGGCCCTAAACAGGTCACTTCCTTCAATAACAAGCAATAGAAATGTAGAAAGAGGCAAGAGAAGTGCAGAAGGAGGCAAGAGAGGTGCAGAAAGTGGAAGGAGGGGTGCATAAAGGGGGAAGAGGGGTGCAGGAAGAGGCAACGGGTGCAGAAAGAAGCAAGAGAGGTACAGAAAGAAGCAACAGCAGTGCAGAAAGAAGCAAAATGGGTACAGAAAGAGGCAAGAGGGGTGCAGAAAGAGGCAAGAGAACTGCAGAAAGAGGCAAGAAAGTTGCACAAACAGGCAAACAAGGTGCAGCAAGATGGAACACGGGTGCAGAGGCAAGAGAGGTGCAGAAATAGGGAACAGGGGTGCAGAAAGAGGCAAGAGGGGTGCAGAAAGTTGAAAGAGAGGTGCAGAAAGAAGGAGGATTGCAGAACAGGCAAGAGAAGTGCAGGAAGAAGCAACTGAGGTGCAGAAAGAGGCAACTGAACTGTAGAAAGAGGGAACAGGGGTGCAGAAAGAGGAAAGAGAGGTGCAGAAAGAGGGAAGAGGGGTGCAGAAAGAGGCAATAGGGATGCATAAAGAAGCACAAGAGGTGTAGAAAGAAGTAAAATAAGTGCAGAAAGAAGCAACAGAGGTGCAGAAAGAGGCAAGAGGGGTGCAGAAAGAGGCAAGAGAAGTGCAGAGAGAACCAATTGAGGTGCAGAAAGAGGCAAGAGAGGTGCAGAAAGAGGCAAGAGAGGTACCGAAACAGGCAAGAGAGGTGCAGAAAGAGGGAACAGGGGTGCAGAAAGAGGCAAGAGAGGTGCAGAAAGAGTGAAGAGGGGTGTAGAAAGTGGTAAGAGGGGTGCAGAAAGAAGCAACAGAGGTGCAGAAAGAAGCAAGAGAAGTGATGAAAGAGACAAGAGAGGTGCAGAAAGAAGCAACAGAGGTGCAGAAAGAAACAAAAGAAGTACAGAAAGAAGGAACAGAGGTGCAGAAAGAGGCAGGAGGGGTGCAGAAAGAGGGAACAGGGGTGCAGAAAGAGGCAAGAGAGGTGCAGAAAGAGGCAAGAGGGGTGCACAAAGAAGCAAGTGAGGTGCAGAAAGAGGCAACAGAGGTGCAGAAAGAGGCAAAAGAGGTGCAGAACGTAGAAGAGATGGGCAGAAAGAGGCAAGAGAAGTACAGAAAAAGAAAGAAAGGTGCAGAAAGAAGCAACAGAAATGCAGAAAGAGGCAAGAGAGGCACAGAAAGAAGCAAGAGTGGCTTGCACATCATTAGTACCAATTTAACACCCACATTTAGCAATAAGTAACAGGTGACCATTCTAGGTTTGCAAAGGACCTTCCACCACGCTGTAATACTTGTCGTTGCATTTTTGGTAACGGTTGAGCCGTTTGAGCTAGAAACAATGCTTTTTTTGTTCAAATCTGCAGATTAGGCAGCAGATGATGGATTATGTGGCTAATGCGGAAAATGTATAATTGTGCGAAATTCGGTGCAGCCAAACAGTCGCATAATTCCAGTGGCCCTGCTCATACCTCTGACTAGGTCCAGAAGTGCTCCTCAGTGATTCCTTCTTTTTGTTGTCTGATTGAGTTCTTAGTTTAGCTTCTATGGAAACAAGGAAGACTAAACCTTTGGTTACCACTACACAACACAGACTACCATACCACATAATTACTCTCCATAACACATAATCCCACTCGACATAAGTCCTATACACTAAATAACACATACTTTCTATTCACATAAGTTCACTGCACAACATACCACATAATTCCACTACACACAACATACATCCATTCCACTCCAAAAAACATTAGTAAAAAACTTTTACATTTACAATGCCAATAGCTCTAACTCTTGCAAATGCGAGACCTATTACATTGCAAATGCTTCTTTAAGGGACTCTGGGGTCCAAGAAGCCCTCCTGGTACCTCCTGTATGTCCTACGCAGAGGAATTCTTGAGCGCTGGTCATAGGCCCAGCACCCTTTCTCCACCACTCTGCAAACTCGCCTCCTGGCGCGCTCTTGGTTGGGAGATGAAGTCCCCTTGCCTCCTGAGGGTCCCTGGGGGCCAACTAGCCCTCCTGTTATTTCTAGTAAGCCCCACACAGCTGGATTGCTGAGAGTGGTGTGAGGCCATGCCCCCTTTTTACACCACTCTGCAAACACACCTCTGGGCGCACTGCTTCTCAGGGGATAAAGTCCACTTTAGTCCTGAGGTCCTCAGGACACAAGAGGACCTCATCGCCCCACCAGCAGTGCACCTATAAATAAAGCCCCAGGAAGGTGGCAGTCCCTGGGGCTGAAGGGGCCCCCGCGGGCCCCTGTACCATTATTACACATTGCCCCCACGACCTGGCCCACCCGCGGGCTTTAAGAAAACAAAGTGCGGGAGACCGCACTTCATTTTTTAAAATTTTCTCGACAGGATTCGCAAACCCAGCATGAATCCTGCTGTTAAAAAAAATAAATAAATGCTTTTTGAGGCCCCGGGGGTCCCTGTGGAACCCCCTGAGCAGGCCTAGGGGGTTAGGGTGTTTCTACCCTCCCCCTTTTCTTTTTTTAAACCTTTTTTCTTGTGACTCGGTGGAACCGAGTCACAAGATGGCTGCCAACACTTCCTGGTTTGAAGTGCTGACAGCCAATCAAAATGAAGCTCGTGCTCGGGAGGGTTCACAGATCCACCGCTGTCACCAGATATCGATATTTTTTATTTTTATATTTCTCAGGAACTACCAAATAGATTTACACCATTTAAAGCAAAGAGTGCACTCTGGACCAAGAGCTACCTCTCTGCCAAATTTGGTGCAATTCTGTTCAGCAGTTCGGGCTGTAGCTGCGACAAACGTTTCTATGGAAATTAACATGGAGAAAATGCGTTTTGGGACCCCCCTTTTTCTCAGCCCCTGCTTGACGAATCACCCCAAAACTTTCAACATGGGAGCCGACCGGAGCGGGCCATTAGTTTGAAAAATGTTGCAAAGATGTGTCAAACGGTGCCAAAGATATTGGCAAATCAAAAAACGCTTTTCCTATCGAAACTAGGTCCTAACTATAACTACCTACTGGCGACCGCCAGTAGGATATATGTATATATATATATATATATATATATATATATATATATATATATATATATATATATATATATATATATATATATATATATATATATGCAGTCACGCCTCCTGTGTCAGAGGGGAACCAAAAACAGCGCTCAGCGCTTTTACTTTCAAGTACATTTATTACGGCAACGAGTTTCAACCTAAGGAGATCTTCGTCATGTCCAAATATATATATATATTTTTATATATATATATATATAGGTAAGTCAAAAAACTAGGTCCTTGCTGCCCCCCTTCTATAAAAGGTGAAGGCAAAGCAGGTGTGTTTTCTTGGCAATTCCACACTGAAAGACGACCTGAAATGCTTTGTGGAGGTGACTGCATCATTGATCTATTGGAGCACAATCTGTAGTGACCGTGATGAGTGAGTTCTTTCTTGTCATTACCTGATGAGAACAGAGTCCATGGTTCTCCTTTTAATTTGCTACGAGTATTCAAATGTACAAATCACTTGGAAGCTTCACTTGTTTGGCCCACCTCCACCTTAGTAGTTTGCAAAGGTCCTCCCGCCTTTTGACAAGATGATGGACAGCTTAGCAAAAGAGGGCGAACAGTGCGTTTGCTGGCAATTTTGGCTGGCCCGGCCCATGCAGGTAAGAATGGTGGGGCGGTGGGCCGGGGTGGGTGGGAGTCGACAGACGTCGACGAGGTCAACTTAAATTTGAAAAAATGAAAGCCACTTACCTTATGCTCGCTGCATTGCCGAGTCAGTGATGCAGCGAGCGAAAGGTTAGTGTTTTTTTATTTGTTTTATTTAAGTTTACCTCGTCGTTCTGTTGACTTCCCCAACCCCACCCCACCACTCTTACCTGCACGGGCGCCCACCTGAATTTTGGTGAGGCATTCTTGATGCCGAGGAATATGAGGACATCTCCACCAAACATAGAAGCACTTACCTCATATAGTTAAGAAGAATGACCCTTGCTTGGTGGAGATTTATCTCTTTATAGTCTCGTTGTCTTTTCCATAGGAAAATTCACGTTATCACAAATTCCTGGATGAAGATGCATAAGGAACAATCACGTTGCCAAAGCGCACACAAGGTCACTGGTGACATTTCCTTGTGCTCCAGTACGCAGCTGTAGTGTAGAAAACGTACTGGACATTTCCCTAAGGAGATAGCACTTAGTAATTGACCACTAGAAAGTACTCCACTTGAATTGCTATTTTGTGGAAAACTGTGGACTCTTGTTGGATAAAGGTGCAGATGCGGTACGTTGTGACCCAGTCACTCAAACACCCACTGACAGACCCACACAGACACTGATGCACCCACTCACAGACTCACTCTGTGTCATGGTCATGGGCTGTGGCTATAGGGGCACTCCTGCCATAACATCATCATCTGGTAGCGGTGGTACAGTCCACCATTGTTGCAAGTCCCTATGTGGCAAGATACATGTTCCGACAACAGCATGATCTTGGTGGCGCTGTTTTCATGCATCAAGAACTGTGAAGATACTAGAAGGCCTAAATGGCCAGGACACTGAGAAGACTTATGTGCTGTGGTGTTCATCTCTTTTCGGATATATATAACAATTTATTGTTCCTCCATGCATTAATGGTCTTTTATTTTTCCTTCAGAACAATAATTATGTTATGCTTTAAAACAACCCATAGATGACTCCGCCCCCTTGCACAACGTCATGGAGCACATGTTTTTTCCTCGTGGTCATGAAGGGAGAGGCTCTGGTATAAAAACGAGTCATGCCCTTCATGACGCGCTCGTTATTTGTTTTCCGATCCTGAGACAGGACGCGTGTCGGAGCTCCGGTTTGACACTACGCGTCTTCCACTTTTTCCCTGTCACAGTCAGTTTGTGCAGCGAGGAGGAAGGTCGAGCATCTGGAAGACTTCAAACGTTCAGCTGAAAGCTGCAAGTATTTCTGCTAATTACGGTAAGAGCGCTTGCCGTATTTAAAGTCACTGCAGACAAGTGAGACTTTGCTTATTTAGACATCATAAGAGTCGCGCTTGCCGTGGTCATGGAAAAACATTGTGCTTTAACTGAAGGCAGCTTCATTGCATTTCAAAGTCCTACTCTTGTATAAAGTTGCGTGGCTGGCCCCGCATAGGTCATATTAAAGACTTCCAAGAACAGATGATGTTAAGAAGCCAATAACATCCTGCCTATGTGTCTTTTTACAAACCTCCAGATTCCAAGTCCTCTATGAGGATTATTCTTGTGAACAGATCATACAGTGTAAACACTGGTAGGTGTATATGACAATGGTAGTCTATATACATCCATATCAAACTGTGCTCTTATGCTGAAGAGATAGTTACTGTATCAGATTTTCTATATGTTTTGTGTTTCCTAGATCTCTTTCCTCAAGCGTAGCAGACTATTTTACAGGTGCATCTCTGTTTACATATTAATACATGAAGGGAATAGTGTAGAAGAGAAAATCGTGTCTTAGTAAAAACACATGTGGTTTTCTCTTACAGGTCTCCTTCCCCGCTGTCCCTTCCCCAAAACCCTTTCCCCCACCTGGCCACTGATCAAGAATACCTCTTACGGAAAAGTTCAGTTGCTTTTATGGCCTCAGCATGGAAAAATGATTTACATTACCCCTATATTGACAGGTTACCTAGCTGCCTGTTAAGGCGCGAAGTGTTAAGATTGAGAATTGGGCTAAATCCCTGTTATGCGAACAATGGGGTAAAAATTCTTAATGATAAATAGCAATGGAAAATGCACCTGCACTTTAGGTACTACCTGCGATATTTTACATATATTATTAGACTGTTTTAAGATTTTAGATATACGAAGAGAGATTTTAGGCCCGATTTTTTAAAAATATGAAATTAAAAATAGGTTGCAAGCTGTAAACCTTTTAGTGGAAATGAAGAACCTAGATATAGCCTGTGCTGTTGGGAAATATATAATCAAAGTGAAAGAGTTTCTTAAATGTAAAGAGCACTGATGAAATTTAGATCCTTTAAGCTACAGGGAGAATGGGTTATTAATGGATAGAAGCATTGTGTGAGACCTACTAGAAGGTCTGTGTGCCTCAATAATGGAATCGTTGATTTTATTAATTTTAAAATGATTTTTATCTTGTATTTTTATGGTTGTGAATTATAGGTTACAGAAATGTATTGTATATTGTATGATTCTCAATCAATCAATCAATCATTTGTATAGCGCGCTACTCACCCGGAGGGTCTCAAGGCGCTTGGGGGAGGGGGGTCCGCTACTGTTCGAACAGCCAGGTCTTGAGTTGCTTCCTGAAGGAGAGGTGGTCTTGGGTAAGGCGGAGGTGGATGGGTAGGGAGTTCCACGTCTTGGCAGCCAGGTAGGAGAAGGATCTTCCTCCCGTTGTGGCTCTTCGGATGCGGGGGACGGCGGCGAGGGCGTGGTTGGTCGATCGTAGCTGGCGGGTGGGAGTGTAGAAGGTCAGACGGTCGTTGAGGTATCTGGGGCCTTGGTTGTGGAGGGCTTTGTGTGCGTGGGTGAGGAGTCGGAACGTGATTCTCTTGCTGACGGGGAGCCAGTGCAGGTCTCTCAGGTGTCTGGCGATGTGGCTGTGTCGGGGGATGTCCAGGATGAGTCGAGCTGCAGCGTTCTGGATGCGTTGGAGTCTTTTTTAAAGTTTGGCTGTGGTTCCGGCGTAGAGGGAGTTGCCGTAGTCCAGTCGGCTGGTGACGAGGGCCTGGGTGACCGTCTTCCTGGTTTCGGTGGGGATCCACCGGAAGATCTTGCGCAGCATGCGTAGGATGTTGAAGCAAGACGAGGAGACGGCGTTGACTTGTCGGGTCATTGAGAGGGAGGAGTCCAGGATGAAGCCCAGGTTGCGTGCGTGGTCCGTTGGTTTGGGTGCGTTGCCCAGGGCAGGGGGCCACCAGGAGTCGTCCCAGGCGGAGGGTGATGATCCTAGGATGAGGACTTCCGTCTTATCTGAGTTCAGTTTCAGGCGGCTGTTCCTCATCCACTCGGCTACGTCCTTCATCCCTTCATGTAGGTTGGTTCTGGCGGTTGTGGGGTCGTTGGTGAGGGAGAGGATCAGCTGGGTGTCGTCGGCGTAGGGAGATGATGTTGAGGTTGTGTTGGTGTGCGATGGCTGCGAGGGGGCTCATGTAGACGTTGAAGAGGGTGGGGCTGAGTGATGATCCTTGTGGTACGCCGCAGATGACTTCGGTGGCCTCGGAACTGAACGGGGGGAGGCGGACTCTCTGGGTTCTTCCGGCGAGGAAGGAGATGATCCACTCCAGTGCCTTCTCTTGGATTCCGACGTTGTTCAGGCGTTGCACTAGGGTGCGGTGGCAGACTGTGTCGAACGCTGCGGAGAGGTCCAGGAGGATGAGGGCCGCTGTTTCCCCGTTGTCGAGCAGGGCTCGGATGTCGTCGGTGGCTGCGATGAGGGCGGTCTCGGTGCTGTGGTTGGCCCGGAAGCCGGACTGCGAGTGGTCGAGGGATCCATTCGTCTCGAGGAAGGCGATGCTTATTTTATGGAATGTTATGCTGCTAGTGTATACTTTTATGGTTGTAATGGTTGTAATGGTTTTATGGTTGTAAAAAACCGAATAAAGTTTTATTGACTGACTGACACCTGGCCACTCCAATAGTCTCTGTCATAATGGCATTCAGACTTGGTGGTGCCTCGAGGTGGACCTTCTGACATCGAGTAAGTTCCGAGGAATTTCATCAGCTGACACTCTGGCACTCACAGACCCACTCACACACTCACTCACAGACCTAGTCAGACACTCTCACATGCACTCATAGACCCACTCATATTCTCGCTCACACATTTGTAGTTGCACTCAGACACTCATGCACCCATTCACACAACCACTCAGACACTCTTACAGCCACTCACAGACCCATTCTGGCACGTACACCTACTCACATACCCACTCAGGCACTCATGCACCTGCTTACAGAATCACTCATACTTTCACAAACCCACTCACAGACCCACTCAGAGACTCAAACGCCCACTCACAGACCCACACAGAGACTCATGCACCCACTCACAGACTCATTCAGACATTCATGCACTCACTCACAGAGTGACTTACATACTCATAGAGGCACTCACAAACATACTCAGATACTTTCATGCTCACTCACAGACCCACTCAGACACTCACACACCCACTCACAGACCCACTCAGACACTCACACACCCATTGAGACACTCATGCACTCCCTCACATACACACTGAGACACTCATGCACTCACTCAAACACTCACTCTCAAAGGTTAAAGGATACAGTTGGGAAATAAAATTTAAAAAACCTTTGAAATCCAATAAGAAAAGCAAAGTTTACAGGGACGTTATAGTTACGAAATAACAATAAAAAAATAGAAATTCACAAAAAAACACAGGCTGCAGGGACGTTATAGTTAGGAAATAAAATTTAAAATACCTTAGAAATTCACTGAACAAAATAAAGGTTACAAGGACGATATAGTTAGGAAAGAGAATTAAAAAAATCTTAGAAATTCCCTGAACAAACCAAAGGTTACAGGGGCGTTAAAGTTAGGCTCAGATTTCACTTGTACAAAACCAGTGAAATTCAGCAGTTATATTTACCTGTGCTAACTGTAACATACGCCCCAGTAATGCACCTCACACATTACATCATTCATGACATGGTCAGTGACATCACAAATGACATCACCGCTGAACAGAATTACACCAAATTTGTCAGAAAGCTAGATGTTGGCCCAGAAAGCGTGCTTTTTGTGATTTGGTGTAAATCTGTTCAGTAGTTTCAAAGATATTTAAGTTTAAAAAATATAGATATCTGGGGACACTAGTCCTTGCAGTGAACTTGCGGATCCTACTAAAATTTGATTGGCTGCCAACACTTCAACCACGAAGGGTTGGCAGCCATCTTGGGACTCCGCTTGAAGCAGAGTCCCACAATAAAAGTAAAAAATAACGAAAAGGGGGCAGGTTAGGAATACCGTGACCCCCCCCAGATATTGTGGGGGCATCCCACAGGGACCCAGCTGGAGGTTAAAAGTATTTTTTAATTACATTTTGGCACAAATTCAAGAGTGGACCCACGCAAAAACAAAGACGTGCAAGCTCTCCGCATTTTCTTTATGAAGCCTCCAGGTGGGCCAAATCCCAGGGCAAACAAAACAAAAAACCTTGCACCCCGGGGACCACCATCTCCCCGGGGCAAACAAAAAATTATTCTGGGGGCCCGCATGGCCCCTGTAGCCCCAGGGACCACCACCTCTCCGGGGCTATGTGTAAAATTGGTGTGGGGGAGGTCCATATGGCCTCCCCCGCAGCCCCGGGGACCGCCACCTCCCAGGGACATTCTTTGCAATGTATGCAGGGGTTCATTGGGCAACCTACTCTGCCCTGGGGTCAGCCACCTCCCTAAGGCAAATGTTGAATTAATGCAGAGGGGCCTGCTAGACCCCCCGTAGCCCCGGAGACCACCACCTCCCCGGGGCTAAGGTAAAAAAATGGCGGCGGCCCATGAGGCACCCACGCAGCCCTGGGGACAGCCACCTCCCCAGGGCTGTGTCCTGCAATGGAGGGGGGCAGCGCAACCCCCCCTCCTGGAGCCATAGATGGCCCTGGGGACTGCCACCTCCCAGGGTAGGCTCCTGCTAAGTTCTGGGGTGCCCACCCAGGGACATAGCTGTTTGCTATGGCTTGGTTGGAGCTTTCCTGCTCCCGCCAAGCCATAGCAAACATTGCTCCGCTTTGTGCAAGCAAGAGCAATTTGCTCTTGCTTGCTCAAAGCGGAGCACAATTGCTTTGACATAAAGGGAGCTGCATGTTAGCAGCTCCCTCTGTGTCAAAGCAATGCTGGCTCCTGCGGGAGGCGGGTAGCTGGCAGGGACTGCAGGGGCCTTGAGGCTCCCCCATGGTCCCCAAAACTAGAAAGTGGGTGTCCTGGATGGGACCATAGGGGATGGGGTCACTGGGGCTGAAATCAGCCCGCGAGGGGGTGCGGGTGACCCCTCCCATTATTTATTTAAAAAAGAAAGAAATAATAAAATAGGCCGGGCCCTGGGGGATTTGGTCCCCAGCACCGGAGCCGGCCCAGGAGGGGGGCCGCTTGGCCCCCCCTTGCTTTTAGTTAAAAAATAAAATAAAAAGTCTTCCCTCCCCTATTCAACATAGGCCCCTCTCTCAGAATAAATAAAATTAAGAAATTTAAATGACAGGTCACTGAGGTCCCACCCCTTTTTTCCACCACTTTGCAAATGTACCTTCCGGTGCACTACTAGTTGGAGGAGGAAATCCCCTTGAATGCTGAGGGTCCTTGCCGGCCACCAAGCCCTCCTGTTACCTCCAGTAAGTTGCAAACAGTGGGATTGCTGAGAGGACTTCCGAGGCCATGCCCCCTTTTTCCACCACTCTGCAAACGTGCCTCCTGGTTCACTGCTGTTTGGGGAATGAAGTACTCTTGGCTCCAGAGGGTCCTTGGGGACCAACTACCTCTCATGTTACTTCCAGTAAGTCCCAAACTGCGGGATTGCTGAGAGGTCTTCGGTGGCCACACACCTTTTCTGCCCCACTCTGCAAACGCACCTCCTGGCCCACTGCTGGTTGGGGGATGAAGTACCCTTTGATACTGAGGATCCGTGGGAGCCATGAACCCCTTCTGTTACCTCCAGTAAGTCCCAGACAGCAGGATTGCTGAGAGCTCGAAGGAGGCCTCGCCCCCTTTCTCCACACTTCTGCAAACGCGACTACTAGTTAAAAAAACCATAGAAATTCACTGAAAAAAACAAAGGTTACAGGGAAGTTATAGTAGGAATTAAAATTTAAAAACCTTAGATATTCACTGAGAAAAAAGGGTTACAGTGATGTTAAAGTTAGGAAATAGAATAAAAAAACCTTAGAAATTTACTGAAAAAGAAAGGTTACAGGGACGTTATAGTTAGGAAATAACATTAAAAAACCTTAGAAATTCACTGAACATAACAAAGGTTATAGGGACATTATAGTTAGGAAATAGAATTTGAAAACCTTAGAAATTTACTGAACAAACCAAAGGTTACAGGGACAATATAGTTTAGAAATAGATTTAAGAAACCTTAGAAATTCACTGAACAAACCAAATGTTACAGGGATGTTGTAGTTAGGTTCAGATTTCACTCATACAGAAGAGCTAACTATGACTCGCTCCCCTGCAATGCACTGCTTATGACCTCACATATTACATCACTTGTGAAATGGTAAGTGACATCACTGATGACATCTCAAATGACTTCCCTGTAACCTTTGTTTTTTTCAGTGAATATATATGGTTTATTAACTAGTAGTTGTGTTTGCAGAGTGGTGGAGAAAGGGGGCGGGCCTCCTACCAGCTTTCAGCAATGTGTTCGTTTGGTCTGGTACTGGCAATATTATCTTACTTTATGTTAAAAAAATCCACATTAGAAATGTACTAAAATAAAAAACAAAGCTTGAAGCGATGTTATAGTTTGTTGAAAATATCACTAAAAAAATACCATTTTAAAATAAAAAACCTACTGAAATTCACCAGTTGTAGTTATCTCTGCTAATTATAATTTGTGCTCCTGCAGTGCACTGCTTATGACCTTACATATTACATCACTCATGACATGTTCAATGACACCATTGATGACATACCTGATCACAACTCAAGTGATGTATAACTTACTGTATAATTTGCACAGCTGTATAGATCGAACTTCATCAGTGATGTAATATGTGACGACATAAGCAATCCATCATAGCGGTGCAAGTTTGGCCGTGCATGCCATGTGGTTGGCCTAGCCCTGCGGTTAATCCCCCACAGGCAGGCAACCGTTGCCCCACATTGTTTTCAGACAGGCCCTACATCCAACCTCTGCATGCAAACATGCCCACATTAGTGGGTGACCACCCACAGACCCCCGCCAATCATTTATTCTTTTGTTTCTAGTCCCACGTGAGTCTCACTAGAGTCACAGGCTGCACTGTCCCCAGTATCATGTATACTGTCCCTATGCCACATGCCTGGGAAGTGTACTACACACCAGCAAGTGAAGTCTTATAATAGTCAGTTAGTGGTCTGGTACATATCCTTTCCTTACTTTCCACTGTTCTTTTCTCCACAATCACCTGATTCCCTTAACCTTGTGAACCTTAAATCCAAAACAATTTAAAACTACATTAACAGTAAGACAAATTGGTGCAACTCTCAATCATAAAGTGGCGCCATCCTGCTGTATCAATAGACAATTACATAAGTGGCACCATCCTGCTGAATCAATAGACAATTACCTAAAAAATGCTGTTAAACAATGTGGCCTTGTTGGAAAATGGGTTATTAGTAGCGGTAGATGTGCACCTACCATTAGCAAAGAAGGCCAATACCATAGTCTAGGAATCAGTACAGGTCTCAGTAATTTATTCCCATGCTCAACCCTTGGTAGCTTGGCTGCAAGCAGGCAGGCTTAACTTAGGAGACAGGCATGTAAAGCATTTCAAAACACCAATTCAATAAATAATGAAGAACAACACCCAATAAAAAACCGACACCAATTTATAAAAATATGTTTATCTTTAAAATGAATCCAAAACAACAAAAATTCGATATACTGGAGAAATGAATTTTTAAAGGTTATCACTTTCTAGCACTTAGAAACCTATAGTGCCACTCTGGGACATCTAATCACACTTGACCGAGACAACGTCAAACTTTCAGACCGATCGCGATGGAGCCCTACACTGAGCGGGAGGCCCCAGTCGAACTTTAATCTTCGGACTTAGAAACCTTTCTAGAGCTTTTTCCGCTGGGGTCCCTCTAAGCTCTTCACCAGTCCAGATTCAGTGAGGGTTCGCCTGCTTGAATTTCAGGGAGCTCCCAGTCAAACTCTGGAAATTGGACCTCTCTAGCTCTTCAGCAGGCCAACACTGGTATCCGGGCCGGGTTGCAGTTGAAGGTTTCCGACTTGGCTCCCGCAGTTGAGTCGGTCACCTTATGGAGCTTTTTTCCAAAGTTGCTCCAAATTTCTCCAAACTTCTGGAACTTCTTCCTGAAGTTCCTCTTGAGAGTCCAAAGTGTTCAAAACACAATCCAAGACTCTGGAAGCTCCAAGATGGTCCTTGAAAGTGTGGGACCAGATTTCCACAATGCACCTGGACAAAACCCTTACAAATCAGTCAGGGGAATCTTGGTGGTGATGTTCCAGGTGAGCTCTGCTAACCTGTAGTTTGCAGGGAGTCCACTTTTTAATCCTTCAGAAGCAAGATACATCCACAGGGCTGTAGTTCCAGATAATGCAGTAGGTGCAGTCAGTCAAAATGCAGGGCCTGGTTGTGCAAATCAAGGTTCCAGCATGGCAATCCTTCTTCTTTTCTTAGTTTCAAGCAGCAGATCTGAGAGGCTCTGCACCTCTCACAAATGTATTCAGTTTTCTCTGTGGTCAAGCAGGAGAGCACTCCTGTCCAATGGCATGCAAGGCAACACCCCAGAGCATGACCACTTCCTCCAAAGTGTGGCATATTCTTCTCCCAGAAAGCACTATTCCTCCAAAATTCAACATGGCTGAAATCTCAGCAGAGGAGTAAGAACTAGTTAAACTAAACTCCTGTATGGCTCATTTCCATAGCTCTCCTCCTCTTAACATCTGCATATTCCTTCCTTGAGCCTGTTATCTGGCTGGGTCAGAGGGGAAGGTGTGAATGGACCTGGCATTCCCTGCCTGTGGTAACAATCAAAAATGAAGAGCGAGGAAGGTAGAAGCCAGTTCACTTCTCCTGGGTATAATGCAATTATCAAAGGGAACTAGCTATTGAATAGGAGCTCCTGATATGTGTATGTAATGCAACACATATGTGTTTTTGAAGACCCTCACTCACCAACCTAGTTGGTGACATGCTTCATCATCGGGTCCCACCCAAGGTGCAGTGTACCTGGGTGTGCTTCGACGCCTGGATACAGCGGAGCTGGTTCTGTGCAGTGAGTGTGCAGTGAAAGTGAAATGGGTGTGATTTAAAAAGCTGTCCGTAGGGTCCCGTTAAGTAACAAAAGACTATTTTAATTTGTGGGCCCTCGGCAGTAATTAAAAGGAGAGGTGGATATCTCTGGAGATAATTAGGCTCCGATATCCTATGTGGTCAACATGTTTCAGCCAGTCTCTCAATGCTGGGCTGGCTTTCTTCAGGACCTTATGTGTGTGAGATTAAAAGGTGGTCTAAAACAAAATGTGTAAGAGACCATCTATGTGGCGCACTCGCTAGAGGTGCGTTATGTGATAGAGGATAGTTTCTCTCGCAGCGCATACTCAGAAATTGTCTGAGAAATGCCCCATGAATTCCGTGGGGGCCCAACCTATTGTCACACTTTCTTCAAGATCAGAGGCCTGTCTCCGTACCTAGTCTGGCCACATCGGAACTCCGACGGTCGGAGTTCCGATGTGGCCAGACTAGGTACGGAGACGGGCCTCTGATCTTGAAGAAAGTGTGACAATAGGTCGGGCCCCCCCCACGGAATTCATGGGGCATTTCTCAGACAATTTCTGAGTATGCGTCGCGGAGGAAACTATCCTCTATCACATAACGCACCTTAGCGAGTGCGCCACATAGATGGTCTCTTACACATTAAGTTTTAGACCACCTTTTAATCTCACACACATAAGGTCCTGAAGAAATCCAGCCCAGCATTGAGAGACTGGCTGAAACATGTTGACCACATAGGATATCGGAGCCTAATTATCTCCAGAGATATCCACCTCCCCTTTTAATTACTGCCGAGGGCCCACACATTAAAATAGTCTTTTTGTTATTTAACGGGACCTACGGACAGCTTTTTAAATCACACCCATTTCACTTTCACTGCACACTCACTGCACAGAACCAGCTCCGCTGTATCCAGGCGTCGAAGCACACCTAGGGTACACTCGGTACCTTGGGTGGGACCCGATGATGAAGCATGTCACCAACTAGGTTGGTGAGTGAGGGTCTTCAAAAACACATATGTGTTGCATTACATCCCATTCCTCCTTTGAAGCTTCATGCTTTACAACCCCTCCCCTCTGTTGTAGAAGCGCTCTCTCCAACAGATACCCTCTTCCTGGGTAATCCACTTATCACTTCATCAAAGCAGCCTGGCTAATCCTGTTACTTCTGACCAATCAGAGATGACTGCAGGAAGGCTGAAATTTTGCTTACAGACAAGAAACTCTTATAACTTCTTCCCTGTCATTTTTAAGGATAAATTCAACAATAGTATATTGTTGGATTTATCAATACCATTCTCCTAAGTCCTTGAATGATGTTTATTTAATTCCTAGCAATATTTATGTGTTCATAATTATTGCATTGTTATCCTATGTGGATGGGGATCTACAATGGGGAAAATGATTTGTGCAATTTCTCCAACACCAGGGCATATAAAACATCTTTTATAAGGGTCCTGCTTATAGTTACATGACACCCCACCCCTGGGACACCTAGGGGAGACCTCAAAGGTTCTGAATACACATAACTAATGTAGATCCACACTCCACAGTGCTCATAGCACCAAAGATGATTTTGGGAGGTACTTTACTACAATAGGTAAAGTGAAATGTGCAATTTCTCTATCCCTATGGCATATAAAACATATTTTGTAAGTCCCTCCTTATAGTTACATGACACCTAGGGGAGATCCTGGGGGTACCTAATATGCAAATATATTGGAGATTATCACTTTTTATGTGTACCTACCACCAAAGTCGAGTTTGCAGTTAATTTACTTTTAAAAGCAGTGCTGCAACACAGGGCTGCTTTTAAAATGACCTCAGGTGCTCAGCAGTGCACAAATGCAAGTGCAGAAAGGGCTGCTGGCCTCTAAACTGCCATACCCTATTATATCCTAGGGACTTATAGGTAGTTTTAATCCCCCTGCCCTATTATCTACTAGGGTCTTTCAGGGTAGGTAATTGTAAGTGTACCCTAATATATAGTGTACCCTAATGCATGAGGGTGTTTTCACTTGTGTTTTCAACATAGCACTGGCCCTTGGCCTGGTTAGACAGAGCCCAGGGACAGTCAAAGTTTGTTACCACCAGTACCAGTCAGCAGAAAATGGGGGTGCACAGGGCACACAGGATGACTTTGCAACAGGCCTCTCATCTCACATTTATTCTAAAATCAGCATTGTCAGTGGCCATTTATAAAATAAAGATGATGTGGGTGCTGGGACCTCACAGTTTTGGCACCCCAGAATTTATCTTATTCAGAATGCCCACAATTTGATGAATCGGATACAGTGTTAAACCTCAGCTACATGAGATGATGCTTCTTCAAGTTAAATCACCTCCCAACACATCAGAAATTAAGAAAATACATTACATGGTATGACGTAACATAGTATTAATTCCCTCGACAAAAGCTTGGCTACTGTCAGGATAGCTAATCTCCATGAGGAGTATTCCTTGACCCATTTAGAGAATGAGCAGACAATCACGAGAATGTATCTAAGGCCATTGTAAACTGACATCTCAGTGAAGTCTTTCTGAAGTCTTGTAAATTGGCCTTCATCTTGCCAGTATGATTCATGTGGACATTTTTCCTCTTACCTTGATTATTTTTTGACAAATTAAGCACCTCTAACACAAATCCTCTGCAACATTCCTTAAATTAGAATTTTACCAGTATTTGTTAAATGTTTGTGTGAGTGAATATCTCCCTGCATGTGACTGATAGTGTAAATACCATACAATTCATTACTGAGTCAGGCATTAGATACGTATACTCAGGAGTAGCTCAAACTTCCTGATAATTTTTCTTGTAACCAAACATCTTCCATTTTATCTTTCTCTGGAGCTTTCTCCTGGAGGTCCCTCAATTCACTCAAAGAGGTCAGAATTGGATTCAACAAAAAACTATTTACATTTTCTCCATGTCCAATAGGATTCTCATTTGACTCATTTTGCTCTGTCTATTGAATAACAGTTTCACAGTATCTGGTCACTTGATCTGCATATTTGTTTCCCACAGTGACCATATATTTCCCAGTCGTATGAGCAGCGTGCTTGACTACAGCAATCTCCTTTGACTGCTGTATTGCCTACACCAAAAAAAGTATTTGAGAACTGTTCCTGATGTCCCGGGGGATGCCATAAAACTCCTCTGTGACTACAACTGACTAAAGTAATGGACCACTCCAAAACCATATTGTCTGTACAAATTGTTACACTCAAATGTTCGGCAAGACAAAAATCCCTTGTTAATGCAATCAACTCTGCCACTTTTGCTGGTTACATTTGGCAAGTATGATTCTTCAAGAAGTTCAGAAATTAAACATTCCACATAGGCATCCTTCAATGCTCCAAGACCGTCTCTTAAACAAGAACCATCAACAAAGAAAATTAGAGCCGTCATTTCAAGAGGAATTTATCTAATAGGTGGTCTTGGTTTGGTACATCACTCGGGCATGCTAATGCAGTCATGCTTTGCCTCATCCTCATTTGGATGACTCCTTTTTTTTTTTCTTTGCTATCTGGAACAGTAAGCAGTGTTGCAGGATTTAGGAAATTGCTGTGCTTAACTGATATGTTCTCAGCTGCCAGTGTGTCTTGACGACTATTTGTCATGTGCTGTCTATGTGCTGTCTATGTTCGGACCAGCTAAATTTCAACTGAATGTGAAACAAATACAATCAATGTATGTTCCTTACCAATCCCTTCACTTTGCTCAATTGCAATGCAAATAGGTGCAACTGATTTCAGACAAGCAGGAAGACCTACTGCTACTGGATCTAGCACATCTGAAAGGTAGGTTATAGGTCTTGTCTTGTAGTGTCCACCCTATGGTAGGAACTGTGCATTTGTTGACGACATAATCGTTGGAATGGTGCCAGACTGATTCTATGTACCCCCTCAGGATGTATTGTCCTATAGGCCAGCCAGCTCACAGTGCCACCAGGAGTACCCCCAAACTTAAGTGGGTAACAAATGGTTATGGAAACCGCTGAACATGACAACCCTGATCCCCCAGGGATCATGGAAACAGATCTAGAAACCTTTTGCTCAGACACTCGTGCTCTCTTATTCTCAAAGAAATATACTAGGAATACACAGTAAGACGTTTTCAATGTTTATTGAACCAATTGGATTCTTGCATAAAATATATGTGCTTCAATGAATAATAGACAGAAGCAGATGAAAGTTATTAGAAGTACCAAGACAGCAAACAGAATAAAAAGTTCCATAATCATGCTAGAGACAATGTATATATGCAGGCATATACCATGATTTGGAAATCTGGCGTATTCCTACTGTGCAGACCCTAACCTAAGTGTCTAAGGCATGTGTATGTGTTCTGCCAAGAATCCCTGTACTGGATGATGGAACACCTGTTACCTGAAAGGAAAGAATGTAAGTCCTCGTCTTGGTCTTAAGCTGGACACCTTTCACAGAGATATCACCAAGCTGCTGGGCCAAAGCTTCAGCATGTAGAGACCTCACCAATGACAGCAAAGCACTCCTCTAACTAAACCCACAAATGCTTGTTTATTTATAATGAAAAGCATCCTTGTGAGTCCTGGGCAAGCCAGGATTGTTATGGGCTATAGACAGCCGTGACACCTCGTAGATGAAAAAATAGAACAACATTTGCACAGTACTTGTTGAGGCCTTGTACATGATGTTCAAGGAGTCGTGATAATGGTGTTGTGAAGTGGAATCTGTAAGCGAAGCAGTTTCAGAGAAACAAATCCAGTATTGTCACTCATGCAAATGTGACTAAAAGGTTGTTGTGTGAAAGGGAAAGGCAATGCAAGAGATGTGTACTTGGTGGACCATGTCTTTGGGTCAAAAACGATGATGCACACCTGCTTCTCTTGTGACAAAATAGGTAAAACTCTTTGCTATAGTTAGACATTCTGAGGGCAGGTGCTTTACATAATTTCTCCCTTAATTTCCAGAAGGCCTCTAAACATCCATCACCAAATGGTATTGGGTCTCTGATGTCACTGTGGTTAGCTTCACTAAAGGCTTTGTAATCAGTGAAGAATTTGGAGTCCACCGAGGACAGTAGCCAACAATGTCCAGCCAGAAACATCCTCATCCACCTGTGGGTGGTAGGAGGACCCAACTTCAGAATTGCAGAAACACATTCTTTCGAGACTTACCTTGCACCTCTCTAAATATGATTACAAAGATAAATCACTTACTTCTTACTGTGCTGCATTTTTGTAGAGGAAACCTTGTGACCATTGCCAGCTAAATGATTCAATAGAGCAATCATATCAAGTTTATAGTCTTTTTTTGTCTTAGATGTCACCAGTAGGTCATCTATATACTGTACCAGAACTGAGATACAGCGCAACCACAAACTTTCCAAGTCCCTCTTTAGGATCTGACTAAAAATTGAAGGACCTTAAGCATACTCTTGTGGAATTTGACACCAAACAGTAACTTAATTTTGGAAGTGGGACGCAGATAAATAATGGCTGTCCTCATGCAGAGGAAGGGAGAAGAACATTTGGCATGAGTCAATGATTGGATACCATTCTGCATCTGTTGGAATTTGGGAATATTACTGTTTGAATCTGTACCACAAGACAACATAGAATTACTATTTTGTTTATATTTCGCAGGTCCTGCACTATTCTTCATTTACCACTCTTTTTTGAATTCCCATCACAGGGGGACTATCTAGCACTTCCGCGCACCATCCGGTGTACAATAAATCACACAGTTCATTTTGCAAAGCAAGTCTCTGTCCAAAAGGTTAACAGGACTTGAAACACAAAATATGAACTGATAATTATTCATCATTGATCCTATTTTAACAGAACCATCTGTTGTGACCCGGTTAAAAATCTGTTTATTACAGATACCTACAACTTGGACATCTCTTCTTTATAGTGGTAGATTTGGATCCTCCACAGAATGAACTGTAGAGGAAGTAGCCCCCTTATCTATCAAGAAAGACACAGGCTAGCCATTGACTTCACTATCAATGTATGGGCCACTTTGGTCTACCTCCAGTACTGCTTCGAGTAATCAATCCTGCTCCCCTCTAAGGCACCATCATTGGGAATTAATTTACGGGGAAAGCTGAGGAAAATCCTTTTTTAGAATCAATGGATTCTGATCATACCCTGGACTATAAGGCATTTTGGGGCATATTTACAATGAAATGGTGCAGAGTGGCACATCAAGCACCCAGCGGCATCATTTAAAAAATGCAGGGATGAGCCGTATTTACAAGAATATGGCACACCCCTGTGCTCTCCCCTGCACCAGCGCACAAACGGCAGCAGTGCGCCAACTCAGGCACCCTTGCACCGTTATGCAAGGGTGCCTGTGTTGTAGGGTTGATTGTGTTTGTGCAGGAAGGGACACCTTCCTGCACAAAAAATAATCATTAATGGTGTTTTGCTCCTTTTATGTGTGCTGCATAATGCAGCACACATAGAAAGAGCAACAAATGAGGAGAAATAAAACTATTTCTCCTCGTTGTGCCACTTTAACGCCTCCCTTGGAAAGGCGTTCGTTTTTGGCACTGCCTCAGATTTACGAATCTTTGTAAATCTGGGACAGTGTCAAAAAACCATGGGTTTTGCGAGGGAACACCCACAGCAACACCCATGGCACGCCCCTTTGATGCAGAGTACTGCATGAAAGAGGGCCATATTTACAAGGCCGTGTAAAGCCACGCAAAGTGGCTTTGCCTGGCCTGGTAAACATGGGCAAGCACTCAACGCCACCGAGCATCCAAAAACGTGACACTCCGGTGGCGCTAGGGATTTGTAAATATTCACCTTTGTTTCTCATGCTTTGCTGCAACACTGGAGCTGGGGCCATATTCATACGGAATTGTTCTTGATTTTGCACATGTTGCATAGAAGTATGTTCTGCTGGGTCTGCTGACTGTATTTGGTTCTAATTCACATTCTGCTGCATCTGGGGAACAAACTCATTCTGGATTCTATCTGGATTCTGTCTACACTCCTGCTTCCACTGCCCAATTTTACTGCGACAATGACAAGTACTGCTCTTCTTCAACAAATCAATATTTGCATTCATCTCAAGATTGTTCACAGCTCCTCTTCCATGACCTTCCATTGGCACCATCTTATTTCCTATTCTCACTCCTTGCATTTGATGTACCCCATTCGTTCCAGTATTGTCCGATGACACCAAACCCAAATCAGGACCCATCATCTGGTTTTTCCCCACTTCTCTAAAGTTTCTCTTTGGTCTTTTTTAACTGTGTATCAAACCAATCACTACTGTACTTGGCATACTTTAGGATGTCATTAATACTGTTAGTCTGCCACTACATCACATTCTGTCGAATATGTGAACTGAGCTATGGACACAAACTCAGAACAAAAGCAGATACAAAACTGCTTGCAACATCTTTCTCAGGATCTTCAACTCCACTGTGTTTTAAAAAATCTGCACAAGCATTCCAAAATAGACCCCTTTTGCTCCTGTGTAAAAACTTTTCCCATTTAATTTCCTTCTCAGGCACCTTCTTTTTGAAATGCACTATCACTGCCTTCTACCTGTCAGCAGCCACTTCAGATGGAGCATTATTAGGAGAAACTCTAACTGGTTCCTCTGTTGGCTAAGCAACAGCCACCTTACACTCTGACCACAAATCACCAGGAACAACAATCTCAAACATAGCATCAATTTCAGTCCAAAGCATTTTCAAAATTGTTGTCAATCTATGAATTTCCTTATACCACTTCTCAGGTTCATTTAGCGGTTTTGGAACATTCATTGTAAAGGCAAAAAGATCACCTCTCATCCAAGGCACATAATTCCCTACATGCACTTCTCCCACAGGAAACTCTGTAACTGGCTCTAGGTCAGAATCACTAGCTGATCCCTTTGTTTTGTTAACTATCTCTACAAATTTGTTTTAAGTTGTTACCCTATTCTTCTACCTTTCTTTAAACGTTTTCAAATCTCTCTAATCTTTGACCTTTCAACTAAATCTTTATTGTGAGCGTGGAATGTTATTAATTCCAACTCATTTATTTAATCATTGGTCAAATCTGCTTTTTCAACTTCTCCATATAGTTTTTATTTTACTAACAGCAACCTCACACCCCTGAGCAAATTCCTCAAGCTTGTCATACTCCTGATTAGCACATCTTGCTTCTTCTTTAATTAAGTACCTCATTTCATCCACATTTTATGTCAGCAGTCAGTTTATGTCAATCTTTCCTTGTAACATTTCTCCAAATCCAATCTTTAAAAGTCCAATATTAATTTCTCTCTCTATTTAGGAGACTCAGCAAGAACAGCAGCAGTGTAATTTAAAAGTGGAGCGACTACTGTACTATCTCTACTAATACTCAGAAAAAAGAATGCATTTTCTATTACTCGCTGATGCACCCACAATTGCAAGTGCAGTTACTCCCTGTATTGCTGACCCACTTGCATCATCTCCAACTGCAATAAATTACCGCAGAACTCCTGAAGTCACTGTCTCTGAGCCCCATCAGTAAAAGAAGAAGGTCTGGAAGTCAAGAGAACATTTAAAAACGTATTCTCCTCATCTGAATCTCATTCTTGACTATCCTGATCCCTGTCTTCCTCAAAACCCTTTTTTTTTACTGTTGTTTCCTTGACTATTGCAGGAAAAACTCCGTCCATCATATCTTCTTCCCAACATCTTTCCAGATGATCCCACTTGCCTTCAAGCCAATGTTTAAAAGAACCCTTAACCTGCTTCTTCATTTTCTTTCCTTCTCTGTATCCATCAGATCCCATTTGTTCAATGCCTCCAACTGTATAGGTCTAGGGAAAAACTTCCTCTCATTCATTGTCTGTCTCAGAAAATTTCTAATGTTAAAGGTACCATCTAAAGGAAATTTGTGTCACAAGAAGTGTATTTATGCCAGTAGCGAATCCAGGCACACGTATAAAAACCATTGTCCATCATCAGCTCTTACACAGGTGAAGCTTCTGCAGGTATTTTCTGACCTTCCATAGCAGGTACACTAGGAGCCTTATGCTTATTCAGTACAGCACTGTGAGAAACTGGGTTACTGGTTGGGTGGTGTAAAACCCTTCTCAAACAGCAGCTACAATCCTTGTCAGGGTGGCAGAAGAAAACCCTAAATTAACCTGTGCTCATCCCCCTGGCACCTTGGCACGGAGCAGTCAGGCTTAACTTAGAGGCAATGAGTACTATATGTATATAGTACTTCAAACAGTAATAAAGTGACAACACAAAACAAGAAAAATCTCACACCAATTTAGAAACATACAGCAAAATATAATAAATAAATCAAGACAGAAATGACAAAAAGCCAATCAGTAGAACTGGAGATATGCAATTTTAAAGATTTAAGTGAAAACCGTGCCAAAACGCCCAAAGCGGCATTTGCGGCTGTTTGGTCCGGCAAGACTGGGAGTAAGTTACAAGTTCAGGCTGACCGCGATGGAGCGTGGGACATTGTTAGTTCTTCTGAAAAGTTACCTTCTCAGTCTAGCCCACAGAGTCGCTTTCACGGTGGGGGGGGCCACGAGGAGCAGGGAAGCATCACAGACGGTCGTCGATGTAGTGCAAAGAGCAGTCTTGGCATTGTGGTTGATCGTCACTGTGGCGCAAAGATCCACTTGTTGTCACGAGCGGTCAGGAAGGAGCTTTGCTCAGGTGCTTACCATGAGCGGTCAATGTTGTGGTGAAAAGGGTTGGGCTGACAGAGCTTCAGATTGGTGGGCAGTGCAACCAACAAGGTTTTGGTGCCAACTGCCCCATTCGCTGTCATAAGAGTCAGAAAACTTCAATTCACCTCCACTGAGGACACACCAAGGGTCCAGGACCTAAGGTGCACCACGTGTGGGTTAGGAGCTTGCTCCAGCTGGATCTAGGTGCTGGTTCAGGTGGGTGGGAGCTTGTTATGTCCCTGTGGCTCTGAACAGGATGTCAGTAGACTGGCCATTGGAGTTACTCTGGGAAACCTAGGTTCAGGTGCAGGTCTAATCCCTCTGACTCAGGCAGGAGGGCAGCAATCCAGCAAGGCAGCAGTCCAGCAAAGAAGTAGTCCAGCAGGGAAGCAGTCTAGCAGAGTGACAGTCCTTTCAGCAGCACAGCAGTACTTCTTCCTGGCAGAGTCTCTGCGAGTCCTGAAGTGTACTGAAGAGTTGGTGTATGAGGTCCAATATTTATACCTGATTCTTCCTTTGAAGTGGGTGAAGTTTCTAGAAGTTTCCCTTTGACGGGCACAGGTTTCCTGCCTCTCCTGTCCTGGATTCAGGCTAACTACAGGGGATATGCAGCCCTTTGTGTGGAGGCAGGACACAGCCTATTCAAGTGTAAGTTAGGCTGTGCCCAGCTCCACTCTCTCATCCTGCCAGTGATGGCCCATCCAGGCACACCTAAGCCCTCTATTGTGTGTGACTGTCTCAGAGGAATACACAAGCCCAACTGCCAATTACACCCAGTCATGTGACCCAGCGACAGGCTCCAGGCACTAAATGGCTAAGGCAGGAAAATGCTAACTTTCTAAAAAGTGGAATTTTCAAAATTGTAATTTAAAATCTGACTTTATCATAAGATGTTTCATTACAATTTCACAGACACCAAACATGATCTGGTTACCTGTTCCCATTTGGAAGCTATCACTTATTAAATAAAATAAGGTAACTTTAATGTTATCCTATGGGAGAGGTAGGCCTTGCAGTAGTGAAAAACAAATTTAAGAGTTTTTCACTACCAGGACATGTAAAACTAAAAAGAACATGTCCCACTTATTAAATATACTGCACCCTGCCCTCTGGGCTGTATAGGGATTAACCCAGGGGTGACCTACATGCATTAAAAAGGAAGGCTTTGGTCTGGCAAAAGGTTTGTTTTGCCATGGCACAATGCCAGTTTAAAACTGCACTCACAGGTGGCAATGGCAGGCCTGAGACATGTTTAAAGTAGGGGTGGGCGAAGAATTCCGCTTCGCTGGCGGAGTTCGCAGAGTCTTTCGCACTCTGCGCTCCGCTCGGATTTCCCAAAAACTCTGCGATGTGACACGAAGCAGAGTTTTTTCTCTTGAGCGGCTCGCTACCTTTAAGTTAGCGAGCGCTCATGAGAAACAAATCGCTTGCTGCACCTCTTCCCGGTGAGATTTCTCAACACAGGCTGTTGCGGCAGGTTGTGACCACTCGTGTTGAGAAATCGGCTGCTCGTGTTAAGGAAGCTGCCGCTCCAGTAGAATGTCTACTTGAGTGGCAGAAAGCAGCAGCACCCTCTGGTACAACGCGTAGTGCCGTTCGTGCTGATTTTACAGTGCAGGACAAACTCCCGGTGCTAAAAACCAATGCAAGCAGCACAACTTAACAGACTCCGCCGCTTGCGGAACTCCACGGAGTGCAGCATAGTTATTCCCACACTTCGTGGAGTTCTGCAGAGTAAAACTCTGCAAACTCTGCTCAGGCCTAGTTTAAAGGGCTACTTAAGTGAGTGTCACAATCAGTGCTGCAGGCCCGCTAGTAGCATTTAATTTACAGGCCCTGAGCACATGTAGTCCCACTTTACTACGGACTTACAAATTTAAATATGACAAATGGCTGTAAGCCAGTTTTGCATGTTTTAAGAATAAAAACTTTAGCATTGGCCAGCAGTGGTAAAGTGTGCAGAGTTCTAGAAGCCAACAAAAAGAGGTTCAGAAAACAAGAGGGTGAAAGCAAAAAGTTGGGCAATGACACTGCAGAAAGGGCCAAGTCCAACACGACTCCCCCCTCCAGCCAAATGCCATGGTAGACTAATCAATACCTTGATGGGCTTCCCTGCTTAGGCGACAGAACATAAATGAATGCCCTGTTATGCAGGGGCACTTGTCAGTTCTATGCCTCTCTAAATTTAGTTGGATCCCACTGTCTACACTCTCTTGAGTCACAGGACTGGCCAATGGGGAACACTTCTTTTCATCTGTGCACCCAATCTGTGAAACACCTAACCTTAATTTGCTCACAGATGCATCCCTGTAGGCAGGCAGTACCACCATGGCCAACAAAGTCCGCTCCTGGGTCAAACTTCAAAAGGAAGACTCTGCCCATAAGGACAACAACCAATAGAGGCCACTGACAGCTGTCAGTGTTGAGAGCCAGGCCCCAGACCATCCAGGAATCTCTGACCTCTGAGTCAAACTTCTGTCTCAAACCAAAAGGAAGACTCTGCCCATAAGGACAACAACCAATAGAGGCCACTGACAGCTATTGGTGTCTAGAGCCAGGCCCCAGACCATCCAGGAGTCTCTGACCTCTGAGGTTTCTCAGAGTGGGGGACAGCAGCCCTGGATGTTAGGCACCCTACTTCCAATCTCTTACCCAGCAGTCCAGGGGTGGTAGGCTATGACTGGCCAATCAGCTCAGGGTCTGTGCCTGGTGGGCCAGGACGTCCAGGTGGAAAGCACCACCCCCTCAAGGATGACACACTCTGTGTCATGCAGGAGTCTGCCTGGCACTGGTCTCCAGCTCTCTGTCTCTGTGACAGTACAGGGTGCACCCCAGGTCAGAAGTGGCCTTACCAGGGTCAGTCTTTGGGTGCTCTGCCCTCAGAGCTGGCAAACCCTAACACACAGGTCCTCCAACTGTGGGTTGTTTCCACCTGCTGCCCCTCCATCTGGGCCTCTGTGCCCTCCCCTTGGAAGCAGTACCCCCAGAAACCAGAGCTTTCAGTGCGCCCCGGGTGACTGCCCCTCATAGCTTCCTGACACCGGTAGCAACAAATTCCAGAGAATACAGGCTCTTTGCATATGGGGATGAACTATGACCCTTCTCTGGGTCATCTACCTACTCCATTCCAGGGATACCAGGGTTATGGGGCAGACAAGGACCCATCTCTGGGCCTGAGTAATGCTGCACACGTGGCTGGTGTACTGCTCTGGAGAAACCAGCCGTTCCACTACCATGGTCTGGCTGGCCTCTGTGTCCCTCAGAGCAGTGACATAGGCCTCATTCACCTTGACTTGGTGGGAATGATGACTCCCACCCTCAAGGATCACCAGTCTACCCTCTAAGTTCACCTCTCTGCTAAAGGAGATTATGGCATGGATTACTTACTGCCTCTGGGGATTACTTACCCCTAAGGCCAAATTGGTCACCGATGGAGAGGTCTCACCAGTGGGTGGATTCTTAGGACAGACAGTGTCCCCCTGCGATTATTTTCACTCAAAATAATCCAGCAACCGCACAAAACCAGCTACTGAATAACAACCACTCCCAGCGCGGCCATACCAAAGGTCAACCAATCACTGCACAACCTTGACAACAACCAATGAGAGCATAACTTTGTGGTGGCATCTCACCAATCCCAGGTGACTCCTCTGTTGGCTAACCAATCACAGCACCACTTTTCCATAAATGTGAAAAACAATTGCACAGCCTTTCTCAACAAATGATCTAAATAAATGTATATACATCTTATCTGCTTAACCTAAGTAGGAGAAAAATTTGAAGTTTTAAACACAAGACAATTCTTACAAATAACAGAAAACAAGACCAATACCTTCGCTGCACTTGTCAATCTCAATTCAAACCAGAGCAGACTCCCACCCGGCGAGAAATATATTTTGTCATGTGTACCGAGGAGCAAAACACACCAACTTAAATTAGACAGACAAACGCCTGAAAAGAAAACTTGTTAATTCAGAATACCTATCTTTATGTATGTGGCACCTTGCAAAAACACACTACCTCTATGCAGACAATTCAAAAACATCTCGTGATCATGGACTTCAATGGATCCGATAACCAAACCAACCAATAATAAAAAGCAAGAACTTCTTTACGCAAATCACAAATAAGAATAGTACATCAAAACTACAGTAATCAAAACACCAAGTGAACCCAGAATCAACATTGCATATCCAAAAACCTCACACACAGTGTAGAAATCCATCATGCAGCAAAAATCTTAATACCTCAATACAAACCAAAAGCACTTTCAATCAGAAGAATCATTCCACCCTATTCATACTTGCAATCCATTTCCTTCAGCAACAGGCGCAGCACTGCATATCAGGATCTTGGCAAAATTCCACCTTGAAAATTCACACTGGGAAAACCCATTAAACTAGGGACATTAAGGTACTAAAAGGAAAATCTCTAAAGCAGAAAGGAGGTGCTCTTTATCTCGCAACCATTCTCTGCTACTGCAATTTGATGGCATGGAGGATCCTCCAATTTTGACAGCCCAAATGTATCCTAATCAGAATCCCCATAATTAGATGAACAAGAGATGTGTTAAGCCTCAATTTCATGAGGCAATGTTTCCCTGAGTTAAGGCACCTCCCCGCAATACAAAAATCAAGAAAATACAGTCAATTAAATAAAAGGGCCAACTCAATAACTGAGTTCTAGATCAGCGGACTAGTTAAATGGTTTTAGTACAAAATGTAAAATAAGGCAATAAAGAATCAATGCTATGAAGGCTCTCAATAAATGGGGAAATACAAAGAAGCGCACATTTGTTAAATTAGTTAAAGTCTCAAGTAGGCAGCAAAATTTAAAAAGAATGCACAGCATAGCTAGCAGCATCTAAGTCTTTGGCAAAGTCTTCTGGCTCACCCCCAAAATTAAAATTAAGGGTTTTGATACATTATTTTTGCATTTTTAATTAACAGAACTGCAAAATCAAATCAATGTGGTGTGAGCAAAAGTATCATTCCTTTAGCAAATCTGAGCACAAGCTAATTCAACTTCATATTGCCTTAGCACTTAAGAGCTATCCCACTACATGATTAATTATTCTGCCCTCTCTGAGCTAATGTCATCCGGAGTTGGCAGAACAAACTAGTTACATGAACAACAGCAAATTATTATGAATGAATAAGGTACAGTGAACTACTGCAAGCTCCTTGCACAAATTTAGTTTAGTGTCTGAGACAGGAAAGAACCATCGAGAACAGCATGAACAATAACAATGGAAATTAACCGATCTGCATGAATGTGTGCTGCAGAAATATCGAGCAGGGTAATGTGCAGGGGGTAAATAAGGGTGACATCTATTTTGGAGAAGATGGATTCCAACTTTTAATTGAGGCCTAGTTCAAATTAGTCTAGAAAATACATTTGTATGCATCCTAAGGAACTAGTTTCAAAGGAAATGGTATTAAATCAGTGTATACATGTACATTAAAGTGTAAAATCATATTTTGCACTTTGTAAATATTTGAACGAAAACACAAATACATAAAAATCCCTAACAATATCTAGTTGTAAGTTATGGTTAAATAATTATGTGTACTGAATGCCAGAAATTTAGCCATCTGTGTATTTAAGGGCATACCACTGCATTACAAACATCTGAAAACCTATTTATTTATTTGTGAAAGACAAGGGGTTTCGTAAAACTCATAAGAAGGCATCAACGATGGACGGATCACAGATGCAGGCTCCCTAAATAAAAAACCTGATTAATATAATCAATTCATATAATAAAGTAAGGTAAGAAAAGCCCAAAAAATACTACGTTGACATGCACTCGGCTAACAGGAAAAAGTTTAGTTTATTCTGCCTTGAACAACCTTCTTATTTTGGCAAATTTGCAGTCAGGTAGATGGATGAAAACATTAAACAGATCTGATGAAATGCCTGTTGTTTTTAGGTTATTTCAGACGTTATCAAATGCTGACCTTATCTCTCTAAACATGACATGCAGAGATTCTTTTGTAAGTCACATATTTGCCCACCTTTGGGTGAAACCGGAAAACCTTGTCTACTTATTTTTTTCCTGCACCATGCCTACCAGTGAGTTTGCTGCATTCGATTAGATCACTATCACTCAAATGGATGGGAGAACATTTGCTGACTCATTCCTACATCATTTCCTTTGTGTATGAATTATCTCTGCCCCTCGCTATCTGGTTTTAATACCTGTGCCATAGACATTGAAAACAGTTGCAACAAACCGAGTTTGGCAAGGCCTGTTCACATGCTGAATATTTAAACAATATATGATGGTCAGATGGCCATTAAGTCCAACTCTCCTCAACTTTCTAATGTTATACAAATTGAAAACTGGCATCTCAAACCCATTTTGAAAGTTATGTTTGACTTTTGAGTGTACACTGGGGGGTGATTTACTAAGGTTTTACTCCGTGTTTGCGTCACAAAAGTGATGCAAATCGGCGAAAAATCTTTTTTTTCCAATTAACTTTTCAGTGCTAAACTTGAAATTGCGTGAAAAGTATCACAAAGAAGTGCATAGTGCTGCTTTGCATTACTTAGTGTCAAGAGGGCAAACCATGGGTGGAGCATGGGTGTTCCCATGCAACCACCCAAGGTTTCTGACACTAAACCCTATTTACTAAATAAAGTAGACCGGGATTAGCGTCAGAAAACTGCGCCCTTTTGAAGTAGGCGCAAGGATGGAGAAATGCTTTCATTTCTCCTTCCTTTTCTGACTTTGTACGTGTGCTTAACTTTACAGCACACACACAATGAAGGAAAAGGGCTAAAGTTACTCTAAGCATGGTATTTTGTACTGGAAGGGTACCTTTCCAATACAAAGCCTATGCTAGACTCATGTAGACACCCTTGCACCATGGTGCAAAGGTGTCTCTGTGGAGCACGGCAACTGATTTCAGCTCTGGCGCTATGGAATGGGGAGGAGAGTGCCATATTTTAGTATATTTGCCACTCTCCTACTCTCTCCTTCTCACGCAGCGCAGCATTTGCGGCTGCTGCACTGCATGAACAAATGGTAAATCTGCCCCTGGAAGTATTATGGTGACAGGGCAAATATTGCACTCAATTAAACACAACTTGCAGCCAATGGCAACCTCTGATTGACCACCTTTTTCTCTAGGGTCAGCATTTTGCCATGGAGTGACTTCAGTGCTATATTTAGTTAATTCCCGCATGTGCATTGGTGAGATGAGGTACCTACATTGCCAGAAATACATGCTTAGCCAGATAGGCTATACATTCACGCCATTGACTCGCTCCTAGCTTATGTGGGAAACCAAATATATTCCAAGATATCGACGCAAAATCATCATACACTTTACTGGCATTAACAGGAATCAATTTTCTTTCAAAAGTGGTAATGATTTAAAAGTCATTTGAAATACAAGTTTTGAGAGTCAGTAACAAACCAAAGCTTGTGCTAGTTGATGAAACTAATCAGTTGTGGCAAGTATTCCAGCGTTATTAGTGTGCCAAGTTGCTTCTATAGAAGTACTGTTAAAATGAAGTTGTGTGGTTAAAAAGAACTCTCGTCAGTTAATGGACACTGCAGTCAGCAGGTACAAGTAAGAATGAATATAGAATGTGGAGCGCTGGAACAGCTCCAAACATACAGGGTTCTAATACACAATAAAATGCAAAACACAAGAGATAAATAAATGAACTACACTTACCCAAAACGCCATTTACTACACACAGCTGTTGTGTGTTCAAGGATAAAACTTCAAATAATTGTCTCCCAGCAATAATTGTTTCTCCTTCAGTGTTTTTTAAGTAAGGGCTCACTTAAATAGCATATTAGCCTTCAACAAGACTTATGCAGGGATTACATTAACAGGAAATGCTTCTATGTAGTTAATGAGTCTGCATAATGATATCTGAGCAGCAGACCTCAAAGGATATTATATAAATTCTCCCACCATATCTACCGGACTCCCTCTAACTCTGGTCCTATATGTTGATGACGTCTTCTCTGTGTTCATTGTTTAGTCAGAGGGTGGTCACGGTGAACGTGCAGTTCGGTGCGTGATGCGTCTGTGCAAAACATTTTAGCTGTTGACACAAAGTGCCTTTGAGCCTTAGAGTGAACTAACACACAGTTCCATGTGCATTGTTTGTAAAATGTGCATAGCTGAAGATGTACATACAATATACATGATTTTGGCACATGTGTGCATTGCGTATACAGGTAAATGTATCATGTATGCATGGTGCAAAGTCTTCGATTGCAGAATGTCATTTAAATTGCCTTCAACAAGTACTCTTGAGCAGTGAATACAATAAATAAAAAGTTTGTGAGTATAGTAAATCAGAGAAAATAAATTTCGAGCCTTTGAGAATCCGCGTATATTTCTGGATCCTTTGTGAGTGCCAGGAGCAATCATCTTAATGCCATGTTACAAGGGCAGCGTCCTAGGAATAGTCTTATTGGATACTGTACTTGTGTGCAGGGAGATTATAACACCTTGATCCAAAGAGTGTGGCAAGTTTTTGAACCTTATCAACTGAGGTGAAGACTTCTCCCAAAGATCAAGGATGCGTGAACAGTAGATGATTCAATGAGTGTTCTTCCGCCCAATCAGGTAGGTAATGTAGTCTGAATAAACAAGCACTGAAAAAGCCAATAGGTCTCGCCTAGAGAAAAATAAATAAAAGGTGCGATAACGTGGTCGCTGGCAGCCATGTAATTTTGCTTGCTCGCACGTGAGTGCCCTTTTTTTAAAATTTACCAATCTGAAATAGATCATTAAGTAAATAAAAGCTATTTTTAAAAAAGTATGATATATTTTTTAAAAATAGGAATGCGTGGTAGACAGCTACAGAGGAGCGATTGGGAGCAGAATGCTATAGGAACTGGGAGGGGAAAGTAGCGCTTGAGTGGGAGAAACACGATGGGTGTGGCAGAAGCACACAAGCGACTGTTGTGCTCTCCAACTTAGCTCAAGACTGCCTCATGGCTTGGCGGCCTAGGCGCTGCATACCAAACAGAATGCGACACACACAAGTAGTACTTTTGTGTGGTACTCGAATCCCGCCTCGGGTTCCAGTACCTCTCTTTATTCCTTTGCCCTCTTCCAGCCCCTCCTTCACATGGGCTCTACCATTATGCCGAGGGTCCCGGGTAACACCCGAGACACACACCTCCGAACATGGCTGGTGGGACAGCCCACCAGAACATAACATTCCTCTTTTGTTTAGCACAAAAATAATTACAACATGTCAAAATGTTAGCGCATAGCATAAATGCGACCCAAACGGGAAAACCAGAAGAAAACACATGGGGAGATAGAGAGAGAGAGGTAAAGAGAGAGAGAGAGAGAGAGAGAGATATCGGAGATGTATTCTCCAAAACTTCGCATTAGATTAACACATAATCCCTCAGGCGGGCAGGGGCTGCCGGACTAGGCCTGAGGTGGTACCTCCCACTCCTGCAACGGCTCTCACGTTCCGGACCATCACCTCCATGGATCACTCGGGACTGCTGCCATTCTTCAGAACCATTTTGGCGTGCTGACCCCAAAACTTGGCCAGTGACAGTGTTCGGGTTACGGGCAGCACCAGGTCTTCCCTGGCAGGTGAGGATGCCAACCCCTCACCGTGTACTGATGGCAGTGAAAAGTCCCCAGGCTCAGTGTCCATGTCCCCCGTTTCGGAAGGTACCCCAATGTCTGAGTTCTCCAAAGGTCGGTACTTCTTGAAACAGGAAATGTTCCTCGTGACGATCTCGCCCGCCTTCCCGGCAGTTACCATTGTTCCTTTTATTGCCTGAATAGTCCAGGGATCCAACGCAAACGGGAGTGTAAACTTTCCCCGTGGATTCCGAGTCTTTACCAGGACCAAGTCTCCCACAACCAATGGTCTCTCCTTAGCACCACGGGTTCTGGACATGCGTTCATTCTGGATTCGTCGTTGCTTTAATCTTTCCGACACCTGTTGTTGCAGAGTCGACAGTGAACTCACTTGGGGAATAACATCTCCCACCACCCTTTTAATGCAGAGCGATCCAGGGCTGACTTGAGTCGTAGAATGTGGAGTGCGTCGGTACTCTTGCAGAAAAGTGTATAGGGCACACTCCAGGTTTTGGCCACGAGCCAAAGCAATCTGAAGAACTTTATTTAGCATGCGCATAAAGCGCTCTGCCTCCCCGTTGGCTTGAGGCCACCTTGGGGTGATTTTCCGATGTGGCACCCCCCTCGACTGCAAGTATTCTGCCACTTCATGGCTGGAGAACGGAGGACCATTATCTGTCCGTAACTCTTTCAGGAGTCCATGAGTGGCCATGATCTTCTCCAAAAGTGGTATGGTTTTGCCCGCTGTCGTTGATTCAAGGAAATCATCGATCACCACTAGCATGTGCCTCTCATCCGGGGGACTCCCAAAATCGGCACTCGCCCGGTGCCACGGGTGCAGTGGTATATCTTCAGTGATAATAGGAGCTAGAGGCTCCGCTGTGCCAGTCGCTTGACAGAAGGTCCAGTCACAAACAGTTTGCTCCACAAGGTCGTCAAGGCCAGGAAACCATACTTTACAGCGCAGACAAGACTTCGTTTTCACAATTTCTTGGTGTGCTATATGTGCCAGATCGACCACCCGTTGTCTTAACGCCCTGGGAATCACTAGACGAGATCCTCTCATAAGGCAGACTTCAGTAGATACCGCTAGAACACCTCGGACCTTATGGAGGGCATTCAGCGTAGTACGTGCTTCTTCAGTCCTGCAGGGTAACTTGTCGAGTAACAGGTGCCACTTTCCTGATGTCACGGCAGAGATGGCCATCTGTAAGCACTCATCCTCATTTGTGGCCTTCACAATTTCCTCCAGCGAGATGGGCCGGGGACGGGATCGCTCAACTACCAATTTCACGTAGTCTTCCACTTCATACGCCGTGGACGCCTCTTCCTCCGTAGCTCGTCTGGCGTGTCTCGACAGGAAATCAGCCGGGTTCTGCGCACCAGGGCAGTAAACCACCCGGAAGTGGTATTCCTGCAGTTGGAGGATCCACTTTTCAATCCTTGGTGGAGGTTTTGAGGAGGCTCTCATGAACAGTGGGATCAACAGCTTGTGGTCCGTGTGTACTGTGAATGGCTGCCCGTAGAGATACAAGTGGAAATGCCGGCATCCCCAGTGGACCGCAATTGCCTCCTTCTGTCATGATTCAGCTACATCATCCTATCCATAGTCACCATCCTTAGCTGCTTATCTTAAGCAGTGGTAGAATGGCGGCGATTTTCATTGCCCCAGATAAAACCCACCCCTGTCCCGTGCATCCTGCACTACTAGATAAATATTGGGATTAGTGTATGGGATTTAAGTTTGTAACTCTAAAGAATGGATTATTGTGTAAATGTAAAACACGCTGTGTGGAGTTGTTCGTTTGGCTATTATGTATGAGGAAATACATGAAGTTTGGTGAACAATGCGGCATGTCATAAGTTTGCACATTATACGTTTGAACATTGTAACATCCACTGGTGTAAACTTGTAACATGTAGCAACAGCTGAGAATCATCAGGTTTAGGTGTGCGCATCAAAGAAAGTCTGTTCAGCTTACTGAAAGCTCCGATTTCTGTATTGCAACAATGACGCTGCACGCGAAAGACGTGCAACGTGCGCGTTACAGATCGGGTGTGGCCAGCCTATAAATAGCCACACCCGTGTTCTGGAAATTGCTTAGCCTTCCACCGGAGCAGAAAGAAGACATCGTCTTACCTGATCTTCGTCGCCTCTTCTAGCAGAAATCTTCTTCGCCTCGTTGCTTGGAAACGGATTTTAGGAAAGGCATCTTCTGGTTTCCTACTTGATCCTCGACCCTGGGAAAGACATAAACAACAGGAAAGCTAAGTGAACAGTTTCTTATTTTACATGGCGCCCATCGCAAGACAGCATAAATAAGGACATTTAAAGACTAATTGTTGGAACGTTTTCTTCAAGGAAGCTTAAAAGACTTAGAACATTATTTTAGCAGAAAAAGTTAAAAGAACTTGTTAGTTTTGGTTATGACAACTATATTGTAGTTTCTTTTAAAGCATCTCGTGACGGATATCAACAATTTGGGATCAAAGATAGCAGTAAGTTTTGGTGTTAGGATTCAAATTACTAAATGCAATAGACAAGTAAAGAAAGTCAGTAACTAATACACCATTCTTTGTTTTAGCCCCAAGAAATATTTCAACACAAGGCACTTGACTGAGGTGCGTTTACCAGGCGACAACACCCCTCACCAACCGCCAATCTCCGTCACAGACTCCACGGACGCTACACAAGACTCCTGACTATCGCAGGTAGGAATCATATTTAGTGCATTATTAAGAACGTAAAAACAAGAAGTGACTGAAATATTCTAAAGCATTTAAGATTAGAGTCTAAAGTCTACCCCTGTTGCCTCGCAGGTCGACAACAGGAAGAAGCCAGCGTCCCTATCCGGCCCTCCTCCCTACACCTTATCCCTTAGCCTCCGTGTTATTAAGAATACACAGGTTAAAAGGTAGGGTTTTTGGGAAGTTGGTTCATAGCGTCTCTGTGAAACCTCTATCAAGTACTCCTCAAGTAAGAGTTCTTGTTTGACCTTGACACCTTCTCTATATGCGAGTATCGTTGCTCGGTATCTGTCAGGGCACGGCTCGCATAGGCCACGGGCGCCCATTCTCCGTCCTCCTGCTTTTGTGATAGCACCGCCCCCAAGCCAATAGGACTGGCATTGACCGACAGTTCTGATTCTTTGGCTGGGTCAAAGTACACCAGGGAGGTGTCAGCCGACAAGGCGCTTTTGGTGTCTTGAAACGCTTTCTCTTGGCTGGGGCCCCATTCCCAGTTGGTGGTGGTCTTCGTGAGTTCTCTCAGGGGAGCGGTGAGGTCGGTCAAATTTCGGATGAACCGCCCACAGTATGTCACCATGCCAAGAAAACTCCTCACTCCGGTCACAGAGGTGGGGGCTGGAGCCATCTGAATGTCATGGACTTTGGCCGGGCCAGGAGATACTCCATGTTGTGAGAAACGATATCCAAAGAAAGCTATCTCCTTCTGAAGAAACACGCATTTCCACTGTCTCGCAATCGCTGGAAGACATCTCTTAGGCGGTCCAGGTGTTCTTCTAGTGTAGGAGCATGTACAAGGATATCATCGCTGACATTGAGAACCCCATTCAGGCCAGCCAGAACCCGTTGAATGGTATCTTGAAATACCTCAGCAGCACTGGAGACCCCGAAACTGAGTCTTTTATATCTTCGGAGTCCCACATGTGTCGAAAACGTGGTTATGGCCCTTGACTCTGGGTCCAGCAGTAGTTGGTGGTATCCAGCCCGCAAATCCATTTTGGAGAACTACCGAGAGCCACTCACTTCAGCCACAATGTCATGTCGACGGTGGGAGTTAGATGACGCTCTTTATTGCATGATTGGGTAGCCTCATGTCAACACAGATTCTCACCTCGCCTGGCTGTTTGGGCTTCCTTGCCAGGACAATGGGGGATACCCAGGGAGTCGGTCCCTCGACTCGTTCGATGATGTCTGCCTGCTCTAGTTTCCTCAGCTCCTCCTCCACCTTTGACCGTAGATGAAATGCCACTTGCTGATGCTTGAGGGCTACTGGTTGAACAGTGGGATCCACGTGCAGATGGACCATGTGATCCTTGAGACATCTGATCCCTTCGAATAGGAGCTTGAATTTGTCTACCAAGGATTCCACACTCTCCTGGTGAATTGCGAAAGCGAACGCCACCAGTTGTAGATGCTCGGCAGTTCGGCAGCTCAATAGCATTCCAGACCTTTCCTGGGTAACATAGACTTTGGCTCGAGTAGAGCGAGAGTTATGAGAGATGTCAGTGGTGAAAACACCAGCAAATGGAAGAGGGGCAGTTGATCCATAAGCGAACACTTGGGTCGATGTTTGCCTCAACGCCGGTTGTGCGGGGAGGGTCTGTAATAGCGAGCTTGCCATGATGTTAATAGATGCCCCTGTGTCTACGAGTGCCTGAACTGGGTGTCCGGCAACTAATATGTGGCACTTCGGGATCCGCCTCCTTGGACATCATCTGGTTGCATGGCGTGGATCACGTGTACAGCCCCCTCGACGTCGTCATCATTCATGTCCTCTTCATCTTCCACGGTCTGGGGGGTGTCCACGGTGTTTACTAGTTTATTCCCCGGCCTTCTCCGTGATGCAGAGCGAGATACTTTTGCAAAATTATGGAGTTTGTTGCATGCTGAACATTTCTTTCCTTGGGCAGGACATGGCCCTTGGTGGGGGAACGGCCCCCCACAGCCATAGCAGGTTCTCGCAGTAGATTGTGTTTTGCTGTGCTCTGGCTTTCTTGTGGGATTTCCAGGGGCTACGGCATTAACCGGTTCCGTCTTCACCTGGTGCTGCAACGCTGCCTCCATGTGCGCCGCTCGCACTTTTGATAGCTCCTTCGACCTTCCCATCGTTAACATGTCAGCCATTGACATCCCCGGGACCTGAAGTATTTGTTCTCTCAACTTTGCGGACGCACATCTCTGAATAAATTGTGCCCGTATCTCGTCGTTGGCATCTGACAGCGTGCATGTACTCACCAGTTCTCGGAGCTGGGTGTAGAAATGGTCCACGGACTCCTCGGGAAGCTGCCTCACCTGCCTCAGTAGAAAACATTCGTAGTTGGGGTTAGCAAGCAGCTCAAAATGCGCAGTTATGGCTGCTTTTAACGTGGCTTATGTGTGGGGTGGGCCGGCTTCCGTCACCATTTTTCCCAGCTTGTGTATGGCTGCACCCCCCAGGTGTAGCAGCATAGGGCGTTGCCGTTCAGCTTCCAGATCCACTGCTGCGAAGTACGTCTCCAGCCGATCCAGCCAATCTTTCCACTTAGCCACTTGCACGGAAGGCGGACCATCTAACAGGAAGGGTTCTACAGGCGGTACTGTTGCCATCTTGTGTGCACTTAGTAGGTGCTAATGAACCTGAGATTTGTGAGATAGATGTAGAGCAGTGGGGCGGTGGCTTTGGTTGCACTGGAAACACCCAAAGACACTTCCTTTCTCTTATGTAGCTGCCCTCCTGCTTTAACTTCCTTTTCTTGTTTCACCTCTCCTTTGTTGGTGCCCATGGTAGTGATGGTTGGGGTGTGCCCACCTTCTTCACCCAACAGAGTATGCAGGCAGGCAGCAGTGCAATGAATGCCGGGCCTAGCCCTGCGCCACTCCACCTTCTGGCCCAGCAGCGTGCCACTTCACAGTTATCTCATCACTGGAGGGAATGGGGAGGCTGAAGTGTGCCTGTTCCTTCCCCCCCGCCCTGGAGAGACTGGTGAGGGCGAAGTATGCCCAGGTGGCTGTGTCTCCAGCCACAAACGCTGCCCACATGGAGCACCAGGGACTTGACGCTCGTAGCGGGTAGAAAAAGGAGCGGAGCTTAAGCGCCCAGCCGCTCTGGCAAAGCGCGTGCCTCCGCGCAGGCGCGGCCTCCATGACAACGATGTGCCGGGACACCCAGGCTGCAGAAGAAAATGCCGGGCTCCACGTGTCAGGTACCGACAGCCTCACCTGACCATGATCGGTGAAGTCTAAAACTCCTCGGGAGCCACGTTCCACTGCAGCACCACACGTGGAGCGGGAGGAGACACGCGGGGCGGAGGCTGCCGACTGAACGTGCAGGTAGGGTGTGTTAGCGACACTAGGGCACGACCACTGTCATCGCCAGTTGTTGTGCTCTCCAACTTAGCTCAAGACTGCCTTGTGGCTTGGTGGACTAGGCGCTGCATACCAAACAGAATGCGACACACACAAGTAGTATGTTTGTGTGGTACTCGAATCCCGCCTCGTGTTCCGGTACCTCTCTTTATTCCTTTGCCCTCTTCCGGCCCCCCTTCACATGGGCTCTACCATTATGCCGAGGTTCCCGGGTAACACCTAGAAGAATCAATGCCCTGTGTATAGATAACAAGAAAAAGAGTATATATTTAAACATTGCATAGCATTCAAATACATTTGATGTAGATATGCAATAAAGTTGGTAAGGGTAAGTAGTAGGGTAGACATATGAAAGAGGGGAGAGAGAATAGATAGTTGAGACAGGATCTTCAATTGAAGGTACATTCATGACGAGTGGAGAACAGCCTTAGATTTGAATAATTTGGTATCTTTAGGTTTCAGTTCACATTTCTTTCTCACAGAGGGGTCTGCCACTGTGCCTCTCTGAAGTAGTGTGTAAGATCACCCTTCCTGTTGCCAGGTGCACAACATCGCAATGCAAAGAGAGATTTCCCTAGACCATTTCCCAGCATAGGTCCATGAGCTGGACCAGTGGTCAGAGGTCAAGTTCTGCACGTGTGCAACAAATTTGAGACTTCTCAAGTGGGCCTGATATGCATTTTTTATTGTCTCATCCCAGTGGCAGGACAGGTTTAAGCCAATGATGAAAGGCAGATCTTAAATTGGTCCACAATTAACAACCTGATACACCATTGTCTGCTACATACTCATGTAAACCCATTATATACCCATGAGAACACAGAACACAAAGTAGTACATTACATACACGGTATTTACATATGAGTCATGTTTTCCTAGACTTGTGAAATAATTTTGTGGCAAGATATCCACCCATTTGCTGGGTAAGCCTTAATGCTCCTACTAAGTATAGTTATATTTAGTATGTTTAAAAAATGTTGCATAAGTGGGAGTATGAGCCTTGCAGAAGTTGAAGGATGTTTTTCTGTATGTAATTCCTAGGGACCACTCTATGCATCAAGACTGTTGTCCCAACCTCTCTCCTTTCTTTCACCTGTTTCTAGCATTTTTTCAGATGCAATGCACCATATATATACAGAGTGCTTGCTGATTAACCCACCAACAATTTATTTGTCCTCCAAATTGGATTGGAAGTGCCAAAGGAACATCTGCATATCCAACTTGATTAGAAACAATGAAGGTATAAATAGAGGTTTTATATAACAAGACGAGGGAGTGAAGAGGTAGTGTCGTACACGGACACTAGGGCGGATACGTCCTCCTCTAGTACTTAGTAAATAAATCAAAAAAATCCACCACATAGGTCTGACTGTGTTAAGGAAAGTGTGTTATTCATCCTGGTATGGATGCACACAGCGTTTGCTTAAATACCCCTCACACACCAAAAGGGCCCTTGGTGTCATGCTTCATCATAGGGGTCTTCCTGCCCCGCTGCGGGACGGGGCGTGCTACGACCTACGACTACGCGGGAGCACTGTTTTAACAATACTATGTGTAGTGATGGGGTAATGAGAGGAGGGGTCGGGAGTGAGTATGGGTAAGTGATTTAAAAAAGGACCTGGCCTCATGGACTTAAAAAACTTTAATAGGTTGTCGAGGCTGGACCTGTTAAAAAGGTGATGCGGAGATGTCCTGCCTATAATGTGCGGATACTCCTATAAAGTCAACATGTTTCGAAGCAAAGGCTTCTTCATCAGGACTGAAAGATCCCCTCAGTACTCACTATGTTGAATTTCCCAAATGGGTGTGCTATATACAAAAGTGTAAAAATGAAAAATGAAAGATGCATGAATTGTATGCACTTAATACGATACCCAATAGTACCATGTATGTGTTAATTATGTAATGTAGGAGGTAATACTCCATGAGCCTCTTGTAACGGGTAGGGAAGGGTGTCGCCAAACGTAGCTGTTCTGGTCGACTCAGCCTCGCCTCAAAATAACGCCAACCCGCGGCTCCGTCGAGGTTTGCCTCGATGCTAGACATGAAACCCATTGCAGAATTACTAACCCTCTATAATGCCAACCATCGTTTGACACTGCAGTCCTTCTGAGGGGCCTTGATACTTGCTTCCCCAGTAATATCCAAACTCTTACTTCAAAATCTTATTCCAGGTTTAGACCTCTGCCACCAGGCATAGAGCAAGTATCTTGATAATGTAAAAACAAGCCACCTAGTCGTGTCTGATCTAAAAACATGTAATGCAACTGTGGGGCGTGAAAAAGACAACACCCGACAGGCCAGGATTCTCCAAGTTTTACTCAGATTGGCATAGAACAGGCAGAGGAATATAAAGTGCTCTAAGAGCTAGCGCTACACAAGGGGCACAATGAAGTTACAGTTGCGTTCGTCCAGCTGCTTTTCATAGCATTTAGCGGGAGAACCCCAGTTCTAAACTGTATATAAAGTGCTCGTGCCTGAGGGGGTTCAACATCATCCATATAGGGATCACACTTTAAAAAAAATGTAATGTCTAAAAATCGGGTTGTTAAAGTGCTAAGTGTCCTAGTTTCAGTGCAAGATAAATCAATAAAATCCCAATATCTTTTTTTTAAGCTGGGAACCCATTCTTTTAGTAATAGACTGCAGGTCATCCCACATTAACCCCAGCCCCAATTTATAAAACCATTGCCTTACTTTTTTAAACCAGACGAGTCGCCCTGTTTGCCTTTGGAGCATTAATAATTCCTCCACAGCCTCCTTTACTGGAATCTGGGTATTACTGGTCCAAAGTCTTATCCAGAACATAAGCACCTTTAAAACAGCTGAATGGGTAATAAACCTTAGACGGAGATCAAGGTGGAGTGGTATTAGTGGCGTTGTCATTGGGAGGTTTAAAATCGCACGTAAAAATGTATTTTCTGCTACTTCTAGCTGGTTTAGGTGCTCCAGCCCCCACAATTCGGCCCCATATAAGGCTGCACCCCGCCCTTTGGCCCGATGTATTTCTAGAATTGGAGAAATTGGGCGAAAAGGTGATCTTTTGACTTTCTTTGCTATTCACAATCCGCGTGTTGCAATGAAAACACACTCTTCTGGATTTGGGGAGTCCATGTCAAAATTCTCGCTAATTCTGACTCCCAGATAGTCAAAGACCATGACCTGATCTAGGTATTGCGCACCTAGCCTCAATTTCCCCTTAGTTGACTTGTATGGATTGAAGACCATGAACTTAGTTTTTGAGCAGTTAATTTCTAAACCCCGCTCTTTACAGGCTGTTGCAAACTTGGTTAAAACTTTTTGAATGCCTATTGGGGTTTTCGAAATGAGCAATGTGTCATCTGCAAATAAGAGACAGGGGATTTGTTTGCCAGATAGTTTTGGTGGGTCACCTCCACAATCATAGAGATCTTTAATGAGCCCATTCATAAACAGGGTAAACAATGTTGGTGCTAAGATGCAACCCTGGCACACCCCCTTTGAAACAGGAATATTGTTAGTTAGGCTACCATCAGAGTTCAACCTGACATTAGCATAGTTACCTAAGTGTAAACTGACCAAGAGTTGGAGCAATCCACCAGGAAGACCAAGCTCCCTAAGGGTAGCCCCAAGCCTGGTACAATCTATAGAGTCAAATGCCGTTTTGAGGTCGACAAACACGACGTACAGGTGGCCCTTCTTGAGGGTAACCTCCTTCCAGATGTGCAACAGGAACCGGAACACCTGGTCTAGGGTGCTTGTAGAGGCTCTAAAGCCGGCCTGCAAGTGAGAGAGTATACAGTAATCCTCCATCCAGCACTGGAGGTGTGTTAGAATCATTTTACTGAATACTTTCTCTGATACGTCTATAAGGCTAATAGGCCTGTAGTTTGACGGGTCTCCCTTATCTCCTTTTTTAAATATAGGTATTATTTTGGCACCCTTCCATGACGCAGGGATATCCCCACCCCGTGTAATAGCAGTAAAACCTATATGGAGCAAAGGTCCCCATATGTTAGGTTCAGATCGATACAGACCACCCGGTAGTCTATCTAACTCTGGTGCTTTCCCAGACTGCAACAAATTAATCGCATTCACGGTTTCCTCTAGGGAGAAGCTAATTAAATTTTTTACAGAGGGCTCATTGTTACAGTCCCTGCCTGTCTCTACTACCTCACCCTCCAGCTCGGGGACTTTCCCTGAATAGAGACTTTGAAAATACTCTTCCCAAACTTGAGGCTGTAAGTAAAAATCAGTTTCATTAACTGGTTGTTTTGCCCCTTTAGAGAGTAGATGCCAGAATAACTGGCAATCCTTCAATCTAGACGCCTCCACTAGTGTGCGCCAGTATTCTGACTCCCAGGCCCTTTTTCCCTCAACCTGTACTCTCTTATAAGCTCTTTTTCTGTTTAATATGTCAGTCCTTATTCCTTTCTTTACTGCCAAAGATAGATCAATTATAGCATGCCTACAACCCTCGTTGTACCATGGGGCAGCATTGTGAATCACAATATTTGGGCTGTACTGTCTGCTAAAATAGGGCTTAATGCTGTTAGAAAAATGTTGAAAAATAGACAAAATGCTGTCATCATTTTAGGTCTGGGTTACCCAATATATTTAAAGTCTCTGCTACCTCATTATAGATGTTCGGTAGCAGCTTCTCATCAGCAATTAACTGAGGCCATTTTATTCTCCTATTATTATTGGTTGTAATAACAGTGGCGTCACTAAATTTGTCTGGGACTGCGGAATGATAATGCCAGATAGCTTCAGAAGCAATGCATTGTGGTCACTATCCTCCCGGTTTAAAATAATCATATCTTTAATTTGTGACCAAAGGTCAAGGTCTACCATAATAAAATCAATCCCCCTTTTAAACATCAATTTGGCTTCAACATCAGAGGGTGTCCGCCCATTACAAGCGCAAACCCCATAAGCAAGGGTAAATGACAGGACTTGCTGACCGACCTTAGTACTTTTTTTCAGGGCCGGTATCTTGAGCCTTTTTATACCTCTAGCTTGTTCCTCCTCCTGCACTAGTTCCTGCACAAAGTCTATAGGTTCATAGGTCATGTTGAAATCACCAGCTACACTAAGATGGTACTCTTTACATGAGTTATCAAGGAAATTGGTGAGCGTTGATATAGTATCAGAGTCCTTGTGGGGACTGCTAAACCGAATATATAGGTTAATGATCCTAACATGAAAGTTCCCTTCCAGTGATGTTAAATCTAGGCCAAGGATCTCCTGTGAACCTATATCTAACCGCTTAATTTTACAACGCAGGGTTGTCTTAATCCAAATTAGCAGACCTCCAGCAGGTCTACCAGCTGTTGAGTGTCTAGCTTCAATACTGAATGTGGTGTACCCCACCCTATAATGCTGCTCGGTGGCCCAGGTCTCTTGAAGCAGACATATATGACTGCTGTCCTTTAACTTGCCCCACTCCGGGTTATTTAATTTAGACTTTAACCCCGCAATATTCCGTGAGATGATATTTAATTGCTGGACCTCATCAATGCTTCCTTGAAACTGGAGTCCTGCTATTGATTTTACTCCCCCACAGCATTGGGATGATACATGATAGCCAGTGGGGGTAACCAGATTTCGAATCTCTATTTCTCTCGGATTGTTATTGGTAGTATCCCTCCTTGGTTGGCTGGATAAAGCCATATCATGTGACAACATCGTTTTAGCACGGCGCAACTTTAGTTAGTCAGGGATATCCAACTCCGAGAGAGCTTGGTATCTATTACTAGTTGCAAGGGAAAATTGTTTCTTTCGCACATGGGGATAGTAGGCTGTGCGAGGATTAGTTATAATGGCTGGACCATTGGACTTAAGATGTCTAAAAAAAATCCCAGTGGCATAATGCCAATCCTTTGGTCAAGACCCCACCCAGTTTGTTCCCTCCTGCCTCTAACCAGTTTTCCTGCTAGGACTGGAGACCTGCAGTTAATCACCATGCAGTCTCCACGGGTAGACTTACGTAGAGGACCAATCAAACTCACCCTTCTAACAAACAGGATGTCACCATAACTAGAGTTTGTATAGTCAGAGTTAAGAGATGACCAGTGGCAAACTTTATTTTTCAGTTGGCTTGTGGTTTCTTCAGTATTAACCTGTAGCAAGGGGACACTAGTTAAAATTGCTACGTAAGAGCAGCATTCTGGTGGAAGATCCAGATTTGTCCCATGAGGGAGAAGATACATGTTAGGGGTATCATCTGCATTTGAGGTTGGCTGTCTAATAGGTACAGTAACATTAAATTTTGTACAGCATGATGTGCTCTTGATCTGCTCCCTATGTTTCCTCCCCCAGTTAAATGATCGATTTGTCTCAGGACTATATCTTTGGATGTGCCTTCCACATGATCATCAACTATTTTTTGAGTGGTAACTGCAAGAGGAGATTGTGTGGTTTGACTACAATGTCCTTCTGCCACCTTCGACTGTCTTACTAATACTTGTCCCCCCCAAAACAGGGTATTCCGGTCCTGTGAACCCAATTTTTCCTGCCCCAACCATGAGTTTATTGACATTTTTTTTAATATCACCCACATTAGCCTCAAGTCTATCAAGTCTATCCATAATTGGTGAGAGATTCTTTAGAAGTATATTGTCAAAATGATTTATTAGAGTCTCTATGTCGTGCACGGATAGAACTGTAGAGGCTAGTGGCATAGGGTGAGATATTGGTGCTACTGTTAATGTACTTGAGGTGCTTTTAGTCCCCTCATGTGATAACACCTTGGTTTTGTTTTTTGATCTAGTACTTGCTCCCAGCGGAGGTTCCTGATGCTTCATTTTCCTCTTCCTTTTAGCTGGTAATTCAATTGTCGGGGATGTAGTATTACAAGGTGGAGATGGGGACTTCACAGGAGTGGTTAATTCTGCTATTGTTTGTATGCTGGTAGGAATTCCAGACTCTATATCCCCAGGCACCCTATTAGGAGTGTGATCAGGGTTCAGAACAGTAAGTGAACCACCCTCCATGGACAACCGACATTCAACCACTAGGATTTCTTTATCCATAGCTTTGGCTGCACGAGTCAGCAAACAATCAAGGGTAGGTTTTTGGAGAGTCTAGGGTGTACCCTCCCTGTCACCCGTTTGCTTTCGCTTGGCCATTTGATGAGAAATCACAGCCCCACTAGGTGTTAACTGTAACTTAGGCCAAGAACACAATCAAACTTACTTGGCAGGGATTAGGGACTCTCCAACGAACTGAAGCGTGCCTTCAAGTGTCTCAGAGCCCGGGATTACAGACTAAAACCAAGAGGGTTGGCCCACCCCAGCCTCTTTCGGGCTCCGATGGGCGTGGACGGGCCCGCTCTTGGCCTGGGCTTTGCCCGGGAACGCCCAAGCGCGCCCCCCCCGCCGCGGGAGCCCTGAGAAACTTTTAAAGCGCCTCCTGGTGCGTCAGAACACTGGCACGGCTCCTGCCGCGTGGTTGGCTGGGGGATGAAGTCCCTGTGTCAGGCAGGCAATGCAATGATGGGCTGCCGGAGCCCTGAGCAACTTTTAAAGCACCTCCTGGTGAGTAAGAAAACACTAGCGCGGCTCCTGCCGCGTGGTTGGCTGGGGTATGAAGTCCCCATGTCAGGCAGACAATGCGGTGATGGGCTCCTGATATATGTTTTTGCCCATGCAATGAGAAATCGCTTCAGTCTTTATTCCATTTTTTTTGTAGTTATTACCTACCCTATACTAGAACATTTTTATTGCCCCTGTTACGTAGGTATAAGTTTTCTAAATGCAATGCTGCCCTGCTCTTTCTCCAGCAACTAAATGATTATGACACATGTTATAGGGATGGCTGTTTTTTTAATGCATTCTAGCACAGAGAAAGAGTATGACGTTTTAACAAGCTATCATGTTGGTTGCAAAACGAATATGACATATATAATTTATATGGTTGTTTTCCTTGAAATGCATTTTAGTATTGAGAAAGTGTATGCCACACTAATTGATGTAATGTTGTTTGTTATTTGCTCTATATGTCCCATTTATTACTATTTTTCCCTGCCCCTGCTTTCACACAAAACATTGTAATTCCTAATGATGCTACATTTTAAGTAGGGTATAATTTGATGGTACGCTTTTACTGTTTTAAATATTTTATGTGTCTTTGTATGTGTATGTGTCTTTGGATATGTTTAATCTTTTTTAAACTATGAATTTACTTGTAATGTGTGTATCGTATATGATCTTTGTGTTGAAATCGAATAAAGACTCAATTTAATTGAATTGACATCCGCACCCTCCTCGACCGAGGTGAGACTGCAGTCCTCATCCTCCTGGGCCTCTCGACCGCCTTTGACACCATTTCCCACCACACCCTCTGCACAAGACTCCACAACACTGGGTTCCGCGACAAAGCTCTCAAATGGTTCTGCTCCTTCCTCACCAGCCGAACGCAGAGAGCCAGTCCTCCACTATTCAAATCACAACCCACAGAGATCAGCTGCTGAGTGCCTCAGGGATCCTCCCTGAGCCACACTCTCTTCAACATCTATATGGCCCCGTTTGCATTCATCATCAGAAGCCACAGACTCAATATTGTCTCCTACGCTGACAACACCCAGCTGATTCCCTCCCTCACAGACAAACCCACAGCCGCCAAGAGGAACTTCTATGATGGTATGAAGGCAGTCACCACCCAGATGAAGGACAGCTGCCTCAAGCTTAACTTAGACAAGACCAAAGTCCTTATTCTGGGCTCCTCCCCCTCTGCCTGGGATGATTCTTTGTGGCCCGCAGTGCTCGGAACTCCCCCCACATTCATGCACAAAACTTCAGCATCATCCTGGACTCTTCGCTCTCAATGAACCACCAAATAATGCCGTCACGTCTGCCTGCTAACACATACTCCGCCTCCTTTGTAAGATCTTCAAGTGGGTCCCCACCAAGTCCAGGAAAATGGTCACCCATGGGCTCGTCAGCAGTATACTCGATTATGGCAACAGACTATGCTAGCACCACCCAGAAACTCCAAAAGAGACTGCAGACTATTCAGAACACCTCCTCTAGACGCATCCTGAACGTCCCATGCCGTAACCACATCACTGGCCACCTGAGAGACCTTCACTGGCTACCTGTCAACAAGAGAATCACCTTCAAGCTTCTCACGAACGCCTACAAAGCCCTCCACAATGCCAGACCTGCATACCTCAGCCACTGTCTCTCCTTCCACATCCCCACCAGACATCTCCGCTCTGCCCAACTGGCCCTGGCCACCATCCCACAAATCCGCAAGACCATGGATGGAGGAAGATTCTTACCCTACCTCGCTGCAAAGACCTGGAACTTCCTGCCTCTGCACGTTAGGCAATCACCATTGCTGCTGCAATTTAGGAAGGACCTTAAGACCTGGCTCTTCGACTGAACTACAGACCCAGCCCCTCTCCCCCAGTGTCTTGAGACCCTCACAGGTGAGAAGTTGTGCTTTATAAGTTCTTGATTGAAGACAAGGCATTTGATACCACACACCTCAGGTTTAGTGAAGCCATCATGTAGCTGGGGAATTTGACCAGTGCCCAGTACTAACCCTGGGCGGAGCTGGCGTAGCAGGACTACGCGGAGGTCCATGGAGTTGGGAACAAACTCTGCTCCCCTCCACTCCACCACCCACCTCCACCCCCCTATTAACAATTAATTAGACATTAATTAAAACTAAAACAAAAAGCACATACCTGTACTGCGGCGTCCCCGGGCTGCCCTCCTCCTCTTGCTCGCCGTCTCTGGGTGATCATTGCGAAAACTGCGCATGCACGCGCATCCCTTTAGGATGTGGGAGAGGAGGTAGAAAGAGGCTCACTCTCATCTTTCTGATCCTCATCAGTGACTATCAGCATGGCCACATCAGCCCTGTCATAGAATGACTTCAGGTGGTTTACATGGATGACTCTGCGAGGGCTCTTCAAGTTCCTAGGTCAACCAGGTAGGTGACCTCACCTTTCCACTCAAGGATAGGGTAGGGATCACTCCATTTGTTCTGGAGGCCTTAGGTGCCACCTGCTCCAAAACCCATACCTTCTGCCCTGGTTGGAACTCCACCAGTGAAGCCTTTTGGTCATACCAGAGCATCTGGACCTCTTGGCTTGCCTCATGGTTTTTGATTTCTTTACCCATGTACTCAAGCAAAAGCAACAAATGATGGATGGAATGCTGAACAATGCAAACATTCCCCTCCAGTCACAAAGATCTGGGTTTAATCCATAGTTCTTTTGCTCACCATACCACCCCAGTTTGGACCCAGCCATATGCAAATCACTCTAGGGTGTACCCTCCCTGTCACCCGTTTGCTTTCGCTTGGCCATTTGATGAGAAATCACAGCCCCACTAGGTGTTAACTGTAACTTAGGCCAAGAACACAATCAAACTTACTTGGCAGGGATTAGGGACTCTCCAACGAACTGAAGCGTGCCTCATGGGAACAGTCCAGCCAGAACTGCCAAGCTAGGTCCTCCCTGGACCGGAAACAAGCATCCTGGGATCGGTTTCGGGGCATCAACCCTCATCAGCCAGGCTAGCTTGAATTCAGTGGTGCAGTGAGCACAGGACCCACGTCTGGTCATACCATTCCAACTTAGGGCGACAAAAGCAAAAGGAACAAATGATGGACGGAATGCTGAACAATGCAAACATTCACCCCTAGTCACAATGATCTGGGTTTAACTCAGCCATCCTTGAATGTAGGCCAAGCACATAGTCCACAATTTCTAGCTTGGGCTCCTTGAGAGGTCTCTGCCAACCTTCCTTCACCAGACATTGTGGTCCCCACATAGGATGACCAAACAGAAGTTCAAAGGGACTAAAGCCCACTGACTTCTGTGGCACTTCTCTATAGGCAAAAAGCAGGCATGGTAAAAGAACATCCCATCTCCTTCTGAGTTTTTCAGGGAGTCCCATGATCATACCTTTCATGGTCTTGTTGAATCTCTCAACTAGACCATTGGTTTATGGATGATATGGAGTGGTAAATTTGTATGTCACCCCACACTCAGCCCACATGGCTTTTAGGTAACCAGACATGAAGTTAGTACCTCTGTCTGACACAACCTCCTTAGGAAAGCCTAATCTAGTAAAGATACTGACGAGGGCCCTGGCAACTGCAGGAGCAGTGACAGTCCTATATGGAATTGCTTCAGGATACCTGGTGGCATGATCCACTACCACCAGTATAAATCTGTTTCCTGAGACTGTTAGAGGGTCAAGGGGACCGGCTATGTCAATCCCTACCCTTTCAAGGGAATCCCAACCACTGGAAGTAGAATTAAGGGGGCCTTAGGATGGTTACCTGTCTTGCCAAAAGCTTGACTGGTAACACATGAAATTCTAAACTCCTTCACCTTCTGGGACATGTTTGACTAACCTACTCCAATTCTTTGCCTGGCCAAGATGCCCAGCTAGGGGGATGTCATGGGCCAATGAAACCTCTCTGTATTGCTGAGGCACTACCACTCTCTTAGTGTCACAAGGCTTGGGATCTCTGGCCTCAGTATATAGGAGCCCTTCCTCCCAATAGGTTCTGTGGAAGCCACTGACATCTCCCTTTTCCTGATCAGCAGCTTGTTCTTTCAAGAGTGGGACAGGTCCTCTGTCACTGGCACATATCTTCCCTAGAAGGTCCCCCTGGCACTTTAAACCAATGGCCAGGTCTTACCACCCTGCATTCCCACACTTCTTCTGATAAAATGCTACCTGTTGTGTGGGTGGACCTAATGCACATCATAGGAAAGGTGAAACACTGTAACCTTGTGAAGGCCACATTCAAAATATACATCTTGATGTCTTTATGTTGCATTTTGTGGTCTTTCCTGTCACAGGTGATATGGCTACCCCAGGTGAAGTGTAGGAATGGTGGGTAGTATGAATTTTGTCAATCCCTGCAGATTTCAAAACTCACCTAATAAAAATTTGAGAACATTCAGTGATTTTAGCCAAAGTGTGACTTTTTTTGATTTTTTGAAGATATGATACAGTACAATAGAAACACATGTGGACTGAGTCAAAAATGAGAAGCCTCAGTTCTCAGTTGAGGTTTAAAATGGCAGACAATCAAACAACAACAGACCTAAAAAGCACAATAGTCATTCATTTTGCTTTTGGAATTATATTGCTATGAAACAACTTTGCACCCATTGCCCACAACATTGTTGGGCATTGTTGTAGTGCAATTCACACAAGCCACACCACTCTTGACTTCCTTGTGTGTCTAGTTTTCTGAAATGTTTCAATTGGCAGGACTACTTGGGTGTCTTGCAACTCCAGGCTCAAATTCCTCAGCTACCCAGGTCGCCAGAACGATTGAAATTCATTGGCAAAATCTTGATGTCTCTAGTCTGCTCTTTGGGATATTTGTTTTGCATGTGATAGGCACAGTCAGAGAACTGGAGTACCATTTAAATCAGGAGAAGGGTGGGAACAATGGGTAATAGAAGTCTTGTCAATCCCCATAGATTCCAGAACTTTCCTTTAGAGAAGTGTGAGAAGTGTCTGTGATTTTAACCAAAGTTTAATGTTTGCACAGAATTTTGGGTCATAAAAAGTGTTATGATTCACATAAACTACACCACCCTGGACTCCCTCATGTGTCTAGTCTTAAGATATTTCTGGGCTTGTAGGATTCCCTAGATGCTGGCCGACCACCAGGGCTCAAATACCACAGCTACCCACATCTCCAGAAATTTTGAAATTCCGAAGAAAAATCTTGATGTTTCCATATTGCATTTTGGGGCTATTATCTCAGTTCTCTCCAGTTGTATCCACAAACCCAGGGTACATATAAAATCCCAAGCAGTTGGTGGAGATCTTGTTTGAAGATTTTTGTTGTAAAATAAGGAATAAAGACTTAAGCTTGAACTGCCAATAATATTAAATAAGGGGGGGGGGCTTGGCAAGAACTTCAGCACTTAAATGGTCAATTATTATTAATATTATTATTATTATTATTATTATTATTCAGCATTTTTTAAGCGCATAGCTACCCTAAGGCATCCCAGAGCTAGCGGCTGAACAGGAGGAGGACTGAGAGAGTTTTAGGGTGGGAGGTTGAAATAACCATGTTTTAAGAAGTTTTCAAAAGGGGAGATGGCGAGGTTCTGAGCAAAGATGAGGGGGCAGGGTGTTTCAGAGTCTAGCTACGTTGTAAGAGAAAGATCTTTCTCCACTTCTTACCCTCTTAATTTTGGGAATGACTGCGAGGTTAAGATTAGCCGAGCGAAGACATTTCTGGGGCGGTAAAAGGTGATGAGGGAGCTGTTGATTACTGGGCCCTTCCCCCATAGGTTCTTGTGGGCTATACACAGAGATTTGAATTTTACTCTTTCCAGAATTGCCAACCAGTGTAGGGTCTTCAGAGCCGGCTTAGCCGACTGAGTTTTAGGAATCCCAAGCAACAGCAGTGCAGCGCAGTTCTGCACAACTTGGAGTTTCCTTATTGTTGCTTTAGGTGCTCCTAGGTGAAGAGAATTGCCATTGTCCAAACGAGAGAGGAGCAAAGCCTGGACCAGTACCCATAGGAAGGAGAGGGAGAACTTTCCGAAGCAGTCTGAAAGTGCCGAAGCAGGCTCCTGCCAATTTCACTGCTGTGTGGTCAAATTTAAAGGGGTTGTCCAGCCAGACGCCCAGGCTTTTGATCTTAGTGTTAGGGATAGGGGCAGGGCCAAGGCAAATTGGCCTTGTCTGTTTAAGATCCATGCTAGTAGTGTTGCCCAAGAGCATTAGTTCAGTTTTTCCTCCATTGAGCCTGAGACAGGAGTGTTCCATCCAAGTAGCCACTTTCTCCAAACAGGATTCAAGATCAGAGGGGTGGTTCCGAGGATCGTTGAGGGGAATTACCAGCTGCGTATCGTCAGCATACGTGACGATCTTAATCCCATAAGGCAAGATAATATCAGCAAGTGGTCTCATGTACACATTGAATAATGTGGGGCTCAGAGACGAGCCCTGGGAGACTCCACAGGTGAGCGATAGGCTCCTAGAAGTGGACTCCCCTGAGAAGACCTGGAATGTTCTACCGTCTAAGTAAGAACGGAGCCAGGTAATAACATCACCTGAAGCACCAACCCTCCTAAGTCTGTTTAGGAGAATGTCAAAGTTGACCGTGTCAAATGCCGAACTTAGATCAAGGATGATAATAGCTACTGCCCCTCCCTGATCAAGGATTTTCTTATATTCTTCGACCACAGCAAGAAGGGCAGTCTCGGTTCCATGTTGATGGCGAAAACTGGTCTGCGAATAATGCAGGAGACCATGGGATTCTAAAAAATCAGAGAGGGTTGTGTTGACGTACTTTTCCAAGATCTTAGCGATTGTAGGAAGCAGGGGGTTGGATGATAGTTACCTAAGTCATCTGGGTTTAAGCTCAGTTAATATAGAAACATGTATGCTTATTGGTGCATTTTTCAGTCCTCCTGACCTTACACTATTTTGGCCACCATACCCTTTTCCAGCAGTTAAGCACAAAACAAAAACAGGGCTACTAGCATGGAGCTTTTATGCCTATATACTGCTCTTCCAAGCAAATCCAACATGGCTTTGTAATTATTATCCTCTAATTGTCCTTGTTCTTCTGCTCTGTTCCAAGAAAGGCAGGCACAGATGTAATGAAGAGATGAGGGGGGGGGATAACTATCTGCAGCGCTTGGTGACTGCGGTATGTTGCAAGTTTCCTATACAATAATGCCCATTCCATATGGACTCTTTCACACAATGATGACTTCTTTAGATAAACCACTCTCCTTAATTTCTCAGAAAACTCAAATACTATGTAGATTGGATTCTACGGCTACTACTCTAATGAGAAAAAAATGTATTCGTCAGGTCTGGTTTTCACTAGTTATTTTTTACATTTGACAAGATACACCTTGATTAAAAATGCATATGAAAAAAGAGAGAGGCATACACATCTCTTTGCCTTCCAAATATGGTAACAATCGCAGCTGTCACCCAGGAGAGCTCATTACGACTCCTAATCATATTTGAATGTTAAATAACACAACTAATTCTAGGTATGTTGTGCATAATATGCCTACATTCCCAGCACAAAAAGCAGACTGAAGGAAGAGGTGGTACATTTGAAAAATTGAACTGCACCGTGGCTGGTACAGACATTTTTCACCTGAACATGAAATCAATTTAGCAGCAGACTTTTAATAAAAATGTAAAAACTACTTTCAGTTCCACTAGACCTGACTTGTGCATGGCCACATTTATGTTATCAGTGAGACTTTGATTGAGAAGAAGATATGATTCAGTACAATAGAAACACATGTAGCCTGAACCAAAAATTAAAAGTCTTAGTTCGCAGTTGGGGCTAAAAAAGTCAGGCAACCAAAGAACAACAGACTTAAAAAACGCAATAGTCATTCAGTTTATTTTTGGATTTATATTGCTACGAAACCACTTCGCGCCCATTGTCCATAACAACAAGTCAGGTTTCTATTCAGTGCCTCTAGCTTTAGCCGAAAATTCATAGCATCTTTTTCATATGCTGATAAGAGCTACAAATTGTGGTTGAACTCTACACACTCAGAGCAGCATTATGAAAGCTTTGTCTTGTCACATACGGAATGCTTTGTGCAGACGGCAATCTGATGTTATAAAATAACTCTCAAGCTTCCCTCTCTAAAACTAAAGATGGAGGGCTCTTCTGGTGAATGCACGTTTACAATACTAGGCAACCTATTTTGTTTGAATGCAAGCCAAATGAAAGGCAGGCTCTTAACCCTTGGATTGGCTGATGTTTCACATACGTTGTTTTTCAAAGGAGGCAGCAAAATACACCGCTGAAGAGGAGATTATATTATGCTACATTCTCCCCTCACCCAGAATGCCTGTTTAGGAGGTACCAAGGAGGGCTCACAGCATCCTCCATACCTACAATATGGCTGTGCATTTATGCACCTCATTTCTCTCAATCGTTCCATAAAAAAAGAATTTGTACTTTTTTTGATAGATTAGAAATGAACCCATTAACCGTTAATGTAAAAAATAATACAATACAACGATAAACACTTGCAGTAAATAGATATTTTAATTTCCAGTTGTCGTAGGGATTCTGCACATACACAGAGCTATGCACAGGATAATAGGACCTCGGAATATAGTGGTGAGCCTACCATAAACCTTAGCACCTAAAACCCCAACCCGACTAGCTGTAGCGTCTCATTAGCAACAATGCTACCAATGATTAGACAACCCAGAACACGGTATCTCTCTCTCAGGACTCGCAGTAGCAAGAACACCCTTTCATAACACACTCATACCTGTCCACAACGCGCGTAAGAAGAGACACTGTATAGTTTAAAATGTTTATTTCAACTAACGTGCTCTAAGATACAGTACACGTGCCAGTACTATCAGCATAATGCATAATGATAACATAAGCAGCATAGTTACAACTCCATAGAATACAAACGGGGAAAGCATTTCATAAAGCAGTGGATATAAGGCTAAATGACCTTACCACCCTCCCCGTGCTAGTAGCTAGTTTATTATAAAAATAGAAGACCTCTGGGCTTTGACTAGCGAACCCCCATACCTCAATATCTAGATGCAAGTTTTACATCATCAGATAAGCACAGCTCTTCTCTCTGGAAAAGATGTTCTCCAAGTGTCTCTAACAGTGAAAAACACAATATTAAAAGCACACAAATTTCTCCAGGGCAGCTGTACATAGAGTGTTATGTCTAAGTGCGAGGGACTGGCCAAATCAGCAGGAACAAGGGACGTTGTTTTTCGACCTTGTACATGGTGTGCAGACGTAGCCCAAAAGGGCACAGGAGAAAAGGTGAAAGATAGAAATGCAGACAGTGCTAAAATAGCCGGGCAGAAGCAGAGGCTTGATAAACAACGGCACAAAGTAACGTGTGCAAAGAGGCCGCATGGCAGCTAGGCCTAAGCCAACGTAGCAAGGCAGACCAGGAGGCCACAAACCACACGACACCCTCCCCTGGTCAGTCCATTGTCCAAGAAGATGACAGAGTTCAAACAAACTGAGCAGAACAGAACGTATGTGGGGAAGCGAATCCCAGGAAGGACAACGAAAGGGAGAGGTGAATAAAAAATGAAAAAGAAAAAGATATACATATATATACATATCCAGCGAGGCAGGTCGCAGAAAGTGAAAGCCCTCTCAATCCAATAGAGTGTAAGTGCAGAAAAACGCCACACCTTCCAAGAGGACATCATTGGAATCGTCGGAAAAAAGCGACGCCATCCAGTCAAGTAAATCAAAGCTGCAGTCATGTTCCTCGCAAGAGGGAGCAGCGAACAGCATTGCGGGACAACTTGCGTGGTACTCAATATAACTTCGTTGTAGGAGATTCCGAGCAGCCGCCCAGATATCCCATTGTGCCAAAATCCCCAGTGCAGCCACACGCGCCATGTAGCCTGCAGCGGAACAGTCCCGTTCATGGGCCTCTAGGGGACCCATCAACTGAACAAAATCCGGAGCAGACAAAGACGTATTGGAGAGGCAATAATCCATGGCCCACGAGAATGGACATCTGATGCAGGACATCACAGGTTGCATGCAAGTGAAATACGCAAAGCGAAAAGAAAGTGTATAGGACACACTCATTGTCGCCAACGGCAGGACGCCGAAGCTAGCGAGGATGCGTTCACGGAGCATCTGGAGCCGACCTGGCTCGAGAAGGGCCCATGGAGGTGCAGCCATTGCGTAGTAAACAGACCAACAGCAGGACACCAGCCGCCAAGGCGAGGAGCAGTGGAAAGCCACCAAAGACTGGAAAAGATGGAATGAATAAAAGCCGGTATTACACCAAAAATAGTTTGAAAAGAGGTCACAAGGCCAGAGCCCACAACTTTAAAAAAGTGCACCAGACCTTCAGTGCGGGACGCATTAAAAACACGGTGAATCAGTTCACCGAAATGTTGTGGGAGGTTAGTGTTCAAGAGGGCCTGTATTTCACTGTGGGTACTTGCCACCTGGAGAATGAAAGTCTCCCGGGCAGATGTGAGCATAACCTCCTGGTTCAATAATAGCACCTTTATTCTGCTCAATTTATTGAAATCCGCCTTCAGAGTAGGAATGGAAGGCCACACAGAACTATCTATGATGTCGTGCGGGGAGGAAAAAGCACATTTTTGCAGCAGACAACCCTGTGGGAAACGGTAACAATATATGGTATGCCGGCCAGCAGGCCACAGCAGTCTTGGTTATTTAAAAGCAAATAGCTACCATTAGCAAGCACAGTGAAAGTAGGAGAAATAGCAGGAGCTGGAATACCCTTTAACACACAAGCAAGATTCGGAGCCGAAACGTTACAAGCTCCGTGCAACTTAATGTGTTTGCAAATAAGGGAATGACCTACAGTTGAATCGCATGACTCCCCCGTGAGAAAAACCTCCCTCCCGTCTCTAAGGCATTTAAACATGAATGGCAGGGACCAAAGTTCATGCAGGAAGGCACTGCCTAAAGGCTGGAAACGGCCTACAGGATAATGCTTCATGCACGAACTAAACTCAAACAATGAAAAAGGCAAAGCGATAACCCCGTGTACTAGCCACACAGCAGAATCCAATTCAGCAATAGAGAATGGTAAGGGCTCTATCTTTTCAATATGTAACAGAGTGTATGCTGCGTCTTTCATGGACATGAATCGCTGTTTCTCAGTCAAATTAAAAGGTGAAAATAAGGCAGAGGTGTTCAAAAATTGCCAAGAAACTTTCCCCATTTTAAGTGTTTGCAAAGTCCATGCAAACTGCATTACTGAACGCAATTGATTTTGACCATGATACAACACAGAAACATCATCTTGTACAATATCAACAACAGAGGAAATAATATTCTCTAATGTGTAAATGCGGGAAGACAGGGTACTAATACTATTGTCAACTACAGCAAGCACCTTTTCCAAATTTGCTTGATCGATTTCCCGCAGTCGGGAAGCAGCTTCAATTTGCGAAAGCTTCCAGAGTTCATTATAAGTTTCATAAATGAATCTCTTAGGTCGAGGACCACGAGGCCCCAGAACAAAATCGGACAGATCAATGTTGCCTGATAGAAGCAATAAATGTTGTTTAACAGAATCTAGGGAAGAGTGCTGCAACCACTGTTTACATAATTTACCAACAGAATATGTTGTCACAGTACGAGAGTCAGAAAACCGTGGATCAGGCCTATCCTGTTTGTAACCAGGAACTGAGTCATGAAAACGCAATTGGCAGGCATTAGATGCAACGGGCCAAGCCAACCAGGGTGACTGAACCAACGTAGAGACATTAAACGAATTGTTCAGAAACAAAACCTGCAAATCGGTAAGGGACATATTAAAGTACAAGCTTTTGTTGGGAGTGGAGGACAAGACAGGAAAGGATGGGGCATTCAATTGTTTGGACGTAGCCAAGCCCCAACATGTCGTTTGATAGACGGTCTGATTTAAAAATAGAATTTGGGCTGGGATGAGGCAAGCACAGTGCAAGGCTTCTGTGCCCTGCACCTGCCAAGCTTTTGTGCCCCAAATAGATTTTAAATCTATGGTGTCACGCCAGTGTTCATACCCACCGACAGCCAAGGCGCTTAAAAAGGAGCCTGAATATAGCAATTTTGTATGGGTCAACATTATTTTCTGTGTAGAGGAAGTGTTTAATTTAAAGAAATAGGACCCAGGGTTCGATCTGTTAAAATCGGTAAAATAAGTAAACTTATTTCTAAGAGTGTGGGAGCTGCCTGGCAAAGGAGTCGGACAATGTTCCCACTGGGTGTAATTAAAAAGACCCCGAAGGGTACTGGGTTTATGGAGAAAATGGTTGCCCCAATGCTGGTAACAATACAAATCAGCATAACTTGCAGAATTCATGTACAGATCTTCAGCATGAAAAGCAGCATACTATTTTAAATCAGTAAATAATGCTTCAACTGCATGCAGATCCCAATCGTCAGAATGAATATTACTTTTTACGACATCACCCATTGAAACACGAAGGACATTTGGTACATTAATAATTTCGGTTGGTCCATGAATTGGAAAATTTACCGCAAACCAAACGATGCCATCAGCAACTGGGAAAGCTGAAATGTTCACAAATGTGTGGTCTCGCTTCATGATGTGAGATGAAGAATGTGGAGCCAAAGTTCCAGCGACAGAGTTCACCGCAGAGCGTTCTGGCAAATAGTGTCCATTGATGAGCAGAAAAAACACGGTGACAAAGCCAATGGACATGAACAAAAAAATCAAGAAAAGTACCAACCAGATGTATGTCCATGGGGGGATCAAAACATTGTCTCTGAACCAGGATACAAGAATACTGAATTTGGATGGGACAAGTGATGAAGTGGAATCCGAGTCAAAGGAATAACTTGTTGGGCTCAGTGGCGTTGTTGGTAGGTGTGCCACCGACTCGTTAGCGGGATAGGTATACTCAGACTCGTCGTTGCAGGGGGAGTCCAGGCAGTCGAGTAAGTGATCAGGCAAATCTACCATCTCGATGGCAACATCAGTGACCGTTCGGGCAGGAGAGCCACAAACATTCGTCCGGGAAATGACAGGACAAGAGACCGCTGGTGTAACACTATTCAGGATCGGCCAGATGTTGTAGCTTGACATTTTCCACTGAGATGTATCTGTTCTCTTTGCGACCAGGAAGCGGAGGTAAGATGACTGTACGAGTTCCCTTCAAGCCAAGGACTGGAACCGGTGCACGATAAGAGGGGCCGAATTCTTTTTTGTTCTCCACCTTCTCTCGAACCAGATCTTCAATCTTCGGAAGCCAGCCAGCAACCGGAATCTGCAGTGCAGCGTCTGTGGCTGAAGGCAAATGTGCAATTGCAAGTTTGTCTCGGGCTTCTTGTAAGTCCTGTAACATAGTAGAATGGTTATCTACATCAAAGATGGCGGATTGCGCCGCCATGTCTAGACCATCAAGGTCAGGCACAAACATTCTTATGCCAAAGAGCATTTCGTATGGGGTCCGCCCACCCAGAGGTCTTCTCGGGAGATTACTAAGTGCACGTTGTATGGTATACAAGTGGGCCAGCCAGTTCCTGCCAGTACCTAAGACTCTAGCTGTCAAGGATTGCTTTAAGTCACGGTTCAGTCGTTCAACAATCAAATTGCCCTCAGGCCGATATGGTGACGAAAATTTCACCCGCACCCCCAGTGAACCCATTGCGTCCTTGTAAGCCTTAGAGGCAAACGCTGGACCTTGGTCAGAATGGAAGGTGCCACATGCGAAACTTCCCACAAAGACACGCAAATCCCTTATGACATTTCGAGCGTCAGCACTCCGTTGTGGCCAGACCCAGATGAAACGTGTGCACGAATACACTGCAACTAAGATATATTTATATGCAGTGTCTGAAGAGAATGGACCGCAGTGATCCAGGTAAACACACCCAAAAGGTCTGTTTGATATGCAGAGCGGGTCTGTGGCGGCCGTGTAACCGTGGAAGGCTTAATCTGCTGACAAACGTCACAAGAAAGCACATAAGTACAGGCTTGTTTGTATAAACCACGCCACCAGTAACGCTGCTGCAAGATGGAAACTGTCGCAGACACCCCAGCATGAGCCGAAGCCATGCCTTCATGTGCTGCAGTAATCAAGGAAAGTCTGCGGTCCGCGTTGGGAATCAGCCGATCACTAACGCCTGGAATTCTTACATAAGGAGCCTGTTTGGGACCTAATTGATAAGAGTATTTGGAAGGGAAACCCTGTGGGTAGTTAGCACCTTCCTTTGTCGCAGCAATAGCTGCTAGAATATCAGAATCTATTTTAGACATGGATCTGGTAACTGCTGCGACTGAGCACGTGGCTACTGCTGATTTGGCAGCTTCGTCTGCCAAACCGTTACCGACAGCGTGTGCGCCCACACGCTGGTGGCCAAGGGTGTGAACCACCTGTGTGAGGGGCAGACGCTGTTGCACATCTGCCACTCAAACCCAAAGCATTTTATGCTTGATTGTGCTGCCTTTTGCATCTCTATAGTCATTTTGTGACCAAAAGAATAGATTGTCATTGTAAGACTGGACACAGTAGTAAGAATTGCATACAATAAGAGTGGTCACATCTGGACTAGCGAACTCAAGTGCGAGCACCAATGCGCGCAGCTCGGCCAATTGTGCAGTACTGTCTCCTAGTGCCTGTGTATGCACTACAGTTGATTTGAACTTTCCGTTCACAAAGGTACCTGCAACAATAGCACATGCGGCTGAATAAGCATGCTTGGAACCCGTGGCCGGTTGTGCCGAACCATCGGTATAGATAATACATTCGTATTCCTCAAGCGGTAGCAAGGACAGAGGAGGAGGATGAACGAATTCATACTGTAAAAACTCCTGAGTCTGAAGAGAAGAATCAAAGATAAAAGTGACATCTGGAGACGTCAAAGATGTTGCCCATTGTATCCAACGGGGGTGCAAAGCTTTAGAGTTCGGAACACTTGCTTTCGTCACTGCCTCTAGGGCAGGATAGGGTGTTACCACCAGAATGCGTTTTCCCTGTGCCAGTGCACGTTCCTTCAGAATCGCCATCTGCACTGCAGTCAAAACTTGCTCCACAGAGGAAAAGCGCATTTCTGCAGAAGTGTATAGATGTGACTTGTATGCAATCGGTACTGTGTCACCTTCATTAAAGGTCAAGTACGTGAAACCCACTGCCCCTGGAATGATTCTAATCACCAGGTTGGTGTGGTTATCACGAGTCAACAAGTATTTAGACTCAAGTAAGTCTGTCTGCAAAGACTGCAGAATGGAGGAATGCTCCGGAAGCCAGCATGACTTCGAAAAGTTAGGTTGTATCAAGGCATACAGTGGCTTGATACGCTGGGCATATTCGGGAATGTAAGTACGCCCGAAGTTCAGAAAACCCAGTAAAGACTGAAGTTTCTTTAGAGTAGTAGGAGGGCACAGAAGTGCACATTTCTCCAGGAAATGGGGGGCTAAGCCCTTACCTTCATTGTTTAGCTCATAGCCTAAAAACAAAACGGTAAATTCAGCAATGTGAGATTTGGCAAATTTAAACTTGTAACCTAGAACCGCAAATTCTAGAATAATGCGGTCCACTCGGGTAAGATGCGGGAATAATTCGTCGTCTGTCAGATAGATATCATCGACGTACGAACACGCATCTGGGTCTATGCCGTCTAACAAAGAGACAACATGGGCAGCTAATACACCTGGACTATTCTTGTAGCCCATAGGTAAACGCCTGAATTTGAATAATTTACCACCGGAGGTAAAAGCGCTCCATTGGCTACTCTCTGGGGCTAAGTTGTGCGTGTAGAATCCATTGGATAGGTCAAGTGTAGTTTTATATTTTTTACGAACAAGACTGTCTACTAGCGCAGAACTATGTGTGTTTTGCACCGCAAAGGTCCGACAATGAGAGTTTAAATGCCGGTAATCCAAAACTAAGCGGTACGATCCATCGGGTTTAGAAACAGCGAAAAGGGGATTATTCATCGGTGACACGCATGTTTCAATCACTCCCTGATATTAAAACTGGGTCAGAATTTCGGAAACGGGACCTTTAGCTTCCCGTTTGATGGGATATTGGGGTTGTGGCTGTGGTAGGGACCGCAGAGGTATTTCATGGGGTGGTGATTCTTCATCCCAGCCCACATGGTTGCGGTATAACGCTGGAGCCAGGGACACAGCCCATTCAGCTGCAAGAGCCTCTGCTTTGTCTTTTGGGACATGTCGAGAAAAGCTCGGAAGGATTACCTCCTCCCCTTTACGCGCAGCAAGTACGAATGGGGGCGGCCAATCCGCCTCCGCCAACAAAATGTCGTATGAAGAGGTCAGATTTTCCCCAAAAAATCCCTTTTATAACACGCTGTATGTCACCTTCAATTTGAATTACAATATTATATAGTCTGTCAGGGGGAGCCACTCTGGTGTCAGCTGTCTCGACAGTAATGAATGTTTCAGTTGCTGTTGCCTCCACATGAGGACGTAGCGCCTCCCGCACTATGGTAACTTCCGTGGCGCTGTCTAGGAGGATCACTGCCCACGTCCAATTCAGGAGTCTCGTTCTCACCGCCTGTGGCATATCTCGCTGTTACAGCGGCAACTTTCTTCTTCTGAAACTGTGGGCGAGAACGGTGAAATTCTTCTGCTGTCCCTCTGACCTGTTGTCGAGGTTGGTCTCGTCCCTGTGGAGTCTCTCGACCCCTTCCTCTATCCTGGCGATCTCCTCCACCAGCCTGCGAAGATGTTGGTGCCTGTGAAGAACGAGGAGAACGCGAATCAGGGACTTGAAATCTCTCTGGAGATTTAATTCTCGCCCTATCGCGCAAATCATATGTGCGTTCAGAAGAGGCAGAAACAGGGGATGCACCTCGCGACCCCGGCTTCTTCTGTTGCTTACCCTGTTTTTTCAACCTCCAGCTCTTTTTAGTAAAAACTGGCTTCTCATCTTTCTCAGATTCAGTTTTAGGTTGTTGGTGTGATTGTGTTTGCGATTTAGCAAAAGGCTTAACTCCCAGGCTATTGCGACCAATGGTTTTGTAAGCCTGAGCAATAATTTTCGGTAATTCGCGCGGCTTGTCCGGTTCTGGGACCAAAGCCAAAGCATTAGCTACTTGAAAGTTAACTGCATCGCCCTTGACATTCGCAAGGATCAAATCAGCCACTACGTCGAACACTCCCACCAGTCTCATCCCTAATTCCACAGCCGCTTCAGGGCCATGTTCATCCTGCACACGTTTAATTACAGAGGGGAGAACCGTCATGGAAGGAGTGCTGAAACACTTCGCATATACTGCTGCGAATACCCTACCCCAGTTGTTGCAGTCTGCCAACTCGGGGATTAAGTCTTTTGGTAAACTAATCGTCAAAATTCTGTGTTTTTCCACGGGAGAGGTATTTGGAAAAACTGCCTCCAGCTGGTCAAATTTTTCTGCAAGCCAATAAGGAAAATCATCCTTATTTTGTGGGCGCTTGCCCATCACCGAATTCACCATGATAGGACTTATGGTTACACCGCCTGCACCAGCTGGATGGGCTGCAACTCCAGGCGGGGCTCCCTGGATGTTGCCTGTAACATATTGTACTAAAGCTCTATGTACTCGTATCAAAGACGAATGCATATTACGCAGTTCAGCGACTGCAACCGTCATATAACGCGGATGTGGGGTATACCCGGCCAAGACAGGCCAAGTGGCCCCATCAATTGACAAGGGGCCTAAACGAACCGCGGTAACCAGTTGGGGGAGGGCGCCATCAAACCAAACACGGTGTTGCCAAGCCGTGAGCGGTACTTCAAGATTCCTATACGGTCTATAGTGATTAGGAACATCGGTGGCTTCATATTCATGGAACATATGATCAGTCCCATCCACCGCTGGAAAGGTGACCCAAGAGTAAAACACCTCAAAGTGGTAAGCTGGATCTGCTTGTACCACAAAGATCAAATCGACACCCGCGTCAGGCACTCCATACACTGTTAAGTGAGCCCGGAGCGCTTGCCGTCTATGCGCCGCAATTGCGACAGCCATTAGGGCTAAGAAACTTCGACAACCTAGTAGGAGGCCGCACAATATAGGGTTTTGTTTAAACACCTTTTAACAACTTCAAGCTTGAAAGAACCTATAAAAACGTCAATATAGGAGGTATCACCGTCACACACGCTTCCGGAAGCGTCTGCGAAGGGAGTTGTGGACAAGCACAAATACTACTCAAGCGTCTCGCAGATAAGCAGCCCCACGTTGGGCGCCATGTCGTAGGGATTCTGCACATACACAGAGCTATGCACAGGATAATAGGACCTCGGAATATAGTGGTGAGCCTACCATAAACCTTAGCACCTAAAACCCCAACCCGACTAGCTGTAGCGTCTCATTAGCAACAATGCTACCAATGATTAGACAACCCAGAACACGGTATCTCTCTCTCAGGACTCGCAGTAGCAAGAACACCCTTTCATAACACACTCATACCTGTCCACAATGCGCGTAAGAAGAGACACTGTATAGTTTAAAATGTTTATTTCAACTAACGTGCTCTAAGATACAGTACACGTGCCAGTACTATCAGCATAATGCATAATGATAACATAAGCAGCATAGTTACAACTCCATAGAATACAAACGGGAAAGCATTTCATAAAGCAGTGGATATAAGGCTAAATGACCTTACCACCCTCCCCGTGCTAGTAGCTAGTTTATTATAAAAATAGAAGACATCTGGGCTTTGACTAGCGAACCCCCATACCTCAATATCTAGATGCAAGTTTTACATCATCAGATAAGCACAGCTCTTCTCTCTGGAAAAGATGTTCTCCAAGTGTCTCTAACAGTGAAAAACACAATATTAAAAGCACACAAATTTCTCCAGGGCGGCTGTACATAGAGTGTTATGTCTAAGTGCGAGGGACTGGCCAAATCAGCAGGAACAAGGGACGTTGTTTTTCGACCTTGTACATGGTGTGTAGACGTAGCCAAAAAGGGAACAGGAGAAAAGGTGAAAGATAGAAATGCAGACAGTGCTAACATAGCCGGGCAGAAGCAGAGGCTTGATAAACAACGGCACAAAGTAACGTGTGCAAAAAGGCCGCATGGCAGCTAGGCCTAAGCCAACGTAGCAAGGCAGACCAGGAGGCCACAAACCACACGACACAGTCTGTGGTCAATACAGGTGTATAGTGCTAAGTAGTCATGGCAATCACATAGAAGGTGAAAAAGTGAAGGAGATGTCTCTGCATTTATATAGGATTGCAATTGAGTCAGATTATACAAAAAATATCCTAACTCAAGCCTAACCGCCCCTGTGAAGTGATATCTTTTGGACACGAGGTATGCTCTCATGCTCAGTTTTCATGAGGGACACTGCAAGGTAAAGTTCATTACATTCCATAGTATTTCGCATAATTTTCACAAACCATTGCGAAATATTGAAGAATAAAACACACTTGCACATCCTTGGTTTTCTCTGCTTTTTCCACTTTCAGGAATAATTGAGTCATTACCAGAATGCGAATAATTTCTGAAAAACAAAGAGATATTCCTTATTGAGCAATCATTTTGGTTGTTACTGTGGAAGGGATGCTAGAGACAGAAAAGAAGGCTTACTGTTAATTTCAGACCAAAAGGCCCAGGAAAGGATTTGGGGAAACATCATGATAATCAGGCTAGTATATATCATCATAAGGTGTTAAAAAATCAAATGGATGTATAAAAGAAGGAGAAATAGAGATACTCACAGCACCGAATTTAATTAAGCAACTATATATTCAGTGATAATACAGCATCATGCAGTGTTGGTCCTGGTCCTCTCTGAAGGGTCACCCCCGAATGTTTTGCCTTTACCCTCCACTTCTTTGCTTAACTACGCAGTGATTAGTGCAGAGTATGTAAAGGCGCCAAGAGGTATGCACTGCTGTGCATACCCTTCAGTGCCCTTACATACTCATGGTATATAAGCTTTATATACTCTCAGTATGTATGGGCACCGAGGGATATGCATAGCAGTGCAGTTAGTGGTTTTTAAACATGGCCAGAAGAGGGAGCTGTCCCTCTATGTTTGAAAATCACTGCTGATTAAAGTTTAATCTGCAGTGTTTTTAAACACAGAGGGAATGCTCCTTCTTCCAGCCTGTTTAAAAACCAAACAATACAGATTAATACCACCAGTGAAGCGGCAGAATTTATTAATAATCTTGTGTTACAAGAGTGACATGGAATTATTAATTTCCTCCAATTCCACCAGCAGAATTAAAAATTCCATCCACTCCTGCATATAAGCCACCCCTAAAGTAGGCCCTAGGTAGCCCCTAGTGCAGGGTGCAGTGTGATTAAAAGGTGAGACATGTACTTCTAAAGTTTACATGGCCTGATTGTGAAAAACTCATTTTTCACTACTATGAGGAATACCCTGGACCATAGGATAACATTGGGGATTCCTTATTACATTTAGTAAACTATAATTTCCATTTGGGGGCAGGTTGCTATGTCATGTTTGGTGTCTATGAAATTGTAATGATAAATCGCCTTTAATAGTAAAGTCAGATTTTTCATTACAATTTTGAAAATGCCACTTTTAGAGAGTTAATATATAAACAGGGAGCAATCCAGTTCAGGAACTGAGGGGCGGGATCATATTTAATGCAAATCAAAGGAGAACCCCTCATACTATAGATATTTCCATATACTCAAGTAGGTTACATTATAATTCCAAACCTCTCACTAACAACTTTTGTTGGAGAAAAATTACTTTATTTTTCACTTTTACTTTAGGTCTTCCGCTACTGTGCCTCACTTTATTACTAGCGCCTCATTAAATATGTGTATAGAAAATAAAATAAACCATTTTCACTTTGGACTGCAAAGAATACTTCATTCTCTATGGATTACTTTGTCCTCATTTATTATATTGATACAAAAATACACAGCAAGACTCTACATACATATAAATGACACAGCTCATAAACAATTTAGAAAATACATCACAGTACTTTACATCCAGCTAAGTGACATAACTCATAAGCAATTGAGAATTTCAAAGTACACAACGATTACTAAATATGTGCAACATTTATAAGTGTCCAACATACATATTAAACTCTTTGCTTGTGTGTATATTGCACTGTTTTCTTAAAAGTCAGATAGCGCAAAAGCATATATATGAGGTATCCCATATGAAAAATTCATTGGCTTCTTAGTTTAGTATCATATTCTCTTTTATTCTACCACCTACACCTATGTGATCACACCTATGTGATCCGGCCGTTGCCGTGGGCCCTCTCAGATATGGGGCATATATCAATTGTATTACTGAACTTTAGAGTGAAAGACGATCTAGATATTCATATTAATTATATATACATGTGTTCCTTACAACAAATCCTAGGTGCCCTCAAAATCATAAAAATATGCAGATGCATTTTAGACCTTCTGGATGGGCCTGTCACTTTTATGAAGGTCTTCCTCAGTGCTTGAAATTGTAGGGGATACTTTTAATTTGTAGTAAATACTTAACTTTTTGCACTTCTTGTTCAATATGTCACTCTGAGAGTGTTCACATTTATTATGAAGAGCCGATTAAAACTCAGCATCTGACATTTTTTCATCACTGGCTTGTGTCCTCCTTGGATGGGGGCTATCAAGGTCAATTAGAGATCACTCTTCTCCCGTCGCATGTTTGATTTTTTTAATATATACACGATGTTTCCTAGCGCCATGTTTGGCTTTTTTTCAAGTATACGTCTGTCTCGAAGAAATGGTTTCAGTATTTCGGAAGATGTCCGGACGGCGTCTTCTCTCACAGTGACTTTTAGGAAGTTGGCATTTTCCTGCCCTTTTGTGCCTGCAGCCTGTCTTGGGTCACAGGCTGGGTGTAAGTGACAGTTAGGTTTTGTGAATTCCTCCCAGACAGTCACACAATAGAGGGATTAGGTGTGCCTGATTGGGCCATCTGCTGGCAGGATGGGGGGGGTGAAGCTGAGCCCAACCTAACTTGCAACAGAATAGGGTGTGCTCTGGTTTCACACAAAGGACCTAACAACAAGCTATTGTCACTGCAGCCATCTTGGAGCAGGAGAGGCAGGGAATTCCAGCACTTCAAAGCCACTGTCTAGAAGCTACTTCCACCTGCCAGAACCAGGGCACCAGTGCATAAAAAGGAGACCTCAGACACCTTCTCTTCAGTACACTTCTGGGTCTGTTGATACTCTGCCAGGAAGGACTGCTTTGATGATGAAAGTACTGCCACACTGTTGGACTGCTGACCTGCTGCCTTGTTGATATGCTGCCTCTCTACCCTGCTGCCCGCTTGCCTGGGGAAGAAGGACTGGACTTGCAAATTGAACTCAAGACCACCAGAGTGACTCACAAGGGCTAGTTTGCTGGCCTCCTGATCTGAGCCTCAGGGACACAAAAGGCTCCCTTCACCTTGGACCCACACCTGAACCCAGCCTGAGTGAGTCCTGACCCTCCAAGTGGAGCCCCATCAGTCCTGGACCCTTGGAAGTAGTGCTATAGGTCAGATAGCCAAAACTCAAAAGTGGGGACTTAGAACATTTTTGGCCAAACACTGCTCTGAGAACCAGGAGGAGACCGGGACCAACTTGTTCACATACCCTCCCGAGGTGCATCACCGGTGGGATTGACTTTGCGGCTTCTCCCACTACATTCTTCTCTGCTGCAGCAAATCCTTTTCAACGGTCCATAGCCAAAGGGGTATCCAGCCTTGTGGAAATGTCTTTGCTGCAGCCCTCTGCATTGTCCCACTGGAGATTTTCAACTACCATTTCAGAGACTAAGTCCGAATTTAGGAATCTTCACTGTGGCTTCTAATTAAAGCCATGCAACAATGAAACACCCCCCTCGGACAAATGCTGCAGCCGTGCCCCGCTGTTTCTCTGAAATTTGACCTGGTCTCACTTGACTAGATGTCAGCGGTTGGCACTTTGACCTTTTGGGTGTTTGTTTTCACTAAAAACTATTAAAAAAAATCATAACTCCAGTTCCACTGTTTGGATTTTTGTGACTTTTAGTGCCAAATAATTTAGTAAAATGTACTCTATTTTTCTAAATTAGTTTGGGATTTTGCTTGTGTTGTGTTTTTAAGTTATTACTGTTTCTCTGCTGCATAATACTATACACATCACATCTAAGTTAAGCCTGACTGCTTGCTTGTGCCAAGCTACCCATTGCTAAGTGCAGGTTAATTTAGTGACTATTTGTGGCTCACCCTGCAAGGGACTCTGGCTGTTGCTTGACCAGGGCTCACACAGCAGTCAGCCTACAACCCACTTTCTCATACGCAGGATAGAAAAATAATAAACTTTTATTTAAACCAATGTTTGCTGTTCTAATTGAAGAACTGAAGATGAGTTATTAAAAGCTTGACAAAGCAACCCAGTCGGGCCAAAATGGCTGTCAGTGGGGTGAGATAAAAACATGCACCAGATTGCCGAGGGTTTGGCCAGAACATCTGTCACTAAACAGAACAATAATGCTACTGCTAGAAAAAAGTGCTCATCTGAGGCACAAAAAAAGGAAATTATGCATTGAATAAGATGACATATGATGGCTGGGTAAATTATATAATAACTTAAAAATGTAAAATCGAACAGGCGTATAAAATAAATATAGAATGGATCTTTAGAAATGGAAGAAAGACAATAGGTAAGAAACAAGGTGAAGGCATCTTATACATAACAGCATTAGTGGTACTGTGCAGACTTTCACAAACATTCGTTTTTTAAAACTGAATGGCATGTAAGTGAATAAAGTTATATTTCCATACAGAGCCCTGCAGACACTCACATCAACACTATGCTCCAATTGTTTTTCAGTGCTCTTACTCAGTTCCAGGTTAAAACCTATTTTTAGTAGAAAAATTAAATGCCTTAGATGTATTCATCATGACATTCCTACCAACTGGAACACACGTTTTCAGCCAAACATAAGGGCTTGTCAACAGGGAATTACAAGACTCTGTAGGTAAACTGATTCAATGATGAAAATGTATACACAACGATATCCCATGCCCCTGGCCCTTTCTGGCAATACGGTCTAAAGGAAGTATTCTGCGCAAACGTGGGAGTATCAGAGGGCCTGATTCACAAAGGTAAATATTGTAATGCTTTCCCCTCTTCACCCCAGTCCTTCATACAACTCCACCTATCCATTCCATTCCTATTCCTCCTCTACTTTAACTGCGAAGTTGGAATGCCCTATTGAAGTCATTTAGAATGTTGCAAATGTTAGTCAGATAAAGCCTGTGAGGCGGAACTGAAGACACTAGATATACTCGATTTTCATTTTTTTTAAATTGACTTACCTGAATTTCATCCTGCCTCCAAGATACTGATTTAATCAATAGAGGCGAGGATGGGATATTGTGCAATTCTTGCCATCTTTTCATCTGATGGAGACTTGAAGGAAGTACAAGGTGTTTAATTCACCATTGGAATTTGTTCTAAAAATCTCCTCTCATCTAACAGTGGCTTGAGGTAAGTGCAAGGTCTTTGTAACATCTATCCCTCAACCCAACCCGGCATGCTTTATTTTGTTATAACATTAAGCATAATTATAGATTTATTTTTATTAATTTAAGAATAATTTTAGCAATAAATTTCATTCAACTTTTTTAACTTAATTTTAAAAATGTACAAAAAGAATCTAAATTAATGAAACACCATACTTTTGTCAAAGTTTCCTACAAATTAGATAACATTTAAAATGTTAGTAGGGGTGGGTATTGTTTTAATTATTTTTTTAAATTATAAAATGTACCTAAATTAATTAAATGCTCAACTTTTATCGAAGTTGACTCAAATTAGATAAAACTAAACATGTTAATGATGGTGGGTATTTTTCAAATAATTTTAAAAATTTATTTTTATATAATTAATTAACCAAAATAATTTATTATATTATTTAATGCACATTTAATTTGAAGAGGACATATGCTGTAATGTTTCCCCTTTATTAGTTTCATGATCACAATTATTTTTAAATTATTTTAGATTTCGATTTTACAATGAAATACATTTGAATAGTTTTTTAAACTAAACTTTATTAACTTTCCATATGCCCTCCCAGGGAAGATTTCATCCCAGGTGGAAGAGATCTAGGCCAACTTGTAAAAAGTTACTTGTAGTAACATTACACTTCTAAAAGCATTCATATGATGCTCCACCCCTCATTTGAGGGGTGGAGATATGTTAGCCTACACCTAGGTGTAAATCGGCAATCAGAAATAGTGAATAGCAAAACACTGGAGGGTTACAGATAGCTGTAGGATTAGATCTATGCTTGAGTAGATCTGCATATGGGATTTTTGTGAATTAGGCTCTTTGACATTAATATGTCCCCATTTATTCATTAAATTAGAAATCGGGTAATGCTTGCTAATACCAAGGAACTCAAACTGAAAAGATGTCACTAGATAAATAGCAGGACTGGCATTGTGGCTTTAGATTTGGTTATGTTGGCCTATTCTGTCTGTACAAGCATTGTTTATAGTCCTATCATCTATATATAAAATGGAGGTACTCATCTTTGGGAACAACACTTCTCCCCAGACAACACCTGGTAACCAGCAGAACTATGCCCATCCCCAACACCCTCAAAACATGCCAGGAACCTCGGCATCATACTTGACAACAGGTTCACCATAAAAAGCCAGGTAAACTCAGTATCCTCACCCTACGCATGTTCTGGAAAGTCTTCAAGTGGATACCCATCAGCACCAGATGCACCATCACCCAGGCCCTCATCACCAGCTGCCTGAACTACGGCAACACCTTCTACGTAGGGATCACCACCCAGCTTCTAAACAGACTACAAACCATCCAGAATGCAGCAGCCAGGCTCATCCTCGACCTCCCAAGGTGAGCCCGTATCACCCCTCACCCCAGATCCCTCCAATGGCCCCTCATACAAATGAGATGTTAGGTCAAAATGCTGACCTATGCCTACAAAGCCCTTCACAACATGGGGCCAGCCTAGCTCAACCCCATGCTGAACTGCCACCAGCCCATCAGATAATTGCGATCCGCCCCCCTCTCCCACACTCCTCGGTATCACCGCAGCGCCTGGATACCCTCACCGATGATAAGCAACTCTTTAAAAATCCTGTTTGATCGATTGATCTATATGAGTAGAACAAACGCAAATAACAGATATTAATCCAATTACTATAACATAATGTGGCATTTATGATGAAACCAATAGATTTTAACCTTAAACAAATGTCTTCTTAGCCACCCTCAAATGCAAAAATAATATAACTTATGCTTTGTGTTTTCTACATGGAAATAGATTTAAATTATATAATGCTTATTTTTCTCTTGCCACACTATTGTGTTTCCACATCATGAGGAGATACTAATGAAGTGCAACTGAAGTAAAGCCTGGGGATACAGTTCTATAAAAATATTGTACATTTTGTAATGATGTTTGCTACATTTCCAGGCACATTTATTTGCCAGAAATGTATCTCACTGCGGGGTATTACAGACAGACAGACAGAGTATTTTTCATATTCTAAATTGTTTGCTGTCTGTTCAAAGTCAATCCGTTGTTCCTGAATTGCTGTTGTATAGACGCACGTTTCTTAGTTTGAAGAAAGCAATTAATAACCATGGCCCGTGCTAAAAGAAGGTGAGGCCATCATACGATGCCACCAGCAGGAGGCACCATATACCACAATTGTCATGCAGATAGCCTGAAGAGGATTTCTAATGTGCACATTGATAATCGTACTGCATCTGTATGCAGTAGCAACCTAGAATTACTAACATCTTATTGGAGTGGCAACGTACATCATAGATGAAAAATCCGCAGGCGTCTTGAAAATGTATATATTAATCATTAGGCATTACAATTTCTTGAGTGCAATGTTGCCAAAACTGATAAAACCTTCGAAGTAAAAAAATGTATTTGCAATATTTTTAAGTGTTTTTGCTGATTATTTAAAAAAAGTATATGTGACAGTATGTTCTTTTTTTTACTATTTAAAACTAGGTATTTTATTTTGAATTATACAGGTTTAAATAAAAATGGCTGTCCTAAGAATCAGCATGATATATGTGTCTTTCTAGTACTCCAACCCATTTAAATCCTGCATCTATCCAGAGACCTCTATTCTCAACAATAACAGAAAACGTAAGCTGGGAATTTACACATCACAGCAGACATTTTATTCAAGCATCAAGGCCATGGGTATAGCTACAGGACTTCTTCTACAGCAACTCTGGCAAAATAGGTCCGACTTGATACCTTCCATTTCGGGCAGATGGCTGCCACAAATACTAAGTCCCACTCCTTCCCCAAAAGAAAGTGGGAGGAGGTCCAGCACTAACATTTTTGCTAGATTTCCTTCCTGACTAAACATGCCCGTAACAGTAGCCTGGATTTTCTTCTTTTCTATGGCCTCTGACACAGGCGTCTTTCGAGATGTAGATGGTGGTGGTAGACTCAATGTAAGTCGTGGTGGGGCAGTCACTGTATGCCATGGTGTCTCCATCTCACTCCAAATCTTGTCCCATTGTGAAGTCGCAGAGTTGGGTGAATCTGCTGACATACTGCTGGAGAAAGGGCTGCTTTGCATGAAGATGTCACCCTCGTCTTCCTCATCATCACCTTCAACTGTGATTGTACTTGTACTTGTAGCTGATGTTCCCTGGCTCTCCTCACCACCACAACCACATTCAGCAAATTTTTAATGTGCTCCTCCCACTTGATTGTGTGGTGTTTTTTCATATGGGTCATTTGGCCTCCAAGACCAAAATGTGTACCAGGCTTACCTAGACGAACATTTGTGGGCCAAATGGTGCATACTAGATAAAATTGCAATAAATGTGAAGTTTAGCCTACACTCACAAGTATTCTCATTGCCATGTTCTCTTCTGTTGGTCATCAAATTGTATGTGCTGCCTCGTGACAGAGCCTGCTTGTCTCCGTTACTAACTATGTCCCTTAAGAGTACACCACTCAGTGTAATCAACACGTGCACCCTACTGTTGGACCCTATGGGTTCCTACATGCAACCTAAATATTTAGACATTAAAAACACTATAACAACCACTAGCCTTTCCATTTAATAGAAGACTGATTACAAGTGTTTACAAATCTTCACTATGACATTATCTTTACACTGATGTACATATGCAATTATCACTACATTGCACTATATCAACCACTTATCTACTTGTCTTTACATTTAATAGAAGACTGATTCCAAGTGTTTGTAAATCTTCACTATGACATTATCTTTACACTGATGTACGTATGCAATTATCAATGTTACATCACATTGTGTATGCAAACATAGTTCTTCATTGGATCAAAACAAAGCTTCCGAACAAATCCCAATGCATTTCGGGTTATTCACCCTTCTTCAGGGGAGCTGTAAATGTGAACATAACAATCATGTTACCATTTTATTGAAACAGCACTCATTTTAGAAACAAGAAAAAATAGTACCACAAATCTGTGACATAAAAATAACAGCATCATCATCTCAAATCATAAATTTGTGTCATCAGTCAAAATCATGCTTGTGACCTGATTCTGCCCCGGATTTGAACGCCTGGCACAGGGCTATGGACTGGTGCGCTAAGATGGAGGAGCCTGTGTGATTAGTTCGAGGTTGTCCCAATAAACACAGCAAGATCTGAGGTATTTGGTGGGACTGTTTGGAGTACAGAGATCAATTTGATGATCATATCAAAGTTGTGTGGCCACAGGGTTCTGGTCGCGTTTTTTTGTTTGTTTCATATTTGAAAAACCAATAAGAATAACTTATCAACAACAAAAAAACTCCAAATGGACTGTAGATTTCAGAAAAAGTTTGTGATTCTCTCCAAACCTACTATCAATAAATGGAAGAAAAGAGCTGTTAAAGCTTGTAGAGTAACCACCATGCCAACACAATGGTAAATACTTTCATTCTAAATTGAAACTCATGCTTCTTGGAGCTAGAATTGTGTACTTTGGAACAAAATACCAGAGACCTTTGTTAGTGATAAAGGTAAGCTAAAGACCTTGATATTAGGATTCCTACCTCCTGGGCATGCTTGATATACCTCCCTAAATCTTGCATGACCTGTGCTTTTTAATATCAGTAGAAGTCAAACATCATCACCTCGCGGTGATAGTGGCCTTTGGAAATACAAATAAACATAACATAATATAGCATAACATAACCTAACATAACATAACATAACATTAGAAGCTGTTAATAGCCCTCAGGATCTTGAAGTGAAAATTGATGGATTCATTATGGACTTGGAATAACAAGCCCTGGCAGTACGCATAGGAGTTCATGAATTGGCCCTTTGGTATGCAAGTTTGGATTTGCTCTAAAAATTTTAACTCAGCTTGGTACATCTACCCTTGGTCTCCATCATAAAATGTTCATTAGTCTAAGTCTCTTCTTTCTCATTCTGCAGATTCAACAAAATATTTTTTAATGAAGGTTTAATTTTAAAGTTAAGCTCCTGCCTTCTCCCAAGTGCTTGGTTTCTGCAGTATCTCCTCTTTCTTTGGCAGCTATCACCATGGCAACCTGCAATCAGCAGAGTTGGCAAACAGCTTTCTAAGCAACTCCTGTTAATCTGTAGGTTGATTGGCAGATGCTCAGTAGGATTTTGTGTTTGTGAAACGTACTATTTGCAGCGTGTACTCTTAGCAATATGAAAAATAATAATCTGTGAGTAAAGCATAGTTCAATTTTAAATGTATTTTGTTTGAAATATGAGGATTGACCCTAGTTTAGACAAACCAGGACAGGAACAGATAGAACGATAAGGCATGTTAGTGGTGTTATCCATGACCAACATTTGAAATTCATTTTGTAAAATCTGTGGATGGTTCTGTATTTAATGATGTGAGATAATTACCATTAGCAGTGAACGAAATGTTGAGCTTTAGGTATTTCTTTCTTTCTGACTCCTAACGTTGCTGCAGTATTCATCAATGCTTCCCTATTTCCCCTTTGTTAAGCCTCGGCGAACCAAAACAGGTCAAACTTGTATCATCTGAATTTTGGGGTGATTCAAAGTTCTGCAAATTCAAACTTTTTTAGAGATCAAATTTAAAGTGGCATGACCCCAAAGTTAGCCTTTCTTAGCTTTCATGTAACAAAAACATATTTTTGTTAATTAACTTTTGGAAGGTAGATTTAGGGACCACGCCATGTTGAACCACATCAAATCATATTACATTATTATCGTTGCATAAGAACAGTTGATGTGGCTTAATGTCCAAGTAAATTGATATAGGATCTGTGGAATATTCAGTATCTCGAAATGAGAATTGACATGGCCCATAAACGGATTAACGATGATCTAGCCTAGGCTAAGTGAGTAAATATTTATTAGTTATTAAAAATAATAATATTTACTCTGACAAAATTAAAAAACTGACACATTGATGCAGCTGATAGTAGGGTTTTCTGAAAAATCATTGGAAATATACTTCAAAATGCATTTCATGAGGTCTGCAAAAAACATTTGAAGTTGGACTAACACATTTTCATAGAATGTGAGTTTTTTGGCAGATTGATAAAAAAAGTGGCTAAAGGTATACCTCTAGAACATAGATAACACATTTAGCTACGTTAAGTGCACAAAAGCAGTGGTTTATAAACGGGTGCTTCATGGACATGATGTCAAAGGAAGGTGTGATTTTTACTGCGACATGCTGAATAGAGTCTGTTCATAATAGTTAATTTAGGTAATAAAAACCCTAACCCACTCTGCTAAACTCGCACAGCCCAGACGCCTAGAGGTTGTGGGTGGGACCACAACAGCTGAGGAAAAGTGAGGAGATTAGGTGAGTTGTCTCCTGCTCGCCCACTTCCGAGTCTGCAGTAGATTGCAGCACATTATTGGTGACCCAGGCACTGCACGGGTAAGAGTGCAGCTCTTTCAATTTTGCCCAAATCTTCCATTCTAGTCATTTTTTACAGGTGTCACGACAAGGAAGCATTTCCCCCAGATCCCGGTGAGGAGCTGAGCTCGGTCCCAGGACCTTGCTTCCTTCAGGATTCAGGTGGGTCAGAACATGAAGCAGCCTATGCTGCCTGTGTGTGCTACTGCCTCGCACCTACCTATGACCCCCTGTGAAGTGCAGCCCACAGCCTATTGGCTTACACCCAACACTGTTCTATTCAGCACTTGTCCTGTCCTGCCTGTGCAGAAAAACAGCACACTATGTGTATATAAGTAAATGTGCATGTATAAGTAGGTTTATCACTGACTGTGCAGGTTTTTGAGTGGGTATGTGACACTGTCTGGGTGTGTCAGTACATGTGTGAATGACTGAATAGGTATGTGAGTACATGTATGAGTACCGGTATGGATGTGTTTGTGACCCTTAAGTTAAATTAATAATAAATATATTTATAACTTTATAAGTATATTTTATTAACAAATTAGAATACAATGTAAACCAAACAATTGACAAACAAATATAATTCAATTAACTATTTACAAATACAGAAACACACTGAAACTTTAACTTTTGATTAACTACTGAAGGAACTCACTCATATACCTACAGTGCTGCTGTCTATTTACTTTAACTCTCCAAATTTGTAACGGAGAAGGAGCAAGTCAGATTAAAAGTAAAACATGTCATAAAAAAACACTTTATTTGATAAGGACTCTGAAATAATCTAACCCCTTTGCTGCTAGGCTCCCCCCCATGCTAAGCTTTTTTTTGGCTATTTGGGGTTGTTTGTGCTTTGTCCCCCCATACTTTTTTGTCCATTTAAGGTATCCATTTCAAATTTGTGTCCTGTTTTGTCCAACATCCTGGGGATTCTAAAGGTACCCAGGGTTTGTGGATTCCCCTGGAGGGGACCGAGAAATTAGCCAAAATACAGCTAATTTTTTTTTTTTTTAGGAAACTTATGTATTTTCAAAATGGGGACAAGATATGGAGTTTAGAAGCAGTGGTTATTTGCACATCTTCGAATTTGTTGATACCCATACTAGCACGTGAATTAGAGGGCATGTCTCAAAATGACTTCTTTCTTACACACTTTCTTACATTTGGAAGGTGCAAATGCAGAGAAAGACAATCAGGAATAACACTTATTCTACTAGTATGTGTTTCCTTAAGTCTCTCGATACAAATGGTACCTCACTTGTGTGCCTGTGAGAGGAAACGGCCCAAAACGCAACATGGACAATTCATATTTTTCCACTGAAAAATGACCATTTTTATTCAATGTGTCTATCTGTGGATTTTGGGCCCTAGAACAGCCGGCACCTAGGGAAACATAGCAAACCTGTACATTTTTCAAAACTAAACACATTTTCCTCATATTTCTGTGATGGACGAATCTGTGGAGTGCCACAAACGTCTACCCACCATGCATTCCCCCAAGTCTCCTGATAAAAATGGTACCTCACGTGTGTGGGTAGGCCTAGTGCCTGTAACAGGAAATGGCCTGAAATGAAACGTGGACAGATCACATTCTTCCACTGAAAACTGACCCCTTTTTTTGCAATGTGCCTAACGGTGGATTTTGGACCCTAGCTCAGCCGGCATCTAGGGAAAGCTAGCAAACCTGTACATTTTTGAAAACTTGACACCAAGGGTAATCCAGGATGGGCTAACTTGCATGGCTTTCTCCACATTTTTTCATCCAGAATCTTCTGCAAAGCTCAAACTTTGATCAAAAACACATTTTCCTCACATTTCTGTGATGGAAAGTTCTGGAATCTGTGTGGAGCTACAAATGTCCATCCATTCAGCATTTCCACGAGTCTTCCAATAAAAATTGTACCTCACTTGTGTGGGTAGGCCTAGGGCCCGTGTCAGGAAACAGCCCAAAACACAATGTGGATACATCACATTTTTCCACTGAAAAGTGACCCTTTATTTGCAATGTGCCTAGCTGTGGAGTTTGGGCCCTAGCCCAGCCGGCTTCTTTGGAAACCTAAAAAACTGCACATTTTTTAAAACTAAACACCTAGGGGATTCAAGGATGGGGTGACTTGTGTGGCTCTCACCAGGTTCTGTTACCCAGAATCTCTTGCAAATCTCAACAAATGTCTAAAAAACATTTTCCTCAAATTTCTGCGATGAAAAGTTCTGGAATCTGTGGGGAGCCACAAACAGCCACCCACCTGGCTTTTCCCCAAGTCTCTTGATTAAAATGGCACCTCACCTGTGTGGGTAGGCCTAGTTCCCACGGCAGGAAACAGCTCAAAACGCAACATGGACGCATCACATTTTTCCACTGAAAACTGACCCTTTTTTTTGCAATGTGCCTAGCTGTGGATTTTGGGCCCTAGATCAGCCAGTACCTAGGGAAACCTAGCAAACCTGTACATTTTTTGTAAACTGGACACCTAGGGAAATCCATGGAAATCCATGATGGGCTGACTTTAATGGCTCTAACCACTTTTTCTAACCCTGAATCCATTGCAAACCTCAAACATTGACTAAAAAAACACATTTTCCTCATATTTCTGTGATGGAAAGTTCTGGAATCTGTGGGAAGCCACAAGTTTCCACCCACCCAGCAATCCCTAAAGGCTCCCAATAAAAATGGTACCTCACTTGTGTGAGTAGGCATAGTGCCCGTGTCAGGAAACAGCCCAAAACAATATGTGGACACATCACATTTTTCAAATGAAAGCCAACCATTTATTTGCAATGTGCCTAGCTGTGGATTTTGGGTCCTAGCCCAGCCGGCTTCTATGGATACCTAAAAACAAGTACATTTTTTAAAGCAAGACACCTAGGGGATTCCAGGATGAATTGAGTGGCTCTCACTAGTTTCTGTTACCCAGATTCTCTTGAAAATCTCAAAGAGTGTCTATAAAAAACATTTTCCGCACATTTCTGTGATGAAAAGTTATGGATTCTGTAAGGAGCCAAAAACTTCCATCCACTCTGCATTCTGACAAGTCTCCTAATAAAAATGGTAGGCCTATTGATGGAAAGTTCTGGAATCTGTAGGAAGGCACAAACTTCCAACCACCCAGCATTCCCTAAAGTCTCCCAATAAAAAGCGTACCTCACTTGTGTGGGTAGGCCTAGTTCCCAAAGCAGGAATCAGCCCAAAATTGCAACATGGACATATCACATTATTCCACTGAAAACTGACCTTTTTTTTTGCAATGTGCCTAGCTGTGGATTTTGGGCCCCAGATCAGCCAGTACCTAGGGAAACCTAGCGAACTTGTACATTTTTCAAAACTGGACACCTAGGAAAATCCAAGATGGGCTGACTTGAATGGCTCTAACCACTTTTTTTATCCAGAATCCATTGCAAACCTCAAACATTGACTCAAAAAACACATTTTATTCAAATTTATGTGATGGAATTTTTTTTATTTTTTTTTATGCAGATTTATATAGCGCAAACTCGACCCGAAGGTATTGGAGCACTTTACATGAGTGTTACGTTACAAAAGGACACATTCAGGCACGGGGAGATTAAGTGATTTGCCCAGAATCACGGGATGTGGACGCGACCCCGAGGCTCCAACCTTGGTTTCCAGGACCAAAGTCGGCAATCTAGCCGACGGACCACATCCTCTCCCCTACTGGAATCTGTGGAGAGCCATAAACATCTACCCACCTGACATTCCCCCAAGTCTCCGGATACAAATAGTACCTCACTTGCGTGGGTAGGCCTACTGCCTATGACAGGAAATGGCCCAAATGCAACATGGACACCACAGTTTTCCACTGAAAACTGACCACTGTTTTGCAGTGTGTCTAGCTCTGGATTTTGGACCCCAGCTCAGCCGGCATCAAGGGAAATCTAGCAAACCTGTACATTTTTTAAAACTAGCCCCCTAGAGAAATCCAGGATGGGCTGACCAGTGTGGCTCTCTCCACATTGTTTTAAACAGAATCCCCTGCAAACTTCAAACTTTGATTAAAAAAACACATTTTCATCACTTTTCGGTGATGGAAAGTATTGGAATCTGCGTGGGAGCCACAAACCTCCACCCACCCAGTATTCCCCCAAGTCTCCTGATAAAAATGGCACCTCACTTGTTTGGATAGGCCTACTGCCCGCAGCAGTAAGCGGCCCAAAACACCACATGGACGCATCACATTTTTCCACTGAAAACATAGCCTTTCCTGTAATGTAGTAGCTTTAGATTTTGTACGCTAGCTTACCCGGCACCTCTAGAAACCAAGCCAACCTGTACATTTTTGAAAACTAGATACCTAAGGGTATCCATGGTGGGCTGACTTGTGTGGCTCTCACCACGTTTGTTTACCCCAAATCCCTTGCAAATCTCAAACTTTGACTTATAAAACACATTTTCCTCACATTTCTGTGATGAAAAGTTATGGTTTCTGTAAAGAGCCAAAAACTTCCATCCACTATGCATTCTGACAAGTCTCATAATAAAAATGGCAGGCCTAGTGCCCACAACAGAAAATGGCCCAAAAAGCAACATGGACGCATCACATTTTCCACTGAAAACTGAGCCTCTTCTTGCAATGTGGTTAATTGTGGGTTTTGGGCAGTAGCTCAGCTGGCATCTAGGGAGACCTAGAAAACCCGTGCATTTTTTAAAACAAGACACCCAGAGAAATTAAAGATCGGCTGACTTGCGTGGCTCTCGCCATGTTTTTTTTAACCCAGAATCCCTTGCAAATCTCAAACTTTGACTAAAAAAACACATTTTCCTCACATTTCTGTGATGGAAAGCTTTGGAATCTGTGGGGAGCCACAAACTTCCGCCCACCCGGCATTCCCTTTAGTCTCCTGATAAAAATGGCACCTCACTTGTGTGGGTAGGCCTTGTGCCCACACCAGGAAGTGGCCCAAAACGCCACATGGATGTATCACAGTTTTCCACCCAAAACATATCTTTTTTGTAATATGGGTAGCTTTAGATTTTGTACCCTAGCTTAGCTGGCACCTATGGAAACCTAGCCAACCTGTACATTTTTCAAAACTAGATACCAAAGGGTATCCATGGTGGGCTGACTCGTGTGGCTTTCACCACATTTATTCACCCAGAATCCCTTGCAAATCTCAAACTTTGACTTAAAAAAAAATGTCCCTACATTTCTGTGATACAAAGTTCTGGAATCTGTGGGGAGCCACAAACTTCCATCCACTCCACATTCCCCCAAGTCTCTTAATAAACATGGTACCTCACTTGTGTGAGTAGGCCTAGTGCCTGCAACAGAAAACGGCCCAAAAAGCAACCTGGACGCATCACATTTTTCACTGAAAACTGAGCCTTTTCTTGCAATGTGCTTAAGTGTGGGTTTTGGGCAGTAGCTCAGTCGGAATCTGGAGAAACCTAGAAAACCCATACATTTTTTAAAACTACACACCTAGAGAAATTAAGGATGAGCTGACTTGCGTGACTCTCTCCATGTTTTTTTTTACCCAGAATCCCTTGCAAATCTCAAACTTTGACTAAAAATAACTCATTTTCCCCATATTTCTGTGATGGAAAGTTCTGGCATCTGTGGGGAGGCACAAACTTCCACCCACCCAGCCTTCCCTAAAGTCTCCCAATAAAAATTGTACCTCACTTGTGTGGGTAGGCCTAGTTCCCACAGCAGGAAACAGCCCAAAATTGCAACATGGACGTATCACATTTTTCCACTGAAAACTGACCCTTTTTTTGCAATGTGCATAGCTGTGGATTTTGGGCCCTATATCAGCCAGTACCTAGGGAAACCTAACGAACCTGTACATTTTTGAAAACTGGACACCTAGGAAAATCCAGGATGGGCTGACTTAAATGGCTCTAAGCACTATTTTTTATCCAGAATCCATTGCAAACCTCAAACATTGACTCAAAAAACACATTTTACTCATATTTCTGTGATGGAAAGTTCTGGAATCTGTGGAGAGCCATAAACCTCTACCCACCTCCTGATGTTCCCCCAAGTCTCCCGATACAAATAGCACCTCACTTGCGTGGGTAGACCTACTGCCTATGACAGGAAATGGCCCAAACACAACCTGGACACCACAATTTTCCACTGAAAACTGACCACTTTTTTGCAATGTGTCTAGCTCTGGATTTTGGACCCCAGCTCAGCCGGCATCAAGGGAAACCTAGCAAACCTGTACATTTTTTAAAACTAGCCCCCTAGAGAAATCCAGGATGGGCTGACCAGCGTGGCTCTCTCCACTTTGTTTTAACCACAATCCCCTGCAAACTTCAAACTTTGATTAAAAAAACACATTTTTCCTCACTTTTCTGTGATGGAAAGTAATGGAATCTGCATGGGAGCCACAAACCTCCAACCACCCGGCATTCCCCCAAGTCTGCTGATAAAAATGGCACCTCACTTGTTTGGGTAGGCCTACTGCCGAAGCAGGAAGAGGCCCAAAACACCACATGGACGCATCACATTTTTCTACTGAAAACATAGACTTTTTGTAATGTGGGTAGCTTTATATTTTGTACCCTAGCTTACCCGGCACCTCAGGAAACCTAGCCAACCTGTACATTTTTGAAAACTAGATACCTAAGGGTATCCATGGTGGGCTGACTTGTGTAGCTCTCACCACGTTTGTTTACCCAGAATCCCTTGCAAATCTCAAACTTTGACTTATAAAACACATTTTCCTCAAATTTCCGTGATGGAAAGTTCTGAAATCTGTGGGGAGCCACAAACTTCCATCCACTCTGCATTCTGACAAGTCTCCTACTAAAAATGGTAGGCCTAGTGCCCACAACAGAAAACGACCCAAAAAGCAACATGGACGCACCACATTTTCCACTGAAAACTGAGCCTTTTCTTGCAATGTGGTTAACTTTGGGTTTTGGGCAGTAGCTCAGCCGGCACCTAGGGAAACCTAGAAAACCCGTACATTTTTTAAAACTAGACACCTAGAGAAATTAAAGATGGGCTGACTTGCGTGGATCTCACCATGTTATTTACACAGAATCCCTTGCAAATCTCAAACTTTGACTAAAAAATCACATTTTCTTCACATTTCTGTGATGGAAAGTTCTGGAATCTGTGGGGAGCCACAAACTTCCACCCACCCAGCATTCCCTAAAGTCTCCCAATAAAAATGGCACCTCACTTGTGTGGGTAGGCATAGTGTCCATGTCAGGAAACAGCCCAAAACACTATGGGGCCGATTCCGATCTCCGTCGGAGGCGCACCCAATACCATTCGGTCGGGAAAAAAGCCATGCGAAAGCCTGTTTCCCAACCGATCCGTACAGCACACCGAACGAGTAAGTACGATGTGCACAACAGCACAGAATCTGGCCGAGCCGTACTCACCCAAACCAGGTCCTGTTCCCCGACCGAGGCGAATCCGGAAACGCCGAATCGAGTCGCACGGAAGGGAAAATGCAGCTCCGTCCGGCAGAGCGAGTACGATGCGCTTTCCGTACGCGCCGAACCCGTCGCTACGCACGGCACGTCAAAGCATCCGGGAGAGGCGCACATAAGCTCCGATTCGCGCCACAACACGATCCACGGCTACGAGGCAGAACACGCCAGCGGCGAGGACGAGGCGAAGCGGCGAGGGACGACGCGAGCGGCGAGGGACGACGCGAAGCAACGAGAAGGACGAACGACCACGAACCAACCATGAGATCCCTTCGTCCCCATCATACCAATATTCTACATTTACTACCGGAACAGGCACGGACGCGTACGGCGCAGAAGGTAAGTCAGACACCAACCACAAAACACATACAACACGTACACGACACATCACACACACACAGAGGGATGCAGAATATACTTACACCAGCAACAGCAGCACCATAGGGGCGGGATTCCCATCACCAATGCCACATATGCACACAGGGGCCTGAATGCGCACCACCACCCCTACCCAGGGGGCAGGATGCCTACCACCACTACCACCCTTAGCCAGGGGGCTGGATGCCTACCACTACTACCACCACCACCCAGGGGGCTGGATGCCTACCACTACTACCACCCTCACCCAGGGGGCTGGATGCCTACCACTACTACCACCCTCACCCAGGGGGCTGGATGCCTACCACCACCCTTAGCCAGGGGGGCTGGATGCCTACCACTACTACCACCCTCACCCAGGGGGGCTGGATGCCTACCACTACTACCACCCTCAGCCAGGGGGGCTGGATGCCTACCACCACTCTTAGCCAGGGGGGCTGGATGCCTACCACTACTACCACCCTCACCCAGGGGGGCTGGATGCCTACCACTAATACCACCCTCACCCAGGGGGGCTGGATGCCTACCACTACTACCACCCTCACCCAGGGGGGCTGGATGCCTACCACCACTACCACCCTCACCCAGGGGGCTGGATGCCAACCACTACTACCACCCTCACCCAGGGGGGGCTGGATGCCTACCACTACTACCACCCTCACCCAGGATGGGCTGGATGCCTACCACTACTACCACCCTCACCCAGGGGGGGCTGGATGCCTACCACCACTACCACCCTCACCCAGGGGGGGCTGGATGCCAACCACCACCCTTAGCCAGGGGGGCTGGATGCCTACCACTACTACCACCCTCACCCAGGGGGGCTGGATGCCTACCACTACTACCACCCTTACCCAGGGGGGCTGGATGCCTACCACTACTACCACCCTCACCCAGGGGGGCTGGATGCCTACCACCACTACCACCCTCACCCAGGGGGGCTGGATGCCAACCACCACCCTTAGCCAGGGGGGCTGGATGCCTACCACTACTACCACCCTCACCCAGGGGGCTGGATGCCTACCACTACTACCACCCTCACCCAGGGGGGCTGGATGCCTACCACTACTACCACCCTCACCCAGGGGGCTGGATGCCTACCACTACTACCACCCTCACCCAGGGGGGCTGGATGCCTACCACCACTACCACCCTCACCCAGGGGGGCTGGATGCCTACCACTACTACCACCCTCACCCAGGGGGACTGGATGCCTACCACCACTACCACCCTCACCCAGGGGGCTGGATGCCAACCACCACCCTTAGCCAGGGGGGCTGGATGCCTACCACTACTACCACCCTCACCCAGGGGGGCTGGATGCCTACCACTACTACCACCCTCACCCAGGGGGCTGGATGCCTACCACCACCCTTAGCCAGGGGGGCTGGATGCCTACCACTACTACCACCCTCACCCAGGGGGCTGGATGCCTACCACTACTACCACCCTCACCCAGGGGGGCTGGATGCCTACCACTACTACCACCCTCACCCAGGGGGGCTGGATGCCTACCACCACTACCACCCTCACCCAGGGGGCTGGATGCCAACCACCACCCTTAGCCAGGGGGGCTGGATGCCTACCACTACTACCACCCTCACCCAGGGGGGCTGGATGCCTAACACTACTACCACCCTCACCCAGGGGGCTGGATGCCTACCACCACCCTTAGCCAGGGGGGCTGGATGCCTACCACTACTACCACCCTCAGCCAGGGGGCTGGATGCCTACCACTACTACCACCCTCACCCAGGGGGGCTGGATGCCTACCACCACTACCACCCTCACCCAGGGGGGCTGGATGCCAACCACCACCCTTAGCCAGGAGGGGCTGGATGCCTACCACTACTACCACCCTCACCCAGGGGGGCTGGATGCCTACCACTACTACCACCCTCACCCAGGGGGGCTGGATGCCTACCACTACTACCACCCTTAGCCAGGGGGCTGGATGCCTACCACTACTACCACCCTCAGCCAGGGGGGCTGGATGCCTACCACTACTACCACCCTCACCCAGGGGGGCTGGATGCCTACCACCACTACCACCCTCACCCAGGGGGGCTAGATGCCAACCACCACCCTTAGCCAGGGGGCTGGATGCCTACCACTACTACCACCCTCACCCAGGGGGGCTGGATGCCTACCACTACTACCACCCTCACCGAGGGGGCTGGATGCCTACCACTACTACCACCCTCACCCAGGGGGGCTGGATGCCTACCACCACCCTTAGCCAGGGGGGCTGGATGCCTACCACTACTACCAACCTCACCCAGGGGGCTGGATGCCTACCACTACTACCACCCTCACCCAGGGGTGGCTGGATGCCTACCACTACTACCACCCTCACCCAGGGGGCTAGATGCCTACCACTACTACCACCCTCACCCAGGGGGGCTGGATGCCTACCACCACTACCACCCTCACCCAGGGGGGCTGGATGCCAACCACCACCCTTAGCCAGGGGGGCTGGATGCCTACCACTACTACCACCCTCACCCAGGGGGGCTGGATGCCTACCACTACTACCACCCTCACCCAGGGGGGCTGGATGCCTACCACCACCCTTAGCCAGGGGGATGGATGCCTACCACTACTACCACCCTCAGCCAGGGGGGCTGGATGCCTACCACTACTACCACCCTCACCCAGGGGGGCTGGATGCCTACCACCACTACCACCCTCACCCAGGGGGCTGGATGCCAACCACCATCCTTAGCCAGGGGGCGGGATGCCTACCACTACTACCACCCTCACCCAGGGGGGGCTGGATGCCAACCACCACCCTTAGCCAGGGGGGGCTGGATGCCTACCACCACTACCACCCTCACCCAGGGGGGGCTGGATGCCAACCACCACCCTTAGCCAGGGGGGCTGGATGCCTACCACTACTACCACCCTCACCCAGGGGGGCTGGATGCCTAACACTACTACCACCCTCACCCAGGGGGGCTGGATGCCTACCACCACCCTTAGCCAGGGGGCTGGATGCCTACCACTACTACCACCCTCAGCCAGGGGGGCTGGATGCCTACCACTACTACCACCCTCACCCAGGGGGGCTGGATGCCTACCACCACTACCACCCTCACCCAGGGGGCTGGATGCCAACCACCACCCTTAGCCAGGAGGGGCTGGATGCCTACCACTACTACCACCCTCACCCAGGGGGGCTGGATGCCTACCACTACTACCACCCTCACCCAGGGGGGCTGGATGCCTACCACTACTACCACCCTTAGCCAGGGGGCTGGATGCCTACCACTACTACCACCCTCAGCCAGGGGGCTGGATGCCTACCACTACTACCACCCTCACCCAGGGGGGCTGGATGCCTACCACCACTACCACCCTCACCCAGGGGGCTAGATGCCAACCACCACCCTTAGCCAGGGGGCTGGATGCCTACCACTACTACCACCCTCACCCAGGGGGGCTGGATGCCTACCACTACTACCACCCTCACCGAGGGGGCTGGATGCCTACCACTACTACCACCCTCACCCAGGGGGGCTGGATGCCTACCACCACCCTTAGCCAGGGGGGCTGGATGCCTACCACTACTACCACCCTCACCCAGGGGGCTGGATGCCTACCACTACTACCACCCTCACCCAGGGGTGGCTGGATGCCTACCACTACTACCACCCTCACCCAGGGGGGCTGGATGCCTACCACCACCCTTAGCCAGGGGGATGGATGCCTACCACTACTACCACCCTCAGCCAGGGGGGCTGGATGCCTACCACTACTACCACCCTCACCCAGGGGGCTGGATGCCTACCGCCACTACCACCCACACCCAGGGGGCTGGATGCCTACCACCACTACCACCCTCACCCAGGGGGCTGGATGCCAACCACCATCCTTAGCCAGGGGGCTGGATGCCTACCACTACTACCACCCTCACCCAGGGGGGCTGGATGCCAACCACCACCCTTAGCCAGGGGGGCTGGATGCCTACCACCACTACCACCTCACCCAGGGGGCTGGATGCCAACCACCATCCTTAGCCAGGGGGCTGGATGCCTACCACTACTACCACCCTCACCCAGGGGGCTGGATGCCAACCACCACCCTTAGCCAGGGGGGATGGATGCCTACCACTACTACCACCTCAGCCAGGGGGGCTGGATGCCTACCACTACTACCACCCTCACCCAGGGGGCTGGATGCCTACCGCCACTACCACCCACACCCAGGGGGGCTGGATGCCTACCACCACTACCACCCTCACCCAGGGGGGGCTGGATGCCAACCACCATCCTTAGCCAGGGGGGGATGGATGCCTACCACTACTACCACCCTCAGCCAGGGGGATGGATGCCTACCACTACTACCACCCTCAGCCAGGGGGCTGGATGCCTACCACTACTACCACCCTCACCCAGGGGGCTGGATGCCTACCACCACTACCACCCTCACCCAGGGGGGCTGGATGCCAACCACCATCCTTAGCCAGGGGGGGCTGGATGCCTACCACTACTACCACCCTCACCCAGGGGGGGCTGGATGCCAACCACCACCCTTAGCCAGGGGGGGCTGGATGCCTACCACCACTACCACCCTCACCCAGGGGGCTGGATGCCAACCACCACCCTTAGCCAGGGGGCTGGATGCCTACCACTACTACCACCCTCACCCAGGGGGCTGGATGCCTAACACTACTACCACCCTCACCCAGGGGGGCTGGATGCCTACCACCACCCTTAGCCAGGGGGGCTGGATGCCTACCACTACTACCACCCTCAGCCAGGGGGCTGGATGCCTACCACTACTACCACCCTCACCCAGGGGGCTGGATGCCTACCACCACTACCACCCTCACCCAGGGGGCTGGATGCCAACCACCACCCTTAGCCAGGAGGGGCTGGATGCCTACCACTACTACCACCCTCACCCAGGGGGCTGGATGCCTACCACTACTACCACCCTCACCCAGGGGGGCTGGATGCCTACCACTACTACCACCCTTAGCCAGGGGGGCTGGATGCCTACCACTACTACCACCCTCAGCCAGGGGGGCTGGATGCCTACCACTACTACCACCCTCACCCAGGGGGGCTGGATGCCTACCACCACTACCACCCTCACCCAGGGGGGCTAGATGCCAACCACCACCCTTAGCCAGGGGGCTGGATGCCTACCACTACTACCACCCTCACCCAGGGGGGCTGGATGCCTACCACTACTACCACCCTCACCGAGGGGGCTGGATGCCTACCACTACTACCACCCTCACCCAGGGGGGCTGGATGCCTACCACCACCCTTAGCCAGGGGGCTGGATGACTACCACTACTACCACCCTCACCCAGGGGGGGCTGGATGCCTACCACTACTACCACCCTCACCCAGGGGTGGCTGGATGCCTACCACTACTACCACCCTCACCCAGGGGGGGCTAGATGCCTACCACTACTACCACCCTCACCCAGGGGGGGCTGGATGCCTACCACCACTACCACCCTCACCCAGGGGAGCTGGATGCCAACCACTACTACCACCCTCACCCAGGGGGGCTGGATGCCTACCACCACCCTTAGCCAGGGGGGATGGATGCCTACCACTACTACCACCCTCAGCCGGGGGGCTGGATGCCTACCACTACTACCACCCTCACCCAGGGGGCTGGATGCCTACCACCACTACCACCCTCACCCAGGGGGCTGGATGCCAACCACCATCCTTAGCCAGGGGGCTGGATGCCTACCACTACTACCACCCTCACCCAGGGGGGCCTGGATGCCTACCACTACTACCACCCTCACCCAGGGGTGGCTGGATGCCTACCACTACTACCACCCTCACCCAGGGGGGGCTAGATGCCTACCACTACTACCACCCTCACCCAGGGGGGGCTGGATGCCTACCACCACTACCACCCTCACCCAGGGGGGGCTGGATGCCAACCACTACTACCACCCTCACCCAGGGGGGGCTGGATGCCTACCACCACCCTTAGCCAGGGGGGGATGGATGCCTACCACTACTACCACCCTCAGCCAGGGGGGGCTGGATGCCTACCACTACTACCACCCTCACCCAGGGGGGGCTGGATGCCTACCACCACTACCACCCTCACCCAGGGGGCTGGATGCCAACCACCATCCTTAGCCAGGGGGCTGGATGCCTACCACTACTACCACCCTCACCCAGGGGGCTGGATGCCTACCACCACTACCACCCTCACCCAGGGGGCTAGATGCCAACCACCACCCTTAGCCAGGGGGGCTGGATGCCTACCACTACCACCCTCACCCAGGGGGGCTGGCTGCCTACCACTACTACCACCCTCACCGAGGGGGCTGGATGCCTACCACTACTACCACCCTCACCCAGGGGGCTGGATTCCTACCACCACCCTTAGCCAGGGGGGCTGGATGCCTACCACTACTACCACCCTCACCCAGGGGGGCTGGATGCCTACCACTACTACCACCCTCACCCAGGGGGGCTGGATGCCTACCACCACTACCACCCTCACCCAGGGGGGCTGGATGCCAACCACCACCCTTAGCCAGGGGGCTGGATGCCTACCACTACTACCACCCTCACCCAGGGGGGCTGGATGCCTACCACTACTACCACCCTCACCCAGGGGGGCTGGATGCCTACCACTACTACCACCCTCACCCAGGGGGCTGGATGCCTACCACCACACTTAGCCAGGGGGGCTGGATGCCTACCACTACTACCACCCTCAGCCAGGGGGGCTGGATGCCTACCACTACTACCACCCTCACCCAGGGGGCTGGATGCCTACCACCACTACCACCCTCACCCAGGGGGCTGGATGCCAACCACCATCCTTAGCCAGGGGGGCTGGATGCCTACCACTACTACCACCCTCACCCAGGGGGCTGGATGCCTACCACTACTACCACCCTCACCCAGGGGGCTGGATGCCTACCACTACTACCACCCTCACCCAGGGGGGCTGGATGCCTACCACCACCCTTAGCCAGGGGGCTGGATGCCTACCACTACTACCACCCTCAGCCAGGGGGCTGGATGCCTACCACTGCTACCACCCCCACTCATAGGATGGACAATGCATGACACAACCAGCACACCACAACCTAGGGAATGCAGAAGAAGACATCCCCCAACACCATGACAAGCGTGTGTAGACTGTGTCAAATGCCTACAACACCGAACATGACTTTGAACATACAATGTGACCCCCTAGCACATGTGCACCCACAATGCAAGCAGGCCATGACCATTGTGGCAATGGGGTCCAAACCCCCATCATCACAGTGACCAAAATGTAAGTGTGGGGTCCATAGCTGAAGCACATTTTGAACATTGTGGCAATGGGGTCCAAACCCCCATCATCACAGTGACCAAAATGTAAGTGTGGGGTCCATAGCTGAAGCACATTTTGAACATTGTGGCAATGGGGTCTAAACCCCCATCACCACAGTGACCAAAAGGTAAGTGTGGGGTCCATAGCTGAAGCACATTTTGAACATTGTGGCAATGGGATCCAAACCCCCATCATCACAGTGACCAAAATGTAAGTGTGAGGTCCATAGCTGAAGCACATTTTGAACATTGTGGCAATGGGGTCCAAACCCCCATCATCACAGTGACCAAAATGTAAGTGTGGGGTCCATAGCTGAAGCACATTTTGAACATTGTGGCAATGGGGTCCAAACCCCCATCATCACAGTGACCAAAATGTAAGTGTGGGGTCCATAGCTGAAGCACATTTTGAACATTGTGGCAATGGGGTCTAAACCCCCATCACCACAGTGACCAAAAGGTAAGTGTGGGGTCCATAGCTGAAGCACATTTTGAACATTGTGGCAATGGGTTCCAAACCCCCATCATCACAGTGACCAAAAGGTAAGTGTTGACAAAGAAAGAGGTGCAACTGCCAAACTGCATGGATGATTCCTGGTCACAGAACAACAACACATCAGTGGCAAAGTAGTGTATGTGTCCCATTGCAACATAAATTGGGGGAGCCAAATACTGCAGTGCAAATAAGACATACCTTTGGCCATGTGCAGACAAACAACACCCATGGGGGCTGACACCGTCAACAATCATCAATGACACAATGACAGAAGTGACCATCAGAATGCAGACCCACATATTTGCACCAATGGGCACACAAATGCAGATACCCTGTGGAGACTGCAGATGTGAGGTGAACAGATACCATACCATGGCAGCAATGGGACACACAAACCATGATCATTGTGCTGACTGATGACCTAGGAGTCCCAGGGACAGCAGGGGAAACCCACCAAACTACATACAGCCAATGGCACACCCAAGATATGCCAATGCAGTGGTGCAGATGCACAAACACAAACAGGCAGACCCACACTGCACATCATACACAACAGGTGAGGGGGGTGCCAGTGTCCCCAGGCAACCACACAACACATGAGGAGACCTGAATACCAATCATACAGATGTGCATACAGTGCCACACAAAGGTAACTCATGGATCCAAATCCCCTATGTGGGCAAGCAGGCATTGTCAGATGAGAGGGAGCACAAATCACACATGTCCACACAGGCACGTAGGGACAGCAACTGACACAGCAAGACACAGACACACCACAGCACCACCCCCAGGGCCCCCACAATGTGGTGACCCTGGGCTGCATTACAATCCCACTGTGATGACAAAGCTAAATGTGGTTCACACTGTGAACCACAGTCATGTGTCCTGAGCAACTAACTACCATCACACCTACACAAGCACAAATCAAACAGCATGGCCAGTAAGCCAAGGCCAACATGGAGGCAGGGGCCTAGCCGGGCAACAACTCTCATCTGCACACACTCAACACCACACCCCTCGACCTCCAACAATGTGCAGCAGTGAAGCACACATGCACTGGTGACATTGCACATGCACCCATGACTATTCCAGGGTGGTGGGTGGGAACCAAGGTGCAGAAACACATCACACATGGCCACTCAACAAGACTCCTGAATGTCTGACACACTGCACACTACGCTGTACATGGACATGACGGCAATACCACACCAACCAATGGGATCCCATCCACAGTCACACACCAATGAAGAAGCCAAGGTCACCCACAAAGAACACACATAGACAACAACCAACATTGCAGCCCGGACCCTGAGGAGTGCCAGCAGTCACACACACAACGTGTCACAATCACTGAAAGATAACACAAACTGGAAATCACATGACAGGGGCAAACAACAAGTGCCAAGGGAAACCTGACTGTGACCCATCTGCGTCTGCACACAAACTCAGCCCTGACAGCAAACACACCTATGGGTGACACCCTGATGACCAGTAATGTGCCATGCACCCACATCACAGAGAACCCAGGGCGAAGACTTTGGGGGAACATAGGTCAACTCAGCTAGCATCACAAACAGGTACAACACTAGGGATCACAGCATGCACAGCTAAACGGAAGTGAACACACAGACATGCACATACAACACACACCTTGGGCACAGGCAATGTCACAGGAGTACACACTGCCATGAGGGGACTCCACTCCTGTGTGAGGAAAGCTGTGCCATATGTTGCCTCAGTAGGGCCCCATCATGTCAGCTGAGTACTTGGTCACACAATCAACAATTAGCACCAAATGAGGGCTCCCGTAACATCAGCCTGGTCATGGAAGTGCCAACGGAATCATCAGCACAGATCCAACACACTTGTATAGCAATGTTGCACTGACATCACAGATGAGTCCTTCCCCATTGATGCCCAAACCTGCATGTCCACTGGAGATGGCCACACGGTCAGGAAGTAGGCGAATTGAACAATGGCAGGCACAACAGATGTGCAGGGGTGGAAGCCACAGATGTGAAATAGGCAATCTAAGTAGGAAATCCCATTGCCAAATACTGAACACATGACACCCTCAGATGTTGCTATGGATGACATGGATACACCACAGGATAGGACACATTCCCCCTGGACCACATGGGTTCCTGCACAGTAACACTTCATTATCATGAGACCAAATATCACCATCACTGCAGCAAGGGCATGGTTAGCATCATCAACATCATGTACATCAGAAGCAAAAGCACTAGAGAACAGAAAGTTGCTTTATTCAGCATATGTGGCATTAAAAGTAGAAGTCCGGTAGAAAATAAACAAAGGCCAATGGCCAGTCCATCAACAAAGTCACAAGTGGGTGACAGTGGCAGATGCCACCCTACACATGCCTGCACAAAACCAGGGACAATCCACTAGGAGGGGCAACCGGGGGGTAGGCCAGGCACCGCAGGGACAGGATCAGGGCTCACCAGGAGGAAGCAGGGAAGGGGTGGTGGGTGCTGGAGAGCCACTGACAACTGCAGTGGAGGTGTCTGACATGGTGTGTGCCGGCACAACTGGGGGCATGGCTCAGATGTTGTGGGTGCTGGCACAACTGCAGTGGACCCTGCAGATGGAGTGGACAGGTCTGCCACTGCAGTGCCCAAGTCAGACAGGGTGGTAGTGGACTCCACTGCAGTGCCTACCACCAGGGGAGGAGAATGGGGAACAGGCAAGGTGGGCTGGACAGAGGGGAGGACACCCTCACCACATCAGTGGCACAGACAAGCGCAGCGGGGGTGTGGTGCCGGGAGAGCAAGTGGCAGGGGAGAAGGCCGGATCCTCTTGGGGATGGTATATCTGTGGGTGGGGGAACCTGGGGCAGGGTGTGGTGGGGGCACCTGTGGAGTGGGGGCCTGAGGGATGGAGGAAGGAGACCTGGTGCTTGAGCTGCAGGGCGGCGGCGGGGTCTTGCTCTTACCACTCCGGGGGACTTGCGGGTGGGGGCCTCAGTCTGTCTGCGCCTGGGGGAGGGTGTCCGGGGGCGAGGGCACTCTGCTCCGTGTGGGGGGCTTCCTCTTCTCCCTGGATGCTGGAGCAGCTGGATCGGAGGGAAGAGGCCGAGGTCACTGAGGAAGAGGCGCTGGGTCTTTGGGGTTGCAGGTGAGGCAAGGGAGGGTGTTTTGGAGGGAGAGGCAACTGAGGACTGCGCAGTGCCCATGGATGCGTGTGTGTGTACCAGGGCCCCATCCCCTGTTTGTCTGGTTTCAGTCCCCTGACTGTGCGTGCGTGTGCGTTTTGTTTGTGGCGTGTGTGTCTGTGTGCTGGACATGTGTGTGCTGGTGTGTGCCTGTGCCGGTGTGTGTGTGCTTGGGACGGGTAAGGTGCTGGGGAGTGTGGATGGAGCAGAGGCAGGAGGGGTGAGGGACTGTCTGAGGAGGGACACTGCTGCCGTCAGGGAGGAGTCCATGGACCTATTGCCCCTCTGTAGGTCAGACATGCCCGACGAGATGCCCTCCATGAACGACACCAGCTGAGTCAACAGAGCGGTGTGCGCATGGAGGACACTCAGCATGGCTGTCTGCCCTACATGGAGCTGGCGAAGGAGGTACACAGACTCCTCACTCAGGGCAGCAGGGGACACAGGGGCAGGGGTGCGGTGCCTGGCCCAAAGGAGACACACTCCCGAACATGGGAGCCTCCACGGACCTGGGGAATGGGAGCCGATGGGAGGGCGGTGGTGGTGCTGGAGGTGGCGGGGACAGCAACACTAGCTGGGGTGTGGTGGCTGCTGACACCCGCCTCCATAAAGGAGTCATCCTCCGAGTTGCTCTGGTCCTCAGCTGAGGTGGATGGTGCTGAGGACTCCTCGGTGTGGCTCCCCTCGCCCTCCGTGCCACTGGGTCCCTCCGACCACTCCTCGGCTGCTGACCCAGTCTGGCTCTCTGGCTCCTCCTGGTCCGTGGAGCTGTCCCCTTCCGTGGCCGTGGATGTATCTGCAAACAATGGGGAAACAGACAGACATCAGTCACCTGCACCAAACGCACACACCACTGTGAGCACAGCACATTACAGAGCAAGCCCTGGCATCATTAGTTGTACATTGCTAAAAGTGCCCTAACTGAACAGGAGAAGCCAATTGTCAGTCTGATGCCAAGCATGGCACTCACATCCCACATGGCCTTGCACCCATCTGTCTGGTGTCTGTTGGATTGCAACACCCCAGTGTGGACACATGCACCAAGTACACAGTAGTTGGACAGTGCAGAGGACACGGTGTGGCATGTGAACATGCACACATCACAGCTCTTGCCACTGAGTCAGTACAGGTTTCCGGATGAAAGGGATGCCCAGAGTCAAATAGGAAATGCATGTGATGCATACCAGCGACAGACACCATGATGCACCCATGTCCTGATAGCCATCGCCACAATGGTGTGCATGTAGCACATGTCACTCCCCTGCAAGACCACCAATAAGTAGACACATGCCATGGCAGAGGCATGACTGCTAAGTCATACATCACTGTCTCAGTGATGTATGACTTGGCAGCCAGACAACAACACTATGCACTGTGTCACAATAGTAGGTCATGGGGAATGCAAGTCCTGGAGCTGCACAAGTGCACATGTACATCCCCCACACAACACATCATCTTAACCCTCATCTGTCCAGGTCATACCTATTGGACATATGGGAGACCTGTGACACTACCCTCTGAACCTGAGCCCCTCACAATCTGCTGTGAATGGGGAACAGCTGCCTGAACTTCACATTCGCATACCCCAGTCTGCACGGGCAGCTGATCAAACACCTATGTGACACACAAGTATCGTCTCCTATGGTCACATCTCCAGTGGCATGCTGAGCCCCTACCAAGAAACACCCCAGCAGTCCTGGCAAGTAATCCACAGCACACTGACACAGAGGCAGACACCTGAGGGTCAAATCACTGCGCACAATGTGTCAGCTGATACACGGGAGTGGGAGTACAGAGTGCATTGCATGGCCTGGAGTAGGCATGACTGTCCTGCTCCACATGAATGAGGGATGAGCCCTGGACAGTGGATAGCTGTCTATGTATGTGTGACACACGTAATCTGAACACTCCTGGGGCCCAAACATTGTTCCCACCCGCTGCATGGGCATGTGCCACATACCCCAGGCACATGTGGTGGCTCAGCTCAGCAAGTGGACCGCATATCAAAGCAACACGCAGATTACATGTCCGAACACAGGCGTTGTGTGAACAATGGACCCACCCATGATGCCCACAACAGAGTTAGGGAAACAGATGCTGTCCCCCACCTTTAGTGAAGCAAACTGCAAGGACACAGTCCCAAGTGACACAATTCCCTGAATGTAAGGGCAACACCTGGGTATCAGATGAGCAGTGGGCAGTGCACAATAGAGGGACATGGCTCCTGGACAACATGACTGCTGCACTGTGGCAGTTGAACCAGGCCAGAGGAGGGCACAAAGCATGTAATACAGAGTTCACAGTGCAGTCTTTGACTCACCCCCTCCTTGCTGCTGTCTGGCCTTCAGCTGCCCATCCAGGTCTGGAAACACCACCGCCAGGATCTGGAGCATGTGGGGGTCAGGGTCCGTGTTCCGCCCCTCCTGCGAGGAGGCGACAGCTTCAGCTGGACCCGTGCAATCCTCCGGGTCCAGCCCCGAAGGTCCTGCCACCTCTTCTGGCAGTTGCGGATCCGGCGCTTGTAGACCCCCACGGACCGGACAGCCCGGACGATGTCCTTCCAGATCTCCTGCTTCCGATGGGCATTAACCTGTCAGGATGACAAAGTGAAAAGGCCATTACTACACATGCAACATATCCATGCATGACACAGTTGTATATACATGTCTCAATCACAGGGGCACATGATGTACACAGGCAGTGCAAAGCTGCCCATGGACAGTTTGCCAGACGTCACTACATGGTATCATTGCATGGGAAGTAAAACCTTGTTCAAATGCACTGTCACTGCACCATACCTGTCCAGTGCATGTCACTACACACTATGGGGGGTGACAACTACTCAGTGAGCCTGCTAGCCAGTGGCGTGCAGACTTTCAGCCTTGCTAGTCAGACAATATGCACATTCAGAAAGGCAGTGCACAGAACACTCACCTGCTCCCCTGGTGTCCCATACAGCTTGCTGTACTGTGGAAGTAGGCTGTCCAGCATGGCCTGGTTCTCCTCAAGGCTGAAGGCTGGAGCTCTCTCCACAGTACGTGCCATTGCAGGGTCCAGAGGGGCAGAGACAGCAGCAGTGCAGTGGCAGATGTCGTCCTGGAGCATGTAGTGCAGGCAAGTGAGCTCTCAGGGGAACAGCCAGCAATATATATGTGCTGGAGAGGCAGATACTGTCCCTTGTGTCCAAAGTGATAGGTCCAAGTCGTTTGCATCTTCTGAATCTGGCCAATCCATGGAATAGCAGCACCAAAACACGCCCACAGCATCCTTCAAATCTTCAACTTCATGACATACATGATTTTGCAACATTGTTGTGGGTGACCAACTGATTTTCCAGCAACCGACTCGTTCGAAATTCGAAAGCGCGTCCGTTGCCAGGCAAGGCCATTGTCAATGGGTGCGCACTGATCGGTCCATTGCGGTACAACGCGTACAGGGTACAACGCGTACCCGCACACATTGAATACAATGGGCCGGCCGGGGGCACCGATCGGTCCATTGCAGTTCAACGCGTACAGGGGTACAACGCGTACCCGCACACATTGAATGCAATGGGCCGGCCGAGAGCACCGATCGGTCCATTGCAGTTCAACGCGTACAGGGGTACAACGCGTACCCGCACACATTGAATACAATGGGCCGGCCGGGGCACCGATCGGTCCATTGCAGTTCAACAGCGTACAGGGGTACAACGCGTACCCGCACACATTGAATGCAATGGGCCGGCCGGAGGCACCGATCGGTCCATTGCAGTACAACGCGTACAGGGTACAACGCGTACCCGCACACATTGAATGCAATGGGCCGGCCGGGGGCACCGATCGGTCCATTGCAGTTCAACGCGTACAGGGTACAACGCGTACAGGGTACAACGCGTACCCGCACATTGAATACAATGGGCCGGCCGGGGCACCGATCGGTCCATTGCAGTTCAACAGCGTACAGGGTACAACGCGTACCCGCACACATTGAATGCAATGGGCCGGCCGGGGGCACCGATCGGTCCATTGCAGTACAACAGCGTACAGGGGTACAACGCGTACCCGCACACATTGAATGCAATGGGCGGCCGGGGCACCGATCGGTCCATTGCAGTACTACGCGCGTACAGGGTACAATGCGTACCCGCACACATTGAATGCAATGGGCCGGCCGGGGGCACCGATCGGTCCATTGCAGTACAACGCGTACAGGGGTACAACGCGTACCCGCACATTGAATGCAATGGGCCGGCCGGGGGCACCGATCGGTCCATTGCAGTACAACGCGTACAGAGGTACAACGCGTACCCGCACACATTGAATGCAATGGGCCGGCCGGGGCACCGATCGGTCCATTGCAGTTCAACGCGTACAGGGAACAACGCGTACAGGGGTACAACGCGTACCCGCACACATTGAATGCAATGGGCCGGCCGGAGGCACCGATCGGTCCATTGCAGTACAACGCGTACAGGGGTACAACGCGTACCGCGCACATTGAATGCAATGGGCCGGCCGGGGGCACCGATCGGTCCATTGCAGTACTGCGCATACAGGGGTACAACGCGTACCCGCACACATTGAATGCAATGGGCCGGCCGGGGGCACCGATCGGTCCATTGCAGTACTGCAGCGTACAGGGGTACAACGCGTACCCGCGCACATTGAATGCAATGGGCCGGCCGGGGCACCGATCGGTCCATTGCAGTACAACGCGATACAGGGGTACAACGCGTACAGAGGTACAACGCGTACCCGCACACATTGAATGCAATGGGCCGGCCGGGGGCACCGATCGGTCCATTGCTGTTCAACGCATCACTGTACATGTGACTGGCATATGTCAGCATGCCTGTCTCAGATGGACATATGCCAGCCACAGATAGCTCCCAGGGAGTGAGGGGCACACCTACATCACGACAGCCTGTCCAAACTTTATCATAAGGCATGTAAGGCTGCATTTCCTATTGTGTGTATGTTGGTGTACATGTTGTCCTGTGGGTGTCACCTGTGGGCAGCCACACCCAGGCTGTGCACGTGTTAATGGGGACAGGATCCTGGGTGTTACGTGTACATGACCACTGTGATGTGCAACTGTTCATATCTGTGCATGTGCCATGGTCACATTTCACGGTGGTGTATGTGTATGTCATGTCACATACCCCGTGAGTCCCATGTGGGACGGTATGTTTGAGCCAGGGTGTCCCAGTGGCACAATAGTGATGGTCCTCCACAGTCTTTGTGCATGTAGTGTTTACAATGTCTCTGATTTCATGTGCACAATGGGAGACAGTCTCCACATCCACGTTGTGTGTGCATGGACTTTGATGTTGTGCGTGTGTGTGTCACAGACGTCCATGTCTGTCCTGCCGTGGCAAGTGGGACCACTACCTGTGGGGGTCATGGTTGTTTTGCTGTGGTGTATACATGATACTCCATGTAATGCCAGTGTCCATGTGGCAATACAGGGTCCCTGGGAATGTACCTGTCGTTGAGCTGTGGTGCCTGGGGCACATCTGTCCTCACATGTCACTGTGGGTGGTGATTGTGACACGGCAGCAGGAGATGGGAACTGTGACATGGCCTCATGATATCCAATGGGCCAACCTGGGACTAATTGATGCCACCTGTTGGACCGTGTTGACAGATGTTGGCCATGGGGGGCTGGATGCCAACCACTACTACCACCCTCACCCAGGGGGGGCTGGATGCCTACCACCACCCTTAGCCAGGGGGGATGGATGCCTACCACTACTACCACCCTCAGCCGGGGGGCTGGATGCCTACCACTACTACCACCCTCACCCAGGGGGCTGGATGCCTACCACCACTACCACCCTCACCCAGGGGGGCTGGATGCCAACCACCATCCTTAGCCAGGGGGGCTGGATGCCTACCACTACTACCACCCTCACCCAGGGGGGGCTGGATGCCTACCACCACTACCACCCTCACCCAGGGGGGGCTAGATGCCAACCACCACCCTTAGCCAGGGGGGGCTGGATGCCTACCACTACTACCACCCTCACCCAGGGGGGGGCTGGCTGCCTACCACTACTACCACCCTCACCGAGGGGGGGCTGGATGCCTACCACTACTACCACCCTCACCCAGGGGGGGCTGGATTCCTACCACCACCCTTAGCCAGGGGGGGCTGGATGCCTACCACTACTACCACCCTCACCCAGGGGGCTGGATGCCTACCACTACTACCACCCTCACCCAGGGGGGCTGGATGCCTACCACCACTACCACCCTCACCCAGGGGGGCTGGATGCCAACCACCACCCTTAGCCAGGGGGCTGGATGCCTACCACTACTACCACCCTCACCCAGGGGGGCTGGATGCCTACCACTACTACCACCCTCACCCAGGGGGGCTGGATGCCTACCACTACTACCACCCTCACCCAGGGGGGCTGGATGCCTACCACCACACTTAGCCAGGGGGCTGGATGCCTACCACTACTACCACCCTCAGCCAGGGGGGCTGGATGCCTACCACTACTACCACCCTCACCCAGGGGGGCTGGATGCCTACCACCACTACCACCCTCACCCAGGGGGCTGGATGCCAACCACCATCCTTAGCCAGGGGGGCTGGATGCCTACCACTACTACCACCCTCACCCAGGGGGCTGGATGCCTACCACTACTACCACCCTCACCCAGGGGGGCTGGATGCCTACCACTACTACCACCCTCACCCAGGGGGGCTGGATGCCTACCACCACCCTTAGCCAGGGGGCTGGATGCCTACCACTACTACCACCCTCAGCCAGGGGGGGCTGGATGCCTACCACTGCTACCACCCCCACTCATAGGATGGACAATGCATGACACAACCAGCACACCACAACCTAGGGAATGCAAGAAGAAGACATCCCCCCAACACCATGACAAGCGTGTGTAGACTGTGTCAAATGCCTACAACACCGAACATGACTTTGAACATACAATGTGACCCCCTAGCACATGTGCCACACATATATGTGTGTGGCACCCACAATGCAAGCAGGCCATGACCATTGTGGCAATGGGGTCCAAACCCCCATCATCACAGTGACCAAAATGTAAGTGTGGGGTCCATAGCTGAAGCACATTTTGAACATTGTGGCAATGGGGTCCAAACCCCCATCATCACAGTGACCAAAATGTAAGTGTGGGGTCCATAGCTGAAGCACATTTTGAACATTGTGGCAATGGGGTCTAAACCCCCATCACCACAGTGACCAAAAGGTAAGTGTGGGGTCCATAGCTGAAGCACATTTTGAACATTGTGGCAATGGGATCCAAACCCCCATCATCACAGTGACCAAAATGTAAGTGTGGGGTCCTTAGCTGAAGCACATTTTGAACATTGTGGCAATGGGGTCCAAACCCCCATCATCACAGTGACCAAAATGTAAGTGTGGGGTCCATAGCTGAAGCACATTTTGAACATTGTGGCAATGGGGTCCAAACCCCCATCATCACAGTGACCACAATGTAAGTGTGGGGTCCATAGCTGAAGCACATTTTGAACATTGTGGCAATGGGGTCTAAACCCCCATCACCACAGTGACCAAAAGGTAAGTGTGGGGTCCATAGCTGAAGCACATTTTGAACATTGTGGCAATGGGTTCCAAACCCCCATCATCACAGTGACCAAAAGGTAAGTGTTGACAAAGAAAGAGGTGCAACTGCCAAACTGCATGGATGATTCCTGGTCACAGAACAACAACACATCAGTGGCAAAGTAGTGTATGTGTCCCATTGCAACATAAATTGGGGGAGCCAAATACTGCAGTGCAAATAAGACATACCTTTGGCCATGTGCAGACAAACAACACCCATGGGGGCTGACACCGTCAACAATCATCAATGACACAATGACAGAAGTGACCATCAGAATGCAGACCCACATATTTGCACCAATGGGCACACAAATGCAGATACCATGTGGAGACTGCAGATGTGAGGTGAACAGATACCATACCATGGCAGCAATGGGACACACAAACCATGATCATTGTGCTGACTGATGACCTAGGAGTCCCAGGGACAGCAGGGGAAACCCACCAAACTACATACAGCCAATGGCACACCCAAGATATGCCAATGCAGTGGTGCAGATGCACAAACACAAACAGGCAGACCCACACTGCACATCATACACAACAGGTGAGGGGGGGTGCCAGTGTCCCCAGGCAACCACACAACACATGAGGAGACCTGAATACCAATCATACAGATGTGCATACAGTGCCACACAAAGGTAACTCATGGATCCAAATCCCCTATGTGGGCAAGCAGGCATTGTCAGATGAGAGGGAGCACAAATCACACATGTCACACAGGCACGTAGGGACAGCAACTGACACAGCAAGACACAGACACACCACAGCACCACCCCCAGGGCCCCCACAATGTGGTGACCCTGGGCTGCATTACAATCCCACTGTGATGACAAAGCTAAATGTGGTTCACACTGTGAACCACAGTCATGTGCCCTGAGCAACTAACTACCATCACACCTACACAAGCACAAATCAAACAGCATGGCCAGTAAGCCAAGGCCAACATGGAGGCAGGGGCCTAGCCGGGCAACAACTCTCATCTGCACACACTCAACACCACACCCCTCGACCTCCAACAATGTGCAGCAGTGAAGCACACATGCACTGGTGACATTGCACATGCACCCATGACTATTCCAGGGTGGTGGGTGGGAACCAAGGTGCAGAAACACATCACACATGGCCACTCAACAAGACTCCTGAATGTCTGACACACTGCACACTACGCTGTACATGGACATGACGGCAATACCACACCAACCAATGGGATCCCATCCACAGTCACACACCAATGAAGAAGCCAAGGTCACCCACAAAGAACACACATAGACAACAACCAACATTGCAGCCCGGACCCTGAGGAGTGCCAGCAGTCACACACACAACGTGTCACAATCACTGAAAGATAACACAAACTGGAAATCACATGACAGGGGCAAACAACAAGTGCCAAGGGGAAACCTGACTGTGACCCATCTGCGTCTGCACACAAACTCAGCCCTGACAGCAAACACACCTATGGGTGACACCCTGATGACCAGTAATGTGCCATGCACCCACATCACAGAGAACCCAGGGCGAAGACTTTGGGGGAACATAGGTCAACTCAGCTAGCATCACAAACAGGTACAACACTAGGGATCACAGCATGCACAGCTAAACGGAAGTGAACACACAGACATGCACATACAACACACACCTTGGGCACAGGCAATGTCACAGGAGTACACACTGCCATGAGGGGACTCCACTCCTGTGTGAGGAAAGCTGTGCCATATGTTGCCTCAGTAGGGCCCCATCATGTCAGCTGAGTACTTGGTCACACAATCAACAATTAGCACCAAATGAGGGCTCCCGTAACATCAGCCTGGTCATGGAAGTGCCAACGGAATCATCAGCACAGATCCAACACACTTGTATAGCAATGTTGCACTGACATCACAGATGAGTCCTTCCCCATTGATGCCCAAACCTGCATGTCCACTGGAGATGGCCACACGGTCAGGGAAGTAGACGAATTGAACAATGGCAGGCACAACAGATGTGCAGGGGTGGAAGCCACAGATGTGAAATAGGCAATCTAAGTAGGAAATCCCATTGCCAAATACTGAACACATGACACCCTCAGATGCTGCTTTGGATGACATGGATACACCACAGGATAGGACACATTCCCCCTGGACCACATGGGTTCCTGCACAGTAACACTTCATTATCATGAGACCAAATATCACCATCACTGCAGCAAGGGCATGGTTAGCATCATCAACATCATGTACATCAGAAGCAAAAGCACTAGAGAACAGAAAGTTGCTTTATTCAGCATATGTGGCATTAAAAGTAGAAGTCCGGTAGAAAATAAACAAAGGCCAATGGCCAGTCCATCAACAAAGTCACAAGTGGGTGACAGTGGCAGATGCCACCCTACACATGCCTGCACAAAACCAGGGACAATCCACTAGGAGGGGCAACCGGGGGGTAGGCCAGGCACCGCAGGGACAGGATCAGGGCTCACCAGGAGGAAGCAGGGAAGGGGTGGTGGGTGCTGGAGAGCCACTGACAACTGCAGTGGAGGTGTCTGACATGGTGTGTGCCGGCACAACTGGGGGCATGGCTCAGATGTTGTGGGTGCTGGCACAACTGCAGTGGACCCTGCAGATGGAGTGGACAGGTCTGCCACTGCAGTGCCCAAGTCAGACAGGGTGGTAGTGGACTCCACTGCAGTGCCTACCACCAGGGGAGGAGAATGGGGAACAGGCAAGGTGGGCTGGACAGAGGGGAGGACACCCTCACCACATCAGTGGCACAGACAAGCGCAGCGGGGGTGTGGTGCCGGGAGAGCAAGTGGCAGGGGAGAAGGCCGGATCCTCTTGGGGATGGTATATCTGTGGGTGGGGGAACCTGGGGCAGGGTGTGGTGGGGGCACCTGTGGAGTGGGGGCCTGAGGGATGGAGGAAGGAGACCTGGTGCTTGAGCTGCAGGGCGGCGGCGGGGTCTTGCTCTTACCACTCCGGGGGGACTTGCAGGTGGGGGCCTCAGTCTGTCTGCGCCTGGGGGAGGGTGTCCGGGGGCGAGGGGCACTCTGCTCCGTGTGGGGGGGCTTCCTCTTCTCCCTGGATGCTGGAGCAGCTGGATCGGAGGGGAAGAGGCCGAGGTCACTGAGGAAGAGGCGCTGGGTCTTTGGGGTTGCAGGTGAGGCAAGGGAGGGTGTTTTGGAGGGAGAGGCAACTGAGGACTGCGCAGTGCCCGTGGATGCGTGTGTGTGTACCAGGGCCCCATCCCCTGTTTGTCTGGTTTCAGTCCCCTGACTGTGCGTGCGTGTGCGTTTTGTTTGTGGCGTGTGTGTCTGTGTGCTGGACATGTGTGTGCTGGTGTGTGCCTGTGCCGGTGTGTGTGTGCTTGGGACGGGTAAGGTGCTGGGGAGTGTGGATGGAGCAGAGGCAGGAGGGGTGAGGGACTGTCTGAGGAGGGACACTGCTGCCGTCAGGGAGGAGTCCATGGACCTATTGCCCCTCTGTAGGTCAGACATGCCCGACGAGATGCCCTCCATGAACGACACCAGCTGAGTCAACAGAGCGGTGTGCGCATGGAGGACACTCAGCATGGCTGTCTGCCCTACATGGAGCTGGCGAAGGAGGTACACAGACTCCTCACTCAGGGCAGCAGGGGACACAGGGGCAGGGGTGCGGTGCCTGGCCCAAAGGAGACACACTCCCGAACATGGGAGCCTCCACGGACCTGGGGAATGGGAGCCGATGGGAGGGCGGTGGTGGTGCTGGAGGTGGCGGGGACAGCAACACTAGCTGGGGTGTGGTGGCTGCTGACACCCGCCTCCATAAGGGAGTCATCCTCCGAGTTGCTCTGGTCCTCAGCTGAGGTGGATGGTGCTGAGGACTCCTCGGTGTGGCTCCCCTCGCCCTCCGTGCCACTGGGTCCCTCCGACCACTCCTCGGCTGCTGACCCAGTCTGGCTCTCTGGCTCCTCCTGGTCCGTGGAGCTGTCCCCTTCCGTGGCCGTGGATGTATCTGCAAACAATGGGGAAACAGACAGACATCAGTCACCTGCACCAAACGCACACACCACTGTGAGCACAGCACATTACAGAGCAAGCCCTGGCATCATTAGTTGTACATTGCTAAAAGTGCCCTAACTGAACAGGAGAAGCCAATTGTCAGTCTGATGCCAAGCATGGCACTCACATCCCACATGGCCTTGCACCCATCTGTCTGGTGTCTGTTGGATTGCAACACCCCAGTGTGGACACATGCACCAAGTACACAGTAGTTGGACAGTGCAGAGGACACGGTGTGGCATGTGAACATGCACACATCACAGCTCTTGCCACTGAGTCAGTACAGGTTTCCGGATGAAAGGGATGCCCAGAGTCAAATAGGAAATGCATGTGATGCATACCAGCGACAGACACCATGATGCACCCATGTCCTGATAGCCATCGCCACAATGGTGTGCATGTAGCACATGTCACTCCCCTGCAAGACCACCAATAAGTAGACACATGCCATGGCAGAGGCATGACTGCTAAGTCATACATCACTGTCTCAGTGATGTATGACTTGGCAGCCAGACAACAACACTATGCACTGTGTCACAATAGTAGGTCATGGGGAATGCAAGTCCTGGAGCTGCACAAGTGCACATGTACATCCCCCACACAACACATCATCTTAACCCTCATCTGTCCAGGTCATACCTATTGGACATATGGGAGACCTGTGACACTACCCTCTGAACCTGAGCCCCTCACAATCTGCTGTGAATGGGGAACAGCTGCCTGAACTTCACATTCGCATACCCCAGTCTGCACGGGCAGCTGATCAAACACCTATGTGACACACAAGTATCGTCTCCTATGGTCACATCTCCAGTGGCATGCTGAGCCCCTACCAAGAAACACCCCAGCAGTCCTGGCAAGTAATCCACAGCACACTGACACAGAGGCAGACACCTGAGGGGTCAAATCACTGCGCACAATGTGTCAGCTGATACACGGGAGTGGGAGTACAGAGTGCATTGCATGGCCTGGAGTAGGCATGACTGTCCTGCTCCACATGAATGAGGGATGAGCCCTGGACAGTGGATAGCTGTCTATGTATGTGTGACACACGTAATCTGAACACTCCTGGGGCCCAAACATTGTTCCCACCCGCTGCATGGGCATGTGCCACATACCCCAGGCACATGTGGTGGCTCAGCTCAGCAAGTGGACCGCATATCAAAGCAACACGCAGATTACATGTCCGAACACAGGCGTTGTGTGAACAATGGACCCACCCATGATGCCCACAACAGAGTTAGGGAAACAGATGCTGTCCCCCACCTTTAGTGAAGCAAACTGCAAGGACACAGTCCCAAGTGACACAATTCCCTGAATGTAAGGGCAACACCTGGGTATCAGATGAGCAGTGGGCAGTGCACAATAGAGGGACATGGCTCCTGGACAACATGACTGCTGCACTGTGGCAGTTGAACCAGGCCAGAGGAGGGCACAAAGCATGTAATACAGAGTTCACAGTGCAGTCTTTGACTCACCCCCTCCTTGCTGCTGTCTGGCCTTCAGCTGCCCATCCAGGTCTGGAAACACCACCGCCAGGATCTGGAGCATGTGGGGGTCAGGGTCCGTGTTCCGCCCCTCCTGCGAGGAGGCGACAGCTTCAGCTGGACCCGTGCAATCCTCCGGGTCCAGCCCCGAAGGTCCTGCCACCTCTTCTGGCAGTTGCGGATCCGGCGCTTGTAGACCCCCACGGACCGGACAGCCCGGACGATGTCCTTCCAGATCTCCTGCTTCCGATGGGCATTAACCTGTCAGGATGACAAAGTGAAAAGGCCATTACTACACATGCAACATATCCATGCATGACACAGTTGTATATACATGTCTCAATCACAGGGGCACATGATGTACACAGGCAGTGCAAAGCTGCCCATGGACAGTTTGCCAGACGTCACTACATGGTATCATTGCATGGGAAGTAAAACCTTGTTCAAATGCACTGTCACTGCACCATACCTGTCCAGTGCATGTCACTACACACTATGGGGGTGACAACTACTCAGTGAGCCTGCTAGCCAGTGGCGTGCAGACTTTCAGCCTTGCTAGTCAGACAATATGCACATTCAGAAAGGCAGTGCACAGAACACTCACCTGCTCCCCTGGTGTCCCATACAGCTTGCTGTACTGTGGAAGTAGGCTGTCCAGCATGGCCTGGTTCTCCTCAAGGCTGAAGGCTGGGGCTCTCTCCACAGTACGTGCCATTGCAGGGTCCAGAGGGGCAGAGACAGCAGCAGTGCAGTGGCAGATGTCGTCCTGGAGCATGTAGTGCAGGCAAGTGAGCTCTCAGGGGAACAGCCAGCAATATATATGTGCTGGAGAGGCAGATACTGTCCCTTGTGTCCAAAGTGATAGGTCCAAGTCGTTTGCATCTTCTGAATCTGGCCAATCCATGGAATAGCAGCACCAAAACACGCCCACAGCATCCTTCAAATCTTCAACTTCATGACATACATGATTTTGCAACATTGTTGTGGGTGACCAACTGATTTTCCAGCAACCGACTCGTTCGAAATTCGAAAACGCGTCCGTTGCCAGGCAAGGCCATTGTCAATGGGTGCGCACCGATCGGTCCATTGCGGTACAACGCGTACAGGGGTACAACGCGTACCCGCACACATTGAATACAATGGGCCGGCCGGGGCACCGATCGGTCCATTGCAGTTCAACGCGTACAGGGGTACAACGCGTACCCGCACACATTGAATGCAATGGGCCGGCCGGAGCACCGATCGGTCCATTGCAGTTCAACGCGTACAGGGGTACAACGCGTACCCGCACATTGAATACAATGGGCCGGCCGGGGGCACCGATCGGTCCATTGCAGTTCAACGCGTACAGGGGTACAACGCGTACCCGCACACATTGAATGCAATGGGCCGGCCGGGGGCACCGATCGGTCCATTGCAGTACAACGCGTACAGGGGTACAACGCGTACCCGCACACATTGAATGCAATGGGCCGGCCGGGGGCACCGATCGGTCCATTGCAGTTCAACGCGTACAGGGGTACAACGCGTACAGGGGTACAACGCGTACCCGCACACATTGAATACAATGGGCCGGCCGGGGGCACCGATCGGTCCATTGCAGTTCAACGCGTACAGGGGTACAACGCGTACCCGCACACATTGAATGCAATGGGCCAGCCGGGGCACCGATCGGTCCATTGCAGTACAACGCGTACAGGGGTACAACGCGTACCCGCACACATTGAATGCAATGGGCCGGCCGGGGCACCGATCGGTCCATTGCAGTACAACGCGTACAGGGGTACAACGCGTACCCGCACACATTGAATGCAATGGGCCGGCCGGGGCACCGATCGGTCCATTGCAGTACTGCGCGTACAGGGGTACAACACGTACCCGCACATTGAATGCAATGGGCGGCCGGGGGCACCGGTCGGTCCATTGCAGTACAACGCGTACAGGGGTACAACGCGTGCCCGCACACATTGAATGCAATGGGCCGGCCGGGGCACCGATCGGTCCATTGCAGTTCAACGCGTACAGGGGAACAACGCGTACAGGGGTACAACGCGTGCCCGCACACATTGAATGCAATGGGCCGGCCGGGGCACCGATCGGTCCATTGCAGTACAACGCGTACAGGGGTACAACGCGTACCCGCACACATTGAATGCAATGGGCCGGCCGGGGGCACCGATCGGTCCATTGCAGTACAGCGCGTACAGGGGTACAACGCGTACCCGACACATTGAATGCAATGGGCCGGCCGGGGGCACCGATCGGTCCATTACAGTACAACGCGTACAGGGGTACAACGCGTACAGGGGTACAACGCGTACCCGCACACATTGAATGCAATGGGCCGGCCGGGGGCACCGATCGGTCCATTGCTGTTCAACGCATCACTGTACATGTGACTGGCATATGTCAGCATGCCTGTCTCAGATGGACATATGCCAGCCACAGATAGCTCCCAGGGAGTGAGGGGCACACCTACATCACGACAGCCTGTCCAAACTTTATCATAAGGCATGTAAGGCTGCATTTCCTATTGTGTGTATGTTGGTGTACATGTTGTCCTGTGGGTGTCACCTGTGGGCAGCCACACCCAGGCTGTGCACGTGTTAATGGGGACAGGATCCTGGGTGTTACGTGTACATGACCACTGTGATGTGCAACTGTTCATATCTGTGCATGTGCCATGGTCACATTTCACGGTGGTGTATGTGTATGTCATGTCACATACCCCGTGAGTCCCATGTGGGACGGTATGTTTGAGCCAGGGTGTCCCAGTGGCACAATAGTGATGGTCCTCCACAGTCTTTGTGCATGTAGTGTTTACAATGTCTCTGATTTCATGTGCACAATGGGAGACAGTCTCCACATCCACGTTGTGTGTGCATGGACTTTGATGTTGTGCGTGTGTGTGTCACAGACGTCCATGTCTGTCCTGCCGTGGCAAGTGGGACCACTACCTGTGGGGGTCATGGTTGTTTTGCTGTGGTGTATACATGATACTCCATGTAATGCCAGTGTCCATGTGGCAATACAGGGTCCCTGGGAATGTACCTGTCGTTGAGCTGTGGTGCCTGGGGCACATCTGTCCTCACATGTCACTGTGGGTGGTGATTGTGACACGGCAGCAGGAGATGGGAACTGTGACATGGCCTCATGATATCCAATGGGCCAACCTGGGACTAATTGATGCCACCTGTTGGACCGTGTTGACAGATGTTGGCCATGTATGTACCATACATGTCCTTACGGAACTGCACACTTCATGTAGTTGTGCCTCATAATGATGTATGTTGGGATATTGAGTGTGTTCAATGCCGCATATGTGGGGTGACTGACAATCTTGCTTACTTCTCCTCTGCACTGCAGGGCTCCTGCTGTCCATCGACCATTCCCAGACCTGGCAACGATGGTGGAACGGGACAGCATCCGATGGTACCGCTTCACCAGGCAGCTGATTGAGGATTTGGCAGTGCAGTTGTCCCCACATTTGCAGCCTGGCCGGCCGTATCCTACAGCGCTGACCCCCAAGGTGAAGGTGATGGCAGCCCTACACTTCTTTGCCACCAGTACCTTTCAACATACTGTGGCGACTGCTGGTGGGATGTCACAGACCATGTTGAGCCGTGTGCTCCGCGATGTTTTGGCGGCAATGTTGCTATTCCTGAACCGGTACATCTATTTCCCTAGACTGCGACGACTCACTGACGTGAAGAGTGACTTTTATGCCCTGGGGAGGATGCCGCATGTCATTGGCTCCATTGATGGGACACATGTGGCTTTGGTACCACCACAGGCCCAGGAGCAGGCCTACAGGAACCCCAAGCACTACCACTCGGTCAATGCACTGGTGGTGTGTCTTGCAGACATGACCATCACACACATGTGTGCCCGTTTCCCTGGTTCAGCACACGATGCCTTTGTGAAGAGGAGTAGTCGCATCCCCAGGATGATGGCACAGATGCAGAACCAGCGTGCCTGGCTTGTCGGTGTGTACTGACTTTGTGCCATTGTGTGTGATCTGATCTGTAGTATTCCGCCCACTTTTCCAAGTCAGCTAATGTGCACTTGTCTGTCCGTAGGTGACTCGGGATACCCCAACATGCCGTGGTTGCTGACACCCCTCAGGAACCCTGTGACACCAGCCCAGATGTGCTACAATGAGGCACATGGTCGGACCAGGAGAGTGATTGAGCGGACATTTGGTCTCCTGAAGAGCCGCTTCCGCTGCCTGGACAAGACCGGAGGGTCCCTCCCATATGCCCCTGCGAAAGTGTGCAAGATTATCATCGTCTGCTGCATGCTCCACAACCTGGCAGTGCGGAAGGAGTTGCCTCTCATCCAGGATGACAATGACCAACATCCGCCACCTGTGGAGGATCCTGGCCTGGACCACGATGCCAGTGACGATGATGATGATGATGATGGTGATGGTGATGTCCGCACACAGCTCATCACCAACTTCTTTAACTGAATGTGAGTATCCTGAGGTGTCATGTCAATGATGTGAGTTGGCATGATGTGTAGGTGGTGCTCTGGTGCTGTTGGAGTGTGTCCATGGGCTACTTGACTGGATGTGTGTTGCGATGTGTGCTTACAGGTGGGCTGTACTCCCCAACAGTGTTGACATGCTAACTTGGTTCTGGGTGGGTATCTTGTAACATGTATTGTGCATGAGTTTTGCTGTTCTGTCCTGTACTCCATTGCTTTTGACTGTGTGTCATTTCTGTCCTTCACAGGGTACTTTCAGATTCGTTTGGTCAACTGTGTCCACCGACGACGTGATTGCACTTCCAGGCTGGTAGCTGTTGTGTCCCTACAGGTGATGTGCGCCACACCCATGGACTTCCTTCCGTCTACAGTTGTTGACTGTGTGCCCGCTGCCAGGTGGGATTACCTTGCATCTGTAGTGGTTACGACATGTTGCAACTGTGTAATAAACCTGTGCTTCACTTTGTGATGTGCGTTGTCTGTGGTCACACATTTGACTGCCATTTGCTTACTGCACCTGTGGGCTAGTTGACTACAACTGGGAATGGGTGTGGTGTCTGTGCATTGCACCGTCTTCCCTGGCAACATCAGTGTAGGCAATGAGTCAGATTGCCTAGGTGTGTATGTGTTGTGTAGCCCTGGTGGTGTGTCTCCCTCATATGTGTCACGTTGCCTTTACTCACATGCCTGTGTTGTCCTTGCTGTTGCAGTTCGCATACACAGTGTAATTTAGCAGTTCATCATCCCCATAACAGCACCCACGTTGGAATCACAACAGAGGCAAGTATGGTGTATTAGTGTGTTTATTGTGATACATTTGTGTGAATAGTGCATAGGATGGGTAGTGCTGTACATAAATCTTGCAATCCGAAGTTCCTAGGTGAATTGAAAGTCCTGGTAGACAGAATCCCCAGTATCAGGGCCACAGTTGTCTGACACATTGGTCCAACTTGTACTCCCCATGCAATGTGTGGGAGTAGTGTTGCCGTCAACAGGGTGAACAGTCTGTGCACAAAGGTGAACATCCAGAACAGGTTCAGGCTTCCTGGGAGTTGCGCTTGGCCATCGGCCTCTCACTTGCCCCTCCTCGGATGACCCCTCTTCTTGGGGGGGCCCCTCAAGTACAGGCTGCTGCGGTGCAGGGGACTCTCCGCCAGAGTCATCCTCCCTCCCTGTGGCAGTTGCAGTTTGTTCGGCACCAGATGTTGTTGGCACACAGGGAGGTGTGGACTGGTTGCTGTTCATCTGGTGGAGGCATTGTAAGATGTCCCTGTGCACCGCCGTCATCTCATGCAGTACATCCCACTTGGACTCCACGCGGGACATGTGTGAGTCCACGCGGGACATGTGTGACTCCACGTGGGACATGTGGGAGTCCAAGCGGGCATGATGGGCAGCCTGCTGCTGTTTCATGTCTCTGCGGAGCCCCACAACCTGGCTGAGGTCTCCGGTGCTGGACTGGTACGCATCAGCTATGCGTACCAGTTGTGGGTCATCATGCACACCAGCAACCTCTGCAAGCAGCGACCTCTGTCTCCCACCCCTCCCACCACCCCTGCTGACATGTGCAGTGCGTGCAGTGGCACGCACAGATGACCCTGGTCCACCTTGGGGGTTGGTGGTGGTGGTGGTGTCCATGGCCCCAGGTTGGTCCAGGGTCCCTATGCTGGTGTTGCTCCTTGTTCTGTCCATGTCGCCAGGGATGGTATTTGTGGTGACAGTCGTTGGAGGGGTGGGTGCAGGGGGTGCAGCTGGTGGTCCTGCTGGTGCTGCAGCTGGTGGTCCTGCTGGTGCTGCATGTAGACTTGCACCGGATGTGCCAGGTTGGTCTTCTTCGTCCGAGGAGGACAGAGGCTGTACGACGCCAGTGAGCTCCGCATCCTCTTGAGCCTGGGACTGGGACTCCTCAGCGTCTGCTGCTGTGTCCCCATCATCACCTGTTTTTGGGAGACACACACAATGTATGTTATGTTTCTGCAGGCATCAATGGTTGACACACATGACAGTTGTGACTGTGCCTCTTGGTGTGGGCCTGTACATTGCATTGTCCTAAGTCGTCACAGTTAGGGGTTGAAATTGGTGTGGCACATTGTCCTGCATTATTTGGGCATTTCTATGTATTTTTTGGGGTGTGAACATGGTCTGCATTGGTTGTGTTTGGTTGACAGCCGGCCCTCCTTCCCACCCACCCAGCCAGTCAGTTATCCCACCATGGACTGTGCTTGCATTGCAGGGAGTGGAAGTTGTCTCTCAGGATGTCAGTCAGTGGTGTCCTGCTGTTTGTTGGTGCACAGTTGCCAGCAGGGCCTTGTGCTCCCCACAGCAGTAGCCAGTGTCAGCCATCTTGTGAGTCCTTCTCCACTCCCTGTGATGTGAGCATGGTTCAGGGTGGTGTTGATGGGACAGTTGTGGGGGTGAGCTATGTCTGTGACTACGACTCCCATCATGCTATTGCCTCCACCCCACTTCCCAGCATTCCCATACTTACTTGCTTTTGTGGGGAGTTCAGTGTGTGTGGGTGTGAGAGCAATGGCAAGATGGCTGACAGTGGTGTCCTGCTGTTGGTTGGTGTGCAGTTCCCAGCATGCCCTTGTGCTCCCCACGACACAGCAACAGTGTCAGACATCTTTGATGGGCCTTTCCACTCTCTGTGGGATGTGCATGCGTGAGTGTGAGCTTGCAGGGCCATGTGGTGGGGGATGTAGAGCTGTGACTACGACTCCCATCATGCTATTGCCTCCACCCCCCTTCCCAGCATGCCCATGCTTCCTTCCTTTTGACTCTGCTTCCCTGTGGGGTGGGCTGGCTGTGCTGACAGGATGGCTGGCAGTGTTGTCCTGGCAGTTGTTTGGCTAAAAGTCCCAACAGTGGCCCTGTGCTTCACACAACATAACCCAGGGTGGTGGTTCTTTGTGGGATCTTGTGCTAGGATGGGGGCATTGCATTCTACCAGGTGGGTTCTGTGGAGTTTGTGTTGGGGGGTGTGTGAGGGGAGGTGCTTGTGACTATGGTCAGTGCTGCAAGTCCTCCTTCCCACCCACCCAGCCAGCCAGTTATCCCACCATGGACTGTGCTTGCATTGCAGGGAGTGGAAGTTGTCTCTCAGGATGTCAGTCAGTGGTGTCCTGCTGTTTGTTGGTGCACAGTTGCCAGCAGGGCCTTGTGCTCCCCACAGCAGTAGCCAGTGTCAGCCATCTTGTGAGTCATTCTCCACTCCCTGTGATGTGAGCATGGTTCAGGGTGGTGTTGATGGGACAGTTGTGGGGGTGACCAATATCAGTGACTACGACTCCCATCATGCTATTGCCTCCACCACCCTTCCCAGCATGCCCATGCTTCCTTCCTTTTGACTCTGCTTCCCTGTGGGGTGGGCTGGCTGTGCTGACAGGATGGCTGAGAGTGTTGTCCTGGCAGTTGTTTGGCTAAAAGTCCCAAGAGTGGCCCTGTGCTTCACACAACATAACCCAGGGTGGTGGTTCTTTGTGGGATCTTGTGTTAGGATGGGGGGCATTGCATTCTACCAGGTGGGTTCTGTGGAGTTTGTGTTGGGGGGTGTGTGAGGGGAGGTGCTTGTGACTATGGTCAGTGCTGCAAGTCCTCCTTCCCACCCACCCAGCCAGCCAGTTATCCCACCATGGAACGTGCTTTCATTGCAGGGAGTGGAAGTTGTCTCTCAGGATGTCAGTCAGTGGTGTCCTGCTGTTTGTTGGTGCACAGTTGCCAGCAGGGCCTTGTGCTCCCCACAGCAGTAGCCAGTGTCAGCCATCTTGTGAGTCCTTCTCCACTCCCTGTGATGTGAGCATGGTTCAGGGTGGTGTTGATGGGACAGTTGTGGGGGTGACCAATATCAGTGACTACGACTCCCATCATGCTATTGCCTCCACCCCCTTCCCAGCATGCCCATGCTTCCTTCCTTTTGATTCTGCTTCCCTGTGGGGTGGGCTGGCTGTGCTGACAGGATGGCTGGGAGTGTTGTCCTGGCAGTTGTTTGGCTAAGAGTCCCAAGAGTGGCCCTGTGCTTCACACAACATAACCCAGGGTGGTGGTTCTTTGTGGGATCTTGTGTTAGGATGGGGGCATTGCATTCTACCAGGTGGGTTCTGTGGAGTTTGTGTTGGGGTGTGTGTGAGGGGAGGTGCTTGTGACTATGGTCAGTGCTGCAAGTCCTCCTTCCCACCCACCCAGCCAGCCAGTTATCCCACCATGGAACGTGCTTGCATTGCAGGGAGTGGAAGTTGTCTCTCAGGATGTCAGTCAGTGGTGTCCTGCTGTTTGTTGGTGCACAGTTGCCAGCAGGGCCTTGTGCTCCCCACAGCAGTAGCCAGTGTCAGCCATCTTGTGAGTCCTTCTCCACTCCCTGTGATGTGAGCATGGTTCAGGGTGGTGTTGATGGGACAGTTGTGGGAGTGACCAATATCAGTGACTACGCCTCCCATCATGCTATTGCCTCCACCCCCTTCCCAGCATGCCCATGCTTCCTTCCTTTTGATTCTGCTTCCCTGTGGGGTGGGCTGGCTGTGCTGACAGGATGGCTGGGAGTGTTGTCCTGGCAGTTGTTTGGCTAAGAGTCCCAAGAGTGTCCCTGTGCTTCACACAACATAACCCAGGGTGGTGGTTCTTTGTGGGATCTTGTGTTAGGATGGGGGGCATTGCATTCTACCAGGTGGGTTCTGTGGAGTTTGTGTTGGGGTGTGTGTGAGGGGAGGTGCTTGTGACTATGGTCAGTGCTGCAAGTCCTCCTTCCCACCCACCCAGCCAGCCAGTTATCCCACCATGGAACGTGCTTGCATTGCAGGGAGTGGAAGTTGTCTCTCAGGATGTCAGTCAGTGGTGTCCTGCTGTTTGTTGGTGCACAGTTGCCAGCAGGGCCTTGTGCTCCCCGCAGCAGTTGCCAGTGTCAGCCATCTTGTGAGTCCTTCTCCACTCCCTGTGATGTGCGCATGGTTCATGGTGGTGTTGATGGGACAGTTGGGGGGGGCAATATGTGTGACTGCGACTCCCATGATGCTATTGGCTACACTTACTTGGCCAGCATACACAGAATTCCTTCCTTTGAGTGGTCTTCACTGTGTGTTGGTGTTGTTGTGGTGGCTACATGTCTGGATGTGTTTGTTAGTTCTATTTGTGCCACTGCCTAGCTGTAGTTGTAGTTGTGTTTGTACATGTGATGGCACAGTTGGATGTGACTTTTTTGATGGCATGTGTTGTGTTTATCTGACTGACATACACATTTTGGGATGATTCTGTTCTGGTTGCTGTGTAATTGCTATGTGTGCATGGTTTGACTCTCCCCTTGACAGTGATGTGTGTGTGTTTTGTGGCAGTATATTGTGTACATTTGTTGTGTACTCACCAGGCTCTGGGATGTCCTCTAGTCCATATACGCTCACTGGCGGAAGGATGGCCCGCACCTTCTCCTCCCAGGGCCTGAGGTATATTGGCTTGGCGGGAGGGCCACTGCCGGTGTATTGGCTGTTTATGTAGTCTTTCTTGAGCAGGTCCCGTACCCTCCTGCGCACGTCATACCACCTGTTCTGGATGTCGCTCTTTGTGCGCCGACATGGTGATTGTGCGTTCACCCTGTTGATGATCCTCTCCCACATCTTGGTTTTCTGGGAGATGGGGGTCTGTTGGACCAGTGTGCCAAACAGCTGTGGCTCTACCCTGAGGATATCGTCTACCATGACTTCCAATTCACAATCTAGGAACTTGGGATTCTTCTTGGGGGGCATGGTGATGGGTGGTGATGGTGAGTGATGTGTGTGTTGGTGTGCAGGTGAGGGTGTGTGAGTGTGTGTTTTGCTGGGTGTATGTGAGGTAGGTATTTGTTGGTGTGCTGATGGTGTGTGGCTTGTGTGAGGGATGAGCTGTGGGTGTGTGGTTGCTTTCTCTTGGGTGCTGGCAGTGGAATGGCATTTGCAAAGGATCATGGTTGTGATTTGTGTCCTTTATATGGGTGGAGTTGTGGGTGTGTCTTTGTTCTCTGTCCCCACCCCCCAGTATTTATTGGCTTAGTAATTGCTTGTTTGGCCTTTTTTGTGTGATTTTTCCTTTGTACTGTCTGTGTATGTTGGAAACGTTCTTGTGACCGAGTCGGACCCTGCATTTGTCTCGTACGGTCTTCTCCGTTTCGTTCACGCTGTGTTTGTTCAGTTTTCTATGCTGCGTACGCGTCGGTCACGGTGTTTTGTGTTGCTTTGGCTCGGTTTTGTATGCGTGTCGGTCGTACGGCTTGGCCTCCGTCCGACTCGCTCGTGGTTTTCGCGCCTTGCATCGTACTTTGCGGTTTGGAGTTCGCGTGTACGTTGCGGTCGGATTTGTTCCGGGTGCGTGTCGGTCGGTTGGATTCGCGTGTTTTTCCGACCGGATTGCTGTTTTCCGTGCGGCTCGGTCGGTCGACTTGGGTTCGGTACGTGTCGGTCAGATTTTGCACGCCTTGCATCGTACTTGGCGTGTCGGGCGCCACAGGTACGTGTCGGTCGGTATAATTTCCGGATCCGAGTCGGTCGGTGCTTTTTCCGGTCCGAATCGGAATCGACCCCTAAGTGAAGACCTCACATTTTTCCAATGAAAGCTGACTATTTATATACAATGTGCCTAGCTGTGGATTTTGGGTCCTAGCCCAGCCGGCTTCTATGGATACCTAAAAACAAGTAAATTTTTTAAAGCTAGACACCTAGGGGATTCCAGAATGAATTGAGTGGCTCTCACCAGTTTCTGTTACCCAGATTCTCTTGAAAATCTCAAAGATTGTCTATAAAAAACATTTTCCTCACATTTCTGTGATGAAAAGTTATGGATTCTGTAAGGAGCCAAAAACTTCCATCCACTCTGCATTCTGACAAGTCTCCTAATAAAAATGGTAGGCTTATTGCCCACAACAGAAAACTGCCCAAAAAGCAACATGGACGCATCACATTTTCCACTGAAAACTGAGCCTTTTCTTGCAATGTTGTTAACTGTGGGTTTTGGGCAGTAGCTCAGCCGGCATCTAGGGAAACCTAGAAAACTTGTGTATTTTTTAAAACTAGACACCTAGAGAGATTAAAGATGGGCTGACTTGCGTGGATCTCACCATGTTATTTACACAGAATCCCTTGCAAATCTCAAACTTTGACTAAAAAAACTCATTTTCCCCACATTTCTGTGATGGAAAGTTCTGGAATCTGTAGGAAGGCACAAACTTACACTCACCCAGCATTCCCTAAAGTCTCCCAATAAAAAGCGTACCTCACTTGTGTGGGTAGGCCTAGTTCCCTAAGCAGGAAACAGCCCAAAATTGCAACATGGACGTATCACATTTTTCCACTGAAAACTGACCTTTTTTGCAATGTGCCTAGCTGTGGATTTTGGGCCCTAGATCAGCCAGTACCTAGGGAAACCTAGCAAACCTGTACATTTTTCAAAACTGTACTCCTCGGAAAATCCATAATGGGCTGACTTGAATGGCTCTAACCACTTTTTTCATCCAGAATCCATTGCAAACCTCAAACATTGACTCAAAAAACTTATTTTACTCAAATTTCTGTGATGGAAAGTTCTGGAATCTGTGGAGAGCCATAAACATCTACCCACCTGACATTCCCCCAAGTCTCCCGATACAAATAGTACCTCACTTGCGTGGGAAGGCCTACTGCCTATGACAGGAAATGGCCCAAACGCAACATGGACACCACAGTTTTCCACTGAAAACTGACCACTTTTTTGCAATGTGTCTAGCTCTGGATTTTGGACCCCAGCTCAGCCGGCATCAAGGGAAACCTAGCAAACCTGTACATTTTTTAAAACTAGCCCCTAGAGAAATCCAGGGTGGGCTGACCAGTGTGGCTCTCTCCACATTGTTTTAAACAGAATCCCCTACAAACTTCAAACTTTGATTAAAAAAACACATTTTCCTCACATTTCTGTGATGGAAAGTATTGGAATCTGCGTGGGAGCCACAAACCTCCACCCACCCAGTATTCCCCCAAGTCTGCTGATAAAAATTGGCACCTCACCTGTTTTGGTAGGCCTACTGCCGCAACAGGAAGCAGCCCAAAACACCACATGGACGCATCACATTTTTCCACTGAAAACGTAGCGTTTTTTGTAATGTGGGCAGCTTTATATTTTGTACGCTAGCTTACCCGGCACCTCTGGAAACCTAGCCAACCAGTACATTTTTGAAAACTAGATACTTAAGGGTATCCATGGTGGGCTGACTTGTGTGGCTCTCACCACGTTTGTTTACCCAGAATCCCTTGCAAATCTCAAACTTTGACTTATAAAACACATTTTCCTCACATTTCCGTGATGGAAAGTTCTGGAATCTGTGGGGAGCCACAAGCTTCCATCCACTCTGGATTCTGACAAGTCTCCTAGTAAAAATGGTAGGCCTAGTGCCCACAACAGAAAACGGCCCAAAAAGCAACATGGACGCATCACATTTTCCACTGAAAACTGAGCCTCTTCTTGCAATGTGGTTAATTGTGGGTTTTGGGCAGTAGCTCAGCCGGCATCTAGGGAAACCTAGAAAACCCGTACATTTTTTAAAAGTAGACACCTAGAGAAATTAAAGATGGGCTGACTTGCGTGGCTTGATTTTTAACCCAGAATCCCTTGCAAATCTCAAACTTTGACTAAAAAAATCACATTTTCCTCACATTTCTGTGATGGAAAGTTCTGGAATCTGTGGGGAGCCACAAAATTCCACCCACCCAGAATTCCCTAAAGTCTCCCAATAAAAATGGTATCTCACTTGTGTGGGTAGGCATAGTGCCCATGTCAGGAAACAGCCCAAAACAGTATGTGGAGACCTCACATTTTTCCAATGAAACCTGACTATTTATTTGCAATGTGCCTAGCTGTGGTTTTAGGGTCCTAGCCCAGCCGGCTTCTATGGATACCTAAAATGGGGTGAATTGTGTGGCTCTCACCAGTTTCTGTTACCCAGATCCTCTTGAAAATCTCAAAGATTGTCTACAAAAACATTTTCCTCACATTTCTGTGATGAAAATTTATGGATTCTGTAAGGAGCCAAAAATTCCAGCCACCCAGCATTTCCCTAAGTTTCCCAATAAAAATGGTACTTCATTTGTGTGGGTAGGCCTAGTGGTTTTAACAGGAAATTGCCTAAAATGCAACAAGGACATATCATATTTTTCCACTGAAAACGGACCCCTTTTTTTGCAATGTGCCTAACTGTAGATTTTGGGCCCTAGTTCAGCTGGCATCTATGTAAACCTAAAATACCTGAACATTTTTTTAAACTAGTACCTAGGGCAATACAGGATGGGGTGACTTGTGTGGCTCTCAGCAGGTTCTGTTACCCAAAATCCCTTGCAAACCTCAAAAATTGTCTAAAAAAAACAATTTTCATAACATTTCTGTGATAGAAGGTGCTGGAATCTGTGGGGAGTCACACACTTCTGCCCGTAAGTCTCTTGATAAAAATAATACCTCACTTGTGTGGGTAGGCCTAGTGCCCGGGACAGGAAACGTCACAAAACGGGGCAAGGACACATCACATTTTTTCACTGAAAACTGACCCTTTTTGTGCACTGTGCCTAGCTGTGGATTTTGGGCCCTAGCTCAGCAGGCATCTAGGAAAACCTAGCAAACCAGTACATTTTTGAAAACTAAATATGTATGGGAATCGAGGATGGACTGACTTACATGGAATTTGTTTATTTATTGTGTGGTTTCTTAAAACCTTTACAATATACAGCATTTAAAAACATATAGCAAAAGGAAAGTACAAATCATTGTAAAAAATGGAAGTGATAAGCTCCTAATATTGAAAACCAGCCGTCAGAGTGATATATAAACAGCCGGTATAGTCTTAGTAATTAAAAATCATTGGGACAGTATTAGTGCTCGATGATGTCCCTTGGTAAAATCAACTGTTCAGGGGTGGGGCAGACCTCCGGAAGGGTGTCCCTGGTATCGTGGAGCTCATTGGCTGTTCGTCAGCCTCTACTTATGCCAACATGTCTTTTAAAAGAATGCAAGTGTGATGTACAAATTTGCCAAAGTTAGCCATGTTCTTCACAATGTCCAAAGTGTAGAGCTGACGGACAGACTCCTCTGTTGTGCAAGTGCCCAGTTTAAGAAGGATGGGTCTAAGATAGATTCTGTGAGCTTGCCACAGACTGGGCAGCATAGCAAAATGCTTGCCAGTGACTCCCTTTTGTAGTTACATAGACGACACTCTGTGATGTCCAACCGTGCTTTCCAGGATAGATATAGTTCTTTTAAGGGGAGCGGGTGTAGTCTTGCAGCTAAGATCCAGTGTAGTGCATGTCTCCGCACAGCCTGCATAAGGTGGGGCTTATGGGTGTGCAAAATTTGAGGGAGACATAGGGTTTCATGAAAGTCTCTGGCTACCAAAGATTCCACATCCAAAGTGCGAGAGCGGGAGTGTAGTTGCCTTTTTATTGATGTTTTAATGGTTGCATAGTTGATTAGGCTGGGATCCCAGTTCTCGGTCGCTAATTGTAGCAGATCTTTGGCTATGGTAAGACTAGTGGACCAGGGATTTCTCGGTTGCAGGAATATGGATTTTATGAGGGACTTCAAGGAATTCTCAGGTGCCACAGTTGTCCAAGTAGAAATATTTTGTCAATGCGGCCAGCTTTTCCAATTTTTGTTGAGTGAGGTCGAATTCGAGGTGAATCAACGTATTTCTTGAAAAGGCGGGCAAACGAAATATCTTTTTATACACTGTACAGTGTATTTTTTCCAGGTCTGTGCGAACATTCCAGGGAATGCCTGTTGCGCATATTTGTGTGGCTGTAGTATTTTGGCCTGCAATACCCTTTGGATTGCCGTAGTTTTTGGGCTGTCTAAGGTGGTATATAATTTGCAGAGAGCATGTGACCGTTTTCCCTTTCTGCCGCAGTTTTTGTAGGTGGAGCAGTGGTCAGCCGGTCTCACTAAGCCAAGCACCGAGATAGTTATAGCTTTGTGCACATTCCAAAATCAGGGGACCCAAGCGCTACTTAGTGAGTTTTTTCTTTGGGTAGCAGCCAGAGATCACAATTTTGGACTTACTCGCATTTGCTACTAGCTCGTTCTTGACATTATATTCTGACAGAGCGGTGAGAGCTTTTTTGAAGGCTTTTTTGGTGTGGTCCAAAAGAAGGAGATCATCGGCATACTGCATCATGTGGATCTTTGTGTTGCCGATTTTTGGAGTAGCGAGGGAGGCTCCATTCAGTGCTAAGCCCAAGTCGGCAGTGTACAAATTAAAAAGCATTGGTGCCAGGACGCATCCCTGCTTTAGCCCCCGATCTGTGGTGATTTTCCCAGTGGTGGACTCCCTGGAGAGTTTGAACCTTACCCAGGTTCGAGAGTACAGAGATCTAATGTCTTGTCGTAAATTCGGGCAGATGTTCCAACGTGCCAAATTCTGCCAAAGGATGCTGCGGACTACCCCATTGAAGGCTGTAAAGTAGTCGATAAAACAGTCAAAGAGCGGGGGAGAGCAACGAACTACTGCTTGTTGAGCTAAGTATGACTGGACTGTGATTTTGTCTACAGTTGAGCCCCCTGGTTTGAACCCCATCTGGTAAAATGGCAGCAGGCTGTCAGTGTGTACCCAGTCTACTAGTTCCTGCAGGAGTGTGCCCGCATAAGCCTTCCCCTCAATATCCAGCAAGGCAATCATCCAATAATTCTTAGGGTCAGTGTTTGACCTTTTTTAAAGATTGGTTGCAAGAGTGAGCCCCTCCAAGAGTCCAGGACGTCCTCCAGAAGCCTACATTCTGCATATAGTGATGAAAGATTTGAGGACCAGAAATCTATGTCCTCCCTGAAGAGGGAGCCAGGCACCCCATTAGGGCCAGGAGCTCCATTTTGCTGAATCTTTTTTAGGATAGTGCAAACTACTACCTCGCTTGGAACTGTAGGATCCGCCAGTGGCCCAGGAGGCTCCGCTCTGATGTTGTCTGACTTCCTCAGTGGAATATATCTGTTTGGACAAGTGGCTTTTTGGTCGTCGGTGTACTGAGACTACCCAGATCTCCGCAGAGACCAAGTTCTCTCTGCTGGAGGACCCATTGATTAAGTTGTTTAAATATTGCCAAAATTCTTGGGACTTACATGGCACCAACAGCTCGATGATCTTTGACCATTTCACCTCTGTGGCTTCCTGTTTTTATTTCAAAACGAGTTACGTATGAGTCTTTGCTGCTGATTTTAGCTGCTTTTTAGCAACTTTCGTTCCCATTTTTTTATGCGCCCTTTGCTATATTTTTAATTGCTTCGCACTTTGCTTGATCGCTGGAGCTTGGCCTAAGGTATGAGTTAATTGGCTTGTTTTGCTTTGAGTGGTGCTTCCTCAGAGCAGTGTGCTCAGTTTGTATGCAAGTTTGTCCCATTCGCTTATGACTGCCCACTTGTTTGGCCCAGTCAGCCAACCAGTCCATGTGGAATTCCATGAGACAAATGTACTATTCTCCTCAGGAGCCTATATTGTTCTTCACCATTAGACTCTCCGAGGGGGCAGAGAATATGACAGAGTTCTGCTGTGGTCGTTAAGTGCAGCAATAAGGCAGCATGATCGTTTTCTCTCTGTGGGAGCACTATGTAGCTTAGCATGTATTTTCGTAGCCGCTCACTTAGTAGGATGCAGTCTATGGTTGTCCGGTTGTTGTAAGTAGGTGTTGTAAGTAGGTGCATGGGTTATTCCTGGCTCAGACACTGTGGATGAAACATTTGCTGTTTCCAAGTTGTACGTCCGCAGGAGGGTGTTGAATATCCCTGTGCTTCCCAAGGAGCTAACATCAGACTTGCATTCCCCTATATTGTGCATGTTAAAGTCCCCAAGGATGATAATTTCCATTGATGTGTGTTGTGTTAACAGAGTTTCGATCTGTTTGATCAGCCGAGTAAGCTTATCTTTGAGTCCATGACCACGGGGATTGTAATATACATTAATTAAAAGTATAGGTAATGGATCGTCCGCAGACTTGAGGCCTTTCAGAATACCGGCTAAGATCATATCGGATGAGCTCTTTATCTCTGTGAAGCGCAGCTTTAAGGAGTGCTTAATGAATATAGAGATACCCCTGGAGGGTCCCCCAAATAGATTGAATTTGATTGCCGGTTTTAAATATTCTGCATAGCCTGTAAGGGGGATGGGTGCAGTTGCCCACGTTTCTTGGACGTAGATAAGGTTGGCCCCTTTGAGGAATGTGGTCGCCGAGGGGCTTTGCAAAATCTTTTGCATCTTGGGCCGTTCCATGTCATGATGTTTAGTGTTTGGGCGCTTCCTGCTGTACTGCTCCTTGCTAGGTGGGGGCCAGAATTTTGTCGGCCAAGTTGGAAGCGACCCAACCCTAATAAGCTGAGTTTGGGGAGGGTGGAGGACAGGGGGGGATAAAGGGTTTGGCGATGGAAGTGACCTGTCTGCCCCCATGCAGGCCGTCGACTCTGCACTGAATATTCATATTTGCTTGATCAACGGAACATTCCCCTCGGATGGTCCCTCTCAGTACACAAGACATGGGCGTGTTCTTTGAGGGTGCGTGCAAAATGAATGTGCACTTTTTATTTTCAAGCATCCGGATGTCAATCACCCATTCTGCGAATTGTTCTTTTTCATTGTGCACACTTGCTGCTGTACTCGAGTTGCCCCAGGTTATAATAGTTTGTTCCTTCCCTGGTTGTGAGGGCAAAGAGACAAATTGCACCCTGACGATGTCCCTGCTGGTGATATGCAACAGGGACTGGATGTGTTGGAAAAGTTTCAATATGTTTGATCTGTTAAGAGTGTCGATATTTCCTTTCGAAGTGTATAGCGGAGTCATCTTTGCAGAGTGACCGCCCCCTGAAGCTGAGGTGTCTGGCTTAGAAGTGAAATTGTTATGAGGAGGCCTTTGTGTGGATGAAATTCTGTCGATATGTTTAAGCGTGCTTTGTGGATCTTGCCAGTGGCCTGGGGAGCCAGCTTCGGTCCCATGGGCTGGTCTTATGGCTTCTGTTGTGCTGGGGGTGGCGTTAGCCCAATGAGGCTGTGGTGTCAAGCTTACATTGTTGTTGATAGGGCTTCTTAGTTGGTTTATTCCTCACCCAGGGGCATTAGAGATTCTGTTGGAGATTGAAGCCCAAGTTGTGGCGCTATTCCAATTCGAAGGGGCTCCCCCTGTGTCGAGGGCCGCCACACGGGCTTCCTTGGCTTTGATTGTTGGTATGCTTGTGACCATACTGGGACAAAGTTGAGTGAGCATTGGATCGGGTCCCACGGCGTGCTGATTTTTTATGGCATCCCATGATCACTGGGCAGCTTGTCGCTGTTCGTTGTCTTGGGCGTTTGTGCCCCATAGATGGACATTGCGACTGGTGGATGTCTCAGCCTTTGTAATCTCCACCTGTGCTGCTATAACCCCATGCGTGAAGATCCCTGTCTGTGAGGAGGAGGTCCCCATGGTGGCCTGCACATTTAGCTGCGCAGTGGTTGTTTGTTCTGCTGGGGGCCCAATTCTTGAAAGTCCTGGGAATGAGCATTCTTACAAAATAAGGGGAAGAGAGGTTGGTTATTTTCTGTTTCAGTGGTCCGCATTGATAGTTCTTTTTTGGGTCCCAGGTTAGTTGAATTGCGCTGGGGGATTCTCGCTAGTAGTCGCTTTGAGTGCTTTTATTGTTTTTTGAGTCGTTTCTTCTCTCACCGCAAACTTGGTGGTGCTGTCTGAGTTGCGTCCTGCAAACATATGGCCCCTAAGTTGTTGGGGGCGGGAACCACTGTATGATTGCTGCCTCCTGTCGTTATCTCTGGGTGTAGAGGCCAAGTAGCTTTACTTGTTGTTGGCTGGTGACGTTGGGTGATTTCGAGATCTACATCCCTACTGGCTGCTGTGAGGTCTTTTGCGCCAGTCCCGGGACTCTCGAGTTCTGAGCAAGTTTTAATATTAAACTTTAACTCCCTTACCAGCGAGGTGAGTACCGTTGGGAGGGATGCCAGTTTGTCGACTATCTCTGGGCACCGACATTCAAAGGGAGGAATTGGAGAGCTACTGATTGATGCCATCCTATCAACTTTCTTGGCCATATCAGCCATTGTTATTGCCATGACATGGAGGGTTTCCATTTGTATTTCCAATTTCTCCGATTGCTATGTTAAATCATTTATGGCTGTAGAGAAAGAAGTGCTGACTGACCTTAGCAGGTTATCCTGTGCACATGAAAGTTCAAAAGGCAGTAGCAAGTGTGATCTGTGGAGAGAATAGCTTAGCTCTGGCTTGGAAGAGGAGTCTATGATGATACATGAGCCCTCCTTGCCCTTGCAAATGTTTGTATCTTGTTACGGCACTGCCTTTGTGACTGGACTTAGTGTGCACGAATTTTCAGCATTGATTTTTGAAATTTTGTGCAGGCTGGTGATGTCATCCAGTGAATCCCAGACAATAGCAGCAGGGGGACTTTCTCAAAAGTTTGTTTTCTGGCTCAATGTGCGCTCGCTGTTTAGGGCTGGAAAGGCTCCTAGGTTGTGGCAAGATTGGGACCTTTTCCTCCCCCAAAACTGGCTTATATCCGTGGCGCGGCTGGACAGTGTAAGTGAAGTGACTCAGCCCCTGTGATTTTGGGGGCTTGACCTGTTTCATCCTCGCTGCCTAAGCCAATGGCAGCCTTAGGTCATCCCTCGTTAATGGTTGTGGCTGCAAAGGCTTCGGACCTGGGGCCTTTGTGGTCCTGGGTATCCTGGCTTATGCATCAGGGCTAGTTTCCAAAAAAGTGGGGTTCCAAGCCTGTGCCCATACGACTTGCCAACATTTGTCTGAGAGGGATCTCTCCTAAAGGCGTCCCTGCTTAAACGTGTGTCTCCTGCAATAGATTTTGACTTCTGCTTTGGGCTTGGCAGGCGAGCACTTTTCTTTGTCATTGCGGCAGGGGTGCCCTTCTCAAACACCTGCGATGTGTGCTCAGGAATATGGGAAAGGTTAGAAGAATTCCTGGTTCCCAGGTGGTAGTCCTGGACGGTGGATTTGTACAGTAGAGGCTTAGTGGAACTAGCCAAAGGCCGATGGACAATTGAAACAGAGCCCAGCTCCTCTGGCCTCTGGCGCCTGCTCCACGCTCCTCACACCCCCAGGACACACACCCACAGGGCCCAGGGGAGGAAAAGCAGCATGAGGAGCAAGCCAAGGTATCGGCGCTGCCACCAGAGTCAGGAGCAAGGAAGCCCTCAGTCCAGAGCAGGAGAGAGGAAGCAGCTTGGAAGGCGATTCTGGGGGCTGCTTGCGCTCAGCTCCTGTATGGCTCCTGCCTCTCCTATCTCCTGTGCTCGCACTCACTCGCCAATTGCCAGAGATCAGACTCTGCAGCACAATACCCACAAGGGAGGTTAGCAGCCAAGTTGTTTGCCACCTTCTCTCCTTCTGTGCGTCCTTTTGCTTCCCCCTCAGTGACCCACGGTGTTTTGCTGCTTCTGTGGGTGTCCCATTGGCATTTCACTCACCATGGTGTCGCGAAGCAGGGCATAGTCCTGGGCTGTTAACACCAGCCAAACTGCCGAGAAAGAGAGGAAGTGCTAACACAGATGCTGGAGCATTTCCTGGTGAATGCCGCTCGTTGCCCAATGCTTCTGTGCCGCCTTGTGGCCCTAGGAACCGTGCACCCGGGACCGGGGTCCACTCACGACCCCCCACGGCCCCTCACAGCCCCTCACAGCCCCACACAGTCCCTCGCTGCCAGGGGGAACAACCCGGGAACAACCAGGAGCACAGCGCAGCACCGCTCCTCCTCGCTCGCTCCTCTCTCCTTGCTCGCTCCTCCTCTAAACCTCCTCCAGTAGAAAGTCAGACCATCCTCAGGACAATCTGCTGAGCAATGTGCAGTGGCGTGGTTGCCTGTAATGCCAAGAGACACAGGGTCACTGGCGGCTTTGTCAGCGCTGCACATTGAGAATCGCGTTCCTCCAGGGAACAGAACAAAGGAAGGGGGTATGAGGCTTGGACATGGGAAGCTACCATCTCCTCTGAAACATCAACCACCTCCACAATCTTCACAGCAGGCGTCATTACCACAGTGCCGTGTATCTGTGGGTCTCCTGGTTCGGATTGCCTCCTAGTTCCATCTGGTAAGGTAGAGAAGTTGACAGTTAAGTCCACCAGACTCGGCTTTGGTGAGTGGAGCTGAATATGGTAGGCTGAGTGACTTTCATGGCTCGCTCCATGTTTATTTACCCAGAATTCCCTGCAATCCTTAAACTTTGACTAAAAAAGCACATTTTCCTAATTTCTGTGATGGAAAGTTCTGGAATCTGTGGGGAGCCACAAACTCCCTTCTGCCTAACATTTGCCCAAGTCTTCCGATAACATTGGTACCTCACTTATGTGGGAAGGCCTGGTGCCCGCGACATGAAATGGCATAAAATCAAGCGTGGTCACATCATATTTTTCCACTGAAAACTGACCCCTTTTTTTGCAATGTGCCTAGCTGTGGATTTTGGGCCCTAGCTCAGCTAGCAAACCTGTAAAATTTTTTAAACTAGACTCCTAGGCGAACCTGTGTGGCTCCCACCAGGTTCTGTAACCCAGAATCCCTTGCAAACCTCAAAATATGTCTAAATAACCTATTTTCCTCATGTTTCTGTGATGGAAAGTTCTAGAATCTGTGGGGAGCCACAAATGTCTACTCACCCGGCATTTCTCCAAGCCTTCAAATAAAAATGGTATCTCACTTGTGTGGGTAGGCCTAGTGCCCGCAACAGGAAAAAGCCAAAAACGCAACGTGGACATGTCACATTTTTCCACCGAAAACTGACCCCTTTTTTTGCAATGTGCCTAGCTGTGGATTTTGGGCCCTAGCTCAGCCAGCAAACCTAGCAAACCTGTAAATTTTTTAAAACTGGACACCTAGGGGTGGGCTGACTTGCGTTGCTAACACTACGTTTTTTTTCCTAGAATTCCTTGCAAACCTCAAACCGCCTAAAAAAGCACATTTATCTCACATTTCTTTGATGGAAAGTTCTGGAATCTGTGGGGAGCCACAAACTTCCATCCATCTGGCATTCCTCCAAGTCTCCCAATCAAAATGTTACCTCACTTTTTTGTAGGCCTAGTGCCCACGACAGGAGACAGCCCAAAACCCAACATAGACGCATCGCATTTTCCCACCGAAAAACAACGTTAACATAACATGTGTATTTGTAAAGCGCACGTTCACCCGATGGTATCTTGGTGCTGAATAACAGATATTTATAGTTAGCCAACTCAATGGTACTCATTTTATTGACCTCAGGAGGATGAAAGCGATACCAAAGGGGATGATGGACGGAGCGTTAGAGCAAATCAAACACTCTCCCCCAGTCAACTGATCTGGGTTAAATCCATCATCATTCTTTAGCTCATTCCACCACCTCAGTTCAGACATGGCCATATGCAAATCAGTCTGACCCTGTGCCTCATGGGAACAGTCCAGCCCGAACTGCCAAGCCATGTCTTCCCTGGACCGGAAACAAGCATCCTGGGACCGGTTTCGGGTTCAAAACCCTCATCAGCCAGGCTATCTTGAATCCAGTGGCAAAGTGAGCAAGGGACCCACGTCTGGGCATACCCTGCCAACTTAGGGCGAAAAAAGCGATACCAAAGGGGATGATGGACGGAGCGTTAGAGCAAATCAAACACTCACCCCCAGTCAACTGATCTGGGTTAGATCCATCATCATTCTTTAGCTCACTCCACCACCCCAGTTCAGACATGGCCATATGCAAATCAGTCTGACACTGTGCCTCATGGGAACAGTCCAGCCCGAACTGCCAAGCCATGTCTTCCCTGGACCGGAAACAAGCATCCTGGGACTGGTTTCGGGTTCAAAACCCTCATCAGCCAGGCTATCTTGAATCCAGTGGCAAAGTGAGCAAAGGACCCACGTCTGGGCATACCCTGCCAACTTAGGGCGAACAAAGTGATACCAAAGGGGATGATGGACGGAGCGTTAGAGCAAATCAAACACTCACCCCCAGTCAACTGATCTGGGTTTAATCGATCATCATTCTTTAGCTCACTCCACCACCCCAGTTCAGACATGGCCATATGCAAATCAGTCTGACCCTGTGCCTCATGGGAACAGTCCAGCCCAAACTGCCAAGCCATGTCTTCCCTGGACCGGAAACAAGCATCCTGGGACCGGTTTCGGGTTCAAAACCCTCATCAGCCAGGCTATCTTGAATCCAGTGGCAAAGTGAGCAAGGGACCCACGTCTGGGCATACCCTTCTAACTTAGGGCGAACAAAGCGATACCAAAGGGGATGATGGACGGAGCGCTAGAGCAAATCAAACACTCACCCCCAGTCAACTGATCTGGGTTTAATCGATCATCATTCTTTAGCTCACTCCACCACCCCAGTTCAGACATGGCCATATGCAAATCAGTCTGACCCTGTGCCTCATGGGAATAGTCCAGCCAGAACTGCCAAGCCATGTCTTCCCTGGACCGGAAACAAGCATCCTGGGACCGGTTTCGGGTTCAAAACCCTCATCAGCCAGGCTATCTTGAATCCAGTGGCAAAGTGAGCAAGGGACCCACGTCTGGGCATACCCTGCCAACTTAGGGCGAACAAAGCGATACCAAAGGGGATGATGGACGGAGCGTTAGAGCAAATCAAACACTCACCCCCAGTCAACTGATCTGGGTTAAATCTATCATCATTTTTTAGCTCACTCCACCACCCCATTTCAGACATGGCCATATGCAAATCAGTCTGACCCTGTGCCTCATGGGAACAGTCCAGCCCGAACTGCCAAGCCATGTCTTCCCTGGACCGGAAACAAGCATCCTAGGACCGGTTTCGGGTTCAAAACCCTCATCAGCCAGGCTATCTTGAATCCAGTGGCAAAGTGAGCAAGGGACCCACGTCTGGGCATACCCTGCCAACTTAGGGCGAACAAAGCGATACCAAAGGGGATGATGGACGGAGCGTTAGAGCAAATCAAACACTCACCCCCAGTCAACTGATCTGTGTTAAATCCATCATCATTCTTTAGCTCACTCCACCACCCCAGTTCAGACATGGCCATATGCAAATCAGTCTGACCCTGTGCCTCATGGGAACAGTCCAGCCCGAACTGCCACGCCATGCCTTCCCTGGACCGGAAACAAGCATCCTGGGACTGGTTTCGGGTTCAAAACCCTCATCAGCCAGGCTATCTTGAATCCAGTGGCAAAGTGAGCATGGGACCCACGTCTGGGCATACCCTACCAACTTAGGGCGAACAAAGCGATACCAAAGGGGATGATGGACAGAGCGTTAGAGCAAATCAAACACTCACCCCCAGTCAACTGATCTGGGTTTAATCCATCATCATTCTTTGGATGCTTGTTTCCGGTCCAGGGAAGACATGGCTTGGCAGTTCGGGCTGGACTGTTCCCATGAGGCACAGGGTCAGACTGATTTGCATATGGCCATGTCTGAACTGGGGTGGTGGAGTGAGCTAAAGAATGATGATGGATTAAACCCAGATCAGTTGACTGGGGGTGAGTGTTTGATTTGCTCTAACGCTCCGTCCATCATCCCCTTTGGTATTGCTTTGTTCGCCCTAAGTTGGCAGGGTATGCCCAGACGTGGGTCCCTTGCTCACTTTGCCACTGGATTCAAGATAGCCTGGCTGATGAGGGTTTTGAACCCGAAACCGGTCCCAGGATGCTTGTTTCCGGTCCAGGGAAGACATGGCTTGGAAGTTCGGGCTGGACTGTTCCCATGAGGCACAGGGTCAGACTGATTTGCATATGGCCATGTCTGAACTGGGGTGGTGGAGTGAGCTTAAGAATGATGATGGATTAAACCGAGATCAGTTGACTGGGGGTGAGTGTTTGATTTGCTCTAACGCTCTGTCCATTTGAACCTGTGACCATGAGGTCAAACACTGGCCCATACAGCGGACACATTATTCTACTAAGCCACCAGACCCGGAAGTGGTTTTTGCAAAGTGGGTAGCTGTTGATTTTGGGCCCCAGCTCACCTGACACTTATGGAAGCCTACCAAAACAGCACATATTTTGACAACCCAGGGGGAGTCCAGCGTGAGGTGACTTACGTGGTCTCACCATTTTTTTTACCCAGAATACCCTGTAAATCTCAAATTTTGCATAAAAAAACACGTTCCTTCCATTTCTGCGAGAAAAAAAGTTCTGGAATCCGCAGTCAGGTACAAATGTCCTACCACCCAGTGTTCCCCAGGTCTCCCAATAAATATGCTACCTCACTTGTGTGGGTGGGCCAAGTGCCCGCAACATGGAAGGTCCCAAAACGTAATGTGGACACATCAAAATTATTGATCACAAAACGACTTGTTTTTGCAAGGGGGGCACCTGCACATTTGGTCCTAGGCTCGGTGGCCACACAGGAAAACCTGCCAAACCCAGACATTTCTGAAAAGTGGACACCTGGGGGAGTGTCGGGAGGTGTAGTTTGCTTGGATCTCCCAAAGTTTTCTTTTCCAGAAGCCCCTGCAAACTTCAAATGTAACAATTTCCTCACGTTTCTGTGGGGAAAGTTGTGGGACTACTGGGCCCGCACAAATATTCGACCTACCAGCATTCACCCAAGTCTTCTGATAAAAATGCTACCTCACCTGTGTGGGTGGGCCAAAAGTCCGCGACAGGGAAGAGCCCAAAATGTATTGTGGAGACATCAAAATTATCTGTCAAAAAATGACCTGTTTTTGCAAGGGGGGGACGTGTGTTTTTGGTCCCGGCTCAGCATCCATCTAGGGAAACCCACCAAACCCAGACATTTCTGAATACTAGACACCAGGGGGAGTTCAGGGAGGTGTGGCTTGCAAGGATCCCCTAACTTTTCTTTGCTCAGAATCTACTGCAAACCTAAAATGTAGCTAAATAAAATCACATTTTACTCACATTTCTGTGTGGGAAAGTTATTGGATCATCGAGCGAGCACACATTTCTTACCATCCAGTGTTCCCCTCGGTCTCCCAATAAAAATTCTGGATAAGAAAACATTGGGGATCCACGCAAGGCACACCTCCCAGGGCTCCCTGGGTGTCTAGTTTCCAGAAATGTCTGGGTTTTACAGGATTCCCTTGATGATCGCCAAACCCGGGACCAAAAACGCAGGTGCACCCCCTTGCAAAAACAAGTCATTCTGTGATAGATCATTTTGATATGTCCTCATTACAAAAGGGGAGGCATGCGGGGGAACACCAGTGTTTCTCCCATAGGTAATTGCGAGGACGAAAAGGTTCTGTCCTCAGCACATGCCCACCGCAGCTGAGGACGGAACCATTCTGCCCCCAGCATGAAAGAGGTTAAAGAAACACAAATAAGAATGTTTAGAAATAGAGTCATGTATAATTTGGTACGAAAAATGAGGGACACTAAGATGAGAAGAGCAGCACCCAAACAAAAATAATATATAGACAGTGTGGTTGATGCAGTCATTGCTCTGAAGCACAAACTATTTATTTTGATACTCACCAGAATAAAAATACTAGATAAAACAGTGTTGCCTATAAAGAAACCCACCTCCCCAAAAAAAGGCTTATTAGTAAAAGTAACTTTTGCAAAATATTTAAAGGAGAATGAAAGCATAAGTCTACTGCTGAGCCTTTCTTTAATGAAGAAGCTACTTACAAGAGAACAAGTTAGTGGATGCAGTTGAAACAACTGGCTGATGTTATGAAGTAAAAGACAGTGGGTCCCATTGCAAAAGACAAGATGGCTCCTAGAAATGTAGAAGAAGAGATAGGTGAAGAGGTACAAGGAAGGTGTAGACATGCTCCTGTGTATAAATGGAAGTGCAGCGGTATTTGTGGTATTTACCAGGAATAAATTGATACAGTAGGACCCCACCCATTCACTTGCAGTGCTGCTGTCTATTTACTTTAACTTTGCAAATATTGGGATTAAAGAGTACTGGTATTGTCGTCATGTTGAGCTTAAGTGCATGTTGTGAAATGTAGGAACACCAACTTGGTTTCTAACCCTGAGTTGTACAGAATATCCATGGGATCACTTATATTACTTTCTAAGAGAAGCAAACTCTATCCTTAAAGGTATCATCCACTGAGCTTCAGAAAGGGGTTAAAGGTAGAGTTGTGTATTTACCTTCAGCTGTTAAACATAATATTGCAACTGTGAGTGTAGAGAGAGATTTGGCAGAACTGCTTATTATTCTAGTCAATAGTGTGCCCACAAAAATCAAAAAGTCTGGAAGGAACTAGTAGATGTAAATAAGGTGAAAAAAGCTACATTATATCTTGAAGACAATGGCGTGTACTATAAAGCTGTAGATGTTGCCTAACATGGAAGTTGCATGGAGGAAGGAATGTTGCCTTCAAGTGGACAGCTTGAAAAAGTGGATAGAAGTAGATCTGAATAAATATATAAGCATTACAGTATCTATCCACTACATTCAAAAGAGGTTATTGGGGATGCCATTGAACTGTATCAAATGAAACAAGCTAAAATAACTCCAATGAGTTTGTGGAGAAAAGTTTAGAGGCTCAATAGTTTCCTCAACTATTTCAAACTGGACTAGGCGGATTGTATGATGACCGCCCTGTGCAAATACCTGCAGCAGAGTACAAGTCAACAATATTATATTCTGAGAACCCTGAATTTCATATTCCATATGGGTCTGTAAGCGCCCTCCCTGACTGTGAGCATGAGAAAGTTACATTCTAAAAAAATACATACTATAAGCAAACAACCACCTCCAATTTCAAACGCATTCATTCATACTAGCATAATAAAATTCATATACATTCAGTATAGCAAGTGCTCTTTCTCCTTTTCTGCTCACTGTAGTTTTAGTTAATATTCTCATCTAAGCCCACTTATATTTTCCTTTCTAGTATACTGAATAAAACCTGCACATTTTCTTTCACTTTACATACACTTAATATTTTTTTTCTAAATACACTTTCATTTACTACAACCTAATTAACATACATGTAAAAGCTTTTTCTGTTCTCTCTGTTTTAGTTCTGTGTCTGGTAACATCTGTTTTCATTCAAAATATCCGGTCAGAACTCCTGCAAACCGCCTCCTCTTTCAGTAGAAAAGCAGCTAAAATGGCAAACTCTCAAAAACGTGCTCTTACTTATGCTGCTCTAGTTAACACATCACAGGCTTCCTTTCATCTTTCTTTTATGTTATACCACTTCTAAAAGGTCAGTAATTCTTTAACACTTTCAATGTTTCCTGCGAAGAAGCTCAATTTGTTTGGGTTTTTTCATGAATCTGCAGATCTCCCGTATAACTTTGTGGCGAGTTTTGCGGAGTTACAAGGGGGGGCCGCGCTGGAGCCCGCGACGGCTCCGCAGATCTCGCAAGTGACCAAAAAAGCTTTTCTGGCAATTTACTGCCCATTAAACATTCTTTCACCTCATTTAAAACATAAACAAGGGGTCAGGAAAGCTCTCACCTGATCCCTTCAATTAGTATACAAGCACCTTTTCAGCCCCGAGGACCGTTTCCCAAGATATAAAATGGTAGCCACAATTTTTCTCTCAAGACTGCTGCCAGCCAATCAGGGCCTTCCTATAGCATGTGGATCCGCAGAAGCACCGCAAGTGGATCTGCAAAGGGTCCATGTCCTTAGATATAAAAATTGGGTCTTCAGTTAATATCGCTACAACTACTGAACAGATTTACACCAAATAACAAAAAGCAGGCTTTCTGTACCAAGAGCTAGCTTTCTGCCAAATTTGGTGTAATTCCATTCAGAATTCGGGCTGTAGTCATGTTCAAACTCCCTATGGGAAATTGCATTGGGAAAACACTTTTTGGTACCCCCCCTTTTTCTCAGCCCCCACTCGCTGGATCACCCTGAAACTTTGAACACAGCAGCTGAAGCGAGTTGCAAACTAGTTTTGAAAATTTCGCAAGGATTCATCAAATGACTGCCAGCAGGTACTATATACATATATATATATATATATATATATATGTATATATAGATATATTCACTGAAAAAACCATAGGTTTTAGGGAAAGTTATAGTTAGTTGGACATTTCACTCGTACAAAACCATAGAAAGTTAGTTCAGCTAACTATAACTCGCGCCCCCGCAATGCACTGCTGATGACGTCACATATTACATCACTCATGACATGGTCAGTGACATCACTGATGACATCACTGATGACATCTCAAATGACATCACTGATGACATCACTGATGACATCATCCAGTGACTGTGGGTTTCTGTAAAGTTTAAATATGTTTAATATATATAGGGAAAGGCGTATTGAAGAATGAGTGGGTGTATAAGTGTCTGAATAGGTGATTTAGTACGTGCGTGACTGACTCTACAAGTGAGTGATTAAACGTATCTTACTGAATGCATGGGTTAGTGACTAAACTGTGTGAATGTCTGTATCCGTCTGTTTGTTGGTGTGTAAGTGGATGCATGGATTTGTGAATAGCTACATGAGTGTCTATATGGGTTATTGATTGGTTCTCTGAGTATCTGTATGGCTGCCTGAGTGTTTGTGTGGGTGGGGTGTGTGTGACTCTGTACATAGATGTGTGAGTGGGTGATTCACTGGGTGCATGATTTCAAGAGTGCATCTGTGATGGACTGCTTGGGTAGGTGAGTGTGTGTATGGGTGTGTTAGTGAGTGAATGTATATCTCAGTGGTACATGTGCGAGTAACTACATATGTAAAAGGCAGTATATATGTGTGTTAGAGTATTTAAATGGCTATAAGTGAGAGTGTGTGATTGTGAGAGTGGCTGTATGGATGCGTGTGTGCTTGTATCAGTTATTAAGAGCGTAAGAATGTGCTAGTATTTGTATGAGTAAGTGAGCTGGTGTGTGTATAACTGTATAGGTGAGTAAATGGGTGTGTGATTAATTTTGTGCATGACTGACTAGGTGTGTGAGTACCTCTATGGATGAGTGGTGGTGTGTGAGTGTTTATATAGGTGTATGAGTGCATATGATGGTCCTTTACTGAGTGACTGTAAGTATGAGTGACTGTACAGGTGAGTGAGTAGATGTGTGTGTGTGTAGACCTTAGAATCAGTGAGTGGGTATGTAGTTAGTGCTATTGGAGTGTGTATGGTTTTGAGAATGGCAGTCTGTAATTTAGAGTGGGTGTATCAAAAGTTATATTAGGGTGTGAGAAGATGCATGAAATTATCACATGGATGATGTCATCAGTGATGTCATCAGTGATGTCATTTGAGATGTCATGAGTGATGTAATATGTGACGTCATCAGCAGTGCATTGCGGGGGCGCGAGTTATAGTTAGCTGAACTAACTATAACGGGGGAATTTCTATGGTTTTGTACGAGTGAAAAGTCCAACTAACTATAACTGGCCCTAAAACCTATGGTTTTTTCAGTGAATTTCAAAGGTTTTTTAAATGCTAATTTCTAACTATAACGTGTCTGAAACCTATGGTTTTTTCAGTGAATTTCAAAGGTTTTTTAAATGCTAATTTCTAACTATAACGTGCCTGAAACCTATGATTTTTAAGTGAATTTCAAAGGTTTTTTAAATGCTAGTTTCTAACTATGCCTACAGAGGTAGGACATGTGAAGAAAGAAGAAAAACGCACAGAAAAAAGCAAAAGAAATGCAGAAAGAAGCAACAGAAGTCCACAAAGACGAAGAAAAGTGCAGGAAGAAGTAAAAGATGTGCAGAAAGAACCAACAGAGGAGCAGAAAGGGGCCTTGTTGCAAAATCATCCTGTGCCCACAACTTTTTCAGACGGGTACTGGTGGTAACTGACTCTGACTAACCAGAGCCAGTGCTATGCTAAAAGACACTTAGAATACAGTGAAAACACCTACATACACTAGGGAACACTATGCTTTGGGGTACCCCTGTGATTAGCATGACCTCCTCTGTAAGTCCCTAGTACATAATAGGGCAGGGGATTAAAACTACCTCTTAAAACACGCTACAGGGCGCGTTTGCACAGTGGTGAAGGGAGGGGCCTGAGGTGACACGTGTGCAAACGCGCCCTGTGGCACGTTTTAAGTTGCGGGATTAAGTCCCTTGAATCCTGAGGGTCCCTGGGGCCCAACTAGCCCCCAGGTACCTACAGTTAGGACCACAGAGCTGAGTTGCAGAGAGGCGTTCCGAGGCCATGCACCTTTTTTCACCTCTCTGCAACGCAACTCTGTTGTGCTTACTGAAGGTACCTGGTGGGCTAGTTGGCTCCCAGGGTCCCCCAGGATTCAAGGGGAATGAATTCCCCAACTTAAAATGCACCGCAGGGCGTGTTTGCGCACATGTCACCTGAGGCCCCGCCCCCTCCCTTCACCACTGTGCAAACGCGCCCCGTGGCGCGTTTTAAGTTGGGGGATTAGGTCACCTTGAATCCTGAGGGTCCCTGGGGCCCAACTAGCCCACCAGGTACTTCCAGTAAGCACCACAGGCCTGCGTTGCAACGCCTGTAACAAATTGTGCAGTTGTGTTTAGGCAGTGAAGGGGGTTGTGCTGGGGGTAGTGTTTTAGGGTTTAGGGTAGTGCAGTGGTGTTTGTGTAGTGTAGGGGGTCATGCTGGGGGTAGATTTAGGGTTTAGGGTAGTGCAGTGGTGTTTGGGTAGTGTAGGGAGTCGTGCTGGGGGAGTGTTTTAGGGTTTAGGGTAGTGCAGTGGTGTTTGGGTAGTGTAGGGGGTCGTGCTGGGGGTAGTGTTTTAGGATTTAGGGTAGTGCAGTGGTGTTTGGGTAGTGTAGGGGTACTGCTGGGGGTAGTGTTTTAGGGTTTAGGGTAGTGCAATGGTGTTTGGGTAGTGTAGGGGGTACTGCTGGGGGTAGTGTTTTAGGGTTTAGGGTAGTGCAGTGGTGTTTGAGTAGTGTAGGGGTACTGCTGGGGGTAGTGTTTTAGGGTTTAGGGTAGTGCAGTGGTGTTCGGGTAGTGTAGGGGTTTGTGCTGGGGGTAGTTTTTTAGGGTTTAGGGTAGTGCAGTGGTGTTTGTGTAGTGTAGGGGTAGTGTTTTAGGGTTTAGGGTAGTGCAGTGGTGTTTGTGTAGTGTAGGGGTCGTGCTGGGGGTAGTGTTTTAGGGTTTAGGGTAGTGCAGTGGTGTTTGTGTAGTGTAGGAGGTCGTGTTTTAGGGTTTAGGGTAGTGCAGTGGTCTTTGGGTAGTGTAGGGAGTCGTGCGGGGTAGTGTTTTAGGGTTTAGGGTAGTGCAGTGGTCTTGGGTAGTGTAGGGGTCGTGCGGGGGTAGTGTTTTAGGGATTAGGGTAGTGCATTGGTGTTTGGGTAGTGTAGGGGTCATGCGGGGGTAGTGTTTTAGGGTTTAGGGCACTGCAGTGGTGTTCGGGTAGTGTAGGGGGTCATGCTGGGGGAGTGTTTTAGGGTTTAGGGCAGTGCAGTGGTGTTCGGGTAGTGTAGGGGGTCGTGCTGGGGGAGTGTTTGAGGGTTTAGGGCAGTGCAGTGGTGTTCGGGTAGTGTAGGGGGTCGTGCTGGGGGAGTATTTTAGGGTTTAGGGTAGTGCAGTGGTGTTCGGGTAGTGTAGGGGGTCGTGCTGGCGGTAGTGTTTTAGGGTTTAGGGCACTGCAGTGGTGTTCGGGCAGTGTAGGGGTCATGCTGGGGGTGGTGTTTCAGGGTTTAGGGCAGTGCAGTGGTGTTCGGGCAGTGTAGGGGGTCGTGCAGGGGGTGGTGTTTCAGGGTTTAGGGCAGTGCAGTGGTGTTCGGGCAGTGTAGGGGGTCGTGCAGGGAGTGGTGTTTCAGGGTTTAGGGCAGTGGTGTTCGGGCAGTGTAGGGGGTCATGCTGGGGGTGGTGTTTCAGGGTTTGGGGCAGTGCAGTGGTGTTCGGGCAGTAAAGGGGGTCATGCTGAGGGTGGTGTTTCAGGGTCTTGGGCAGTGCAGTGGTGTTCGGGCAGTGTAGGGGGTCTTGCTGGGGCTGGGGTTTCAGGGTTTAGGGCAGTGCAGTGGTGTTTGGGCAGTGTAGGGGGTCGTTCTGGGGGTGGTGTTTCAGGGTTTAGGGCAGTGCAGTGGTGTTCGGGCAGTGTAGGGGGTCGTGCTGGGGCTAGTGTTTCAGGGTTTAGGGCAGAGCAATGGTGTTCAGGCAGTGTAGGGGGTTGTGCTGGAGGTGGTGTTTCAGGGTTTAGGGCAGTGCAGTGGTGTTCGGGCAGTGTAGGGGGTCTTGCTGGGGCTGGTGTTTAAGGGTTTAGGGCAGTGGTGTTCAGGCAGTTTAGGGGGTCTTGCTGGGGGTGATGTTTCAGGGTTTAAGGGCAGTGCAGTGGTGTTCGGGCAGTGTAGGGCGTCTTGCTGGGGGTAGTGTTTCAGGGTTTAGGGCAGTTCAGTGGTGTTCGGGCAGTGTAGGGGGTCGTGCTGGGGGTGGTGTTTCAGGGTTTAGGGAAGTGCAGTGGTGTTCGGGCAGTGTAGGGGGTTGTGCTGGGGGTGGTGTTTCAGGGTTTAGGGCAGTGCAGTGGTGTTCCGGCAGTGTAGGGGGTCATGCAGGGGGTGGTGTTTCAGGGTTTAGGGCAGTGCAGTGGTGTTCGGGCAGTGTAGGGTTCGTGCTGGGGTGGTGTTTCAGGGTTTAGGGCAGTGCAGTGGTGTTCGGGCAGTGTAGGGTGTCATGCTAGGGGTGGTGTTTCAGGGTTTAGGGCAGTGCAGTGGTGTTCAGGCAGTGTAGGGGTTCGTGCAGGGGGTGGTGTTTCAGGGTTTAGGGCAGTGCAGTGGTGTTCGGGCAGTGTAGGGGGTCTTGCTGGGGCTGGTGTTTCAGGGTTTAGGGCAGTGCAGTGGTGTTTGGGCAGTGTAGGGGGTCTTGCTGGGGCTGGTGTTTCAGGGTTTAGGGCAGTGGTGTTCGGGCAGTGAAGGGGGTCATGCTGGGGCTGGTGTTTGAGGGTTTAGGGCAGTGCAGTGGTGTTCGGGCAGTGTAGGGGGTCGTGCTGGGGCTGGTGTTTCAGGGTTTAGGGCAGTGCAGTGGTTTTCAGGCAGTGTAGGCGGTCGTGCTGGGGCTGGTGTTTCAGGGTTTAGGGAAGTGCAGTGGTGTTCGGGCAGTGTATGTGGTTGTGCTGGGGCTGGTGTTTCAGGGTTTAGGGCAGTGCAGTGGTGTTCGGGCAGTGTAGGGGGTTGTGCTGGGGGTGGTGTTTCAGGGTTTAGGGCAGTCCAATGGTGTTCGGGCAGTGTAGGGGGTCGTGCTGGGGCTGGTGTTTCAGGGTTTAGGGCAGTGCAGTGGTGTTCGGGCAGTGTAGGGGGTCGTGCTGGGGCTGGTGTTTCAGGGTTTTGGGCAGAGCAGTGGTGTTCAGGCAGTGTAGGGGGTCGTGCTGGGGATGGTGTTTCAGGGTTTAGGGCAGTGCAGTGGTGTTCGGGCAGTATAGGGGGTCTTGCTGGGGGTGGTGTTTCAGTGTTTAGGGCAGTGGTGTTCGGGCAGTGTAGGGGGTCTTGCTGGGGGTGATGTTTCAGGGTTTAGGGCAGTGCAGTAGTGTTTGGGCAGTGTAGGGGGTCTTGCTAGGGGTAGTGTTTCAGGGTTTAGGACAGTGCAGTGGTGTTTGTGCAAAGTAGGGGGTCGTGCTGGGGCTGGTGTTTCAGGGTTTAGGGCAGTGCAGTAGTGTTCGGGCAGTGTAGGGGTCGTGCAGGGGGTGGTGTTTCAGGGCTTAGGGCAGTGCAGTGGTGTTCGGGCAGGGGGTCGTGCTGAGGGTGGTGTTTCAGGGTGTAGGGCAGTGCAGTGGTGTTCGGGCAGTGTAGGGGGTCGTGCAGGGGGTGGTGTTTCAGGGTTTAGGGCAGTGCAGTGGTGTTCGGGCAGTGTAGGGGTCGTGCTGGGACTGGTGTTTCAGGGTTTAGGGCAGTGCAGTGGTGTTCGGGCAGTGTAGCGGGTCTTGCTGGGGGTGGTGTTTCAGGGTTTAGGGCAGTGGTGTTCGGGCAGTGTAGGGGGTCTTGCTGGGGGTGATGTTTCAGGGTTTAGGGCAGTGCAGTGGTGTTCGGGCAGTGTAGGGGGTCTTGCTGGGGGTAGTGTTTCAGGGTTTAGGGCAGTGCAGTGGTGTTCGTGCAGTGTAGGGGTTGTGCTGGGGATGGTGTTTCAGGGTTTAGGGCAGTGCAGTAGTGTTCGGGCAGTATAGGGGTCGTGCAGGGGTGGTGTTTCAGGGTTTAGGGCAGTGCAGTGGTGTTCGGGCAGTGTAGGGGTCATGCTGGGGGTGGTGTTTCAGGGTTTAGGGCAGTGCAGTGGTGTTCGGGCAGTGTAGGGGGTCGTGCACGGGTGGTGTTTCAGGGTTTAGGGCAGTGCAGTAGTGTTCGGGCAGTGTAGGGGGTCGTACTGGGGCTGGTGTTTCAGGGTTTAGGGAAGTGCAGCGGTGTTCGGGCAGTGTAGGGGGTCGTGCTGGGTCTGGTGTTTCACGGTTTAGGGCAGTGCAGTGGTGTTTGGGCAGTTTAGGGGGTCATGCTGGGGCTGGTGTTTCAGGGTTAAGGGCAGTGCAGTGGTGTTCGGGCAGTGTAGGCGGTCGTGCTGGGGCTGGTGTTTCAGGGTTTAGGGCAGTGCAGTGGTATTCGGGCAGTGTAGGGGGTCGTGTTGGGGCTGGTGTTTCTGGGTTTAGGGCAGTGCAGTGGTGCTCGGGCAGTGTAGGGAGTCGTGCTGTGGGTGATGTTTCTGGGTTTAGGGTAGTGCAGTGGTGTTTGGGCAGTGTAGGGGGTCATGCTGGGGCTGGTGTTTCAGGGTTTAGGGCAGTGCAGTGGTGTTCGGGCAGTGTAGGGGGTCGTGCTGGGGCTGGTGTTTCAGGGTTTTGGGCAGAGCAGTGGTGTTCGGGCAGTGTAGGGGGTCGTGCTGGGGGTGGTGTTTCAGTGTTTAGGGCAGTGCAGTGGTGTTCGGGCAGTGTAGGGGGTCGTGCTGGGGGTGGTGTTTCAGGGTTTAGGGCAGTGGTGTTTGGACAGTGTAGGGGGTCTTGCTAGGGGTGATGTTTCAGGGTTTAGGGCAGTGCAGTGGTGTTCGGGCAGTGTAGGGGGTCTTGCTGGGGGTATTGTTTCAGGGTTTAGGGCAGTGCAGTGGTGTTCAGGCAGTGTAGGGGTCATGCTGGGGGGGTGTTTCAGGGTTTAGGGCAGTGCAGTGGTGTTCGGGCAGTGTGGGGGGTCGTGAAGGGGGTGGTGTTTCAGGGTTTAGGGCAGTGCAGTGGTGTTCGGGCAGTGTAGGGGGTCATGCTGGGGGTGGTGTTTCAGGGTTTAGGGCAGTGCAGTGGTGTTCGGGCAGTGTGGGGGTCGTGCAGGGGCTGGTGTTTCAGGGTTTAGGGCAGTGCAGTGGTGTTTGGGAAGTGTAGGGGGTTGTGCTGGGGGTAGTGTTTTAGGGTTTAGGGTAGTGCAGTGGTGTTTGTGTAGTGTAGGGGGTAATGTTTTAGGGTAGTGCAGTGGTGTTTGGGTAGTGTAGGGGGTTGTGCTGGGGGTAGTGTTTTAGGATTCAGGTTAGTGCAGTGGTGTTTGGGTAGTGTAGGGGGTCGTGCTGGGGGTAGTGTTTTAGGGTTTAGGGTAGTGCAGTGGTGTTTGTGTAGTGTAGGGGGTCGTGCTGGGGGTAGTATTTTAGGGTTTAGGGTAGTGCAGTGGTGCTTGTGTAGTGTAGGGGGTCGTGCTGGGGGTAGTGTTTTAGGGTTTAGGGTAGTGCAGTGGTGTTTGTGTAGTGTAGGGGGTCATGTTTTAGGATAGTACAGTGATGTTTGGGTAGTGTAGGGGGTCGTTCTGGGGGTAGTGTTTTAGGATTTAGGTTAGTGCAGTGGTGTTTGGGTAGTGTAGGGGTCGTGCTGGGGGTAGTGTTTTAGGGTTTAGGGTAGTGCAGTGGTGTTTGTGTAGTGTAGGGGGTCATGCTGGGGGTAGTGTTTTAGGGTTTAGGATAGTGCAGTGGTGCTTGTGTAGTGTAGGGGTCGTGCTGGGGGTAGTGTTTTAGGGTTTAGGGTAGTGCAGTGGTGTTTTTGTAGTGTAGGGGGTCATGTTTTAAGATGCAACGCTCCAATACCTGACCAGTCTGCACTACATAAAACTGCAAAAACTAAAAATAAAAACTTTTTGCACACTTTTGTCATTGGGCTATATGTGGGCTACATCTGGGTAATATTTGTGCTACATTTGGGCTCTTTTTTCTCTGGTGGCCATCTTGGAAGACTTCTTTGTTATGAAGTTTCCTAATTTCCTCATTTACTGCAGTCTCCTCAGTAGGAAATGCTTTCAGTTTTTTACTTTGATTCCATCAAGAAGGCATTCAGATGTGTCTCACATTTGCCATAAATTCAGAATGTTAGCACTCTACCGCTCACCAGGGAGTTAACTGGAAGTCTGCTGCTGGTATTGAAAGTGATTGTTTCAGTCTGCATGTCAGAATTTTCTAATGAAATAGAAGAGGATTTGAGATCTCACTTAAAACATGCCCTAATTTTTCTTTCTGCAGCACTAACCATAATTTCTATTTCAAAAAGAACCCCCTCATTTTGTTCCTTTTTAAATTAAATGTTTTAAGTGTTACCAGATTATTCCAATCAAGATGGCTTCAGGTGTGCCATACTTTTGTCATAAGTAAGGCTGTTAGCGCTCTTGTTGTTCTTTAGAACACTCTGGGAAGCTGCAGTAGAACACAAAGGCATCAACTGGCAGGCTGCTCCTGTTGAAATATAACAGGAAGATATTTGAGATCACACTTGAAACACGTCCTAATTTTTCTTTCTACAGCACTAACCATAATTTCTATGACAAAATGAACCCCATCATTTTGTTCCTTTTTAAATTAAATGTTTTAAGTGTTACCAGTTTATTCCAATCAAGATGGCTTCAGGTGTGCCATACTTTTGTCATAGGTAAGGCTGTTAGCACTCTAGTTGTTCTTTAGAACACTCTGGGAAGCTGCAGTAGAACACAAAGGAATCAACTGACAGTCTCTGCCCTTGTTGGATGTACATGTTTTACTGAGAATGTCAGACTTCATTCTCACATGACTGAGAAAGATAATGTGAATTTACAGAAAATATGCTCTCATTTTAGCTTCTGGAGCACCTTCCAAAACTCTATGGGACAAGCATGTGAAAATAGTTTTCTCTCAAACATGATTCATGATATCCCAGCAGAAGGTTTTTCACAGGGTAAAATCACCTTAGAACACACCACAATTCCTGAAATTAGTATGGTACCATCAACAAATGAATTCTAATGTAACTAAAGTCTGTTATCACCCTTTATAGTTCTCCTTTTGGTAACCCTCAAAATCTTTGATTCACTACAATGCATTTCAATGGGGTACTATCATGTATATTGGTCCCAAGATGGCTGCCAGCAATTCTAGGATGAAGTGCTGACAGCCAATCAGATCTCACAATGACATGTGTGGTTAGGCTCCGCCCAGATATATATGTGATTTTACTTTTGATTTTCTCAGGAACTACTGAACGGATTTACACCATTTAACCAAAAGGCACAACTCTGAACCAAGGGCTACCTTTTTGCCAAATTTGGTGTAATTCCGTTCAGCAGTTCGGGCTGTAGCTGTGACTAAAGGTTCCTATGGAAAATTGCATGGGGAAAACACGTTTTGGGACCCCCCTTTTTTCTCGGCCCCCGCTTGCCGAATCACCGCCGAAACTTTCAGGATAGGAGCAGACCGGAGCGCCCCACAAGTTTTGAAAATTTTGCGAAGATTCGTCAACCGGCGCCAAAGTTATTGGAAATAGAATGTTGTGAATTTCCTATGGAAAATAGGTCCTAACTATAACTATCTACTGGTGACCGCCAGTAGATAATATATCCAGACAAACATCCAAGTGCAAGCGTGCACTGAAACAGATGCAACAGACTCCAATATATAGCTGGTGGTAGTAATTCAGTTTTATTTTCATGCTCGTGCTGCCCATGATGTGTTTCGGTCACGTCTTGTGGCCTTGATCATATATATATATTACCTACTGGCGGTCGCCAGTAGGTAGTTATAGTTAGGACCTTGTTTCAATTCAAAAAGCGTTTTTTCTTTTGGCAATATCTTTGTCGCCGTTTGATGAATCTTCGCGAAATTTTCAAAACTAATGGCCCGCTCCAGTCAGCTCCTGTCTTGAAAGTTTCGGGGTGATTCATCAAGCGGGGGCCGAGAAAAAAAGGGGGTCTCAAAACGCGTTTTACCCATGTTAATTTCCATAGGAAACTTTAGACACGGCTACAGCCCAAACTGCTGAACGGAATTACACCAAATTTGGCAAAAAGGTAGCTCTTAGATCAGAAAGCACCCTTCTTTTTAAATGGTGTAAATCCGTTCAGTAGTTACAGAGAAATTCAAGAAATAAAATAATTATATATCTGAGCACCGAGGAGGAATCACGACTCCTCCCGAGCACGAGCTGAGTTCTGATTGACTGCCAACACTCCAAACCAGGAAGTGTTGGAAGCCATCTTGTGACTCAGTAACCGAGTCACAAGAAATCAGTTGAAAAAAATGTGAAAAACAAGAAAAGGGGGCACAAGGACCCCCAGGGCCTAAAAAGCCATTTAAAAAAAAAAAAATTGACCGACTTTGCGCTGGGTTCGCGAATTCGAAAAAAGAAAAAGAAGCGCGGGCTCTAGCTTTTTGTTTAGTAATAGCCCCCGAGTGGGCCAGGTCCCGGGGGCAATGCCGAAATAATTAGCGGGAGCCCCCGCAGCCCCGGGGACCGCCACCTCCCCGGGGCTTATATAATTATATGCGGGGGCATGCGGCCCCCCACAGCCCCGGTGACCGCCACCTTCCCGGGGCTTTAATTATTTTGGATGGGGGGCCTTGCGGGCCCCCCCAGGCACCGGGGACCACCACCTCCCCGGGGCTACATGATATAAATGCAGGGGGCCAAGCTGCCCCCCCGCAGCCCTGGGGACCACCACCTCCCCAGGGCTGTATTCAAAAACAAAGTGTGGGGGGGCTCGAGCCCCCCCACCCTGGCCCGGTGATCACCACGTCCCGGGGCATTTAATATGTAAATGCGGGGGTCTGTTGCGGACCCCCGGGCCCTGGGGACCACCACCTCCTTGGGGCTTAAATTAGTTGGGAGGGGGGCTGCGCGGCCCCCCTCCTGGAGCCCTCGATGGCCCTTGGGACCGCCAACCCCCAGGGCCGGTTCCTGCAATGTCCCGGGGTGCTCACCCCCGGGACATTGCTGTTTGCAATGACAGGGTGGGAGCCGTGCGGTTCCCGCCCTGTCATTGCAAACACTGGTTTGCTTCTTGGAAGCGAGAGCAGGAAACCTTTCAAGAAGCAAATCAGTAATGCTTTTGGGCAAGGGGAGCTGCATGTTAGCAGCTCCCCTTGTCCAAAGCAATGCCGGCTCCCGCAGGAGGCGGGGAGCCAGCAGGGACCGTGGGGGCATTGGGGCTCCCCCCATGGTCCCCATTGCTAAGGCCCGGCCCCAGGGGATGGGGTCCCCGGGGTCAGAAGTGGCCCATGGGAGGGGGGCTTACCGGCCCCCCTCCCGGAAAAATTATTGGAAAAAAAGTAAGGCCAGCCTCGGGGATGGGGTCCCCGGGGCCATAATTGGCCTTAGGAGGGGGCCACGCGGTCCCCCTCCTTAGTTTTTTTTTTTTTTAAATGGTGGCAGGCTTCGGGGATGGGGTCCCTGGGGTGAATTGCAAATAATGGAAGTAGATCGTTTTTTTTGTTTCGAGTTTAGAGTCGCGACTCCAACGGGCTCTCAGCGCGGCCCCCGTGTAATGTCGCGTTGGCTTTGCGAATTCACCTTAAATAAATAATTAAGTAGTATATATTGTAGAAGGTAGTGTTGTATTTGTGAAGTTGTTTTAAAGAGGTACTGTGATTGAAGTTAATGACAAGATTACAATTGATAGAGTTGTTAAAAATATATAAAATATAAAATGAATAGTTAAACTTGAAAAATGTATTGTGTTGTAGTGCATTGAATTCATGCTTTTGGTTTGTGAATTCGCGTCGGGTGCGCGAATCCACAAAAAAAAGAAAATGTATGTGTAAAAAAATATATAATTAGTATTATGTTATAGGGTGGCTCTAAAAAGAGCCCTTATTTTCATTGTGAGTTTGTTGTAGCTACATGTAAGTGCAGATGCAGAGCTTTAGGTTGTTGAGAAAGACTCTGTTTCCTTGATCTGTGAAGTGTACTCCATCACTTCTGTAGATGTCATCCATATCAAAATGTAGATTGTTGTTGTATATGGAGCCCATCCTATGGTCTCTGAGGTAAGCAGAAACAGCTTTATTGACATTCTTTCTAGCTTTCTCAATCTGTGGACAGAATTGTTTGACCACTTCCATTTCTGTCTTTGGCATATGTTAGAGTATACAAAGACAGTTTGAGGTAAAAGCAACATCAATTGTGCAAAGGTGTCCTTGATTAGCATTTCCAGACCTACCCCAGTCTATGTGCCTAGGTCATTGCCACCACAGTGCACAATCATGAGGTCAGAGGGTTGGAGATGCAAAAGGTTTTAACCAAAGGCATCAATTGGTGCCACTTTAATCCTCTTTGTGCTATCCATTTAATGTCCACATTTTGCAAAGCTAGGTCTTTGTCAATACCTCTGTGTTCAGCATACCTTTTGCACCAGAAAACATAGCTGTGCCCAACAATCCATACTGTAAGCTTCTTGAAGGGATGTCTGGAAGTAATGAAAAGATGTATGTAGCTGATGTAGTCAGTTGGTAGAATTTGAGGTATGTAAAATGGTGGACAAGATGCTGTTTTTTAAAAAGTAGAGAATTGATTGGCTGTTTAAGAACATTGTACATTCAAAAATAGAGTGCATGTTACTTTCTTTAAAAAGCATGTTTCTTATTGGTTAGTAAAAAAAGTTTGAAAGGTACAGTAGATAGGATAAGCTCATATTTTGGAAATGTCAACCACACCTGCTGTTTGCATTTGTAACATTGTATGGTGAACTTGAAAATATGGTGAACTTGTGAGCTGTGAGTTCAGTTGAATGTTCCATGAACTGTTACTATGGAAACTGGCTTTAAGGAGAATGGGGGAAGGGTTGAAACTTAACTGTGGACTTAAAATGTGTTATTCTAATTAATATATAAGTGAAATCTTATTAAAGTAAGATTTCCCAAGTCAGTAGTATCTTTAGAAGTGGTGTGTTCTTAAAAAATAGTGGTATTTATATTTGTAATATATTTTTGAACTCCCGTATGGATTTGCGGTTCCATCGCGTTGGTGCACGGTGGAATCGGGATTCCAAAAATTCCAGAACCAGTTTGGGCACTTTTAGAAGTCAGTTGGTAAGGGTTCATATGTTTAACCAATAGAAATGTGTTTTATAGTTTGAAATAATGTAGGAAGCAATGTGATTTGTTACTTACATGTATTTGTGTGGAGAAAGAGAGGGAAACTTTGCCATTACTGGTTTTACCTTGCTGAGACTGGTGCATTACATTGATAGTGTGCAGAAGAGAATCTTTTATGAGTTTGTGATATTTTAAATTCTACAAATCGATTTGGAAGGTGAGTTATAAATTTGTGAGGTGTATTCTGTATTAGGTTTATTTTTAAACTGTGATGTTTGAAATATATTATTAAATGTAGAGATGTGTATTGTAGTTTGTTTTATTGTAGTTAAATGTTGTTTGAAAAAGATTCTGTATAGTAATATGTGTATATTGGAAGATGGATTAGTGATTATGGTAGTTTGTTTTAGTGTGTGGATATGTACATTTGTAGTATACCCCATAATTTTAGCTGTTGGTTTCAATTTGGAGGTGGAGTTTGTCAAGTTTTAAGGTGTGTATGGACTTCTGTCTCAAGTATGTTTCTACTTGTATATGTATTTTCATATGTCTTATACATTTGAAGGTGCATGATGTATAACAAAGAGCTGTTGTTGCTTTTTATGCGGTAGACTCAAGACTGTGGGGGATATTCTCAAGAACGCGTGTTAACTATCTCCAAAATCGCTTAACGCAACTTCTCACATTGCAGTCCATCGCGGGAAAACAACACCGTGTTAACGCAGCATTCACAACCCGGCGGCACCATTCGATAGCCTCACGATAACGCGACAAATGCCCGCGTTAAAATCAACACGACACCGAAAAAATGCGAAACACCAACGCGAAAAAGTTGCCACGTCCCAAATCGCAAATCAAAAAGCAGCGATAACCAGCGACAGGCCTGCGATTCCCACGCGACATGTGGGAAAATGCACCATAAAAGCAGAGAAATAAAAAGATTAAAAATGTAACTGCGTACCACCATGGACGCACCCGAACCTGCTCTCGCTTTCAAGAAGCAAATCAGAATTGCTTTTGGGCAAGGGGAGCTGCATGTTAGCAGCTCCCTTGTCCAAGCAATGCCGGCTCCCGCAGGAGGCGGGGAGCCGGCAGGGACCGTGGGGGCATTGGGGCTCCCCCATGGTCCCCAATGCTAAGGCCCGGCCCCAGGGGATGGGGTCCCGGGGTCAGAAGTGGCCCAGGGGAGGGGGCTTACCGGCCCCCTCCCGGAAAAATTATTGGGAAAAAAGGAAGGCCAGCCTCGGGGGATGGGGTCCCCGGGGCCATAATTGGCCTTAGGAGGGGGAGCCACGCGGTCCCCCTCCTTAGTTTTTTTTTTTTTTTTTTAAATGGTGGCAGGCTTCGGGGGATGGGGTCCCCGGGGTGAATTGCAAATAATGGAAGTAGATTGTTTTTTTTGTTTCGAGTTTGGAGTCGCGACTCCAACGCGGCTCTCAGCGCGCCCCCCCGTGTAACGTTGCGTTGGCTTCGAGAATTCACCTTAAATAATTAAGTAGTATATATTGTAGAAGGTAGTGTTGTATTTGTGAAGTTGTTTTAAAGAGGTACTGTGATTGAAGTTAATGACAAGATTACAATTGATAGAGTTGTTAAAAATATATAAAATATAAAATGAATAGTTAAACTTGAAAAATGTATTGTGTTGTAGTGCATTGAATTCATGCTTTTGGTTTGTGAATTCGCGTCGGGTGCGCGAATCCACAAAAAAAAAGAAAATGTATGTGTAAAAAAATATATAATTAGTATTATGTTATAGGGTGGCTCTAAAAAGAGCCCTTATTTTCATTGTGAGTTTGTTGTAGCTACATGTAAGTGCAGATGCAGAGCTTTAGGTTGTTGAGAAAGACTCTGTTTCCTTGATCTGTGAAGTGTACTCCATCACTTCTGTAGATGTCATCCATATCAAAATGTAGATTGTTGTTGTATATGGAGCCCATCCTATGGTCTCTGAGGTAAGCAGAAACAGCTTTATTGACATTCTTTCTAGCTTTCTCAATCTGTGGACAGAATTGTTTGACCACTTCCATTTCTGTCTTTGGCATATGTTAGAGTATACAAAGACAGTTTGAGGTAAAAGCAACATCAATTGTGCAAAGGTGTCCTTGATTAGCATTTCCAGACCTACCCCAGTCTATGTGCCTAGGTCATTGCCACCACAGTGCACAATCATGAGGTCAGAGGGTTGGAGATGCAAAAAGGTTTTAACCAAAGGCATCAATTGGTGCCACTTTAATCCTCTTTGTGCTATCCATTTAATGTCCACATTTTGCAAAGCTAGGTCTTTGTCAATACCTCTGTGTTCAGCATACCTTTTGCACCAGAAAACATAGCTGTGCCCAACAATCCATACTGTAAGCTTCTTGAAGGGATGTCTGGAAGTAATGAAAAGATGTATGTAGCTGATGTAGTCAGTTGGTAGAATTTGAGGTATGTAAAATGGTGGACAAGATGCTGTTTTTTAAAAAGTAGAGAATTGATTGGCTGTTTAAGAACATTGTACATTCAAAAATAGAGTGCATGTTACTTTCTTTAAAAAGCATGTTTCTTATTGGTTAGTAAAAAAAGTTTGAAAGGTACAGTAGATAGGATAAGCTCATATTTTGGAAATGTCAACCACACCTGCTGTTTGCATTTGTAACATTGTATGGTGAACTTGAAAATATGGTGAACTTGTGAGCTGTGAGTTCAGTTGAATGTTCCATGAACTGTTACTATGGAAACTGGCTTTAAGGAGAATGGGGGAAGGGTTGAAACTTAACTGTGGACTTAAAATGTGTTATTCTAATTAATATATAAGTGAAATCTTATTAAAGTAAGATTTCCCAAGTCAGTAGTATCTTTAGAAGTGGTGTGTTCTTAAAAATAGTGGTATTTATATTTGTAATATATTTTTGAACTCCCGTATGGATTTGCGGTTCCATCGCGTTGGTGCACGGTGGAATCGGGATTCCAAAAATTCCAGAACCAGTTTGGGCACTTTTAGAAGTCAGTTGGTAAGGGTTCATATGTTTAACCAATAGAAATGTGTTTTATAGTTTGAAATAATGTAGGAAGCAATGTGATTTGTTACTTACATGTATTTGTGTGGAGAAAGAGAGGGAAACTTTGCCATTACTGGTTTTACCTTGCTGAGACTGGTGCATTACATTGATAGTGTGCAGAAGAGAATCTTTTATGAGTTTGTGATATTTTAAATTCTACAAATCGATTTGGAAGGTGAGTTATAAATTTGTGAGGTGTATTCTGTATTAGGTTTATTTTTAAACTGTGATGTTTGAAATATATTATTAAATGTAGAGATGTGTATTGTAGTTTGTTTTATTGTAGTTAAATGTTGTTTGAAAAAGATTCTGTATAGTAATATGTGTATATTGGAAGATGGATTAGTGATTATGGTAGTTTGTTTTAGTGTGTGGATATGTACATTTGTAGTATACCCCATAATTTTAGCTGTTGGTTTCAATTTGGAGGTGGAGTTTGTCAAGTTTTAAGGTGTGTATGGACTTCTGTCTCAAGTATGTTTCTACTTGTATATGTATTTTCATATGTCTTATACATTTGAAGGTGCATGATGTATAACAAAGAGCTGTTGTTGCTTTTTATGCGGTAGACTCAAGACTGTGGGGGATATTCTCAAGAACGCGTGTTAACTATCTCCAAAATCGCTTAACGCAACTTCTCACATTGCAGTCCATCGCGGGAAAACAACACCGTGTTAACGCAGCATTCACAACCCGGCGGCACCATTCGATAGCCTCACGATAACGCGACAAATGCCCGCGTTAAAATCAACACGACACCGAAAAAATGCGAAACACCAACGCGAAAAAGTTGCCACGTCCCAAATCGCAAATCAAAAAGCAGCGATAACCAGCGACAGGCCTGCGATTCCCACGCGACATGTGGGAAAATGCACCATAAAAGCAGAGAAATAAAAAGATTAAAAATGTAACTGCGTACCACCATGGACGCACCCGAACCTGCTCTCGCTTTCAAGAAGCAAATCAGAATTGCTTTTGGGCAAGGGAGCTGCATGTTAGCAGCTCCCTTGTCCAGCAATGCCGGCTCCCGCAGGAGGCGGGGAGCCGGCAGGGACCGTGGGGGCATTGGGGCTCCCCCATGGTCCCCAATGCTAAGGCCCGGCCCCAGGGGATGGGGTCCCGGGGTCAGAAGTGGCCCAGGGGAGGGGGCTTACCGGCCCCCTCCCGGAAAAATTATTGGGAAAAAAGGAAGGCCAGCCTCGGGGGATGGGGTCCCCGGGGCCATAATTGGCCTTAGGAGGGGGCCACGCGGTCCCCCTCCTTAGTTTTTTTTTTTTTTTAAATGGTGGCAGGCTTCGGGGGATGGGGTCCCGGGGTGAATTGCAAATAATGGAAGTAGATTGTTTTTTTTTGTTTCGAGTTTGGAGTCGCGACTCCAACGGGCTCTCAGCGCGGCCCCCGTGTAATGTCGCGTTGGCTTTGCGAATTCACCTTAAATAAATAATTAAGTAGTATATATTGTAGAAGGTAGTGTTGTATTTGTGAAGTTGTTTTAAAGAGGTACTGTGATTGAAGTTAATGACAAGATTACAATTGATAGAGTTGTTAAAAATATATAAAATATAAAATGAATAGTTAAACTTGAAAAATGTATTGTGTTGTAGTGCATTGAATTCATGCTTTTGGTTTGTGAATTCGCGTCGGGTGCGCGAATCCACAAAAAAAAAGAAAATGTATGTGTAAAAAAATATATAATTAGTATTATGTTATAGGGTGGCTCTAAAAAGAGCCCTTATTTTCATTGTGAGTTTGTTGTAGCTACATGTAAGTGCAGATGCAGAGCTTTAGGTTGTTGAGAAAGACTCTGTTTCCTTGATCTGTGAAGTGTACTCCATCACTTCTGTAGATGTCATCCATATCAAAATGTAGATTGTTGTTGTATATGGAGCCCATCCTATGGTCTCTGAGGTAAGCAGAAACAGCTTTATTGACATTCTTTCTAGCTTTCTCAATCTGTGGACAGAATTGTTTGACCACTTCCATTTCTGTCTTTGGCATATGTTAGAGTATACAAAGACAGTTTGAGGTAAAAGCAACATCAATTGTGCAAAGGTGTCCTTGATTAGCATTTCCAGACCTACCCCAGTCTATGTGCCTAGGTCATTGCCACCACAGTGCACAATCATGAGGTCAGAGGGTTGGAGATGCAAAAAGGTTTTAACCAAAGGCATCAATTGGTGCCACTTTAATCCTCTTTGTGCTATCCATTTAATGTCCACATTTTGCAAAGCTAGGTCTTTGTCAATACCTCTGTGTTCAGCATACCTTTTGCACCAGAAAACATAGCTGTGCCCAACAATCCATACTGTAAGCTTCTTGAAGGGATGTCTGGAAGTAATGAAAAGATGTATGTAGCTGATGTAGTCAGTTGGTAGAATTTGAGGTATGTAAAATGGTGGACAAGATGCTGTTTTTTAAAAAGTAGAGAATTGATTGGCTGTTTAAGAACATTGTACATTCAAAAATAGAGTGCATGTTACTTTCTTTAAAAAGCATGTTTCTTATTGGTTAGTAAAAAAAGTTTGAAAGGTACAGTAGATAGGATAAGCTCATATTTTGGAAATGTCAACCACACCTGCTGTTTGCATTTGTAACATTGTATGGTGAACTTGAAAATATGGTGAACTTGTGAGCTGTGAGTTCAGTTGAATGTTCCATGAACTGTTACTATGGAAACTGGCTTTAAGGAGAATGGGGGAAGGGTTGAAACTTAACTGTGGACTTAAAATGTGTTATTCTAATTAATATATAAGTGAAATCTTATTAAAGTAAGATTTCCCAAGTCAGTAGTATCTTTAGAAGTGGTGTGTTCTTAAAAAATAGTGGTATTTATATTTGTAATATATTTTTGAACTCCCGTATGGATTTGCGGTTCCATCGCGTTGGTGCACGGTGGAATCGGGATTCCAAAAATTCCAGAACCAGTTTGGGCACTTTTAGAAGTCAGTTGGTAAGGGTTCATATGTTTAACCAATAGAAATGTGTTTTATAGTTTGAAATAATGTAGGAAGCAATGTGATTTGTTACTTACATGTATTTGTGTGGAGAAAGAGAGGGAAACTTTGCCATTACTGGTTTTACCTTGCTGAGACTGGTGCATTACATTGATAGTGTGCAGAAGAGAATCTTTTATGAGTTTGTGATATTTTAAATTCTACAAATCGATTTGGAAGGTGAGTTATAAATTTGTGAGGTGTATTCTGTATTAGGTTTATTTTTAAACTGTGATGTTTGAAATATATTATTAAATGTAGAGATGTGTATTGTAGTTTGTTTTATTGTAGTTAAATGTTGTTTGAAAAAGATTCTGTATAGTAATATGTGTATATTGGAAGATGGATTAGTGATTATGGTAGTTTGTTTTAGTGTGTGGATATGTACATTTGTAGTATACCCCATAATTTTAGCTGTTGGTTTCAATTTGGAGGTGGAGTTTGTCAAGTTTTAAGGTGTGTATGGACTTCTGTCTCAAGTATGTTTCTACTTGTATATGTATTTTCATATGTCTTATACATTTGAAGGTGCATGATGTATAACAAAGAGCTGTTGTTGCTTTTTATGCGGTAGACTCAAGACTGTGGGGGATATTCTCAAGAACGCGTGTTAACTATCTCCAAAATCGCTTAACGCAACTTCTCACATTGCAGTCCATCGCGGGAAAACAACACCGTGTTAACGCAGCATTCACAACCCGGCGGCACCATTCGATAGCCTCACGATAACGCGACAAATGCCCGCGTTAAAATCAACACGACACCGAAAAAATGCGAAACACCAACGCGAAAAAAGTTGCCACGTCCCAAATCGCAAATCAAAAAGCAGCGATAACCAGCGACAGGCCTGCGATTCCCACGCGACATGTGGGAAAATGCACCATAAAAGCAGAGAAATAAAAAGATTAAAAAATGTAACTGCGTACCACCATGGACGCACCCGAACCTGCTCTCGCTTTCAAGAAGCAAATCAGAATTGCTTTTGGGCAAGGGGAGCTGCATGTTAGCAGCTCCCCTTGTCCAAAGCAATGCCGGCTCCCGCAGGAGGCGGGGAGCCGGCAGGGACCGTGGGGGCATTGGGGCTCCCCCCATGGTCCCCAATGCTAAGGCCCGGCCCCAGGGGATGGGGTCCCGGGGTCAGAAGTGGCCCAGGGGAGGGGGGCTTACCGGCCCCCCTCCCGGAAAAATTATTGGGAAAAAAAAGGAAGGCCAGCCTCGGGGGATGGGGTCCCCGGGGCCATAATTGGCCTTAGGAGGGGGGCCACGCGGTCCCCCTCCTTAGTTTTTTTTTTTTTTTTAAATGGTGGCAGGCTTCGGGGGATGGGGTCCCCGGGGTGAATTGCAAATAATGGAAGTAGATTGTTTTTTTTTGTTTCGAGTTTGGAGTCGCGACTCCAACGGGCTCTCAGCGCGGCCCCCCGTGTAATGTCGCGTTGGCTTTGCGAATTCACCTTAAATAAATAATTAAGTAGTATATATTGTAGAAGGTAGTGTTGTATTTGTGAAGTTGTTTTAAAGAGGTACTGTGATTGAAGTTAATGACAAGATTACAATTGATAGAGTTGTTAAAAATATATAAAATATAAAATGAATAGTTAAACTTGAAAAATGTATTGTGTTGTAGTGCATTGAATTCATGCTTTTGGTTTGTGAATTCGCGTCGGGTGCGCGAATCCACAAAAAAAAAAGAAAATGTATGTGTAAAAAAATATATAATTAGTATTATGTTATAGGGTGGCTCTAAAAAGAGCCCTTATTTTCATTGTGAGTTTGTTGTAGCTACATGTAAGTGCAGATGCAGAGCTTTAGGTTGTTGAGAAAGACTCTGTTTCCTTGATCTGTGAAGTGTACTCCATCACTTCTGTAGATGTCATCCATATCAAAATGTAGATTGTTGTTGTATATGGAGCCCATCCTATGGTCTCTGAGGTAAGCAGAAACAGCTTTATTGACATTCTTTCTAGCTTTCTCAATCTGTGGACAGAATTGTTTGACCACTTCCATTTCTGTCTTTGGCATATGTTAGAGTATACAAAGACAGTTTGAGGTAAAAGCAACATCAATTGTGCAAAGGTGTCCTTGATTAGCATTTCCAGACCTACCCCAGTCTATGTGCCTAGGTCATTGCCACCACAGTGCACAATCATGAGGTCAGAGGGTTGGAGATGCAAAAAGGTTTTAACCAAAGGCATCAATTGGTGCCACTTTAATCCTCTTTGTGCTATCCATTTAATGTCCACATTTTGCAAAGCTAGGTCTTTGTCAATACCTCTGTGTTCAGCATACCTTTTGCACCAGAAAACATAGCTGTGCCCAACAATCCATACTGTAAGCTTCTTGAAGGGATGTCTGGAAGTAATGAAAAGATGTATGTAGCTGATGTAGTCAGTTGGTAGAATTTGAGGTATGTAAAATGGTGGACAAGATGCTGTTTTTTAAAAAGTAGAGAATTGATTGGCTGTTTAAGAACATTGTACATTCAAAAATAGAGTGCATGTTACTTTCTTTAAAAAGCATGTTTCTTATTGGTTAGTAAAAAAAGTTTGAAAGGTACAGTAGATAGGATAAGCTCATATTTTGGAAATGTCAACCACACCTGCTGTTTGCATTTGTAACATTGTATGGTGAACTTGAAAATATGGTGAACTTGTGAGCTGTGAGTTCAGTTGAATGTTCCATGAACTGTTACTATGGAAACTGGCTTTAAGGAGAATGGGGGAAGGGTTGAAACTTAACTGTGGACTTAAAATGTGTTATTCTAATTAATATATAAGTGAAATCTTATTAAAGTAAGATTTCCCAAGTCAGTAGTATCTTTAGAAGTGGTGTGTTCTTAAAAAATAGTGGTATTTATATTTGTAATATATTTTTGAACTCCCGTATGGATTTGCGGTTCCATCGCGTTGGTGCACGGTGGAATCGGGATTCCAAAAAATTCCAGAACCAGTTTGGGCACTTTTAGAAGTCAGTTGGTAAGGGTTCATATGTTTAACCAATAGAAAGGTGTTTTATAGTTTGAAATAATGTAGGAAGCAATGTGATTTGTTACTTACATGTATTTGTGTGGAGAAAGAGAGGGAAACTTTGCCATTACTGGTTTTACCTTGCTGAGACTGGTGCATTACATTGATAGTGTGCAGAAGAGAATCTTTTATGAGTTTGTGATATTTTAAATTCTACAAATCGATTTGGAAGGTGAGTTATAAATTTGTGAGGTGTATTCTGTATTAGGTTTATTTTTAAACTGTGATGTTTGAAATATATTATTAAATGTAGAGATGTGTATTGTAGTTTGTTTTATTGTAGTTAAATGTTGTTTGAAAAAGATTCTGTATAGTAATATGTGTATATTGGAAGATGGATTAGTGATTATGGTAGTTTGTTTTAGTGTGTGGATATGTACATTTGTAGTATACCGCATAATTTTAGCTGTTGGTTTCAATTTGGAGGTGGAGTTTGTCAAGTTTTAAGGTGTGTATGGACTTCTGTCTCAAGTATGTTTCTACTTGTATATGTATTTTCATATGTCTTATACATTTGAAGGTGCATGATGTATAACAAAGAGCTGTTGTTGCTTTTTATGCGGTAGACTCAAGACTGTGGGGGATATTCTCAAGAACGCGTGTTAACTATCGCCAAAATCGCTTAATGCAACTTCTCACATTGCAGTCCATCGCGGGAAAACAACACCGTGTTAACGCAGCATTCACAACCCGGCGGCACCATTCGATAGCCTCACGATAACGCGACAAATGCCCGCGTTAAAATCAACCCGACACCGAAAAAATGCGAAACACCAACGCGAAAAAGTTGCCACGTCCCAAATCGCAAATCAAAAAGCAGCGATAACCAGCGACAGGCCTGCGATTCCCACGCGACATGTGGGAAAATGCACCATAAAAGCAGAGAAATAAAAAGATTAAAAATGTAACTGCGTACCACCATGGACGCACCCGAACCTGCTCTCGCTTTCAAGAAGCAAATCAGAATTGCTTTTGGGCAAGGGGAGCTGCATGTTAGCAGCTCCCTTGTCCAAGCAATGCCGGCTCCCGCAGGAGGCGGGGAGCCGGCAGGGACCGTGGGGGCATTGGGGCTCCCCCATGGTCCCCAATGCTAAGGCCCGGCCCCAGGGGATGGGGTCCCGGGGTCAGAAGTGGCCCAGGGGAGGGGGGCTTACCGGCCCCCTCCCGGAAAAATTATTGGAAAAAAAGGAAGGCCAGCCTCGGGGATGGGGTCCCCGGGGCCATAATTGGCCTTAGGAGGGGGCCACGCGGTCCCCCTCCTTAGTTTTTTTTTTTTTTTTTAAATGGTGGCAGGCTTCGGGGGATGGGGTCCCCGGGTGAATTGCAAATAATGGAAGTAGATCGTTTTTTTTGTTTCGAGTTTGGAGTCGCGACTCCAACGGGCTCTCAGCACGGCCCCCGTGTAATGTCGCGTTGGCTTTGCGAATTCACCTTAAATAAATAATTAAGTAGTATATATTGTAGAAGGTAGTGTTGTATTTGTGAAGTTGTTTTAAAGAGGTACTGTGATTGAAGTTAATGACAAGATTACAATTGATAGAGTTGTTAAAAATATATAAAATATAAAATTAATAGTTAAACTTGAAAAGTGTATTGTGTTGTAGTGCATTGAATTCATGCTTTTGGTTTGTGAATTCGCGTCGGGTGCGCGAATCCACAAAAAAAAAAAGAAAATGTATGTGTAAAAAAATATATAATTAGTATTATGTTATAGGGTGGCTCTAAAAAGAGCCCTTATTTTCATTGTGAGTTTGTTGTAGCTACATGTAAGTGCAGATGCAGAGCTTTAGGTTGTTGAGAAAGACTCTGTTTCCTTGATCTGTGAAGTGTACTCCATCACTTCTGTAGATGTCATCCATATCAAAATGTAGATTGTTGTTGTATATGGAGCCCATCCTATGGTCTCTGAGGTAAGCAGAAACAGCTTTATTGACATTCTTTCTAGCTTTCTCAATCTGTGGACAGAATTGTTTGACCACTTCCATTTCTGTCTTTGGCATATGTTAGAGTATACAAAGACAGTTTGAGGTAAAAGCAACATCAATTGTGCAAAGGTGTCCTTGATTAGCATTTCCAGACCTACCCCAGTCTATGTGCCTAGGTCATTGCCACCACAGTGCACAATCATGAGGTCAGAGGGTTGGAGATGCAAAAAGGTTTTAACCAAAGGCATCAATTGGTGCCACTTTAATCCTCTTTGTGCTATCCATTTAATGTCCACATTTTGCAAAGCTAGGTCTTTGTCAATACCTCTGTGTTCAGCATACCTTTTGCACCAGAAAACATAGCTGTGCCCAACAATCCATACTGTAAGCTTCTTGAAGGGATGTCTGGAAGTAATGAAAAGATGTATGTAGCTGATGTAGTCAGTTGGTAGAATTTGAGGTATGTAAAATGGTGGACAAGATGCTGTTTTTTAAAAAGTAGAGAATTGATTGGCTGTTTAAGAACATTGTACATTCAAAAATAGAGTGCATGTTACTTTCTTTAAAAAGCATGTTTCTTATTGGTTAGTAAAAAAAGTTTGAAAGGTACAGTAGATAGGATAAGCTCATATTTTGGAAATGTCAACCACACCTGCTGTTTGCATTTGTAACATTGTATGGTGAACTTGAAAATATGGTGAACTTGTGAGCTGTGAGTTCAGTTGAATGTTCCATGAACTGTTACTATGGAAACTGGCTTTAAGGAGAATGGGGGAAGGGTTGAAACTTAACTGTGGACTTAAAATGTGTTATTCTAATTAATATATAAGTGAAATCTTATTAAAGTAAGATTTCCCAAGTCAGTAGTATCTTTAGAAGTGGTGTGTTCTTAAAAAATAGTGGTATTTATATTTGTAATATATTTTTGAACTCCCGTATGGATTTGCGGTTCCATCGCGTTGGTGCACGGTGGAATCGGGATTCCAAAAAATTCCAGAACCAGTTTGGGCACTTTTAGAAGTCAGTTGGTAAGGGTTCATATGTTTAACCAATAGAAAGGTGTTTTATAGTTTGAAATAATGTAGGAAGCAATGTGATTTGTTACTTACATGTATTTGTGTGGAGAAAGAGAGGGAAACTTTGCCATTACTGGTTTTACCTTGCTGAGACTGGTGCATTACATTGATAGTGTGCAGAAGAGAATCTTTTATGAGTTTGTGATATTTTAAATTCTACAAATCGATTTGGAAGGTGAGTTATAAATTTGTGAGGTGTATTCTGTATTAGGTTTATTTTTAAACTGTGATGTTTGAAATATATTATTAAATGTAGAGATGTGTATTGTAGTTTGTTTTATTGTAGTTAAATGTTGTTTGAAAAAGATTCTGTATAGTAATATGTGTATATTGGAAGATGGATTAGTGATTATGGTAGTTTGTTTTAGTGTGTGGATATGTACATTTGTAGTATACCGCATAATTTTAGCTGTTGGTTTCAATTTGGAGGTGGAGTTTGTCAAGTTTTAAGGTGTGTATGGACTTCTGTCTCAAGTATGTTTCTACTTGTATATGTATTTTCATATGTCTTATACATTTGAAGGTGCATGATGTATAACAAAGAGCTGTTGTTGCTTTTTATGCGGTAGACTCAAGACTGTGGGGGATATTCTCAAGAACGCGTGTTAACTATCGCCAAAATCGCTTAACGCAACTTCTCACATTGCAGTCCATCGCGGGAAAACAACACCGTGTTAACGCAGCATTCACAACCCGGCGGCACCATTCGATAGCCTCACGATAATGCGACAAATGCCCGCGTTAAAATCAACACGACACCGAAAAAATGCGAAACACCAACGCGAAAAAAGTTGCCACGTCCCAAATCGCAAATCAAAAAGCAGCGATAACCAGCGACAGGCCTGCGATTCCCACGCGACATGTGGGAAAATGCACCATAAAAGCAGAGAAATAAAAAGATTAAAAATGTAACTGCGTACCACCATGGACGCACCCGAACCTGCTCTCGCTTTCAAGAAGCAAATCAGAATTGCTTTTGGGCAAGGGGAGCTGCATGTTAGCAGCTCCCCTTGTCCAAGCAATGCCGGCTCCCGCAGGAGGCGGGGAGCCGGCAGGGACCGTGGGGGCATTGGGGCTCCCCCATGGTCCCCAATGCTAAGGCCCGGCCCCAGGGGATGGGGTCCCGGGGTCAGAAGTGGCCCAGGGGAGGGGGCTTACCGGCCCCCTCCCGGAAAAATTATTGGAAAAAAAGGAAGGCCAGCCTCGGGGATGGGGTCCCCGGGGCCATAATTGGCCTTAGGAGGGGGCCACGCGGTCCCCCTCCTTAGTTTTTTTTTTTTTTTAAATGGTGGCAGGCTTCGGGGGATGGGGTCCCCGGGTGAATTGCAAATAATGGAAGTAGATTGGTTTTTTTTGTTTCGAAGTTTGGAGTCGCGACTCCAACGGGCTCTCAGCGCGGCCCCCGTGTAATGTCGCGTTGGCTTTGCGAATTCACCTTAAATAAATAATTAAGTAGTATATATTGTAGAAGGTAGTGTTGTATTTGTGAAGTTGTTTTAAAGAGGTACTGTGATTGAAGTTAATGACAAGATTACAATTGATAGAGTTGTTAAAAATATATAAAATATAAAATTAATAGTTAAACTTGAAAAATGTATTGTGTTGTAGTGCATTGAATTCATGCTTTTGGTTTGTGAATTCGCGTCGGGTGCGCGAATCCACAAAAAAAAAAGAAAATGTATGTGTAAAAAAATATATAATTAGTATTATGTTATAGGGTGGCTCTAAAAAGAGCCCTTATTTTCATTGTGAGTTTGTTGTAGCTACATGTAAGTGCAGATGCAGAGCTTTAGGTTGTTGAGAAAGACTCTGTTTCCTTGATCTGTGAAGTGTACTCCATCACTTCTGTAGATGTCATCCATATCAAAATGTAGATTGTTGTTGTATATGGAGCCCATCCTATGGTCTCTGAGGTAAGCAGAAACAGCTTTATTGACATTCTTTCTAGCTTTCTCAATCTGTGGACAGAATTGTTTGACCACTTCCATTTCTGTCTTTGGCATATGTTAGAGTATACAAAGACAGTTTGAGGTAAAAGCAACATCAATTGTGCAAAGGTGTCCTTGATTAGCATTTCCAGACCTACCCCAGTCTATGTGCCTAGGTCATTGCCACCACAGTGCACAATCATGAGGTCAGAGGGTTGGAGATGCAAAAAGGTTTTAACCAAAGGCATCAATTGGTGCCACTTTAATCCTCTTTGTGCTATCCATTTAATGTCCACATTTTGCAAAGCTAGGTCTTTGTCAATACCTCTGTGTTCAGCATACCTTTTGCACCAGAAAACATAGCTGTGCCCAACAATCCATACTGTAAGCTTCTTGAAGGGATGTCTGGAAGTAATGAAAAGATGTATGTAGCTGATGTAGTCAGTTGGTAGAATTTGAGGTATGTAAAATGGTGGACAAGATGCTGTTTTTTAAAAAGTAGAGAATTGATTGGCTGTTTAAGAACATTGTACATTCAAAAATAGAGTGCATGTTACTTTCTTTAAAAAGCATGTTTCTTATTGGTTAGTAAAAAAAGTTTGAAAGGTACAGTAGATAGGATAAGCTCATATTTTGGAAATGTCAACCACACCTGCTGTTTGCATTTGTAACATTGTATGGTGAACTTGAAAATATGGTGAACTTGTGAGCTGTGAGTTCAGTTGAATGTTCCATGAACTGTTACTATGGAAACTGGCTTTAAGGAGAATGGGGGAAGGGTTGAAACTTAACTGTGGACTTAAAATGTGTTATTCTAATTAATATATAAGTGAAATCTTATTAAAGTAAGATTTCCCAAGTCAGTAGTATCTTTAGAAGTGGTGTGTTCTTAAAAAATAGTGGTATTTATATTTGTAATATATTTTTGAACTCCCGTATGGATTTGCGGTTCCATCGCGTTGGTGCACGGTGGAATCGGGATTCCAAAAATTCCAGAACCAGTTTGGGCACTTTTAGAAGTCAGTTGGTAAGGGTTCATATGTTTAACCAATAGAAAGGTGTTTTATAGTTTGAAATAATGTAGGAAGCAATGTGATTTGTTACTTACATGTATTTGTGTGGAGAAAGAGAGGGAAACTTTGCCATTACTGGTTTTACCTTGCTGAGACTGGTGCATTACATTGATAGTGTGCAGAAGAGAATCTTTTATGAGTTTGTGATATTTTAAATTCTACAAATCGATTTGGAAGGTGAGTTATAAATTTGTGAGGTGTATTCTGTATTAGGTTTATTTTTAAACTGTGATGTTTGAAATATATTATTAAATGTAGAGATGTGTATTGTAGTTTGTTTTATTGTAGTTAAATGTTGTTTGAAAAAGATTCTGTATAGTAATATGTGTATATTGGAAGATGGATTAGTGATTATGGTAGTTTGTTTTAGTGTGTGGATATGTACATTTGTAGTATACCGCATAATTTTAGCTGTTGGTTTCAATTTGGAGGTGGAGTTTGTCAAGTTTTAAGGTGTGTATGGACTTCTGTCTCAAGTATGTTTCTACTTGTATATGTATTTTCATATGTCTTATACATTTGAAGGTGCATGATGTATAACAAAGAGCTGTTGTTGCTTTTTATGCGGTAGACTCAAGACTGTGGGGGATATTCTCAAGAACGCGTGTTAACTATCGCCAAAATCGCTTAATGCAACTTCTCACATTGCAGTCCATCGCGGGAAAACAACACCGTGTTAACGCAGCATTCACAACCCGGCGGCACCATTCGATAGCCTCACGATAACGCGACAAATGCCCGCGTTAAAATCAACCCGACACCGAAAAAATGCGAAACACCAACGCGAAAAAGTTGCCACGTCCCAAATCGCAAATCAAAAAGCAGCGATAACCAGCGACAGGCCTGCGATTCCCACGCGACATGTGGGAAAATGCACCATAAAAGCAGAGAAATAAAAAGATTAAAAATGTAACTGCGTACCACCATGGACGCACCCGAACCTGCTCTCGCTTTCAAGAAGCAAATCAGAATTGCTTTTGGGCAAGGGGAGCTGCATGTTAGCAGCTCCCCTTGTCCAAGCAATGCCGGCTCCCGCAGGAGGCGGGGAGCCGGCAGGGACCGTGGGGGCATTGGGGCTCCCCCCATGGTCCCCAATGCTAAGGCCCGGCCCCAGGGGATGGGGTCCCCGGGGTCAGAAGTGGCCCAGGGGAGGGGGGCTTACCGGCCCCCCTCCCGGAAAAATTATTGGAAAAAAAAGGAAGGCCAGCCTCGGGGGATGGGGTCCCCGGGGCCATAATTGGCCTTAGGAGGGGGGCCACGCGGTCCCCCTCCTTAGTTTTTTTTTTTTTTTAAATGGCGGCAGGCTTCGGGGGATGGGGTCCCCGGGGTGAATTGCAAATAATGGAAGTAGATCGTTTTTTTTTGTTTCGAGTTTGGAGTCGCGACTCCAACGGGCTCTCAGCACGGCCCCCCGTGTAATGTCGCGTTGGCTTTGCGAATTCACCTTAAATAAATAATTAAGTAGTATATATTGTAGAAGGTAGTGTTGTATTTGTGAAGTTGTTTTAAAGAGGTACTGTGATTGAAGTTAATGACAAGATTACAATTGATAGAGTTGTTAAAAATATATAAAATAGAAAATTAATAGTTAAACTTGAAAAGTGTATTGTGTTGTAATGCATTGAATTCATGCTTTTGGTTTGTGAATTCGCGTCGGGTGCGCGAATCCACAAAAAAAAAAAAGAAAATGTATGTGTAAAAAAATATATAATTAGTATTATGTTATAGGGTGGCTCTAAAAAGAGCCCTTATTTTCATTGTGAGTTTGTTGTAGCTACATGTAAGTGCAGATGCAGAGCTTTAGGTTGTTGAGAAAGACTCTGTTTCCTTGATCTGTGAAGTGTACTCCATCACTTCTGTAGATGTCATCCATATCAAAATGTAGATTGTTGTTGTATATGGAGCCCATCCTATGGTCTCTGAGGTAAGCAGAAACAGCTTTATTGACATTCTTTCTAGCTTTCTCAATCTGTGGACAGAATTGTTTGACCACTTCCATTTCTGTCTTTGGCATATGTTAGAGTATACAAAGACAGTTTGAGGTAAAAGCAACATCAATTGTGCAAAGGTGTCCTTGATTAGCATTTCCAGACCTACCCCAGTCTATGTGCCTAGGTCATTGCCACCACAGTGCACAATCATGAGGTCAGAGGGTTGGAGATGCAAAAAGGTTTTAACCAAAGGCATCAATTGGTGCCACTTTAATCCTCTTTGTGCTATCCATTTAATGTCCACATTTTGCAAAGCTAGGTCTTTGTCAATACCTCTGTGTTCAGCATACCTTTTGCACCAGAAAACATAGCTGTGCCCAACAATCCATACTGTAAGCTTCTTGAAGGGATGTCTGGAAGTAATGAAAAGATGTATGTAGCTGATGTAGTCAGTTGGTAGAATTTGAGGTATGTAAAATGGTGGACAAGATGCTGTTTTTTAAAAAGTAGAGAATTGATTGGCTGTTTAAGAACATTGTACATTCAAAAATAGAGTGCATGTTACTTTCTTTAAAAAGCATGTTTCTTATTGGTTAGTAAAAAAAGTTTGAAAGGTACAGTAGATAGGATAAGCTCATATTTTGGAAATGTCAACCACACCTGCTGTTTGCATTTGTAACATTGTATGGTGAACTTGAAAATATGGTGAACTTGTGAGCTGTGAGTTCAGTTGAATGTTCCATGAACTGTTACTATGGAAACTGGCTTTAAGGAGAATGGGGGAAGGGTTGAAACTTAACTGTGGACTTAAAATGTGTTATTCTAATTAATATATAAGTGAAATCTTATTAAAGTAAGATTTCCCAAGTCAGTAGTATCTTTAGAAGTGGTGTGTTCTTAAAAAATAGTGGTATTTATATTTGTAATATATTTTTGAACTCCCGTATGGATTTGCGGTTCCATCGCGTTGGTGCACGGTGGAATCGGGATTCCAAAAATTCCAGAACCAGTTTGGGCACTTTTAGAAGTCAGTTGGTAAGGGTTCATATGTTTAACCAATAGAAATGTGTTTTATAGTTTGAAATAATGTAGGAAGCAATGTGATTTGTTACTTACATGTATTTGTGTGGAGAAAGAGAGGGAAACTTTGCCATTACTGGTTTTACCTTGCTGAGACTGGTGCATTACATTGATAGTGTGCAGAAGAGAATCTTTTATGAGTTTGTGATATTTTAAATTCTACAAATCGATTTGGAAGGTGAGTTATAAATTTGTGAGGTGTATTCTGTATTAGGTTTATTTTTAAACTGTGATGTTTGAAATATATTATTAAATGTAGAGATGTGTATTGTAGTTTGTTTTATTGTAGTTAAATGTTGTTTGAAAAAGATTCTGTATAGTAATATGTGTATATTGGAAGATGGATTAGTGATTATGGTAGTTTGTTTTAGTGTGTGGATATGTACATTTGTAGTATACCGCATAATTTTAGCTGTTGGTTTCAATTTGGAGGTGGAGTTTGTCAAGTTTTAAGGTGTGTATGGACTTCTGTCTCAAGTATGTTTCTACTTGTATATGTATTTTCATATGTCTTATACATTTGAAGGTGCATGATGTATAACAAAGAGCTGTTGTTGCTTTTTATGCGGTAGACTCAAGACTGTGGGGGATATTCTCAAGAACGCGTGTTAACTATCGCCAAAATCGCTTAATGCAACTTCTCACATTGCAGTCCATCGCGGGAAAACAACACCGTGTTAACGCAGCATTCACAACCCGGCGGCACCATTCGATAGCCTCACGATAACGCGACAAATGCCCGCGTTAAAATCAACCCGACACCGAAAAAATGCGAAACACCAACGCGAAAAAAGTTGCCACGTCCCAAATCGCAAATCAAAAAGCAGCGATAACCAGCGACAGGCCTGCGATTCCCACGCGACATGTGGGAAAATGCACCATAAAAGCAGAGAAATAAAAAGATTAAAAAATGTAACTGCGTACCACCATGGACGCACCCGAACCTGCTCTCGCTTTCAAGAAGCAAATCAGAATTGCTTTTGGGCAAGGGGAGCTGCATGTTAGCAGCTCCCCTTGTCCAAAGCAATGCCGGCTCCCGCAGGAGGCGGGGAGCCGGCAGGGACCGTGGGGGCATTGGGGCTCCCCCCATGGTCCCCAATGCTAAGGCCCGGCCCCAGGGGATGGGGTCCCCGGGGTCAGAAGTGGCCCAGGGGAGGGGGGCTTACCGGCCCCCCTCCCGGAAAAATTATTGGAAAAAAAAGGAAGGCCAGCCTCGGGGGATGGGGTCCCCGGGGCCATAATTGGCCTTAGGAGGGGGGCCACGCGGTCCCCCTCCTTAGTTTTTTTTTTTTTTTTAAATGGTGGCAGGCTTCGGGGGATGGGGTCCCGGGTGAATTGCAAATAATGGAAGTAGATCGTTTTTTTTTGTTTCGGAGTTTGGAGTCGCGACTCCAACGGGCTCTCAGCACGGCCCCCGTGTAATGTCGCGTTGGCTTTGCGAATTCACCTTAAATAAATAATTAAGTAGTATATATTGTAGAAGGTAGTGTTGTATTTGTGAAGTTGTTTTAAAGAGGTACTGTGATTGAAGTTAATGACAAGATTACAATTGATAGAGTTGTTAAAAATATATAAAATATAAAATTAATAGTTAAACTTGAAAAGTGTATTGTGTTGTAATGCATTGAATTCATGCTTTTGGTTTGTGAATTCGCGTCGGGTGCGCGAATCCACAAAAAAAAAAGAAAATGTATGTGTAAAAAAAATATATAATTAGTATTATGTTATAGGGTGGCTCTAAAAAGAGCCCTTATTTTCATTGTGAGTTTGTTGTAGCTACATGTAAGTGCAGATGCAGAGCTTTAGGTTGTTGAGAAAGACTCTGTTTCCTTGATCTGTGAAGTGTACTCCATCACTTCTGTAGATGTCATCCATATCAAAATGTAGATTGTTGTTGTATATGGAGCCCATCCTATGGTCTCTGAGGTAAGCAGAAACAGCTTTATTGACATTCTTTCTAGCTTTCTCAATCTGTGGACAGAATTGTTTGACCACTTCCATTTCTGTCTTTGGCATATGTTAGAGTATACAAAGACAGTTTGAGGTAAAAGCAACATCAATTGTGCAAAGGTGTCCTTGATTAGCATTTCCAGACCTACCCCAGTCTATGTGCCTAGGTCATTGCCACCACAGTGCACAATCATGAGGTCAGAGGGTTGGAGATGCAAAAAGGTTTTAACCAAAGGCATCAATTGGTGCCACTTTAATCCTCTTTGTGCTATCCATTTAATGTCCACATTTTGCAAAGCTAGGTCTTTGTCAATACCTCTGTGTTCAGCATACCTTTTGCACCAGAAAACATAGCTGTGCCCAACAATCCATACTGTAAGCTTCTTGAAGGGATGTCTGGAAGTAATGAAAAGATGTATGTAGCTGATGTAGTCAGTTGGTAGAATTTGAGGTATGTAAAATGGTGGACAAGATGCTGTTTTTTAAAAAGTAGAGAATTAATTGGCTGTTTAAGAACATTGTACATTCAAAAATAGAGTGCATTTTACTTTCTTTAAAAAGCATATTTCTTATTGGTTAGTAAAAAAAGTTTGAAAGGTACAGTAGATAGGATAAGCTCATATTTTGGAAATGTCAACCACACCTGCTGTTTGCATTTGTAACATTGTATGGTGAACTTGAAAATATGGTGAACTTGTGAGCTGTGAGTTCAGTTGAATGTTCCATGAACTGTTACTATGGAAACTGGCTTTAAGGAGAATGGGGGAAGGGTTGAAACTTAACTGTGGACTTAAAATGTGTTATTCTAATTAATATATAAGTGAAATCTTATTAAAGTAAGATTTCCCAAGTCAGTAGTATCTTTAGAAGTGGTGTGTTCTTAAAAAATAGTGGTAATTATATTTGTAATATATTTTTGAACTCCCGTATGGATTTGCGGTTCTATCGCGTTGGTGCACGGTGGAATCGGGATTCCAAAAAATTCCAGAACCAGTTTGGGCACTTTTAGAAGTCAGTTGGTAAGGGTTCATATGTTTAACCAATAGAAATGTGTTTTATAGTTTGAAATAATGTAGGAAGCAATGTGATTTGTTACTTACATGTATTTGTGTGGAGAAAGAGAGGGAAACTTTGTCATTACTGGTTTTACCTTGCTGAGACTGGTGCATTACATTGATAGTGTGCAGAAGAGAATCTTTTATGAGTTTGTGATATTTTAAATTCTACAAATCGATTTGGAAGGTGAGTTATAAATTTGTGAGGTGTATTCTGTATTAGGTTTATTTTTAAACTGTGATATTTGAAATATATTATTAAATGTAGAGATGTGTATTGTAGTTTGTTTTATTGTAGTTAAATGTTGTTTGAAAAAGATTCTGTATAGTAATATGTGTATATTGGAAGATGGATTAATGATTATGGTAGTTTGTTTTAGTGTGTGGATATGTACATTTGTAGTATACCGCATAATTTTAGCTGTTGGTTTCAATTTGGAGGTGGAGTTTGTCAAGTTTTAAGGTGTGTATGGACTTCTGTCTCAAGTATGTTTCTACTTGTATATGTATTTTCATATGTCTTATACATTTGAAGGTGCATGATGTATAACAAAGAGCTGTTGTTGCTTTTTATGCGGTAGACTCAAGACTGTGGGGGATATTCTCAAGAACGCGTGTTAACTATCGCCAAAATCGCTTAACGCAACTTCTCACATTGCAGTCCATCGCGGGAAAACAACACCGTGTTAACGCAGCATTCACAACCCGGCGGCACCATTCGATAGCCTCACGATAACGCGACAAATGCCCGCGTTAAAATCAACACAACACCGAAAAAATGCGAAACACCAACGCGAAAAAAGTTGCCACGTCCCAAATCGCAAATCAAAAAGCAGCGATAACCAGCGACAGGCCTGCGATTCCCACGCGACATGTGGGAAAATGCACCATAAAAGCAGAGAAATAAAAAGATTAAAAAATTTAACTGCGTACCACCATGGACGCACCCGAACCGAGTGCACAGGACAAAGCGAACCCCACAAGCCCCACAGACGACCAGCCAGGAACCCCGGGGCCAGGGAAGGGCAAGGAGAAGAGGAAGAGGGAGACGGGGTTCAGTCCGCAGGAAAACCAGATCATCGTCACGGAGGAGACAGAACATAACCAACAACTGTACGTCACCTCCACTGTGTCATCAGCAACACAAACGGAAACATGGCAGTACATCATGAACAACGTGAATGCAGTCGAAGTGTCGAGGAGGACAATGGAAGAGGTCAAGAGGCGCTAGAATGATGTGAAGGGCAAAACCAAGAAAAAACACTATGTCAACTTGAAAGCAGCAACGCAGATTGGAGGTGGGGGACCAGCGGCCCACCAGGAGCTGGATGACAGTGAGAAAATGGTGGCCACAGTCATCAGTTGGGATACTGTGCCAGGAGTTGGGGATCGGGACACTGCTCAACATGACCTGACACAACATCAACAGGGTGAGTACCAACCAGGGACTGGGGGACGGGGGAGATGGGCACAATGGCACACATGCACAATTAAGTACAGCACACTGCACACCCACAATGACTCTGGAACATGTCCCTGATCCCCGTGCCACACAGCAGCACACATACAGAAACTCAGGGAATGTGTGTTGCATTGAATTTATTTGCACATGCTGTGCCTGTGGTCATTTTGCACTGTCTCATGATTGCCAAGCACTGACACAATGTGACGTCCTCATGTGAAGAAATTGTCAATGATGTTGTTCCTACGGGCTATTCCTGCTGCAGCTGCAGTGGGGTGTGGTCCACCTGCCTCATCTTCCTCATCATCGTCCGGTGCATCTGGCACTCGTAACCATGGGGCATTGGTGTGTACACATATGTTGTGCAACAAGCAACATGCAACGATCATCTTGCACACGATGACTGGGCTGTACAGGAGCCTCCCACCTGTGATGTCCAGGCACCTGAAACGTGACTTCAACACGCCAAATGTGCGTTCCACGATGACCCTGGTGCATTTGTGGGCCGCATTTTACTGGTTCTGGGCCTGTGTGTTCGGGGCTCGGAGGGGTGTCATCATCCAAGGGCAGAGTGCATATCCCTGATCACCTGTGACAGTGCAGAGAGACATGAGTCAATAGTTGGTTCTGCATGATGTGTGGCAGGCTCACTAGTTCATTGGCATGTGATATGTGTATCATAGTGATTCCGGTTTGACATGTACTGCTAGTAGCAAATGAGCGCCATCAATGTGTATTATGTAGCCTCACTGCTGCTCCTCCCTCCCCCTAGCCTATTTCCTCGTGTGCGCTGCGTGCTTGCATCACCTGCACTCCTACGGCACACCATTGTCATGCCTGTCTGCGCATGTCCACAAGCCTGATAATGACACTGTGATGTTGTGCGTTGAAGGTGGGCGGCCACGTGTGAGTGGGCCTATGGTAAGGATAGGGCAGACACAGATGTGGAGTTCATGGCTGGCCGAAGTTGCGATGCGGTCGAGGCAAGACCTTTGGCTCATGCTGCGGTAATAGCGATACTCACACAACAGTTGGCATATATGATCCCGGACCCCCAACGGGCTTGCGCTCATTCATTAATCCCTTCGTCCGAGCCCACACTCGGGGGCATGTTTCATTGCAACTTTGTCCATTGCGGGACGGGTGGCGCTGACACCACAACAAAGACACACGCATTAGGTACTAAATTGGCAAGCCCAACACTTAACCACGCCCATAGCCCTGGGGTGATCATCCACACCCCTACCCTGGACTGCTGTATGCCTGCCCACTCCGGCAACGCCTACAGGGGGGTACGACACAGCTACATGTCCCAGGTCTACCCCACTGCCTGAGGTGACATGGTTGCATCCGCTGTACACAGCACAATGCAATGTGGTAGGGCCCGGGGCCCTCATGCACACACAATGACCACACGGACACACTTAGATAGTTTGTGGAACTGGCTACGGGCACGTGCGCCCGGACCCTTTATTGCCAGGGTCACATGTCCAGTGACGCCTGTGCTGGATGGGTGTGGGGTGATTGTAAGCCAGCCCTCAGGGAGCTGTTGGCGCTGGCAACAACTACAACAGTGATCAGACAATCAGAAGTTCACAGTTCAAACAGCAATGGTCCACGACTTGAGCTGCACAGAGTTAGTGGCCATGGATGCACTGCGGCCGGCACAGGCACACCGCCACGGGACGGTGACTACCGGTGCACTGAGGTAGGGCCACGAGAGCTGAGCGGGTTCTCGTCGATGTCCAAGGTGAATGTCGCAGAGGGTTTCGGGGGACAGTGGAAGGTGTTCTTCCAGGGCATGATACAGAGGGCAGTACCAAGCAGACACAGGCAATATGGAGGAGATGAATGCTACAGACTCATGTTTAGCACCAAGTCATTACCAGCCACATGATGATGAAGACAACCCCCAGGCCATTGACTGAGACACCACCAAAGTTCAACCAGAGGGTGTCCATGAATTTCGGGGCACAGAGTTAGTGGCACCAGAGCTGAAAGGGGATGCAGTCTGCGATGAGGCCTGTACAATGGTATAGACACTGCCATAAATAGATCAAGGCTCAGTTCCAAATGTGTAACCTACTTGACCGTAGTGTGGGCCGGAGGCAGCGGTCAGCAGGGGTCCCCAGTCACGTGTCCTTGGCTTGCGATGCACAGTCAGTGGCACCAGGGCAGTTGTTGGTGGGGTCCAGTCACCTCCGTAACAAGGATCCTGTTTGTCATCCGGACTGAATCGTGTCTTCCTCTTACTCCTCTCCTAGCATGCAATGATACAGACTCTGCCATTGTAAAATCAAGACTCAGTTCCAAATGTGTGACCTACTGGACCGCAGTGTAGGCCGGAGGCAGCGGTGGAGTATGTCAATGAGAAAGGAGTAATGGGGGGCCTGTGTTGCGGAGGCCGTGATGGTCTGAGGAGGCTGCCATGGTCACGGGCCTCGGGCTTGGAGCTTGCACCGGCACGTGGTGGGCCCTCTTTGACACATGCCGGTGTCGGCAGGTGAGCAGTGCGGCCTGGCTGCGCTGGGGCGGGCATGACGCATTTTGGGACCAGTGGCCTGGGGTGCAGCAGGCACACAGGATCGCAGGCACCGCCGCTCACGGCGTCGGCCTCGTTGTAGGGTGAGAGGCGCAGCCCTGGCAGACACGTTGGCCATTCCGGAAGAGAACCACGCCCAGAGTAACAGGCTTTTTATTCACACCCCTACGCTGGTCTGGCGTACGCTGGGCCAGCCCACTCCGCGCACACTTACAGGGGGGGACGTAACAAGCTACATTTCCGCATTGTTCCCCGCTGGCTGCGGTTACATGGTTGCGTCCACTGTCCAGTACACTCTAGACACCAGCAGTGTATGTCGACATGGAAGTGTCTGTGGTCTGCATACTGCGGTCTGTCCAGCACATCCACTCCACACTTGGCATTGTGTGCATTCTTATTCATGGGTCACTTGCCTCCTTCGCACATGCCGGGTTCCCACCTCTCCCCATATTCTGAAATTGTGTGGCTGAGGTGCCATGCCGTTGTTGGCTTGTGTAGATGGCTAGCCCAGGTTGCCACAGTAAGCAGTGTTGTAGTGTTTGGGATGTTGGTTGTCATGTTGTATGTGATTTTGTGACGTGTGCATTCCCAGAGTTGTGAGTTGTCTGAATGCTGTGTTGAGGTGTGTGGTGTGTTCCGTTGGTACTTACCGACGAGCAGTGCATTCCCATAGGTGGCATCCTGGAAGCACTGGTTGATGATAGACTGTCGGAAGATGAAAGAATCATGCACACTGCCTGGGTAGTTGGCGACGACATTGGTGAAGAGTCCCCGGTGGTCCACTATTGCCTGCACATTGATGGAATGCGTGTGTTTCCTGTTGCGGTAATTGTGTGCAGTGGCGGCAGGGGACACGAGGAGTACATGTGTGCAGTCGATTGCCCCCAAGACGTGCGGGAAGCCAGCTATGGCGCAGAAGTTTTGCTTGATCTCCAGCTGTTCCTGCGCAGTGTGTCGGGAGTAAAGTTGCTGGGGTACCAAGCTGATGATGGCATCCAGGACAGGTGTGAGGAACTTTGACAGGGCTGGCTGTGGGTGTTGTGGCCCTCTTGGTGCTCCGAGCTGCATGATCAGTAGCTCCATGGCATCTGTTGTTCTTCTGGTGTGGCTGTGGGCTGGGCTCCCTTTTATGGTGCAGGTTGTCGTCCGACTTAACACCAGATAGGAGCAGGTGTTAAATCCATGCTGCTAACGCGCCTTATCGCAAGTTTTTGATTCTTATCGCCGTTCTGGCTGGTCGTTGGGAATGTTGCGAAGTGGTGTTTCCTCTGGTTTTTGCACGGGAACACCTACTCTGCATCTCATTAGCGTTAGTTGCCGGTGTCATCTGTGGCGATGTTTTTTGCGGCTGCTATCGCAGGAATACTGGTGATATTGGCTGTTAGCATCAGCTTGTGAATGGTGCGATGAATTTATCACCACTTTGGCTGCGATAAAGTGCCGCTAACTCGGCGATGAGTCCTTGAGAATATGCCCCTGTGAGTACTAGTAGAATGGTGAAGATGTAGCATAAATGTGTGGTTTGAAAGATGCTCACATAAGGTGTTATTAATTAGGCTTCTTTTTTTTAGTTTCTAGAGAGGTACAGTTGAAATATGCTGTATCATTTTTGATGTTTGCTTGAAATTGTAAGTTTGTTCTGTGAATTTTTAAGGTCTGGATAGTGTTATGGTACAGACATATATATGTATGCTTTTAGTAATATGGTGAGACTTTTACTAAAGATATGTGAAGGGTTCCTTATTTGTATTTGGGTAGGTGTAATATTAAAATTAGTTGTAGAATGGTTAAGCAGCAGCCTGAAAGTGTGGTTTGAGATGTTTTAGAGATGTTGGAGTAATTTGTATGATGTGAGGAAAGTTATATTTCATATATACCGCATAATTTTCAGTGTCTGTTTGAAAATTGAAGTGTACTCTGTGAAGATTTGAGCTGTGCATGGTGTTGTGAGTGAGATATGTGTCTACTTGTTCATATATTATGGTATGTGTTATGTGTCTGAAGATGATAGATGTATAAAACACATGTATGCATGTATTTGTTTTTTACTTTTATATATGAATCTGGTAGGAAAAGGTACAGACATATGCATAGATTGCTTTAGAAATATGTGGGGAGACTTTTATGAAAGATAAGTGAAGTGTTGCTTTGCAGTTAGTTATAAAAATATCCAAGTACTACCCATGCAGTCTTTCAATGATCCAGTCACTACATATGCACTGCTGTAATCACTCAGGAATTACTCCTGCACTTATGCAATCATACAGGCACTGCCTATGCAGTCATGCAATATTCCAGGTATTACCCATGCACTCTTTCAATCATCTAACCAGTACTCATGCACTAATATAATCACCCAGGCACTACCGTTGGAGTCCTTCAATCACGGAGGCACTACCCTTGTACTCATGTAATCACACAGCCAATAGTCATGGTGTTATGAAACCACCCAGGCACTACCTTTGCACTCCTTTATTCACTCAGGCAGTACCTCAGTAGTCCTGCAATCAGCCAAGAAGTACCCAGGCACTTATAAAATCACCCAGTCACTTCCTATGTAGTCATGTAAATCCCCAAATATTACCCCTGTAGTCATGCAATCACCCAGGTGTTACCTATGTACACGTTTAATCTCCCAGACGTTACTCCTGTACTCATGCAATCAGCAATGCATTAGCTATACAGTGCTTCAATCACCCAGACAGTATCCTTGCACTGTTTCAATAACACACACACTTTTCTTGTAGTTATGTAATCATTCAGGCAGTATTCATGCACTTTTAAAATCACCCATTCACTACCTTTGCACTCCTGTAATCACTCAGGCAGTATCTTAGTAGTTCAGTAATCACCCAGGCAGTACTCATGAACTTATAAAATCACCCACTCACTTGCTATGTACTCCAGTAATCTACCAGATATTACCCCTGTAGTCATGCAATCACCCAGGCACTAGTTATGTACTACCCCTGCAGTCATGCAATCATGCAGGGTGTATCTATGCACTCATGTAATAACCCACACACTACTCTTGCAGTCATAGAATCATGCAGGCCCTACTGTTGCACTCATCTATTCATCCAGGCACTACTTAATGACTCATCTATGCCTTCAGTTGCTATTTATACACTTATCCGTGCTCTCAACGTCTATGTCTGCACTCATGCAATTACCCAGTGACTACCCTTGCACTTATACAATCACCCAAGCACTATCCATGGAGTTATGCAATCACTCAAGCAGATCTATTACATGTCTCAGTTTCTATGTTTCACTATATTTCAGAAATATTGTATACATATTTCTTTTAGATATGATGATGATTTCAAAAGGTAGAGATGTATGTATGCATGTTTTTAAGAATATGGAGAGACTTATGGTTGAGTCATGTAGAGTCATATGTATGTGTGCTTGTAACAATATAGAGAGACTTATAGTTGAGTCATGTAATAGTCTGCTGCTTTATATTTGGCTAGGCCCAACACTCATGCAGTTATAAAAACACCCAAGTACTACCCATGCAGTTTTTCAATTATCCAGTCACTACATATGCAGTGTTGTAATCACTCAGGCATTATTGCTGCACTGATGCAATCATCTAAGTACTATCTATGCACTCATGCAATCACCAAGGTATTACCCATGCACTCTTTCAATCATGTAGCCACTACTCATGCACTTATATAATCACCCATGCACTATCGTTGCAGTCCTTCAATCACGGAGGCACTACCCTTGTACTTATGTAATCACTCAGCCAGTAGTCATGGTGTTATGAAATCACCCAGGCACTACCTTTGCACTCCTTTATTCACTCAGGCAGTACCTCAGTAGTCCTGCAATCAGCCAAGAAGTACCCATGCACTTATAAAATCACCCAGTCACTTCCTATGTAGTCATGTAAATCCCCAGATATTATCCCTGTAGTCATGCAATCACACAGGTGTTACCTATGTAATCCTTTAACCCCCCAGACATTACCCCTGTACTCATGCAATCACCAATGCATTAGCTATACAGTGCTTCAATCAACCAGCCACTGTCTTTCCACTCTTTCAATCACACAGGCACTATTCTTGTACTTATGTAATCACTCAGCCAGTACTCATGCACTTTAAAAATTACCCAGTCAGTACCTTTGCACTCCTGTAATCACTCAGGCAGTATCTTAGTAGTTCAGTAATCACCCAGGTAGTACTCATGAAATTATAAAATCACCCACTCACTTGCTATGTACTCCAGTAATCCACCAGATATTACCCCTGTAATCATGCAATCACTCAGGTACTAGTTATGTACTACCCCTGCAGTCATGAATCATGCAGGGTGTATCTATGCACTCATGTAATAACCCACACACTACTCTTGCAGTCATAGAATCATGCAGGAGAATCATCTATTCACCTAGGCACTACTTAATGACTCATCTATGCCTTCAGTTGCTATTTATACACTTATCCGTGCTCTCAACGTCTATGTCTGCACTCATGCAATTAGCCAGTCACTTTTCATCTTCTCCTGCACTTACCCAGTGACTACCCTTGCACTCATACAATCACCCAAGCACTACCCATGGAGTAATGCAATCACTCAAGCAGATCTATTACATGTCTCAGTTTCTAGGTTTCACTGTATTCCAGAAATATTGTATACATATTTCTTTTAGATATGATGATCATTTGAAAAGGTAGAGACGTGTGTATGCATGTTTTTAAGAATATGTACAAGAGTAGTGTCCACTCATGCAGTTATAAAAACACCCAATTACTCGCCATGCAGTCTTCCAATGATGCAGGCACTACATATGCTGTGCTGTAATCACTCAGGCATTACTGCTGCACTGATGCAATCACCTAGGTACTATCTATGCACTCATGCAATCAGCAAGGTATTACCCATGCACTCTTTCAATCAAGTAGCCACTACTCAGGCACTAATATAATCACCCAGGCACTACCGATGGAGTCCTTCAATCATGGAGGCACTACCCTTGTACTCATGTATTCACTCAGCCAGTAGTCATGGTGTTATGAAATCACCCAGGCACTACGTTTGCACTCCTTTATTCACTCAGGCAGTACCTTAGTAGTCCTGCAACCAGCCAAGAAGTACCCATGCACTTATAAAATCACCCAGTCACTTCCTATGTAGTCATGTAAATCCCCAGATATTGCCCCTGTAGTCATGCAATCACCCAGGTGTTATCTATGTATTCCTTTAATTACCCCTGCACTCATGCAATCATGAATGCATTAGGTATACAGTGCTTCAATCAGCCAGCCACTATCTTTCCACTGTTTCAATCACGCAGGCACTACTCTTGTACTTATGTAATCACTCAGCCAGTACTCATGCCCTTTTATAATCACCCAGTCACTACCTTTGCACTCCTGTAATCACTCAGGCAGTATCTTAGTAGTTCAGTAATCACCCAGGCAGTACTCATGAACTTATAAAATCACCCACTCACTTGCCATGTTCTCCAGTAATCCACCAGATATTACCCCTGTAGCCATGCAATCACCCACGCACTAGTTATGTACTACCCCTGTAGTCATGCAATCATGCAGGGTGTATCTATGCACTTATGTAATAACCCACACACTATTCTTGCAGTCATAGAATCATGCAGGCCCTACTGTTGCACTCATCTATTCACCTAGGCACTACTTAATGACTCATCTATGCCTTCAGTTGCTATTTATACACTTATCTGTGCTCTCAATGTCTATGTCTGCACTCATGCAATTAGCCAGTCACTTTTCATCTTCTCCTGCAATTACCCAGTGACTACCCTTGCACTCATACAATCACCCAAGCACTACCCATGGAGTTATGCAATCACTCAAGCAGATCTATTACATGTCTCAGTTTCTACATTTCACTATATTTCAGAAATATTGTATACATATATCTTTGAAAAGATAGAGTCATATGTATATGTGCTTGTAACAATATGGAGAGACTTATGGTTGAGTCATGTAATATTCTGCTGCTTTATATTTGGCTAGGCCCTACACTCATGTAGTTATAAAAACACCCAAGTACTACCCATGCAGTCTTCCAATGATCCAGTCTCTACAAATGCAGTGTTGTAATCACTCAGGCATTACTGCTGCACTCATGCAATCACCCAGGCACTACCTGTGCACTCCTGCAATCACCAAGGTATTACCCATGCACTCTTTGAGTCATGTAGCCGCTACTCATGAACTGCACCGCTTTTACGTCTTTCTCTACTCCTCTTCCCTTTTTCTGCATCCCTGTTGCCTCTTTCTGCACCTCTGTTCCTTCTTTCTGCACTTCTTTTGTTTCTTTGTGCACCTCTTTTGGTTCGTTCTATATTTTACTTGCCTGTTTTTGTACCCCTCTTGCCTCTTTGTGCACCTCTGTTGGTTCTTTTTGCACTGCTCTGGCTTCTTCCTGCTCCTCTGTTCCAAATTTCTGCATCCCTCTTGCCTTTTTCTGGACCCCTGTTCTCTCTTTCTGCACGTCTGTTGCCTCAGTCTGCCCACCTGTTCCCTCTTTGTGCACCCCTGTTGCCTCTTTCTGCACCTCTAATGCCTCTTTCTGCACCTCTGTTCCTTTTTTGTGTACTTATTTCTTTTCTTTGTGTACATCTTTTGCTTCTTTCTGCACCCCTTTTCTCTGTACCCCTCTTCTCTCTTTTTGCTGCTGTGTTCCTTCTTTCTGTACTTCTTTTGTTTCTTTCTGCACTCTTCTTTCCTTTTTTGCATCCCTCTTGCCTCTTTCTGCAGTTCCCTTGTCACTTTTTGCACCTCTCTTGCCTCTTTCTGTACCTCTCTTACCTTTTTCTGCACGTGTTTTGCTTCTTTTGACAGCTCTGTTGCTTCTTTCAGCAATTCTGTTGCCTCTTTATGCACTTTGTTTGGTTGTTTGTGCACATATCTTGCATCTTTCTTCACCTCTGTTGCTTCTTTCTGCACCTCACTAACTTCTTTCTGTACCTCTCTTGCCTCTTTCTGCAACCCTCTTTCCTCACTTGCCTTTTTCTGTATATTTTTTCCCTTTTTCCTGCACATCTCATTCCTCTTTCAGCACCTCTGTTGCTTCTTTCTGCACATCTCTTAGTTCTTTCTGCAGTGCTCTTCCCTTTTTCTGCACCCCTTTTGCCTCTTTTGCACCTCTTTTGCTTCTTTCTGCATCTCTTTCTTCTTTTTCTGCACCCCTCTTGCCTCTTTCAGCACCTCTGTTGCTTCTTTCTGCACTTCTTTTTCTTTGTACTGCACCCCTCGTGCCTCTTTCTCCATCCTTTTTCCGTTTTCCTGCACGTGTATTGTTTCTTTCTGTAGTGCTGTTGCCTCTTTCTACACATCTCTTCCCTTCTTCTGTACCTCTGTTGTTTCTTACTGCAGTGTTCTTGCTTCTTTCTGCAGCTCTGTTTCAGTCCATTTCCTAACATGACTTAAATGTCACTTTTGAACTTCTGCTTTACTATTCTAGTAATGCTTAAAGTGTTGGGCCTAGGCAAATATAAAAAAAAGCCTATACCATGTCTCAGGTGTAAGTCTCACCATATTTCGAAAACCATATATGCATTTGTTTGTACCTTTTAAATAGAAGGTGTTTCTTTAGCAATAGATAAGAATATTTGTATATAATTATTTTAATAATAGTACATTAATTTTAAAAGTTTTTTTTGAGATATTCTCCATTATTATTAAGAAAGATTCAGTATGACAAGAAAAGCTGAAAAGAAAAGACAACAAAAAAACAGTACTATTTAAAGGAGAGAGAAAAGCATAAATTAGATGAAGTACAACATGTGACATTGAAGAAAAAGTCTTCTGGTAAGAGAACTAAAGAATTTGTTAAAAGACTTTTAAGGACTGGAAAGAATTTTGAAAATGGGGAAAACAGAAAGAAAAGCTGTAGAACCAAGGAGAATGAAATGAAAAAAGGACAAATTAATGGAAAATCAGGTTATGGGAAAACAATCTATGTTGAAAGAAGGATGAAACAATATAAGGACATTAGGAAACGAATGTATAAAAGTAGAGTACTACAAAATTTATTGAAAGATTTCAAGAAATATAAAAGAAGATCTGCATTTTACAAGAAAAAACAACAGATTGAAAGTGTAGTCGTAAAGGCTTTTGAATTGAAAAGAAGATTGTTTATATTAGTATTGAAGAGAATGAAGACATTGAATAAAACAATGCAGTTTATGAAGGAGAAAAGTAAAAGAAAAAGACTGATTAATAGAACTAACATTTGTAAAAAAAAATTGGGTGAATGGAAGCACACTTCTAGTTCAGAACCTTTTTTTAAAGAAGAAAGCTATTTTCAACAAAATACATTAGTTCACGCAGTTGATACCAGTGGTCGTTCTTTTGAAGTTAAAAATGGTTGTCCAATTGAAAAAGAAAAGATGGTTGCTAGAAATGTGTAAGAAGTAATAGCTGAAAAAGTTCAAGGGAGACGCCTTGCGGAATCATGGCGGACGGACTTTCCGTCCGCCGGGGACAGATTGGGATTCCCACAGCCATCCTAATTCGGCGGTGGGAATATCCTGTGTGATGGTGGAAGGACTGCCACCGCCGGCCCGGCGGTGGCAGTCCTTCCGCCATCCTAATCGGCCCCTATGTTTGTATTTGTTGTCGATGTACTCACTATAGAAGTCAAACAAGGAATGTTGATGTGTATTTAAAAAGTGAAAAGGAAAACAATGATAAGTGGAAGCAATATGGTGCTTATTTGTTGGTGGAAGGTTGTTTTGAGTTGGGTAATGATCAACGTATTTGTAAATATTGTTACAGCAAATTAGAAGAGAACAAAATGCCAGCTAGAGCTGTTCATAATAACCTAGAGTTGGTAGCTATTCCTTCGGAACTGGTGGATTTAAATACATATGAATCTATTCTTATTCAATCTGTACACCTGTTTCAGGCTATAGTTCGTATGGAGCCTAAAACAGGTAAGTTGCCTCCCACAGATTTACAAAGAGGATTAAAAGAAAGAGTTGTGTATTTACCTTTAGATTTAAAGAAAAATATTGAAACTATTGGTGTAGAGCGAGAGGAAACTGAACCTGTAGTTATTCTAGTTAATGGTGTACCAACAAAGAGTCGGAAAATATGGCAAGAGTTAGTAGATGTCACCAAAGTTCAAAAGGCTACGTTATATCTCATAGAAAACAATATTTATTATAAAAATGTATATCTGGAAGAACAAGAAATATCTTTAGGAGATGATAGAGAAATTTCAACTGGCCAATTCGAAAAAGTGGACAACTCCAGGAGTGAAGACATTTATGAACATTATAGTATACATCCTTTACATTCAAAATAAGTGATTGGAAATACTATTGAATTATTCCAAATGAAGAAAGTGAAGGGAACTCCTATGAGTGTTTGGGAAAGAAGTTTAGAAGCCCGTTGTTTTCCACAACTCTTCCCCACTGGAAAAGGTAGACGATATGATGAACGACCCGTGCAGTTTCCACCTTCATAATATCATACAATATTATTGTACTCAGAAGATCCAAGATTTCGACAATGTATTCCATATATATTTCATCTTCTGTTTGAAAGTGACTTTTCTGGAATTTCATATGCAGTGAACCACATAATAAAAACAGGAGTCCATCTTACACATGTTTCTGCAAAGGAATTCATGGACAAAGTACAAGAAAGAGATGATCATTTAGAATCTCAGTTAATTAATTTGATGGCGTGTCAACGTGGTACTAATGAGTATTGGTATCGTCGTCACGGAAAACTTAAATGTATGTTAAGGAACTTAGGAACCCCTACGTGGTTTGTTACGCTTAGCTGTGCTGAATACGCATGGGAAGATTTACTTGAATTTCTATGCGAAGCAAATTCAAATATTAAAAACATTGAATTGAAGACAGCTGGAGAACTGTGTTCCTTGGATCCTGTAAATGTGTGCAGATATTTTAATCATAGGTTTCAAGCTATGATGTCTTTTATCTGCAATAAAAATAATCCACCTCTTGGAGAAGTTATTGATTTCTTTTGGAGAAAGGAGCACCAAGCCAGAGGTGCTTCTCATATACACATGCTATTATGGATCAAGGATGTACCTAAATTTGGAAGCGATTCTGATGAGACTGTTTTGTCTTTCATTGAAAACTATGTTACCTGTGCTATTCCAAAAACAGGAGGAGAAAATACCTTAAGACAACAAGTTTTACGATTTCAAAGCCATCGATGTGGGAAATATTGTCGACGGAAATACAAGTCAAAGGAACATTTATATACAAAATGTCGTTTTGGATTCCCACGTCCAGTAATTTCCAAAGGAAGAGTCAACAGTTTCATGTCAGCAGTGAGGCATACTATAACTCGGAAATCTCCGAAGAATACTTACATCATAAAAAGAAGTGAAGATTCAAAGTATATTAATGACTACAATCCAGTGATTTTGACAATGTGGAATGCAAATATGGATATCCAGTATGTTGCAGATAATTCGATTGCTGTTGCTTGCTATGTTACATCATATATAACCAAATCTGAAAAGACAGAGTTGAAAGAAATGTGGGAAGAACTTTCACAAGAGAAGACTCTTAGTAACAAATTGTACAGCTTTAGTTTGAAGATGCTTTCCCATCGAGAGATTGGATCGTACGAATGTTCGGATCGGTTGACCTCTGCAAGTTTATATTCAAAGTCAAGAGGAATAATTTGGGTAAGTCTAGGTCTTGCTGCAACACGAAATCGAGTATTGAAATCTGTACAAGAAATTGAATACTTAGCATTGAATGAACCGGAACGTACAGATATTGTTAAAACAAATATGCTGGATACGTACTATCCTAAAAGAAGTCCACATCTGGAAAACATATGTCTCTATCAAGTACTGCAATATTACAGCTTTAAGAGAAATGTTACAGAAAATATAAATGAAGAAAAATATGCAGTAGTTGGATGTGATGGATGTTTGGTAAAACATACCAAAGGAAATCTTATTAATCACAGGAAACTCAGTTGTGATACTCCAGATAAAAGGGAATTTTTCTATTTAGCACTTCTGCAACTGTTCAAGCCTTGGCGTAGTGAAATGGAATTACTTGGAGATTTTGACTGCTATGAAGATTTTTTTAATGCATTGAATGTACAGTTTTTCCAAATTATCTGCAAATGTTGAATGAAGAGATTGAGCAAGAAACTAGTATTGCAGCTGAAATCGCTAGAGATAGTTCTCAAGATAGTCAAAGTTCTGCTCCACTAAGTCAAGATCCACTAGGACAACCAATTCTTGAAAATCAAGCAGCAATCGCTATGAATGAAGTAGAAACGGCAATGCAACAAGCACAACAGGATATTATTGAGTTGGGAAACTTGGAAGAACAGCTAAATATTGAACAAAAAGAAATATATCAGCAAGTTACACAACAGATAGAGCATGGTTTACTGCATGAAAAAAAGAATGCCAATGCACATCATTGAAACCTATTCGAATGTATATCAGTGGGTAAGCTGGAACAGGAAATAGTTTTTTAATTAAAGTTTTGACCAGTTATCTACACAAAACCACTGAATCACATTATCTTGTGTTGTAACCGCTCCAACTGGGTTAGCAGCACATAATATTAAAGGGATTACATTACATTGATTACTCATGCTACCAGTTGAACAGGAAAATAAGTTGGAATATCACAAGCTATCTGGAGAAGCTTGTTATGAAGTCTCAAGAATACTAAAGAATGAAACTTCTGATCATTGATGAGCTGAGCATGGTCTCAAACTTAATGCTTGCCTTTGTACATTTAAGAATGCAACAGATTTTAAAAACAGATTATGATGTTTTATTTAGAGGAAAACATGTAATTGTATTTGGCGACCTACTACAACTTTCTCCTGTAAAAGGGCAACCAGTTTTTAAAACACTTGTGCATGAAGACACTAGGAAATCTTTGGGAAGTATTAGAAATGTAAACATTTGGTCTCATTTTGAATATAAAGAACTTATTAAGAATATGCGACAAGCAAGTGATGAACATTATGGAAACATTCTTCAAGATATAAGAATTGGTGTTTTGACAAAACATGGTAAAGAAACTTTACAAAGTCGGCTACTAACAAACCTGTTTCTAAATGAAAATATTGCAACTGAAATAATGTACAAAACAATTGGAGAAAAGAAGTCTATAATTTGCCTAATGCCAACACTGCAAGAGTGTTCTACATTCAATGGAGAACTTTTGAAGCTGGAAAAACAACAAATAATGAAAATGGAAGCCATTGATAAAATAGAACATGAAGGAGTTACTATTATTCTCTCAGAAAAATTCAAATCAAAATTGGATTCTTTGGAAAAGTCTATATCTAAGACTGCTGGTTTGGAAAAAACTTTATATGTATGTGAAAAATGTCGGGTAATTTTATGGCGTAATTTGGATGTAGAAAAAGGTTTAGTAAATGGAGCAATGGCAAAAGTTGTTGATTTTGTTAATTATCCGAACAGAGATGGAATTCAATATTTGAAGATTAAATTTGATCAGATTGACGAGGTAAAACAGGGTGGACGTTGTGCTGTTCGTCTTTTGCTTGCAAAAGACTTGTATGTTCGTAGAAAACAGTTTCCTCTTTCTTTAGCATATGCAGTGACCATTCATAAGCCTCAAGGTTTAAGTGTTGACAATGCTTTGGTAAATATTGGAAGTACAGTGTTTAAAGAGGGCATGGCATATGTTGCATTGTCTCGAGTAAGAACATTATCTGGTTTGTATTTGATTGATTTTGATGAGAAAAGGGTTAGTGCTGATGTGAATTGGTAAAAGAGTATAATCGGTTAAGAAGAGTTTATGCTCCTAACTTAGGTGAAAATCCCATATATGAAAAACATATACTATGTCCAAAACAGAAATATGACAAATGTTCTAGTGACATTGAAAATAAGAAAATAATTAAAGAGAAGCATGAAACTGCCAAGAAAAAGAAAAAGGACTCTGTTGATGATATTGTAGAATAGCAGTTAGAAAATAGTTCAGGTATCAACTGCTATTCTAATGTAATTCTAAATGTTGTCTTTTATCTAGATCATCTTTATCATAAAGTTTTGGAAAGTCGGGAAAAAAGATTCTGTTCTTTATTACATCATATGTTTCAAACGTTGGTAAGTGATAGAACTAAAATCCATACAGCTTCTGGCATTAGGCATCTTTTGGATATATGTACTGGTTCTTCGCAATTTACACTTAATATACAACAAGATGCACAAGAGTTTCTTATGTTTATGCTTGCAGTATTGGAAGAAGAAGGGATTGAAATTGAAAATTTGTTTGGACTAAGTTACAGATGGCATCATAAATGTGAAGAGTGCTCATTTTCTTCTACCACTGAAATAGACACTGAGCGATTCATATATTTGACAATACCAGATTGCAAATCAGTGTCTTTCAACAAATTACTAAAAACAGCTAATCAAGATATGAAATGTTCTCATTGTAAATCAGAAATGTTGTCAACATTATTTATAGAAAGATTTGGACAATATGTCATTTTAATGCTACAACGTTGTAGAGCAGATGGAAGAAAATTGGAAACCAAAATGAAACATTTTGTGGCAAGTCAGGTATCAATTTCAGGAAGAACTTTTAAAGCAGTGGCTATTATTTTCCATGATGGACCTACTACAACATCTGGACACTATACTGTGTATTTAAAGTGCAATAAAGGATAGACACATTGCAATGATGCCCATTTGGAATTCAAATGTTGGTTGCCTTTTGAATTACCAAATTCATATCTGATATTTTTGATGCCAAAGTTTTGAAAACATCATTTGGCCTATTGGGAAGATGTGAACACGAATAAACGAGTTTATTTGGGATATTTTCAGTGCAAATAGATTTAGATACATTATTCGGCCGATTGGGAAAATGTGGAGAAAACTGTTTGGATTATTGTTTGTGCTAATTCTTATTGCGTTTGCAAAATTGTGTTTGAAACAAGTAGTTTATATATTTGTTCTTTATATCATACGCAATGTAAATGAGAGTGTATATTTTACAAAATGTATTTCAGAGAAGTAGATTATTTATTGTAGTTGAAGAATGTAATTTAGAAACTGTAGATAGGTAAACAGATAGTTGAACTTGTTGTAAATATTTTCAACACAGATTTGTTTTTTTTTACAATCTTGCTGATTGTATTTTTTTCCCTACTGTTATATGATGATCAACATTGAAATCACTGTGTATGGTGAAATTCAATAGAATATAAAAACAGCAAAAAAGGGAAACTGAATATGTTATGTAATTCTAAAATTATGTTGTGTTCTTAAAACTATCATATTATATGCTATAACAATTTTTTTCTTCTTATTTACAGAAAGTAATACTAAAGTTTGAAAATATTTTAAATTTAGTTTACAATGAAACAACTGTAAAATAGTTTCAATGAGTTTGATATCTACTTCAATAAACAAGGTAAGATGAAATAATGTAATAAGCATATTATTATAAAGTAATGTTTACAGTTACGTTTATTGCACTCATCCATTTGATCAAATACTACCCATGCACAGATGTATACAATTAGGCACTATTCACACACTGCTGCCATCATTGATGCACTATCCATGTATTTCTCCAATCACCTAGCCTGAATCCATACAGTAATAAGATCACCCAGACACTACCTATGTACTCTTCCAATCACCCAGGTAGTATCTATACACTCATACAATCAGCTAGACATTATCCATACACTCTTACAATTACCCAGGTACTTCCTATGCACATCTCCAATATCCTAAACATTATTCCTGCAGTGATACAATCACCCACACACTACCCTTGCACTCTTTCAATCATTCATGTTGTATCTATAGAGTGCTCTATTCATTCAGGTAATACATATACACTTATAAAATCACCCAAGCTCTTTTTATACAGTTCTCCAATCACCCAGGTCCTGCTCCTGTACTCTTGCAATCACCTACCCAGAACCCTTCAAGTTTTAAAATTACTCAGGCACTACCTATGCATTCCTCAAATCACCCAGGCCCTATCCCTACACTCTTGCAATCAGGAAGACATTACCCCTACACTCATGCAATTAACAAAGTATTAATTATGCATTCCTCTAATCCCCCACACATTACTCCTGCAGTCATGCAATCACTTAGGCGTTACACATGCACTCTTCCAATACCCCTGACATTACCAGTGCACTCATAAAATTACCAAGGCATTAACCATGTACTCAATCAATCACTCAGACAGTACCTATGCATTTATAAAATCATCCAGACACTACATATGCATTCATGCAATCACTCAGGCATTAGGCATGCAGTCATCAAATCACCCAAACATTACCTCTGCATTTATACAATCACCCAGACATTTATTTTGCACTCTTACAATCACCCTGGCATTACCCATGCACTGCTTCAATCATATAAACACTAACCATACACATCTCCATATATTCCACTTACCACAATTCATACAACACTTACACATTTTTTCTTTTTTGAACCAATTAGGCGGCTCTGAAAAGAACCATTTTTTTTCTTCTTTTTTTGTTTTATAATTTTTTTGTATTTTTTAAAACTCTTTTTTATATTTTTTGGGTGTTTTTTTGTTAAAAAAATGGGGAAAAAAAGAACCAACAAGAAAAACATTGAAAAAATTATGCAATTAAAACTCATTGCATAAACAAAAAAACAAAAAAATTAACACTTGTGGTTCTGAATGGATAGCATTCACCGATTGCTCCCAAACACACAATGTTTTCTTACACTTCAAACAGCGCTGCTCTACTCGAGCAAAATCAGGGTGAATATTAATTGCAGCAGTTGTTGTGCCAGCAGAAGAGGTACTGGGTCCAGCAGTATTGTCATCAGCTGCTTATATTTCTTGCTGACGACGCAGTTGTTCCCTTGCGAGCCGTCGAGGGTGGATTCTCTATAGATGTTTAAGCATGGACGACGTGCCGCAGGAATATTTTTTTTCTGACCCCCGTGACAATACATTGTTACAGATGGTGCATGTCACCTTCCTGGAATTTACTTTTTTTTCACCAGGTGGGATACTAAAAAAAGCCCACACTACGCTCTCATAACTCTTCTTTATCGGTTCTTCCACATCTTCTTCATCTTCTGGTGGAAGCTGCTGTGTTGGTTGTCCAGCTGTCATTTTTTGAATGTACAAAAAAAACACCAAAAAGATGTGAAGAAGAGATCCAAAAGAGAACAGTTCTGTCTCCTCAGAAAAAATGAAAAAAAATGGGTGGGGTCCTTCAAGTTCTAGAATCAAAAGCCTCTAAACCAATGAAAGTCTTTCTTTTGAAGTCACATGGGATTCGCGCTCCCGGCGTGCAACGGGCGCGCCCCCGACGCGAATCACGAAAAATACATTTAACAATAATATATCTTTATTCCAGTTACAAATACATGATATTTACAATTATCTTAAATAATGTCTTGGTATAATATATATAATAAAGTTATATAGATATACTTTTAAAAGTCAAAGATTTGCGATGGATTTGCGCACCCGGCGCGACCGTCGGAACTACGTACGTGACGTTATGTGGGGCCGGGAACCTCGTCCCGTCGCTTACGAAACGCCCATCGCACACAATTTAACCAATATGGCGGCGAAATACTTGGATTCAGACAGCCATCGAGACAGGTACATGATCGCTACGCGAATCCACTTTAAATTAAAAAAAAAAATTTATATTTATATTTTAGAAAAGAGAAAACATTATATTATTTTTATAAGTATTAAAAACTTTAAAAAAGGATTTTTGGGACATTATACTTTGAAATTAGCATTTAAAAAACCTTTGAAATTCACTGAAAAAAACATTGTTTTTTTTATATGGTTCTTAGGCACATTATCGACATTGCTAAGTTAGCATGAGCTTCGCTGCCATGATGCTGCTTTTGCGCACGCTACTACATGACTTTGTTTTTGCAAGACTTTGTTTGTGCCCTTCACATGAGAACGGGTTGCCTTTCGCGTTCTCTGCCTTTCCTAGAGTTTAGTCTGAACACGATGTGCAAGTTCAATAAACAATGCCCCTTGTTATTCTGTTCTGTTCTGGTCTAGACATAATGCTACACAGCTGCAGTACTGAAGACTCGTGCTTTGATATTACGTTGTTGCATGTTGTTTTAACACACTTGGAGAAAGCCGTTCCATGGAGAAGAGCTCTGCTGTTCCTATGATGTAAACCTTACATCCAGGCTTTAAGGTATGGGGTCTGCTGTCAAAGCCCAGAGATCGTCCTTTTTATAAAATAAACTTCTTCTAGTCAAGGGGATGGTGGTCAGGCCTATAGGCCCTTATTTCCACAGTCTTTATAAAATGACTTCTCCTTTTGTATTCTATGGAATTGTAACAATGCTAACTGTGCTGAGTTTATGCATTTTGCTGCTAGTAGTGGCACGTATACTGTATTGTAGAGTACGATAGTTAAAATCGACATTTTGAACTATTTCAGTGACTATTTTCATTGTGGACAAGTACGAGTGAGTGAGCGAAAGAGTACGTCTTGCTCCTGCGATTCCTGAGAGAGTGGGGAGTGTTGTGTTCTGGGTTGTCTAATCATTTGTAGCTCCGTGATCTTTGGAGGAGAATGAATGAGACACTATAGCTAGTCGGTTTGGGATTTTGTGTACTGATATGGTTGATTGGTACACCCCTATTCACTGAGGTCCTGTTTTCCTGCGCATAGTTCTGTGTATGTGCAGAATCCCTGCAACATGGCGCCGCCAACGTTTGGTCTGGTTCTTATCTGTGAGACGCTTGAGTAGAGCTTGTGCTTGTCCACAGTACCCTCACTCTGTTTCCGGAGACAGTTGTGACGGGGTAACCTCCTATATTGATGTTTTTATAGGTTCTTTCAAGCTTGAAGTTTTAAAAAGGTTTTAATCTGTTTATTCTGAACCCGTTATTGCGCTGCCGCGCTCTAGGTAGTTATTCTTTATTATCAGTTATGGCGGTCCCGATTCCAGCTGCTAATAGGGCAGCACTCACGGCTTATTTGACTCAGAATGGAGTCCCTAATGCTGGTGTTGCGCTGATTTTTGTAGTAGAGGCAGATGCGGCTTACCGCTTCGAAGTGTTTTATTCTTGGGTCACCTTTCCGGCGGTAGATGGGACGGATAACTTGTTTCACGAATATACGCCTACGGCCCTTCCTAATGCTTATCAGCCCTATCGGGCTCTTGAGATTCCGCTTACAGCTTGGCAATACCAAATTTGGTTTAATGGCGCCCTTCCTCACCCAATAACGCTGGTCCGTTTAGGTCCTTTATCGATAGATGGGGCCACGTGGCCCGTTTTGGCTGGGTATACTCCTCACCGCGTCGTTTGACAACAGCGATGCCTGCAGAACTGCGCGTGTTACATACGTCTTTGTTACGTGTGCATAGAGCTGTTATACAGTTCATGTCGCGCAACTTTCAGGTGGGACAACCTTGCGTTGCTGCGCAACCTGTGGGACCTGGTGGTGTGACCATCAGTCCCCTTATGGTTAATTCAGTAATGGGCAAGCGTCCACAGAATAAAGATGAATTACCTTATTGGCTTGCTGACAAATTTGGACAACTAGAGGCTGTCTTTCCAAATACCTCTCCTGTGGAAAAACACAGGATATTGACTATTAGCTTACCTAAAGACTTGCTTCCCGAGTTGGCTGATTGTAACACCTGGGGCAAGGTGTTTGCAGCGGTATATTCAAAGTGTTTCGGCACTCCCTCCATGACCGTGCTCCCCTCTATGATTAAACGTCTTCAGGATGAACATGGAGCCGAAGCGGCTGTGGAGCTGGGGATGAGATTGGTGGGGGTGTTCGACGTGGTTGCTGATATGATCCTTGCCAATGTCAAGGGAGATGCAGTAAGCTTTCAAGTGGCAAACCGCTTGGAGGCTGTCCCTGATGTGGACAAGCCACACGAATTACCAAAAATTATTGCAAAGGCTTATAAGACCATAGGCCGCAATAGTTTGGGAGTCAAGCCTTTTACTCAAATGCAAACTCAATCTCAAACTCAACAAAAAGTCCAGACGGATAAAGATGGATGTCCGTTCTTTCCTAAAAAGAACTAGAAAAATAAAAAACAGGGGCAGCAACAACAGAAGCAAGGTTCGCGTGCTGGTTCACCGACACCTGAGTCTGCTGAGCGCACTTATGACTTGCGCGACCGCGCTAAAATAAAGACTCCTGATAGATTTCAGGTTCCTGATCAATGTTCTCCTCATTCTTCACAGGACACTTCTGGCTCTCAAGTCGGAGGAGGGGAACGCCAAGATGGTGGCAAGAGTCAACCTGCGCCACAGGGACGTGATCAGCCTCGACAGTTTGACGGCAAAGGAAAACAAGAGGATCTACCTTATTTTCGACCCCCGTTTCAGAAGAAAAAAGTTGCCGCTCCAACAGCGAGGTATGCCTCAGACGGTGAGAACACGACTCCTGGATTGGACATGGGCAGTGACTCTGCTCGACTGCGCAGCGGAAGTTACCAAAGTGCGGGAGGCTCTTCTTCCCTGTCTGGAGGCGACAGCAACTGATACCTTCGTTACAGTAGAGACTGCAGACACCCGGGTTGCCCCCCCGGATAGGCTCTATGAAATAATTTTCCAAATTGAAGGTGATATACCTCGTCCAATCAAAGCGGTGTTCTGGGAGAATTGAACGTCCTCATATGACATTCTGTTGCCGGAGGCAGATTGGCCTCCCCCCTTTGTGTTGGCAGCTCCTAGGGGAGAAGACGTGATACTTCCGAGTTTTTCGATTTACGTCCCTCAAGAGCATGCCCAGACTTTGGCTGCAGAGTGGGCTTGTGCCCTAACCCCAGCGGTGTATCGTAATCAGGTGGGTTGGGATGTTGATTCACCGGCTCATGAAATACCTTTACGCTCTATGCCTCAGCCACAACCGCAATATCCAATCAGACGTGAAGCAAAAGCTTCCGTTTGTGATATTCTAACACAATTGGAGTATCAAGGAGTGATTGAATCATGTACATCACCGATGAATAATCTTCTCTTTATTGTATCAAAACCTTATGGTTCTTATCGGATGTTATTGGATTACCGAGAAGTGAACAGTCATTGTCGCACTTTTGTGGTGCAAAACACACACAGCTCAGCGCTGGTGAACAGCCTTGTTCGTAAAAAATACAAAACTACCCTTGATATTTCTAATGGATTCTATAGTCACAATCTTGCCCCTGAGAGCCGTGATTTGACAGCATTCACTGCCGTTGGGAATCAGAAAAAATGTACACGATTGCCTATGGGGTATAAGAATAGCCCCGGGGCATTTGCAGCACGTGTCATGTCATTATTGCACGACATAGATCCAGATGCGTTCTCGTACGTTGATGACATTTATCTGACGGACGATGAACTTATGCCGCATCTAGTCCGAGTCGACAATATTATTTTGTCATTTGCCGACTATGGATACAAATTTAATTTTGCAAAGTCACATATCGCCCATTTGGCGGTGATCTTTTTGGGCTATGAGCTCAATAATGAAGGAAAGGGCTTGGCCCCTCACTTCTTGGAGAAATGTGGACAATTGCAACCCCCTTCTACATTGAAGAAACTTCAGTCTTTGCTGGGATTTTTGAATTTCGGGAGGACATACATTCCCGATTATGCCCAGCGTATCAAACCGCTTTATACATTGATACAACCGACTTTTTCTTCTGCCAGCTGGCTTCCGGAACATACTTCTATTCTGAATTCTTTGCAAACTGACTTGCTTGCAACGAACTACTTGTTGACACGTGACAACACCACAAACCTGGTTATACGTATAGTTTCTGGGACAGTGGGTTTCACTTACTTGACGTTCAATGAGGGAGACACAAATACCTATTGCATACAAATCACATTTATACACTGCTGCTGAAATGCGCTTTTCAACTGTTGAAAAAATCTTGACGGCAGTACAGATGGTGATTCTAAAAGAACGCTCACTGGCACAAGGAAAACACATTCTTATGGTCACATCCTTCCCTTCTTTGGAAGCCGTGACTAAGGCGAGTGTACCTAACTCGAAGGCACTACATCCCCGTTGGATACAATGGGCTACTTCTTTGACATCGGCTGATGTCACATTTATCTTTGATCCTTCCTTACAGACACAGGAGTTTTTACAGTATGAACACGTTCATCCTCCACCCTTTTTTCTGCTTCCTTTACATGAGTACAAATGCATCAATTACACCGATGGCTCGGCTCAACCGGCCACGGGTTCCAAACAAGCTTATTCAGCCGCTTGAGCGATTGTTGCTGGTTCAATTGTTAATGGAGAGTTTAAGTCTTCCATTGTGCACACTCAAGCACTTGGAGACTGTACGGCACAATTGGCGGAGCTGCGTGCTCTTGTACTTGCTCTCAAGTTTGCTGATCCAAATGTGAATACTCTTGTGCGATTTTTATTATTGTGTCCAGTCTTTTAATGACAACTTGTTCTTTTGGTCTCGGAATGACTATCGAGATTCCAAAAGCAGTGCAATTAAGCATAAAACGCTTTGGGTTCGAGTGGCAGATCTTAAACAACGTCTGCCCCTCATTCATGTTATACATACCCTTGGCCATCAGCGTGTGGGAGCACATGCTCTTGGTAATTCTTTGGCTGATGAAGCGGCCAAGTCTGCAGTAGCCACGTGTTCCATAGCAGCAGTTACAAGATCCAAGACTAAAATAGATAATGAGATTTTGGCAGCTGTAGCTGTAATGAGGGAGGGAACTGCTTATCCTCAGGGTTTCCCTTCGAAATACTCTTATCATATAACTCCCGAACAAGTTCCTTATGCTTTGATTCCTTCTGTTGGGGAGCAGATGATCCCCAACATGGACCGCAGACCTACATTGAACAAAGCCGCACACGAAGGCATAGCATCTGCGCATACCGATGTGTCGGCGACAGTCTCTATTTTACTGCAACGTTACTGGTGGCGTGGTTTATATAAACAGACCCGTAATTATGTCCTTTCTGGTGACATTTGTCAGCAAATCAAGCCGTCTACGGTCACCAACCCACCACAAACACAGCTGTGTATTTCTAATCAACCTGGCTGTATCTATCTTGATCACTGCGGTCCTCTTTCTTCTGATACTGCGTATAAATATATATTTGTTGCAGTTGATTCGTGCACTAGATTCCTTTGGTTTTGGCCACAACGCAGTGCTGACGCTCGAAATGTCATCAGGGATTTGCTTGTCTTTGTAGGGATGTTTGCCTGTGGCACCTTCCATTCTGACCAAGGTCCAGCGTTCGCCTCTAAGGCATACAAGGATGCAATGAAGTCGATGGGGGTGCTGGTGCAGTTTTCGTTTCCATACAGGCCTGAGGGCAATTCAATTGTGGAGCGAATGAACCGTGACTTAAAGCAATCTTTGACAGCTAGAGTCTTAGGTACTGGCAAGAACTGGCTGGCCCACTTGTATGGGGTTCAACGTGCACTTAATAACCTCCGTAGACGATCTCTGGGTGGGCAGATCCCATACGAAATGCTCTTTGGCATTAAAATGTTTGTGCCAGACCTTGATGGTCCAGACATTGTGGCGGCTGCTGCAACCTTTGACGTAGATAATCATTCTACTGTGTTACAGGATCTACAAAAGACCAGTGACAGGTATGCAACTGAACATTTACCCTCTTCCGCTGATGCAGCACTACTGATTCCAGTTGCCGGTTGGCTTCCAAAAATCGGAGATCTGGTACGAGAAAAGCTGGAGAACAAAAAAGAATTTGGTCCCTCTTATCGTGCACCGGTTCCAGTGCTTGGACTGAAGGGTACTCATACAGTCATTTTACCTCCTTTACCTGGTCGCAAAGACAACAGATATATTTCAGTGGACAATGTCAAGCTACACCATTTGGCCAATTCTGAATAGTGTCACACCTGTAGTTCCTTGCAACGCAATTTCCTTGGATCCACTGACTTCATGATCTTCCACCGCTCCTCGTAGGGCTAAGAAAGTGACGGACACTATCATTGATCTTTCACCTGTCCGACCTCTATTTTCTACCATGGATGTCGAGTATATATATCATCCAGATGAGTCCATCAGTGAAGTGCCGAACAGTCCTGGAGAACATCGAGCGGACCCGACACTTCCACCTCTGATAAATCAACCTACGAATGGCTGCTATGGAGATCATGCCAGTCTCTCTTCCGGCTCTTCTTCCTCGACATCCCGTTTGGCTGACACACCGACTAAATTAAGTATTTATTTCTCTTGGTTCAAAAAGACTTGCCTGGTCCCTCCTTGGACCTACATTTGGTTGCTGCTTGTCCTGATTTTTCTCTTCATGTCAATTGATTTTGTGACAGTGTTCTTTTTGCTCATCAATGGTCATTATTTGCCAGAACGCTCTGCAGTGAACTTGGTCGATGGAGTTCTGGCCCCTCACACATCGTCCCATATCATAAAACGTGATCGGTCTCATGTTAACATTTCAGCATTCCCGATTCCAGATGGCATCGTTTGGGACATAGTTGCCAACGAAGTCCACGGCCCGACCGAGGTGCTTCGCGTACCATATGTGTTTCGCGTCTCTCTAGGAGATGTGGTAACACAGGACATACATTCGGATGATTGGGATGTGCAAGCAGTACATGCACTGTTTTGAGATTTAAAGTGTTATGCTGCTTTTGATGCTGAAGATTTGTATTTAAATTCTGCCAAATATGGCGATTTATTTTGTTATTTTGTTATCAGCATTATGGGCATCATTATTTACACAAAACAAATACATTAAGACCTGTTTTTAATTATACACAATGGGAACATTGTCCTACTCCCGTGGAGGGGAGTTCTAAAACATTTAGGGATAAATTCACTTATTTGACAAATTATGATATATCTAATCCGGAATCCTATTATTTTAAACTTCAATCCTCTACTCAATCTAAATTTATGTTGACCCACACAAAATTGATTTACACCAACTTGTTTAGAAATAAATTGGCTACGCAGGGTTATGATCATTGGGAAGATACTGTTGATTTAAAATCAATCTGGGGCACAAAGCCTTGGCAGGTTCAGGGAACTGAAGCTTTACATCGTGCCTGCCTGATCCCAGCTCAAATTCTGTTTTTAAATAATACAGTGTACCAAACAACTTGTTTTGGCCTGGCAACTGTCAAAAATTTAAACACGCCATCTATTCCGTCTTTAGCGGAATATGCTAATTGGTGCACACATACAAATTATACCATTGAGGCATTACAAGCTTTGCTCCGAAATTACACCTTCAATGTCTCTGAAATTGATTCTTCTGGGTGGTTGGTGTGGCAAACTAATACAAATGCATGTCAAATGCGCTATTATAATGTAACACTTGGTTTCACACAGACTAGACCGGACACACATTATCTAAGTTCCCATTCGGTTACCACATACTCGGTGGGTAAATTATGCCAACAATGGTTGGAACAATCTAGGCTGACATCAGTGAAGCAACACCTTTCTCTGCTGTCACATGACATTAATTCGGCTGATTTTCTCTTGGGACCCGGGGCTCCGAGAGCAAAAAGATTCATGTATGCTGCTTACAATGAAATTTAGAAACTTTCGCAGATGGAAGCTGATTTTTGTCTGTGCCAAATTGATCAGGCCAATTTAGAAAAAGTCCTTGCCGTAGTAGACAATAGCATAAACACACTTTCCTCACGCATTTATACATTGGATAATATTGTTTCATCTGTTATTGATATTGTTCAAAGTGATGTATCTGTGTTATATCATGGTCAAAATCAGTTACGATCTGTTATGCAATTTGCTTGGACATTGCAAACTCTTAAAATGGGAAAAGTGCCTTGGGATTATTTGAATGCCACTGCTTTATTCTTGCCATTTAATCTGACTGATAAGCAAAGGTTTATGTCCATGAAAGATGCTACATACACACTATTGCATATTGAACTACTGGCGCCCTTGCCGTCTTCTGTAGCGTAAACAGATTCTGCTGTTTGGTTAATTCATGGGGTTATCTCTCTCCCTTTATCGCTATTTCAATTTAAATCATGCATGCAACATTTTCCGATTGGCCGTTATGAACCACTGGGTAGTGCTTTTCTACATGAATTGTGGTCCCTACCTTTCACTTATAGATGTCAGAGGGAGGGTAAGGAAGTTTTCCTAACAGGGGAGGACTGCGATTCCACAGTAGGACATTCCCTTGTTTGTAAACACGTTAAGTTGCACAGCGCTTGTAACGTTTCCGAGCCTAATCTGGCCTGTTTTTAAAAGGGACTCCAGTGCCATCAATAATTCCCGCTTTTTCATTGCTTACAAATGGCAGTTATCTTATTTTGAACAACCAAGACTGCTGTGGTTTACGGGCTGGAGTCCCGTATTTAGTAACGGTTTCCCAGCGCGTAACTTGTTGTAGCAATGTGCTTTTTCCGCCCCCGCATGGGAGTCTAGATAGCTCAATTTGGCCTTCCATTCCAACTTTGAAAACAGATTTCAATAAGTTGAGCAGGCTCAAAGCGCTGTTATTCCAACAAGAGGTGGCCCTCACTTCCGCCTGCGAGACCTTCCAGTTACAGGTGGCTAGGACTTCTGGAGAGATACAGTCCCTTCTGAACACCAACCTCCCACTGCATTTTGGAGAACTAATACACCAAATATTTAATGCGTCTGACACTGCAGGCCTTGCACATTTTTTTAAATGTGTGGGATCTGGCCTTGTGTCTTTTTTTCAGACTATATTTGGAGTAATACCGGGTTTTATTCATTCTATTTTTTCCAGCGCCTTCAGAGGGTTCCCCTTGATTTTGACGTTAGGCGCTGGAAACCTGCTTCTCCTGCTCCTGTTGCGCAATGGCTGCTCAACTTGTGGTACTGCACAGACCAGGCCAGTTGCAGCTGTACCGTGATCACATGCAACAGGTTTTCGGACGTTTGCCATTAGCCACGCTTGGCGTCAGTTATGGATTGACTTTTCGCTTTGCATATTTCACTTGCGTGCAACCAGTCCTTTACTGTCAGCGATGTCCCTTCTATTGGGCACTGGATATATGCCTCTCCAATACGTTACGTCCAGTCCCGGATTTTAACCAGTTGATGGGTCCCTTAGAGGCCCATTACCAGGCTTGTTCTGGGGATGGCCGTATGGTGCTTGCGGCTGCACTTGGAGTTTTGGCGGAATGGGATGTCTGTGCGGCTGCGCAGACCTTCCTGCAACGAAGTTTCATCGAATATCACGCAAGTTGCCCACTCATGCTTTTAGAGGCGTCTGATTACGAAGAGAACGTTTGTTCCTTCGATATACTTAATTGGATGGCATCTCTCTTTTTTACCAACGATAGGGATGATCTTTTGGAGGGAATTGCATTCCTCGGTTCATACACCTTGATGGACTTACCACCTCCTTCATAATAACTTTGTTATCCTGGAGGCAGCTCTCCTTCAATGAGCCCTATTAACGACTTTTGAAAAAAATATATAGATATATTTTTTTAAATTCGATTTTTCCAATTTGGTTTTTTCACCCGTTTTTGAACTCTGCTTGACTTGTGAACTCTGTTTTGGTCCTTTGTTTAGGTCCTATGGCCTTACCAGGGGGAGGGTGTTATATGGTTCTTAGGCATATTATCGACATTGCTGAGTTAGCATGAGCTTTGCTGCCATGATGCTGCTTTTGCGCACGCTACTACATGACTTTGTTTTTGCAAGACTTTGTTTGTGCCCTTCACATGAGAACGTGTTGCCTTTCGCGTTCTCTGCCTTTCCTGGAGTTTAGTTTGAACACCATGTGCAAGGTCGATAAACAATGCCCCTTGTTATTCTGTTCTGGTCAGGCCCTAGCACCTAGACATCACATGCTACACAGCTGCAGTACTGAAGACTCGTGCTTTGATATTACGTTGTTGCATGTTGTTTTAACACACTTGGAGAAAGCCGTTCCATGGAGAAGAGCTCTGCTGTTCCTATGATGTAAACCGTACATCCAGGCTTTAAGGTATGGGGTCTGCTGTCAAAGCCCAGAGATCGTCCTTTTTATAAAATAAACTTCTTCTAGTCAAGGGGAGGGTGGTCAGGCCTATAGGCCCTTATTTCCAGTCTTTATAAAATGACTTCTCCTTTTGTATTCTATGGAATTGTAACAATGCTAACTGTGCTGAGTTTATGCATTTTGCTGCTAGTAGTGGCACGTATACTTTATTGTAGAGCACGATAGTTAAAATAAACATTTTGAACTATTTCAGTGACTCTGCCTATTCTCATTGTGGACAAGTACGAGTGAGTGAGCGAAAGAGTACGTCTTGCTCCCGCGATTCCTGAGAGAGTCGGGAGTGTTGTGTTCTGGGTTGTCTAATCATTTGTAGGTCTGTGATCTTTGGAGGAGAATGAATGAGACACTATAGCTAGTCGGTTTGGGATTTTGGGTACTGATGTGGTAGGTTGGTACACCCCTATTCACTGAGGTCCTGTTTTCCTGCGCATAGTTCTGTGTATGTGCAGAATCCCTGCAACAGTTTCAGGGACGTTATAGTTAGAAATTATCATTTAAAAAACCTTTAAAATTCACTGAAAAAACCATAGGTTTCAGGGACATTATAGTTAGAAATTAGCATTTAAAAACATTAGAAATTCACTGAAAAAACCATAGGTTTCAGGGACGTTATAGTTCGAAATTAGCATGTAAAAAACCTTACAAATTCACTGAAAAAACCACAGGTTTCAGGGACGTTATAGTTAGAAATTAGCATTTTAAAAAACCTTTGAAATTCACTGAAAAAACCATAGGTTTCAGGGACATTATAGCTAGAAATTAGCATTTAAAAAATCTTTGAAATTCACTGAAAAAACCATAGGTTTCAGGGACATTATTGTTAGAAATTAGCATTTAAAAAACCTTAGAAATTCACTGAAAAAACCACAGGTTTCAGGGACGTTATAGTTTGTTGGAGATTTCACTCATACAAAACCAGTGAAATTCGGCCGTTATAGTTAGTTGAGCTAACTATAACTCGCGCCCCCGCAATGCACTGCTCATGACGTCACATATTACATCATTCATGACACGGTCAGTGACATCACTGATGACATCACTGATGACATCTCAAATGACATCACCGATGACATCACTGATGACATCATCCAGTGACTGTGTGCTTCTGTAAAGTTTAAATATGTTTTATATATCTATATGCCAAGGTGTTTTGAAGAATGAGTGGATGTATAAGTGTCTGAATGGATGATTTAGTAGGTGTGTGACTGAGTGTATAAGTGAGTGATTAATCGTCTCTTACTGAATGCATGGGTTAGTGACTAAACTGTGTGAATGTCTGTATCAGTCTGTTAGTTGGTGTGTAAGTGTCTGCATGGGTAGTCGCTGAATAGTGAAGCTGCAAGAGAAAAGTGAGGTTTTAGATATGTTGACAGAGGGATTAGTGATTAGGCTACTTCGTATGAGTCTGTGGAAAGGTACACTTGAAGTATGCCATATAAATGTAGGTGTCTGCTTGAAATGGGAAGTATAGTCTGTCAAGTTTAAAAGACTTTATGGTCTTGTGACTGAGGTATGTCTCTACTTGTACATGTATTTTCACATGTGTTATGCATCTGAATCTGCTAGATATATAAAACACAGGTATACATCTATTTGTATGTTTCTTTTATATATGATGCCACTAGCAAAAGGTACAGACACACGCATGTATTTTTTCAGAAAAAAGGTGAGGCTTACAACAGAGACATGTGAAGGGTTGCTGCTTTATATGTGGCCCGTCACTCTAAGTAGTTGCTGAATAGTGAAGCTGCAAGAGAAAAGTGAGGTTTTAGACATGTTGGTAGAAGGATTAGTGATTAGGCTACTTCGTATGAGTCTGTGGAAAGGTACACTTGAAGTATGCCGCATAAATGTAGGTATCTGCCTGAAATGGGAAGTGTAGTCTGTTAAGTTTAAAGGAATTCATGGTCTTGTGACTGAGGTATGTCTCTACTTGTAAGTTTTTTCAAATGTGTTATGCATCTGAAGATTCTAGATGTATAAAACACAGGTATACATCTATTTGTATGTTTCTTTTATGTATGATGCCACTAGCAAAAGGTACAGACACATGCATGCATGCTTTCAGGAATATGGTGAGACTTACAACAGAGACATGCAAAGGGTTGCTGCTTTATATTTGGCTAGGCCCAACACTCTGAGTAGTTGCTGAATAGTAAAGCTGCAGCACTTAAGTGAGGTTTTAGACATTTTGGCAGAGGGATTAGTGATTAGGCTACTTCGTATGAGTCTGTGGAAAGGTACACTTGAAGTACGCCACATACATTTAGGTGTCTGCTTGAAATGGGAAGAGCAGTCTGTCAAGTTTAAAGATCTGCATGATCTTGTGACTGAGGTATGTCTCTACTTGTACATGTATTTTTACACATGGTATGCAACTGAAGATGGTAGACATATAAAACACAGGTATACATCTATGTGTATGTTTCTTTTATATAGGATACCACTAGCAAAAGGTACAGACACATCCATGCATGCTTTCAGGAATATGGTGAGAGTTACAACAGAGACATGTGAAGGGTTGCTGCTTTATATTTGGCTAGGCCTAACACTGTGAGTAGTCACTAAATAGTGATGCTGCAAGAGAAAAGTGAGGTTTTAGACATGTTGTCAGATGGATTAGTGATTAGGATACTTTGTAATATGCTGTGGAAAGGTACACTTGAAGTACGCCGCATAAATGTAGGTGTCTCCTTGAAATAGGAAGTGTAGTCTGTCAAGTTTAAATGACTGTATGATCTTGTGACTGAGGTATGTCTCTACTTGTACATGTATTTTCACACGTGTTATGCATCTGAAGATGCTAGACGTATAAAACACAGGTTTACATCTATTTGCATGTTTCTTTTATGTATGATGCAACTAGAAAAAGGTACAGACACATGCATGCATGCTTTCAGGAATATGGTGAGACATGCGAAAGGTTGCTGCTTTATATTTGGCTAGGCCCAACACTCTGAGTAGTCGCTGAATAGTAAAGCTGCAGCACAAAAGTGAGGTTTTAGACATGTTGGCAGAGGGATTAGTGATTAGGCTACTTTGTATGAGTCTGTGGAAAGGTACACTTGAAGTACGCCGTATAAATTTAGGTGTCTGCTTGGAATGGGAACTGCAGTCTGTCAAGTTTAAAGGTCTGCATGGTCTTGTGACTGAGGTATGTCTCTACTTGCACATGTATTCTCATACGTGTCATGCATCTGAAGATGCTACATGTGTGTAGCGCAGGTATACAACTATTTGTATGTTTCTATTATATGTGATGGCACCAGCAAAAGGTAGAGACGCATGTATGCATGTTTTCAGGAACATGGTGAGACTTACAACAGTAACATTGCGAAGATTGCTGTTTTGCATTTCTGGAGTTCTCTTGCTTCTTTCTGCACTTTTCTTGACTGTTTCTGCACCTCTGTTGCTTCTTTCTGCATTTATCTTGCCTCTTTCTGTACCAGTCTTATCTCTTTCTGCACTTCTGTTGCTTCTTTCTGCAATTCTCTTGTTTCTTTCAGCACCTCTTTTGATTCTTTTGGCACCCCTCTTCCCCCTTTCTGCAACTCACTTGCCTGTTTCTACACCTCTCTTGTGTGTTTCTACACTTTTCTTGTGTCTATCTGCACCTCACTTTCCTTTCTGCGCATCTCTTGATTTCTTATGCATTCCTCTTGCCTCTTTGTGCACCTCTGTTTCTTCTTTCTACACTCGTCTTGCTACTTTGTGCACCTGTCTTGGTTCTTTTGGCACTCATCTTACCTATTTCTGCACCCATGTTGCCTCTTTCTGCACTCCTCTTTCCTCTTTCTGCACTTCTCTTGCATCTTTGTGCACCTCTCCTGCCTCTTTTTGCACCTCCCTTGCTTCTATTTGCACCTCTCTTGTCTCTTTCTGCATCCCTCTTCCCTCTGTTTGCACCCCTCTTCCCTTTTTCTGCACTTCTCTTGCCTCTTTCTACACTCCTCTTCCCTATTTCTGTACCTCACTTGCCTCCTTCTGTGGTTGTCTTACTCCTTTATGCAGTTCTCTTGGCTCTTTCTGCACTTCTCTTGGTTCTTTCTGCACCTTTCTTGCTTCTTTCTGCAATCCTTTTGCCTCTATCTGCACTCGTCTTCCCTCTTTCTGTATCTCTCTTATCTTTTTGTACACCTCGCTTGCCTCTTTCCGCACATCTCTTAAGTCTTTCTGCATCTTCTCTTCCCTCTTTCAGTACCTCTCTTGTCAATTTCTGCACCTCTCTTGCCTCTTTGTGCATTCCTTTTGCCTCTTTCTGCACCTGTTTAGCCATTTTTTGCACCTCTATTGCCTTTTTCTGCAATCCTTTTGTCTCTTTCTTTCTTTTGTGTTGCGTGTTTTTGTACTTTTCTTGTTTCTTTTTGTACTTCTTTTGTTTGTTTCTCTTCCTCTTTTGAATGTTTCTGCACCTCTTTTAGTTCTTTGTACACCTGAGTTGCTCGTTTCTGGAGCTCACTTGCTTCTTTCTGCACATTTCTTCCTCTTTCTGCAGTTGTCTTGCTTTTCTCTGCACTTGTGTTGCTTGTATTTGAACATCAGTTGTTTCTTTATACACTTTTCTTGCTATTTTCTGCTCCTCATAAGCTTCTTTCTGCACCTCTTTTGCCTTTTTCTGCACCTGTCTTCCCTTGAATGCACTTCTCTTGCCTCTTTGTGCATCTCTCTTGCCTCTTTGTGCACCTCTATTGCACATTTGAGTACCTCTGTTGTTTCTTTGTACACCCCTATTGTCTCTTTCTGCACCACTGTTGCCTCTTTCTGCATTTCTCACATTTTTCAGTAGCTGTGTTGCTGTTTGTGTATTTCTTTTGCTGTTTCTAAACCTTTCTTTTTCTTTCTGTCCCTTTCTTTCTCTTTCAGCACCTTTTTTCCTCTTTCTGCAGTTGTCTGGCTTGTTTCTACCCTTTTGTTTTTTTATTTCTTATAAAGAGAATAGCAATGTATTTGTAATGAATTGCTTACTAGTTATTATGAATATTGAGATGCAATTAATTTAAAATTGTTAATTGATGTAACAAACTATTAAAACTATTCATTGTTTTTTAGAAAATTATTTTGTTTGGATTACAAATTAAAGATGGCAAGAAAACATGAAAAGAGAAGACAACAAAGAAAACAGAAATACTTAAACAAAATTAAAAGAGTGCACTAGAAAAAGACCAAAATGTTACGCAGGATAAAGTCTGTTCTGGTAAGAGTACTAAACAATTTCTTAAAACTGTTGCAGAGAGATTAAAGAAAGACAATAATAATGAAAGGAAAAATAATTTTTACAACAATCCACAAGGAAAAAAAGAATTGTAATGGTAAAAAAAATCATTTTTGGAAAAACAATACATGTTACAAAAAGACAAAAACAATTTAAAGAGATACATGTAAGAATGTTTCAAGTAGAGTAATTCAAAATGTATTAAAATATTCTAAAAAGTATAAAAAAGATCAGCAGCGTATAAGAGAAGCAACACATTGAAAGTGCAGGAGATACTGCTTTTGAATTAAAACACAAATTATTTATATTAGTATTGAAGAAAATGAGAACATTAGATAAAACAATGGTATTTATGAAACAGAAAAGAAAAAGAAAAAGACTTGTTAATAGAAGTAACTTTGTAAAACTTTTACTGGTGAATGGAAGCACACTTCTAGAGCTGAGCCTTTCTTTAATGAAGAAAGCTATTTTCAACAGAACACATTAGTACATGCAGTTGAAACTAGTGGTCGATGCTATAAGATGAAAGATGGTTGTCCCATTCCAAAAGAAAAAATGGTTGTTAGGAGTGTGGAAGAAGTAATAGCTGAAGAAGTTCAAGGGAAGCGTACACAAGCTCCTGTATATAAGTGGGTTTGTAGCAGTATTTGTAGTATTCGACAGGAGTCTATTGACATATTACAAATTTTATTATGAGGGTATGCCAAAAAAAGTCTTAAACAGAAGATTAAGATGTTACAAGGACTAGATCCATGTAAAATAAGAAAATATACTAACTTGCAGGGTCATTCTCTGGCTTGTCTTTCAAGAAAAGTATGTCAAAGTACTTTTCATCATTTAAGAATGTTAGCAGTACACCACTCAGAAATGCAAAAGTTGGTAAGGAGACTCTTCTATGTAAAAAGTCCTGCATTATGTTTAAGTGAAATGAACACAGTTCTTTTGCACAATTCAGTATCAGATGTACAAAAAGTTTTTGATGATATACAGTTTCGTTTTTTTGGGTTCACAAGAGGAGTGTAGAGAAAGTGAGAGCTTTATAAGTGTAGGTGTTGAAGAACATGTGAAAGAGATTAGTATTGATGAGTTTGCAGAAAAAATTACAAAGTCTGACAGTTTCATCTGAAAAACCAAACTATGTTTGTATTTGTTGTTGATGTACTCATTATAGAAGTCAAACTAGGAATGTTGATTTATATTTAAAAAGTGAAAAGGAAAACAATGATAAGTGGCAGCAATTTGGTGCTTATTTGTTGGTAGAAGGTCAGTTTGAGTTGGCTACTGATCAAGGTATTTGTAAATACTGTTACAACAAATTAGAAGAGAACAAAATTCCAGTTAGAGCAGTACATAACAACTTAGAGTTGGGAGCTATTCCTCAGGAACTGGCAGATTTGAATGCATATGAGTCCATTCTTATTCAATCTGTACACCCATTTCAGGCCATAGTTCGTATGGAGCCTAAAACAGGTAAGCTGCTACCAACAGATTTACAAAGTGGTCTGAAAGGAAGAGTTGTGTACTTACCTTTTGATTTTAAGAAACATATTGAAACTGTTGGTGTAGACAGGGAGGAAAATGAGCCAGTAGTTATTCTAGTAAATGGTGTACCAACAAAGAGTAGAAAAATCTGGCAAGAGTTTGTAGATGTTAATAAACTTCAAAAGGCTACACTATATATGGTACAGAATAATATTTATTATAAGAATGTAAATGTTGATGAACAGGTTATATGCTTAGAAGATGAAACAGAAATTTCAAGTGGTCAAATAGAAAAAGTGGACAAGCCCAAGAGTGAAGAGATTTATGAACATTATACTATACATCCTCTACATTCGAAGGAAATGATTGGAAACAGTATTGAATTATTTCAAAGGCAGCAAAGGGAACACCCATGAGTGTATGGGAAAAAAGTTTAGAAGCTCGTTGTTTTCCACACCTATTTCCCACTGGAGAAGGTGGACGCTCGACAAGATTGTACTCTGAAGATCCAAGATTTCAACAGTGCATTCCATATATATTTCATTTTCTATTTGAAAGTGATTTCTCTGCAGTTTCATATGCAGTAAGTCACATATTAAAAACAGTTTTGACATGTTTCTGCAAAAGAATTCATGGACAAAGTTCAACAAATAGATGAAAATTTTGAATCTCAGTTAATTAATTTGATGGCGTGTCAACGTTGTACCAAGGAATATTGGTTTCATCGTCACGGTGAACTCAAATGTATGTTAAGAAACTTAGGTACCCCTACATGGTTTGTAACACTTAGCTGTGCTGAATATGCATGGGACGATTTACTTGAATTTCCACGAGACGTAAATTCAAATGTTGAAAATATTGAATTAAAGACACTTGGATCCTGTAAATGTCTGCAGGTACATTAACCATAGGTATCAAAGTATGGTGTCATTTATCTGCAATAAAAATATTCCTCCTCTTGGAGAAATTATCGATTTCTTTTGGCGAAAAGAGTACCAAGCCAGAGGTGCTCCTCATATACTCACATGCTATGATGAATAAATAATGTTCCAAAATTTGGAACTGATACTGATGAAACTGTTTTGTCTTTCATCAAACAGTATGTTATATTTGACATTCCAAGAGAAGGAGGAGAAAAGAGCTTGAAACAACAAGTTTTACGGTTCTCAAAGTCATCGGTGTGAGAAATACTGTCAACGAAAATACAAGTCTAAAGGGAAATTTTATACAAAATCGTTTTGGATTCCAACGTCCAATAATTTCTAAAAGAAGAGTAAATTGTTTTTTGTCAGCAGTAAGGCATACAATAACTCGGAAATCTCCGAAGAATACATATAACTTAAAAAGAACCGAAGATTCAAAGTACATTATTGACTACAATCCAGTTATTTTGAAAATGTGGAATGCAAACATGGATATTCAATATGTTGCAGATAATTAAATTGCTGTTGCTCGCTATATTCCATCATATGTAACCAAATCTGAAAAGACAGAGATGAAAGAAATGTGGGAAGAAATTTCACAAGAGAAGAGTCTTAGTAAGAAATTGTAAAGCTTTAGCTTGAAAATGCTTTCCCATCGAGAGATTGGATCCTATGAATGTTCAGATCACTTGAGCTCAGCCAGTTTATATTCAAAGTCAAGAGGAATCATTTGGGGAAGTTTGGGTCATGCCTCAACATGAAATTGAGTATTGAAATCTTTATAGGAAATTGAATACTTGGCACAGAATGAACCAGAAAGTACAGATATTGTTAAAACGAATATGTTGGATACATACTATCCCAAACGGAGTCCACATCTCTTAAACCTATGTCTGTATGAAATACTTTAACATAACACCTTTAAAAAAAAGTTACAGAAAATATAAAAGAAGAAAAATATGCAGTAACTGGATGTGACGGATGTTTGGTAAAACATGCCAATAGAAATCATATTAACCACAGAAAACTCAGTTGCAAAAGTCCAGATAAGAGGGAATCTTTCTATTTAGCACTTCTGCAACTGTTCAAGCCTTGGCGTAGTGAAACGGAATTACTTGGAGATTTCGACTGCTATGAAGATTCTTTTAATGCAAGTAAAGAAAGCATTCAATGCACAATTTTCCCTACATATCTACAAATGTTAAATGATGAGAATGAACAAGAAAGTAATGTTGCAGCTGAAATAGCTAGAGAACATTCTCAAGATCCACTGGGACAACCTGTTGCAGGGATTCTGCACATACACAGAACTATGTGCAGGAAAAAAGGACCTCAGTGAATAGGGGTGTACCAACCTACCACATTAGTACCAAAAATCCCAAACCGACTAGCTATAGTGTCTCATTCGTTCTCCTCCAAAGATCACGGAGCTACAAATGATTAGACAACCCAGAACACAACACTCCCGACTCTCTCAGGAATCGCGGGAGCAAGACGTACTCTTTCGCTCACTCACTCCTGCTTGTCCACAATAAGAATTGTCAGAGTCACCGAAATAGTTCAAAATGTTTATTTTAACAATCGTGCTCTACAATACAGTATACAAGCCACTACCAGCAGCAAAATGCATAAACTCAGCACAGTTAGCATTGTTACAATTCCATAGAATACAAAGGGAGTAGTCATTATATAAAGACAGTGGAATAAGGGCACTCAGGCCTGACTACCCTCCCCTTGGTAAGAAGAAGTTTATTTTATATAAGGGAAGATCTCTAGGCTTTGACAGCAGACCCCATACCTTAAAGCCTGGATGTAAAGTTTACATCATAGGAACAGCGGAGCTCTTCTCCATGGAACGGCTTTCTCCAAGTGTGTTAAAACAACATGCAACAATGTAATATCAAAGCACGAGTCGTCAGTACTGCAGCTGTGTCTAGCATGTTATGTCTAGGTGCTAGGGACTGACCAGAACAGAATAACAAGGGGCATTGTTTATCGACCTTGCACATCGTGTTCAGACTAAACTCCAGGAAAGGCAGAGAACGCAAAAAGCAACCCGTTCCCATGTGAAAGGCACAAACAAAGTCTTGCAAAAACAAAGTCATGCAGTAGAGTGCGCAAAAGCAGCATCATGGCAGCGAAGCTCATGTCAACTTAGCAACGTCGATAATGTGCCTAGAAACCATATAACACCCTCCCCTTCATAAGGTCATAGGACATAAACAAAGGACCAAAACAGAGTTCACCAGTCAAGCAGAGTTCAAAGTGTTTGAAAAAGCCAAAATTGGAAAAATAAATCGAAATTGCAAAAAAAAAGAAATATATATGTTTTCAATATTGTCAATGTGGTGTATTGAATGAGAGCACCCTCGGGGACAACAAAGTGATTATCAAGATGTTATAATGACGGAGGTGTTCAATCCATCAAGGTGTATGAACCGAGGAATGCCATTCCCTCCAAAAGATCATCCCTATCGTTGGTAAAAAGAGGGATGCCATCCAATTAAGTAAGTCGAAGGAACAAACATACTCTTCGTAATCAGACGCCTCTAAAAGCAGAAGTGGGCAACTTGCGTGATATTCGATGAAACTCCGATGCAGGACATTCTGCGCAGCCACACAGACGTCCCATTCAGCCAATACTCCAAGTGCTGCTGCACGCGCCATACTGCCAACCCCAGAACAAGCCTGGTCATGAGCCTCTAATGGACCCATCAACTGGTTAAAATCCGCGACTGGATGGGACGTATTGGAGAGGCATATATCCATTGCCGAATAGAAGGGGCATCGCCGACAGTAAACCACTGGTTGCACGCAAGTGAAATAGGCAAAGCGAAAAGTCAATCCATAACTGACGCCAAGCGTGGCTAAGGGTAAACATCCAAAAATCTGTTGCATGCGATCACAGTACAGCTGCAACTGGCCTGGTCTGTGCAGTACCACAAGATGAGCATCCATTGTGCAGCAGGAACAGGAGAAGCAGGATTCCAGCGCCTAACTCCAAAATTAAGGGGAACCCTCCGAAGACGCTGGAAAAAATAGAATGAATAAAACCCGGTATTACTCCAAATACAGTCTGAAAAGAAGTCACATGGCCAGATCCCACACTTTTAAAAAAATGCGCAAGGCCTGTGGTGTCAGACGCATAAAATATTTGGTGTATAAGCTCCCCAAAATGTTGTGGGAGGTTGGTGTTCAGAAGGGACTGTATCTCACCAGAAGTGCTAGACACCTGTAACTGGAAGGTTTCGCGGGCCGAAGTGAGAGCCACCTCCTGTTGGAATAATAGCGCCTTGAGCCTGCTTAATTTGTTGAAATCTGTTTTGAAAGTCGGAATGGAAGGCCAAATTGAACTATCTAGACTCCCATGCGGGGGTGAAAAAAGCACATTGCTACAACAAGTTACGCGCTGGGAAACCGTTACTAAATACGGGACTCCCGCCCGTAAACCACAGCAGTCTTGGTTATTCAAAATAAGATAGCTGCCATTTGTAAGCAAGGTGAAAGTGGGAATTATTGAAGGTACTGGGGTCCCTTTTAAAAAACAAGCCAGATTGGGCGCCGACACATTACAAGCGCCGTGCAATTTAACGTGTTTTCAAACAAGGGAATGTCCTACCGTGGAATCGCAGTCCTCCCCTGTAAGGAAAACTTCCTTACCCTCCCTCTGACATCTGTAAGTGAAAGGCAGGGACCCCAATTCATGTAGAAATGCACTACCCAGCAGTTCGAAACAGCCAGTCGGAAAATGCCACATGCATGATTTAAATTGAAATAGTGAAAAAGGGAGCGAGATAACCCCATGAATTAACCAAACAGCTTGGCCGTTTCCGCTACTGAGAACGGCAAGGGCTCCAATTGTTCAATATGCAAAAGTGTATATGCAGCATCTTTCATGGACATAAATCTCTGTTTATCAGTTAGATTAAATGGCAAAAATAAAGCAGTGGAATTTAATTAATCCCAGGGCACTTTCCCCATTTTAAGAGTCTGCAATGTCCAAGCAAATTGCATAACAGATCTTAACTGATTTTGACCATGATATAACACAGATACGTCACTTTGAACAATATCAATAACAGATGAAACAATATTATCCAACGTATAAATGCGTGAGGAAAGTGTGTTTATGCTATTGTCTACTACGGCAAGGACTTTTTCTAAATTGACCTGATCAATTTGGCGCAGACGAAATGCTGCTTCCATCTGTGAAAGTTTCCAAAATTCATTGTATGCTTCATAGATAAACCTCTTAGACCTAGGGCCTAAGATGAAATCAGCCAAATTGATGTCATCCGACAATAGTGTAAGGTGTTGTTTCACAGATGCTAAGGTAGAATGTTCTAACCATTGTTGGCATAATTTACCCACCGAGTATGTGGTGATCGAATGTGTTAAGTGGTAACGGGGATCAGATCTAGACTGAATGAAACCAGGTGTAACATTATAAAAACGCAATTGGCATGCATTTGTATTTGTTTGCCACACCAGCCACCCGGAAGAATCAATCTCAGAGACATTGAAAGTCTTATTTCTAAGCAAAGCTTCAGGTGTTGAAATGGTAAAATTTGTGTGGGTGCCCCAATCGTCATATTCCGCTAAGGACGTAATGGATGGAGTATTTACATTTTTGACAGTTGCCAGGCCAAAACAAGTGGTCTGGTACACTGTATCATTCAAAAATAACAGTTGAGATAGGATCAGGCAGGCACAATGCAAAGCCTCAGTTCCCTGAACCTGCCAAGGCTTTGTGCCCCAGATAGATTTTAAATTAAGCCAATTTAGTTCTAAACAAGTTGGCGTAAATCAATTTAGTATGGGTTAACATAAATTTGGATTGTGAAGACGACTGAAGCTTAAAAAAAAATAGGATGCCGGATTAGATATGTCATAATCTGTAAAATATGTGAATTTATCTCTAAGAGTTTTCGAACTCCCTTTTACAGGAGTAGGACAATATTCCCATTGAGTGTAATTAAAAACGGGACGTGGGGTGCTAGTTTTGTGCAAAAAATGATGCCCATAATGTTGATAGCAAAATAGATCCCCATAATTGGCAGAATTTAAATACAAATCTTCAGCATCAAAAGCCGCATAATATTTTAAATCCGAAAACAATGCATGCACTGCTTGTACATCCCAATCGTCAGAATGTATGTACCATGTAATCACATCTCCTAACGAGACGCGAAATACGTAAGGTACCCTGAGAACCTCAGTCGGACCGTTGATTTCGAAGGCTACTTTGTCCCAAACTATGCCATCTGGAACTGGGAACGCTGAAATGTTCACTAGTGTCTGGTCATGTTTCATGATATGGGACGATGTGTGAGGGGCCAGAATTCCATTGACCAAGTTCACAGCAGAGCGTTCTGGCAAGTAATGACCATTGATGAGTAAAAAGAACACTGTCACAAATCCAATTGACATGAAGAGGAAAATTAGTATAAGTACCAACCAAATGTAGGTCCATTGAGGGACCAGGTAAGTCTTTTGAACTAAGAGAGGAAAATACTTAATTTAGTCGGTGGTTTTGGCAAGCTGGATGTCGAACCGGACGAGCCGGAAGAGTGGCTGGCATGATCCCCATTGTAGCCATTCGTAGATCTAGTAATCAGAGGTGGAAGTACCGAGTCCGCCAGATGTTCTCGGGGACTGTTCGGCACCTCACCCATGGACTCATCAGGATGATAAATATACTCGACATCCATAGTGGAAGAGAGAGGTCGGACGGGTGTAATATCAATTACAGTGTTTATCACTTTACTAGCCACACGCGGACCAATAGAAAATGATGAAGTCAGAGGATCCAATGAAATTGCGGTGCACGAAACTGCAGGTGTGACACTATTCAGAATCGGCCACATGGTGTAACTTGACATTGTCCACTGAAATGTATCTGTTGTCTTTGCGACCAGGTAACGATGGTAAAATGACTGTACGAGTACCCTTCAGTCCAAGCACTGGAACAGGTGCCCGATAAGAGGGACCAAATTCTTTATTGTTCTCCAGCTTTTCTCGTACCAGATCTCCAATTTTTGGAAGCCAACCTGCAACTGGAATCAGCAGTGCTGCATCAGTGGAAGAGGGTAAATGTTCAGTTGTATAGCTGTCACGTGTCTTTTGTAGATCCTGAAACACAGTGGAATGATTATCTACGTCAAAGGTTGGGGCAGCCGCCACAACGTCTAGACCATCAAGGTCTGGCACAAACATTTTAATGCCAAAGAGCATTTCGTATGGGGTTCGCCCACCCAGAGATCTTCTTGGGAGATTATTAAGTGCATGTTGAACCCCATACAAGTGGGCCAGCCTATTCCTGCTAGTACCTAAGACTCTAGCTGTCAAGGATGGCTTTAAGTTGGTAACCTCATCCTTAATGTAGGCCCTTACCCGGTCAGTCACTTGGTAAGCCTTGTGCTTAATGGGAGGACTGTCCCCGGTGTCCACGTCATGGACACACCAATCAGTGACACTAGGTACCAGGGAGAACAGATCACTGAATTGCCCCAACAGTTGGCGACAATCACCCTGCTGCTCAGGGGTCAGTGTGGTGGAGAGGACCACACCCTCCACTGACCCATCTCGCTCCCCTGCACACAGGAGGTCAGGAAGGGGCTCGCTCTCCTCCTCCATCCCAGCATCTGTGGCCAGAAGCATGCCCACTTCAGACCTCTCAAAGTGGGGCTTCAGGCGGTTAACATGCAGGACCCGCAAGGGGTTCCTGGGAGACTGCAAGTCCACCATGTAGGTAACAGGACTCTTGCGTTCCACCACCTCAAAGGGGCCGGTCCACCTATCCTGGAGCGCACAGGGCTCCACCGGGGCCATGACCCAAACCTTTTGTCCAGGCTGAAACTCGATCAGAGTGGCATTTTGATCGTGCCAGCGTTTCATCTCTTCCTGGCTGGCTTCCAGGTTTGCCTTAGCAAGTTTCCTGACACACCGAGTCTGGTTCCTGAAGGCCAGCATGTAACTAAACACATCCTGGGGAGGTTTCCAGGGAGATTGCTCCCAGCCTTCCTTGACCAGACTCAGAGGCCCTCTTACCGGGTGACCATAAAGCAGCTCAAAGGGACAGAACCCAAAGGACTTCTGTGGCCCCTCATGATAAGCAAACAACAGGCATGGCAGGAGGACCTTACACTTACGACTCATGGGTTCACCTAGGCCCATAATCATGCCCTTAAGGGTCCGGTTGAATCTCTCAACCAGCCCATTACCCTGGGGGTGGTAAGGAGTGGTGAACTTATACGTTACCCTACACTCCTCCCACAGAGACTTCATGTACTTGGAGATGAAGTTAGTTCCCCTATCGGACACCACCTCTCTGGGGAATCCCTCACGGGAGAAAATCCCCATCAGTGCCCGTACCACCATGGGGGCCGTCACTGTCCTGAGCGGGATGGCCTCAGGGTACCGGGTGGCATGGTCCACCAAGACCAGGATGAACCTGTTGCCCATGGCTGTCTTGGGATCCAGAGGCCCCACAATATCAAGGCCCACTCTCTCGAATGGGGTGCTCACCACGGGAAAGGGCTGTAGTGGGGCCTTAATCTTCCCCCACTCTTCCCATTTGCCTGGCAAGTCTCACACGTCCTGCAGTGAGCATCTGAGCTCCTGCGCATCTGGGGCCAATAGAAGTGGGTGACCAGCCTCTCAAAGGTCTTGGTCTGCCCCAGATGTCCGGCCAGTGGCACATCATGAGCCAACCCCAGTAGGAATGTCCTGAAGCGCTGGGGTACCACCAGCACATGGGCTGACCCAGGCTCAGCAACCTTAGGCTCGCTGTAAAGGAGGTTGTTCTCCCAATAGATCCAATGTGACCCTGTCTGGTCACCTACTGCCTGGGCAGCGGCCTGTCGCTGCACCCCCTCAAGAGAAGAGCAGGTTCTCTGCTGCTCGCAAAATTCCTCCCTGGGGGGCCCCCCTTCCTGCTGCCAATGGGTCAGCTCCGGTAGGTCCCCCAGTTTGGCCACTTGTTCCCCTGTAGGTTCCAGGGTATCCCCCTCAAGGTCTGCTCCCTCCGGGACCGTGGGAACCGCGGGGGCTGGTTTCCCGCGCCCCCTACCCCTTCTCTTTAAGGCAGGGGCCTGGGCCATACTTTCAGGCTCCAGACCCTCCTGAACATCCTTCTGAGCTGTCATGGACCGAGTGGTCACACACGCCCACTCAGGCAAACCCAACATTTCCAAATGAGACTTTCTCTCCACCGTAGCCCACGGGGAGTTCTCCAGATCATTGCCCAACAGACAGTCTACAGGCATGGCGGGCCTCACAGCCACTTGAAGAGTTCCTGCGACTCCCCACTCGAAGGGTACCTGAGCCACTTCACACTGGCTCTCTGAGTTGTCTGCTGACACTACGGGGCAGAATGCATGGGGGACAACCTGCTCTTTGGACACCAACCGGGAGCTGACAGCAGTCACACTAGCTCCGGTGTCCCTGAGAGCCTCCACCCTATGGCCATTGATGGTCACCCACTGCCGGTACTTCTGAGTGTTATTTGGCAGTGTGGGGTTAGGGACTTTCTCGAAGTCTCCTAGTGAGACAAGGGTTAACTCTACGGGATCCCACCCACCTTGGACCTCCACCTCCTCCCCCCCAGGGCTACACTGGCAATCGGGCGGGATGGTGCACGGGGTGGTGCACGAGGGGATGCATTGGGGTCCCTCTGGGGACACTGGGGATCATAATACCGGTGGCCCACTTGACCACACTTGAAACAAGTGAGTGGCCCCCTCTGGACAGGCCTACCTATCGGGGACACTGGCTTCTTCTCAGGGGAGGCTGGGACACCACTGCTTGGTTCCCTTGGGAATTACTTTGGGGCCCTCTCTGGAACTCCCTCTGTTTACCCTTGTCCCCCCAACTTCTCTGCTGGGGACCCTGCCCACCTCTGGCGAAGTCTCCCACAAAACCTTGCGGACCCGGGTGCTCACCCAGCGGTCCGCTTCCTCAGCAAGCTTCCTAGGGTTAGTCAGCTTGCTATCAATCAGGTGCTGGCGTAGCTCTGGAAAACAGTTACTGGACAAATGCTCCCATGCAAACAAATCATACAATTGCTCGAAAGTTTCCACTTTGCTACCCTTTACCCAGCGATCCATTGCTCTGCAGAAAAAGACACATATTCAACCCACGTGGTACCCTCTAACTTCTTACAGGTCCTAAACCTCTGCCTGTACATTTCTGGGGTCAAACCATAACGGGTCATCAAAGCTTCTTTCATATGGGCATACACCATCCTGCTCTCCTCAGGCAGGTCCAACAGGGTATCCCTACCATCACTCACAAAGCGCCCCCACAATCCCGCTCCCCAATCCTGCTCAGGGACCCGGTGGGACACCATTGCTATCTCATATGCTGCAAACCATTGCCCAATATCCTCACTCTTGTGAAAATCCTTAATGACATCCTTAGGAATATAAACTCTACTCTCAGGAATTACTAAAGATATGCTGCCACCAGAGGGGGGGACCGGGACACTCTTCGCCCTGATCTCTATCTCCCTCAACATTCTCTCATGTTCCATTCTCATTTTCTCAAGTTCAATTGACAATTGATTCTTCTCAATGTCTAACTTCTACTCTCAAGGTCCTTCTGACCTTCCAATTTAGCCATCTCCAAACTATGCCTCCTATCTCTCTCCCTGTCCTCCAGCTCTTCTGGGGTCTGGCTTCTTTGGGATACACTAGTACCTGAATTGGAGGGTGTGCTATCTCCCCCCCTCTACTGCATCATCCTGCTGCCCTCCAGCATTCTCTTCCTCATCCCCAGCGGCCTCTCTCGCTTCCCACCAGGCCTTCAGCGCCTTGTGGTACTTCTCCTTCCTAGAGAGACCTATCACGGGGACTGCGAATTGCCTACAAAATGACTTCAGCTCTTTGGCAGTATAGGTATCTAATCTTTCCTCCTCAAAGGCGAGATCCTCCGAAGCATTGGATGCTGGCCTTCCCATATTAGCAGTACTCATGGCTGCAATCAACAATTCAATACTAAAACAACCAACCAAAAAAAACAATTCAGAGAGGGAAAAAAAATCTGCGCGTGTCTGCGCTTTGGTCTGTACTCACTAGTGGTGTCTACTAGTTATTGTACATGGATCATAAATGCAAGTCCTGATCCTCACCGCTGACCGCCAATGTTAGAAATGGGGGTCTCTAGTTGGCAATGGCTGGCGCCACTGTCCAAATATGGACCCTTCTTCCTAAGTCAGGGCAAGTGGGCTACCCCCTTTGATAACCCCTGCTCAACCCTGTGGTAACGTAGCACGAGCAGTTAGGCCTATCTCAGAGGCAGTGTGTGAAGCATTTATGACCATGCACAATGAGGCTGTAACGACACCACAAAAGGACACAACTCAAGTAGGTATAGAAAAATAGTATCTTTATCTAAGGTTTAGTACGAGACTCTCAAAAGCGTTTTAACCAGTCACAATGCACGTAAATCAGTAGGGACTTAAAACGGCAATACGTATTCACCAGAACGTGGCACTGACTGAGTTCAAGGCCTGGGTCTACGCGACCCGTTGCGCACAAGATACCTGCCGTTGGACGGGGACACAGCACAAAGCTTCTCGAAGAACCGGAGACGGTGACAGGCGGACTCCCAGGGACCACAGTTCTCGACTGCAGTGGTCCGCAACGTGCACTCACAACGATTCGGGCACTCGGAGACAGGCGGGCTCCCAGCAGCACGCGGCTGCGGTGGCCCGGGCTGGTGGCGGCGATGACTTTCGTCGTGCAGCTCCGTGGTGGGCTCACAGCGGCAGCAGCGCTCTCCTAGCTGCGGCGGCCCACGGGACGATTCACGATGATGCAAAGTTGACAAAGATGCGGGCCCTCAGCAGCAGCAGCTCTCTCTTAGCTGCGGCGGCCCACAGGACAAATCCCAATGATGCAAAGTTGGCAAAGGTGCGAGCACTCAGCGGCGGCAGCTCTGTCTTAGCCGCGGCGGCTCACAGGACAAATCTCGATGATGCAAAGTTAGTAAAGGTGCAAGCACTCCGCGGCAGCAGCTCTCTCTTAGCTGCGGCGGCTCACAGGACAAATCACGATGATGCAAAGTTAGCAAGGGTGCGAGCACTCCGCGGCAACAGCTCTCTCTTAGCTGCGGCGGCTCACAGGACAAATCTCGATGATGCAAAGTTAGCAAAGGTGCGAGCACTCCGCGGCAGCAGCTCTCTCTTAGCTGCAGTGCCTCACAGGGCAAATCACGATGTTGCACAGCTGACACAAGTGCGGTCACTCAGCGGCAGCAGCTCTCTCTTAGCTGGGGCGGCCCACAGGACAATTCATGATGTTGCACAGCTGACACAAGTGCGGGCACTCAGCGGCGGCAGCTCTCTCTTAGCTGCGGTGGCCCACAGGACAATTCACGATGTTGCACAGCTGACACAAGTGCGGGCACTCAGCGGCGGCAGCTCTCTCTTAGCTGCGGCGGCCCACAGGACAATTCACGATGTTGCACAGCTGGCACAAGTGCGGGCACTCAACGGCGGCAGCTCTCTCTTAGCTGTGGCTGCCCACAGGACAATTCACGATGTTGCACAGCTGACACAATTGCGGGCACTCAGCGGCGGCAGCTCTCTCTTGGCTGCGGCGGCCCATACAGTTGCAGCGAAGGTTCTGAAGATTCAAATTAAGGCGGGCGCTCAGCGGCAGCAGCTCTCTCTTAGCGGCGGCAGCCCACACAGTTTCAGCGAAGGTTCTGAAGATTCAAATTAAGGCGGGCGCTCCGCGGCGGCAGCTCTCTCTTAGCTGCGGCGGCCCACACACAGAGTTCACAAGGGTTGCCAGTCCGCGTTCCTCACAGTAGAACTAGAGGTTCCGGATTACTTGACGGAGGCCTCACCTGCAAGTAGAATCCCTAGCACAGGAATTCAGGCGGCTGACGGGGTGAAGTCTAATGTCCCTGAGACTTCAGCAGGAGGCGCTCTCAATTCAGGCCCTTGGGTAGTTTCTTCAGCAAGCTTGGTGAAAGTTTCAAAGTCCTTTCCTCTGTCCGCTCGGACAGAGTTTCGTCTTGACATCCAGAAGGAACACCCCGCAACAGGTTTCAGCGCAGCGTTTTATACCTAAAAAGTCTTTGTTCTCTGCAGTCACAAATCACTGCATCCAGCCAGAACCAGTTCGGTGTGGTCGGGGAGCACTTGGTTTACGAGGCGACATCCTGCCCTTTGAGAATCTGTGGGTCTGCTATCAGACGCCCAGTGGGAGATGGAGCCATCATTCACCTTGCCAGGCACGGCCCTGCTCGGATCAAAGAGTCACCCCTCCCCATACTCTAAATGCCGATCTCTCTCTCCAGCCAGGTCTGACCCAGCTGGCCCTGCTGCTCCAAACCAGACGGCCAATTAACACACGCTAGCAAAGCCTACAGGAAAGCTTAGGCCAGAAAATACCTCGTTTCTAGTAGAGGCATTTTCGAACACGTGCTACGCTAATAATCCTCACTAAAAGATGTATCTCAATGTTCTTAAACATATCAAATTCGACGTTCATATCAGGTTCCTGGGGGCAGGTAGGACTAAGGCATGTAATACTCAGCCTGCCCATTCTGGCCTATGAGAACGGGTGGCCTCACAACAGTAAACAGTGAAATGGAGGGTAACTCGCTATTAGAACATGCTACACAGGCATACTTGAAAAGCCGCTTCGGTGGGTAGCGCAAATCAGCGCTGCATGCCCACCAGCAGTATTTGGTCTACCAGACCTGGGCACACTCAGTGCAGTGGTACTAGGGGCTGACAGGTAAACCAAACGAGCCAATTATGGTTATCCCAATTCATACAGTTATCTTCACACAGGGAGCATTCACGCTGTGTCACTGATTGGCAGTGGCACAGCGCCTAGAGCATCTAATTCCAGTCAACATAAAAGGTAAGAAGCGAAAAGAGGAAGGGAGACCCGCGCCAATGATGCCAGGTCTAACAGAGATGAAAACTGCACCAGCACCCCAATTGACTTCATCGCATCCTTGTACGTCTTTGAGGCGAACGCTGGACCTTGGTAAGAATGGAAGGTGCCACAGGCAAACATCCCGACAAAGACATGCAAATCCCTGATGACATTTCTAGCATCAGCACTGCGTTGTGGCCAAACCCAAAGGAATCTAGTGCACAAATCAACTGCGACAAATATGTATTTATACGCAGTATCAGAAGAGAGAGGACCGCAGTGATCAAGATATATACGGCCAAAAGGTTGATTAGAAATGCACAGCTGTGTTTGTGGTGGGCGCGTGCCCGTAGATGGCTTGATTTGTTGACAAATGTCACAAGAAAGGACATAATTACGGGTCTGTTTATATAAACTACGCCACCAATAACATTGCTGCAAAATCGAGACTGTCGCCGACACCCCGGCATGTGCAGAAGCCATGCCCTCGTGCGCGTCTTTGATCAGTCCAGTCTGCGGTCCAGGTTGGGAATCATCTGCTCCCCAACTGAAGGAATCAAAGCATAAGGAACCTGATCGGGAGTTATATGATAAGAGTATTTCGAAGGGAAACCCTGAGGATAAACAGTTCCCTCCCTTGTTGCAGCCACAGCTGCCAAAATCTCATTATCTATTTTAGTCATGGATCTTGTAACTGCTGCTACGGAACACGTGGCTACTGCAGACTTGGCCGCTTCATCAGCCAAAGAATTACCAAGAGCATGTGCTCCCACATGCTGATGGCCAAGGGTATGTATAACATGAATGAGGGGCAGACGTTGTTTAAGATCTGCCACTCGAACCCAAAGCATTTTATGCTTGATTGCGCTGCCTCTAGAATCTCGATAGTCATTCTGAGACCAAAAGAATAAGTTGTCATTAAAAGACTGGACACAGGAATAGGAATCGCACACAATAAGAGTATTCACATTTGGATTAGCAAACTCGAGAGCAAGAACGAGAGCACGCAGCTCCGCCAATTGCGCCGTACAGTCTCCAAGTGCCTGAGTGTGCACAATGGAAGACTTAAACGCTCCATTCACTATTGAGCCGGCAACAATTGCGCAAGCTGCCGAATAAGCTTGTTTAGAACCGACAGCCGGTTGAGCCGAGCCATCGGTATAGATGATACATTTGTATTCATCCAAAGGAAGCAAGGACAGAGGAGGAGGATGAACATGTTCATACTGTAAGAACTCCTGTGTCTGAAGAGAAGGATCAAAGATAAACGTGACATTAGCCGATGTCAATGATGCAGCCCATCGTATGCAACGTGGATGTAAAGCCTTAGAGTTTGGTACACTTGCCTTAGTCACGGCTTCCAAAGCAGGAAGTGGCGTGACCATAAGAATGCGTTTGCCTTGCGCCAGAGAGCGTTTCTTCAGGATCGCCATCTATACTGCTGTCAAGATTTTTTCAATATTAGAAAATCGCATCTCAGCCGAAGTGTATAAATGTGATTTGTAAGCAATAGGTACTGTGTCACCCTCATCGAACGTTAAATATGTGAAACCCACCATCCCCGGCACGATACGTATCACCAGGTTTGTGGTGTTGTCACGCGTCAACAAGAAGTTAGTCGCAAGCAAGTCAGACTGCAAAGAATGTAGTATAGAGGTATGTTCTGGAAGCCAGCTGACAGAAGAGAAGGTTGGTTGTATCAACGCATAAAGCGGTTTGATACGCTGGGCATAATCGGGAATGTAAGTCCTCCCGAAGTTAAAAAAACCCAGCAAAGACTGAAGTTTCTTCAGCGTATTAGGGGTTGCAAATGTGCACATTTCTCCAGGAAATGGGGGGCTAGCCCCTTTCCTTCATTATTGAGCTCATAGCCCAAAAAGATCACCGCCAAATGGGCGATATGTGACTTCGCAAAATTAAGTTTGTATCCATAGTCGGCAAAGGGCAAAATAATATTGTCGACTCGGACTAGATGTGGCATAAGTTCATCATCTGTCAGATAAATGTCATCAACGTACGAGAACGCACCTGGATCTATGTCGTGCAACAATGACACGACACGTGCCGTAAATGCCCCGGGGCTATTCTTATACCCCATAGGCAAACGCATATATTTTTTCTGATTTCCGACGGCGGTGAATGCTGTCAAGTCATGACTCTCAGGTGCGAGATTATGACTGTAGAAACCATTTGAAATATCCAGGGTAGTTTTATATTTTTTACGAACAAGGCTGTTCACCAGTGCTGAGCTGAGAGTGTTTTGCACTGCAAATGTGCGACAGTGACTATTCAAATTTCGGTAATCGAATACAATCCGATATGAACCATCAGGCTTTAATACGGTAAAGAGAGGATTATTCATTGGTGATATACATGGTTCAATCACACCCTGATACTTTAACCGAGTTAGAATGTCACAAACGTGAGCCTTCGCTTCACGTCTGATTGGATATTGCGGTTGTGGCTGTGGCATAGAACGTAAGGGTATTTCATGAGCCGGTGAATCAACTTCCCAACCCACCTGATTACGATACACTGCCGGGGCAAGGGCCGCTGCCCACCCTGCAGCGAAAGACTGGGCATGCTCTTCAGGGACGTAACGCGAAAAACTCGGAAGTATCACGTCTTCCCCCCTAGGAGCGGCCAACACAAAAGGTGGAGGCCAATCTGCCTCCGCTAACAGAATGTCATATGAGGAGGTTAAATTCTCCCAGAACACCGCCTTGATTGGACGTGGTATATCACCTTCAATTAGAAAAATAACGTCATAAAGTCTATACGGGGGGCCACCCGGGTGTCAGCTGTCTCTACTGTAATGAATGTATCAGTTGCTTTCGCCTCCAGACAGGGACGCAGAGCCTCCCGCACTATGGTAACCTCCGTCACGCTGTCGAGCAGAGTCACTGCCCATGTCCAATCCAGGAGTCGCGTTCTCACCGTCTGAGGCATATCTCGCTGTTAAAGCGGCAACTTTTTTCTTCTGAAACGGGGGTCGAAAACGAGGTAGATCCTCTTGTTTTCCTTTGCCTTCAAGCTGTCGAGGCTGATCACGTCCCTGTGGTGCAGGTTGACTTTTGCCACGATCTTGGCGTTCCCCTCCACCGACTTGAGAGCCAGATGTGTCCTGTGAAGAACGAGGAGAACGCTGATCAGGGACTTGAAATCTATCAGGAGTCTTAATTTGCGCGCGGTCGCGCAAGTCATAAGTACGCTCAGAAGACTCAGATGTCGGTGAACCAGCACGCGAACCTTGCTTCTGCTGTTGCTGCCCCTGTTTTTTATTCTTCCAGTTCTTTTTAGAAAAGAACGGATGCCCATCTTTATCAGTCTGGGTTTTTTGTTGTGTTTGTGATTGAGTTTGCGCTTGAGTAAAAGGCTTAACTCCCAGACTATTGCGGCGTATGGTTTTATAAGCCTTTGCAATAATCTTTGGAAATTTGCGTGGTTTGTCTACATCAGGGACAGCCTCCAAGCGATTTGCCACTTGAAAGCTTACTGCATCACCCTTGACATTTTCAAGGATCATATCAGCAACTACGTCGAACACCCCTACCAGTCTCATCCCCAACTCTACAGCCGCTTCGGCGCTGTGTTCATCTTGAACATGCTTAATCACGGAAGGGAGTACGGTCATGGAAGGAGTGCCGAAACACTTTGAATATACCACTGCAAACACCTTACCCCAGGTGTTACAATCAGCTAACTCGGGAAGTAAGTCTTTAGGCAAACTAATAGTCAATATCCTGTGTTTCTCCACAGGAGATGTATTTGGAAAAACAGCCTCCAGTTTTTTCAGCGAGCCAATAAGGTAACTCATCCTTATTCTGTGGACGCTTGCCCATCACTGAATTAACCATAAGGGGACTGATGGTCACACCACCAAGACCCGCAGGTTGCGCAGCAATGCCAGGTGGTCCCACCTGGAAGTTGTGTGTGACATACTGTATAACAGCCCTATGTACGGCTATCAAAGACGTATGTAATACCCGAAGGTCTGCAACTGCAACAGTTAAATAACGTGGGGGTGGGGTATACCCAGCTAAAACGGGCCAGGTGGCCCCATCTATCGATAAAGGGCGTAAGCGGACCGGCGATACTGCGTGAGTAAGGGTGCCATTAAACAAAATTTGGTGTTGCCAAGCTGTAAGCGGAACCTCAAGAGCCCTGTAAGGCTGATAAGCATGAGGAAGGGCCATGGCAGTGTATTCGTGAAACAAATTATCTGTTCCATCCACCGCCGGAAAGGTGACAAAAGAGTAAAACACCTCAAAGTGGTAAGCAGGATTTGCTTCCACTACAAAGATAAGCCCGGCACCCGCATCAGGCACTCCATATGGAGGTAAATACGCCTTGAGTGCGGCGTGGCTATGAGCCAGAATATCAATTGCCATCACGAAAAATAAAGAACAACAACCTAAAGTGCGGCAGCACAATAATGGGTAAGAGAAAAAAACCTTTTAAAGACTTCAAGCTTGAAAGAACCTATAAAACATCAGTATAGGAGGTTACACCGTCACAGCTGTCTCCGGAAACAGAAGTGAGGGTATTGTGGACAAGCACAAGCACTACTCAAGCGTCTCGCAGATAAGAACCAGACCAAACGTTGGCGGCGCCATGTTGCAGGGATTCTGCACATACACAGAACTATGCGCAGGAAAACAGGACCTCAGTGAATAGGGGTGTACCAACCTACCACATTAGTATCCAAAATCCCAAACCGACTAGCTATACTGTCTCATTCGTTCTCCTCCAAAGATCACAGAGCTGCAAATGATTAGACAACCCAGAATACAACACTCCCGATTCTCTCAGGAATCGCGGGAACAAGACATACTCTTTCGCTCACTCACTCATACTTGTCCACAATAAGAATTGTCAGAGTCACCGAAATAGTTCAAAATGTTTATTTTAACTATTGTGCTCTACAATACAGTATACGAGCCACTACCAGCAGCAAAAGGCATAAACGCAGCACAGTTAGCATTGTTACAATTCCATAGAATACGAAGGGAGTAGTCATTATATAAAGACTGTGGAATAAGGGCACTCAGGCCTGACCACCCTCCCTTGGTAAGAAGAAGTTTATTTTATATAAGGGAAGATCTCCGAGCTTTGACAGCAGACCCCATACCTTAAAGCCTGGATGTAAAGTTTACATCATAGGAACAGCGGAGCTCTTCTCCATGGAACGGCTTTCTCCAAGTGTGCTAAAACAACATGCAACAACGTAATATCAAAGCATGAGTCTTCAGTACTGCAGCTGTGTGTAGCATGTTATGTCTAGGTGCTAGGGACCGACCAGAACAGAATAACAAGGGGCATTGTTTATCGACCTTGCACATCGTGTTCAGACTAAACTCCAGGAAAGGCAGAGAACGCGAAAAGCAACCCGTTCCCATGTGAAAGGCACAAACAAAGTCTTGCAAAAACAAAATCATGCAGTAACGTGCGCAAAAGCAGCATCATGGCAGCCAAGCTCATGTCCACTTAGCAATGTCGATAATGTGCCTAAAAACCATATAACAAACCAATTATCGAAAATGAAGCAGCAATCGCCATGAATGAGGTGGAAACTGCAATGCAACAAGCACAACTAGATATTATTCAGTTGGAAAAGTTAGAAGAACAACTAAATATTTAACAGAAAGAAATATATCTACAAGTGAAAGAACAGATACAACATGGTTTGCTACATGAAAAAAAAGAATGCCAATTTTCATCATTTAAACCTATTCTAATGTACATCAGCGGTCAAACTGGAACAGCAAAACGTTTCTTAATTAAAGTTTGACCAGTTATCTACACAAAACTACAGAATTACATTTATCTTGTGTTGTAACAGCTCCAACTGGATTAGCAGCACACAACATTTAAGGGATTACTTTACATCAATTACTTATTCTACCAGTTGAACATGATAATAAATTGGAATATCAGAAGCTATCTGGAGAAGCTTGTTATGAAGTCTCAAGAGTACTGAAGAAAATGAAACTTTTAATCATTGATGAGGTGAGCATGGTCTCAAACTTAATGCGTGCTTTGTACATTTAAGAATGCAACAGATTTTAAAAACAAATTACGATGTTCTGTTTGGAGGAAAACATTTAATTTTATTCGGAGATCTACTACAACTTACTCCTGTAAAAGGACAACCTGTTTTTAAAACACTTGTCCATGAAGACATTAGAAAATATTTTGGAAGTATTGGAAATGTGAACATTTTGTTACATTTTGAATACAAAGAACTGGTTAAGAATTTGCGACAAGCAAATGATGAAGATTATGGAAATATTCTTCAAGACATAAGAATCGGTGTCTTGACAAAACATGGTAAACAAGCTTTAGTAGGTCAGCTACTAAGGAACTTGTTTACAACTGGAAACACAGCAGCTGAAGTAATGTACAATATGCTTGGAGAAAAGAAGTCTATAGTTTGCCTAATGCCTACACTGCAAGAGTGTTCTACACTTAATCAACAACTTTTGAAACTGGAAAAAGAACAAATAGTGGAAATTGAAATTGAAGCTATTGATAAAATGGAACACCAGGGAGTGATTATTATTTTTACAGAGCTACAGGCTAAATTGCATTCTTTGGAAAAGTCTGTATCTAAAACTGCAGGCTTAGAAAAGACTTTACATGTATGTATCGGTTAATTTTACAGCGTAATTTGAATGTAGAAGAAGTTTTAGTAAATGGAGCAATGGGAAAAGTTGTTGACTTTGTAAAATTTCAGAATAGAGATGGAATAGAATTTTTGATTATAAAATTTGATCAGATTAAAGAGGTAAAACAGATTGGGCGTTGTAATGTACGTTTTTTGCTTGTAAAAGACTTGTATGTTCACAGACAACAGTTTCTTCTGTCTTTAGCATATGCAGTAGCTATTCATAAATCTCAAGGTTTAAGTATAGACACTGGTTTTGTAAATATTGGAAGTATAGTGTTCAAAGAGGGAATGGCATATGTTGCATTGTCTCGAGTAAGAACATTGTCTGGTTTGTATTTCATAGATTATGATGAGAAAAAGGTTAGTGCTGATGCAAATTGTGCAAGAGAGTACTATCGTTTAAGAAGACTTTATACTCTTGATTTAGGTGATTATCCCAAATATGAGAAACGATAGAGGCAGATTTACAGTTTTTGCTCACTTTTGCGTCACTTTTCCCATGTTAAAAGTGACGCAAAAGTGGCGCAAGGGGCTTGTAAATCTGCCCCATAGTGTGTCCAAAACGGAAATATGTCAAAGATGCAATTGAGGTTCAAAAAAAGAAAACAATTGAAGAGAAACTTGAAGGCGTAAAGAAAAAGAAAATGGAAACTGTTGATGACATTGTAGGATACCAGTTTGAAAATAGTTCAGGTATCAACTGTTATGATAATGTGATTCTGATTGTTGTGTTTTATCTATAAGATCTTCATCATGAAATCATGGGACATCATGAAAAAAGATTCTGTTCTTTGCTACATCATGTATTTCAACAGTTGTTAACTGAAAGAAGTAAAATGCACACTGTTTCTGGCGTTTGGCATTTTTTGGATATATGTACTGGTTCTTTGACATTTACTCTAAATATACAACAAGATGCACAAGAATTTCTAATGCTTATGCTTGGGGTATTAGACCATGAAGGAATACAGATTGAAAACTTATTTGGACTAAGTTACAGATGGGATCATAAATGTGAAAAGTGTTCATTTACTTCTACCGCTAAAATACAAACAGAACAATTCATATACTTGATGATACCAGACTGAAATCAGTACCTTTTAACAAATTGATAAAAACAGCCAATCAGGACATGAGATATTTGCATTGTAGATCAGAGATGTTGTCTACATTACATATAGAAAGATTTGGAAAATATCTGATTTTAATGCTACAACGTTGTAGAGCAAATGGAAGAAAATTGGAAACCAAAATTAACATTTTTAATGCAAGTCAAATATCTATTTCAGGAAGAACTTTTAAAGCAGTAGCAATTATTTTCCATGATGGACCTGCTGCAACATCTGGACACTATACTGTGTATTTCAAGTGTAATAAAGGATGGGCACATTGCAATGATGCCCACTTGGAATTCAAACCTCGATTGCCTTATGAATTACCAAATTCATATTTGTTATTTTTTAAGCCAACGTTTTGAGTACATCATTCGGCTGTGAACTGGGAAGATGTAAGCATTAAGTAGATAGGAGTGCAAACTATTAGTATTTATAATTAGTGTTTAGATTATTATTTGCACTAATTGATATTACATTTGGAAAATTGTGTTTAAAAGCAAATAGTTTATATTTGTTGTCTATATTGTACCAGATATAAATCATAGTCTACATTTTGGCAAATGTTTTTTAGATAAATATTAGAATTAATGTAGATGAAGGAAGTAATTAACAAAGTGTAGATAGAAAAACAAATAGCTAGTTAGCTACACATATTGAAAATGATGTCCTACAGTGATTTGTTCTTTTTTCTACAATCAATTTGATTGTTTTTTTCCCCGCTGTTCAATGATGATACTACATTAAAATCACCATGTATGGTGAAGTTAAGTGAAATCAGAGAACAACAGAAGGGAAACTGAAAATGGTATGTAATTCTAAATTTATGGTGTGTTCTTAAAAAAATTATATTATAATTTCTGTAATATATTATCATTAAATAACAGTTTTTCTTCTTCTTCTTTATGGTAGCTACTGTTGAAGTTTGAAAACAGTTTAATCAATACTACTCTAAAATAGTTCTACTGAGTAATGTATCTAAATTACCTAAAAGGTAAGAATACATAATATAATATGCATGAAAACCTGGAAAAATGTTCAAAGTTTAATTATATTTTATTTTTTTCTAATATAAATAATGTTGATCCTTTCCACTACTTGAAAACTATCATCACGTTGCTCATCCAATCAGCCAGGCAGTCATAATTTCATGTAGACACTACCCATGTACTCATCTATTCTCTCAAGCACAACTCTTGCACCAATAGGATAACCCAGGCATTACCCTTGCATTCCTCCTTTCACACAGGCACTACCCATGCACTCATCCAATGACCCAGGCAGTACCTCTGCACTCATGCAATCACTTAGGCACCCTTCCTGTACTCAACCATTCACACAGGCATTACCCATGCACTCATGCTTTCTCTTACAAACTATCCATGCACTCATCCAATGATCAAGCCATTACCTTTGCACTCATCCTTTCATGCAGGCACTACTCATGCACTCATCCAATCAACCAGACTCTAAACATCCACTCATACAATCACCCAGGCACTGCTCATGCACTCATGCAATCACTCAGGCACTATTGCTGCACTGAACCATTCACTCAGGCACTACCCATGCACTCATGCTTTCTCTTACAAACTATCCATGCACTCATCCAATGATCAAGCCATTACCTTTGCACTCATCCTTTCATGCAGGCACTACTCATGCACTCATCCAATCAACCAGACTCTAAACATCCACTCATACAATCACCCAGGCACTGCTCATGCACTCATGAAAACATTCTAGCACTATTCTTGTACTCAACCATTCAGTCAGGCACTACCCATGCACTCATATATTCTTTCAGGCACAACTCATCCACTAGTGCAATAACCCAGGCATTACCCTTGCACATATCTTTTCAGTCAAGGACTATCCATACACTCATCCAATCACCTAGGCAGTAACTCTGCACTCATGCAATCACTCAGGCACTATTCTTGTACTCAAGCATTCACGCAGGCATCACCCATGCACTCATCCATTCTCCCAGGAACTACCCATGCACTCATCCAATGACCCAGGCACTTCCTTTGCACTGATCCATTCACTCATGCAGTACTCATGCACTCATCTAAGTACCCAGGCATTACCCTTGCACTCATAAAGTGACTCAGGTGCTACATATGCAGTCATCCAATCACCCAGGCAGTACTGCTGCACTCATGCAATCACCCAGGGAATACACATGCACTTATGCAATCACTCAGGCAGTACTCTTGCACTCAACCATTCAATCTGGAACTACTGATGCACTCAACCTTTCTCTTAGGCAGTACGTATGCACTCATCATATGACCCAGGCATTACCTTTGCACTCATCCTTTCATACAGGCACTAACCATGCACTCATCTATTCTCTCAGGCACAACTCGTGCACTAATGCAATAATCCAGGCATTTTCCTTGCACTTATCCTTTCAGTCAAGCACTACCCATGCACTCATCCATTCATCCAGATAGTACCTCTGTACTCATGCAATCACTCAGGCATTATAGTTCTACTCAATAATTCAGTCAGGCACTACCCATGCATTCATGCATTCTCTCAGGCACAACTCATGCACTAATAGGATAACCCAGGCATTACCCTTGCATTCTTCCTTTCACACAGACACTAGCCATGCACTCATCCAATCACACAGGCAGTACCTCTGCACTCATGCAATCCCTCAGGCACTATTCTTGTACTCAACCATTCACACAGGCATTACCCATGCACTCATCTATTCTCTCAGGAACTACCCATGCACTCATCCAATGACCCAGGTATTACCCTTGCACTGATCTTTTCACTCAAACACTACCCATGCACTCATCTTAGCATCTAGGCATTACCCTTGCATTCATGAAGTGACTCAGGTACTATACATGTACTCATCCAATCACCCAGGCAGTACCCATGCACTCATGTAATCACCGTGGCACTACCCATCTACTAATGCAAGCACTCAGGTAATGCTCTTGCACTCAACCATTCACTCAGGTACTACCCATGTACTCATGTTTTCACTTAGGCACTACCCATGCACTCATCCAATGACCCAGGCACTACCTTTGCGCTTATCCTTTCAGACAGGAACTATGTCTGCACTTGTCCAATCACCCAGGCAGTACACCTGCACTCATAGAAACACTCAGGCACAACTCTTGCACTCATCATTTCACTCAGGCAGTAACCATGCAATCATTCAATCACCCAGGCACTAAACCTACACTCATACAATCACCCAGACACTGCCTACCCACTTATGCAATCACCCAGGCAGTACTGTTGCACTCAACCATTTACTCAGGCAGTACCCATATACTCATTTTTTATCTTAGGCACCACCCATGCAATCATCCAATAACCCAGGCACTACTCTTGTAGTCATCCTCTTACTCAGGCACTACTCTTGCACCCAACCATTCACTCAGGCACCACCCATGCATTCATCCATTCTCTCAGGCACTACCCATGCACTGGTCAAATGACCCAGGCATTAGCCTTGCACTCATACTTTTACTCAGGTACTTCCCATGCACTCATCCAATCACCCAGGCACTACCCCTGCACTCATGCAAACATACAGGTACTACCCATGTACTCATGCAATCACTTAGGCACTACTCTTGCATTCAACCATTCACTCAGGTACTACCCATGCACTCATCCATTCTCTCAGGCACTACCCATGCACTCATCCAATGACCCAGGCATTACTGTTGCAGTCGTCCTTTTACTCAGGCACTACCCATGCACTGATCTAAGCACCCAGACATTACCCTTGCACTCATGAAGTCACTCAGGCACTACCCATGCACTCATCCAATCACCCAGGCACTTCCACTGCACTCATGCAATCACCCAGGCATTACCCATGCACGTATGCAATCACTCAGGCACTACCCATGCATTCATCCATTCCCTAAGGCACTACCCCTGCACTCATCCAATGACCCAGGCATTAGCCTTGCACTCATACTTTCACTCAGGTGCTACATATGGAGTCATCCAATCACCCAGGCAGTACTGCTGCACTCATGCAATCACCCAGGCAATACACATGCACTTATGCAATCACTCAGGCAGTACTCTTGCACTCAACCATTCAATCTGGTACTACTGATGCACTCAACCTTTCTCTTAGGCAGTACGTATGCACTCATCATATGACCCAGGCATTACCTTTGCACTCATCCTTTCATACAGGCACTAACCATGCACTCATCTATTCTCTCAGGCACAACTCGTGCACTAATGCAATAATCCAGGCATTTTCCTTGCACTCATCCTTTCAGTCAAGCACTACCCATGCACTCACCCATTCATCCAGATAGTACCTCTGTACTCATGCAATCACTCAGGCATTATAGTTCTACTCAATAATTGAGTCAGGCACTACCCATGCATTCATGCATTCTCTCAGGCACAACTCATGCACTAATAGGATAACCCAGGCATTACCCTTGCATTCTTCCTTTCACACAGACACTAGCCATGCACTCATCCAATCACACAGGCAGTACCTCTGCACTCATGCAATCCCTCAGGCACTATTCTTGTACTCAACCATTCACACAGGCATTACCCATGCACTCATCTATTCTCTCAGGAACTACCCATGCACTCATCCAATGACCCAGGTATTACCCTTGCACTGATCTTTTCACTCAAACACTACCCATGCACTCATCTAAGCATCTAGGCATTACCCTTGCATTCATGAAGTGACTCAGGTACTATACATGTACTCATCCAATCACCCAGGCAGTACCCATGCACTCATGTAATCACCGTGGCACTACCCATCTACTAATGCAAGCACTCAGGTAATGCTCTTGCACTCAACCATTCACTCAGGTACTACCCATGTACTCATGTTTTCACTTAGGCACTACCCATGCACTCATCCAATGACCCAGGCACTACCTTTGCGCTTATCCTTTCAGACAGGAACTATGTCTGCACTCGTCCAATCACCCAGGCAGTACACCTGCACTCATAGAAACACTCAGGCACAACTCTTGCACTCATCATTTCACTCAGGCAGTAACCATGCAATCATTCAATCACCCAGGCACTAAACCTACACTCATACAATCACCCAGACACTGCCTACCCACTTATACAATCACTCAGGCAGTACTGTTGCACTCAACCATTTACTCAGGCAGTACCCATATACTCATTTTTTATCTTAGGCACCACCCATGCAGTCATCCAATAGCCCAGGCATTACTCTTGCAGTCATCCTCTTACTCAGGCACTACTCTTGCACCCAACCATTCACTCAGGCACTACCCATGCACTCATCCATTCTCTCAGGCACTACCCATGCACTGGTCAAATGACCCAGGCATTAGCCTAGCACTCATACTTTCACTCAGGTACTTCCCATGCACTCATCCAATCACCCAGGCACTACCCCTGCACTCATGCAATCATACAGGTACTACCCATGTACTCATGCAATCACTTAGGCACTACTCTTGCACTCAACCATTCACTCAGGTACTACCCATGCACTCATCCATTCTCTCAGGCACTACCCATGCACTCATCCAATGACCCAGGCATTACTGTTGCAGTCGTCCTTTTACTCAGGCACTTCCCATGCACTGATCTAAGCACCCAGACATTACCCTTGCACTCATGAAGTCACTCAGGCACTACCCATGCACTCATCCAATCACCCAGGCACTACCACTGCACTCATGCAATCACCCAGGCATTACCCATGCACGTATGCAATCACTCAGGCACTACCCATGCATTCATCCATTCCCTAAGGCACTACCCTTGCACTCATCCAATGACACAGGCATTAGCCTTGCACTCACACTTTCACTCAGGTACTTCCCATGCACTCATCCAATCACCCAGGCACTACCCCTGCACTCATGCAATCACACAGGTACTACCCATGTCCTCATGCAATCACTTAGGCACTACTCTTGCACTCAACCATTTACTCAGGTACTACCCATGCACTCATCCATTCTCTCAGGCACTACCCATACACTCATCCAATGACCCAGGCACTACCACTGCACTCATGCAGTCACCCAGGCACTACCCTTGCATGCATGCAATCACTCAGGCACTACTCTTGCACTCAACCATTCACTCGGGCACTACCCATGCACTCATCCATTCACTCAGGCACTACCCATACACTCATCCAATGACCCAGGCACTACCACTGCACTCATGCAATCACTCAGGCACTACTCTTCCACTCAACCATTCACTCAGGCACTACCCATGCACTCATCCATTCACTCAGGCACTACCCATGCACTCATGCAATCAAGGATGCACTACCTATACACACCTGCAATCACTCAGGCATTACCCATGCAGTGATGCAATCACCCAGGCACTACCCATGCACTCATCCAATTACCAAGGTACTACCCATGCACTCATGCAATAACCCAGGCACTACCCATGCATTCATTAAATCACTCAGGCACTACCCTTCACTCAATTATTCACTCAGGCACTACCCATGCACTCATCCATTCCCTCAGGCACTACACCTATACTCATGCAATCTCCCAGGCACTACCTCTCCACTTAAGCAATCACTCAGGCAGTACTGTTGCACTCAACCATTTACTCAGGCAGTACCCATATACTCATTTTATATCTTAGGCATCACCCATGCAGTCATCCAATAACCCAGGCATTACTCTTGCAGTCATCCTTTTACTCAGGCACTACTCTTGTACTCAACCATTCACTCAGGCACTACCCATGCCCTCATCCATTATCTCAGGCACTACCCATGCACTTGTCAAATGACCCAGGCATTACCCTTGCACCCATCCTTCCACTCAGGCACTATCCAGGCACTATCCCTGCACTCATGAAATCACCCAGGCACTACCCATGCACTCATGCAATCACTCAGGCACTACTCTTGCACTCAACCATTCACTCAGGCACTACCCATGCACTCATCCAATGACCCAGGCATTAGCCTTGCACTCATACTTTCACTCAGGTACTTCCCATGCACTCATCCAATTACCCAGGCGCTACCCCTGCACTCATGCAATCACCCAGGTACTACCCATGTACTCATGCAATCACTCAGGCACTAATCTTGCACTCAACCATTCACTCAGGTACTACCCAAGCACTCATCGATTCTCTCAGGCACTACCCATGCACTCATCCAATGACCCAGGCATTACTCTTGCAGTCGTCCTTTTACTTAGGCACTACCCATGCACTAATCTGAGCACCCAGACATTACCCATGCACTCATGAAGTAACTCAGGCACTACCAATGCACTCATCCAATCACCAAGGCACTACCCCTGCACTCAAACAATCACCCAGGCACTACCCTTGCACTCATGCAATCACTCAGGCACTACTCTTGCACTTAACCATTTACTCAGGCACTACCCAAGCACTCATCCATTCACTCAGGCACTACCCATGCACTCATGCAATCAAAGACGCACTACCTATAGACACATGCAATCACTCAGACATTACCCATGCAGTGATGCAATCACCCAGGCACTACCCATGCACTCACTTATTCACTCAGGCACTACCGATGCACTCATCCATTCCCTCAGGCACTACCCATGCACTCATCCAATCACCCAGGCAGTAGAGCTGCACTCATAGAAACACTCAGGCAGTACTCTTGCACTCATCCTTTCACTCTGGTAGTATCCATGCATTCATGCAATAACCCAGACACTACCCATACACTCATACAATGACCCAGGCACTACGAATGCACTCATGCAATCATTCAAACACTACTCTCACACTCAAGCATTCACTCATCTATTATGCATACAGTCATCCATTCACTCTGCCACTAATTATGCACATATCAAATCACCCAAGCACTATTCTTTCAGTCATTCATTCACTTACTTATTATGCATGCGCTCATCCATTCACTTAGACACTACTTATGCCCAACTCTAACATTCATCACACACACCTTTATACAAGCAATCACTTTCACTACATACAATTTTTCTATTTTTAACCAGTATAGGTGGGTCTGTGAGAAATGTTTTTTTTCGGAATAATTTTGTATTTTTTTTGTATTTTCTGAAATTGTTTTATTTTTTTGATGTTTTTCAATTTTTTAAAAGAAAAAATGAAAGTTAAAGTGTCCAACTGTGGTGTTTCTTTTAAACGAAGAAACACAAGCAAGAAAACGAAAAAAATAGCACTTTTGTGCTTTCAGGAGATTCTTGATGACATCAATGGAGAGCTCTCCAACACAAAGAGTGGTCAAGCATTTTCGACAATGGATGCCTTCATCCGCCAATTTTGGAACAATCAGAGGTTGCGGAGTGGTCAATACAACCCCTGCAGAAGTAGACGGTTGACTTCCATCATCAATGGCAGCTTGCTGTCTTTTCTGGTTTTCCATTATCTCTCGTGCAAGATGAACAGGATGGATGGTCTCCAGGTGCTTCTTCATTGAAGAAGTACCACATGAGTACTTCTTCTCCGATCCTCTGGAGAGGACTTTTTGACAGATGCTGCAGGTGACCTTACGAGCATTGACCCTCTTCTCTCCCTCCGGAGCAGTAAAAAAAGCCCACACAATACTCTGCTTACACTTTTTTACTGGCTCCTCCACCTCTTCTAACTCCTCCTGCTGCTCTTCAGGAAAAGCTGATGCCATTTTTGATATTCAAAAATGAAAAACACCCCCAAAAAAAGAAAGAATTAGGAGATCCTACAAAGAAAGGTAGTCTTAACAGCAGACACACCCAAAATTAAAGGACTGGAACAGGTGTTGGTTCCACCCACCAAGAGAATGAAAAACCCTTCAACCAATGACAAGTTTCTTTCTATGTCACATGGAGTTGCACACCCATAAAATGCACTAAATGTAATATAAAACTGTAAATTGATATTAGGATATTGTGTTTCAAAGTATTTCAATGGAAAGTCTTTATGCAAAACAGATATTTAAACTTGAAACATTCATATTTCATAATTTTAAAAATTACGCCAGGTTCGCAACCCCTACGCGATCCTGGAAATATATGCCAGCAGGATTCGTGACCCTTACGCTTCCGGTGCGCGATGATGCCGCGTACATAAAAATGTGTTTTGAACATCTTAAAAATATTGCACAAGAACACTAATACACATTTTTTGGGTTGATTAATAAACCTCTTTGTTTAAAAAATATATTATTTCAGTGTAAGTATGTATTTTAGGCTTACATTCGTGCAACGGATTCGCGAACCCAATGCGTAGATCTGCGACCGCTGCGCGATGCCATCGCGTCCAGAGAAATCTGTTAAAAACATTTTAAAACAAATTTTAAACTTCTTTATTACTATTTTTATGTACTCAGTAATAAACCTCTTCGTAAAAAAATATATCAATTCGTTCTAAATATGTATTTTAGAGTGATATTCGTATAACGGATCTGTGCACTCACCGTGTAGGTTCGCATACCGTGCCCGACACTTTTTTGTAAATTAAAAAAATATATATATATATATAAAGAAAATACGTATCATAATAAAAGAACAAAACATCTTTCATACTATTAAAAGCAATCATACCAAATTTTGTTTAGCAAAAAATAGTGAAAAAAGATGCAAAAAAATTATATATAAATTTTCTTTTTGGATTCAAAATTCTGTTATATAATATCACACTGTACAAAATTAGAAACAATAAAACAATGTTACAATTTTGTAAAATTTAAAATTATTCAAATAAATAGCACTATAAATCTTTAATCAGCTATGTTATATATATTTTAAAAAAGTGATTACAATTATTTTAAACGTTTATAAAAATACATAGAAAATCAAAGAAAAAAAAGAAAACAATTGTTACAAACATCTTTTCATAAATAAAATGGTTTAAAAAACCTTAGAAATTCACTGAAAGAACCACAGGTTTCAGGGACGTTATAGTTAGGAATTAGCATTAAAAAAACCTTAGAAATTCCCTAAAAAAACCAGAGGTTTTAGGGACGTTATAGTTAGGAAGTAGCATTTAAAAAACTTTAGATATTCACTGAAAAAAACACAGGTTTCAGGGACGTTATAGTTAGGCTGACATTTCACTCGTACAGAACCAGAGAAATTAAGCTGTTATAGTTAGCTGTGCTAACTATAACTCGCGCCCCTGCAATGCACTGCTGGTGTCGTCACATAATGCATCACTCATGGCATGGTCAGTGACATCACTGATTACATCACTGATCACATCCCAAATGACGTTTGGAACAAAAAGGTTTCCTTACAAAAGATAAACCTAATTTCCTCAGGAATGAGTTCCCAGTGACACCAGTGTTGTATTTCATTCCCAAAGTACACAAAGGAACTACACCGGTACCATGGCGAAAGATTATTTCTGCCAGAAACAGTTTGTTCGAGTCGATCTCTAAGTATGTGGATTACTTTTTACAGGATTTTGTGTAAGATTTGCCATTTTACATCAAAGGTACAGGGGATTTTCTCAGGAAAATACACAACTTTATTTGGAAGGATGAGTTTTTATTTATAGCCATGGACATTACATCACTGTACACCAGTATAAACCACAATGATGGCTTAAAAGCAGTGGAATACTTCCTTAGTAAAAGACCTATAGGCCTGCATGATCACAAAAAGATGTTAATTGAAATGATCAATTTATGCTTGACGAATAATTATTTCTTGTTCAACAAGGAGGTTTTTCAACAGATGAGGGGAGTAGCTATGGGGGCTGCTTCTCCCCCAGTTACGCATGTCTTCACATGGGCTGGTGGGAGGAGCAGGTCCTCAAGGTACAATTCAGCCAGTTGTGGAAAACCCATGTGATAAAATGGCGGCTGTTCATCAACGATGTTTTTATTGTTTGGAGGGTAACGGAAGAAAGAGCCAATGCTTTTGAGGGACAGATTAATGTGAATGATTTAAATCAGGAATTCACAGCCCAGATCAGTAATCAGTCTATAGAATTCTTGGATGTGCAATTGTATATAGGCAAGGATAGAGTAGAAGCCAAACTGCACAGAAACACAACTGCTGATAATTCGATCCTCCATGCCAAATGTTCACACCCTAGGCATTCAATCCAACATATCCCGTATGGGGAATATTTAAGAATACAGAGAATTTGTAGTTCTGAAATGGTTCTGGAAACTTGTCAATAAGAAGCAACAGATAGATTCATAGCACAGGGTTGTAATTTCATGAATTTGCACAAAGCCAGGCTTAAAGCTAAAGCTCAACCTAGAGATGCCGTACTATTCAAGGTCAACAACGAAGTGGGTTCAGAACCCACACCAACCCCCAGTAAAACAGAAAAACCACAAGAGGTCAGGTTAATTACGACTTTCAGCAAACAAGAAAGGCAAATAAGAAAGATCATCAATACACAATGGCCCATAGTATTGACGGAGATCACTCTAAGTCAAATCCTCCCTGACGTTCAGACGAGCACCATCAATGAGGGATTCATTAGTAAGCAGTAGCCCTGAAGTCAGCTCTAACCAGAACTGGTTGTCACCTAAAAATGGGTTTTTCAACTGCAGTTTGTGCAGAGCCTGTAAATTCGGTGTTAACATGCAAAGTTACAGGACTGCATTTTGTGACAAACAAGTCAACATCAAAGGGCATACACGTATAGGACAGAATTTGCAGTGTATATACTTGAATGCCCCTGCGGACTGAAGTACGTAGAAAGCACTAAACTACAAGTGTACAACAGAATTCTGCAACACATCAGGGCTATTGTAAACTCTGATCCCATGTAACCAGTAGTGAGGCATTTTAAAGTTGTCCATCAGAACAACTTAGGGGACTTAAAGTATTTTGTTATTGGGGCTGTTCCTATCTTAAGAAGAGGAGGGAACAGGTCAAATGTACTGACGCAGATGGAATCTGAATTCATAATTGAGCTAGACACTAAAATGCCGAATGGTTTAAATATGAGTGAAGATCTCCATAATTTCTTGTAATTTTAATATGATGAGTCAATTCTGAAAATCATTTGTACTGAGCAAATTGTGGCGTAAGGTGTAACCTCAATGTTGTTCCATCTGATGGACCCCAAATGAATATGGTGATCGTTAGAAATAACCCGCTAAAATGAGTGAATATGTTACAACAGGGACAATGGGATAAGATTAGCACTGGTCACTTTATTGAGGATTCTTTCAAACCTGGAAAATCCACTTTTAGCACCCTACGTATGCACTTAATGATGGTTATACATTTGAGAATATATATTTAATGAATGTATTTGTACATAGAAATAACATGTGTTCTGTTGGTAACTAATCTATGTGACACAATATATTGTGTAAACACCAAACGCTGCTAATAGGAGGCTTCATAAGATGATGGGAAAAGAGAAAAGTTTGGACTAGAATATGCATAGAGCACTTTATTATCACTGTGCACATTATATAATAAGTAACCCTGGGCGTTAAAATCCGCTCCGCTCGTGGAGTTTGTGGATTTTCGGCAATTCCGCGTTTCACGTAGAACGCGGAGTTACCGAAAACTCCGCGATCCGCAGCGTAGCGGAGTTGTTTCCTTGTTCGCACTTTCAAAATGCATTTTCGCACGCGCCGTAGCGACTTACCGGGATCCCTGCGTTCGCCGACGAGATTTCCTATCCGTTCGCGTGCGCCACAAGATTTTGGTAGCCGGCCGCACGATCCTGCAAGAGTGTACGATCGCGAACACGTCATTCGGACGCACCATCGGACATCCGGCGGAAGTTCGGTGAAGCTTGCGATGCCGAACATGCAGAAATTGCAATCTTGAGAAGAATATCTCTCGAGCAGCATAAAACCTTCTCGAAATTGATGATTTGGATGAAAAAAACTCCTCAGATTGACATTTGGCTGTACTTTTTTGTGCAAGGAGTCCTTTTTTTTTTTTTTTTTAAGGGGAAGGAAGTGACCCAGAGTCTCCAACTTCCTGTTCCTGTCCAACAGGCTCCTCCCAGTGCTTTGTCCATGTCCTGTTCACTTTTCATTTGGATTTGGAGCTGGAAGGATCACTCTTTGTGTCTGCTGCATCATATATCATTGGATTGGAGGACTTTTGGATTTGAGATTTTACAAGTAAGTTGGAGAATTGGTGTTGTTTGTTTGATTGGGGCATTGAAAGCTGCAACTACAATTTTTTGTACTTTTCATCAGTTTTTAAAAATGTATAGTGGGTAGCCAGTAGGCCCAGAGTGTGCATGAAACAACTGCCTCTGTGGTGTCTGTTGAATTTAAACATTATTTGGGGGATGGATGGCATTGAATTGAATTGCAAAATGTGTTTTTTTGGGGTATTTCACTTTTTTGGTGTGTGTTAAATAAATGCCTTTGTTGGATGTGTGTGGTGTGGTTGTTGTGTAACTTGCAAACCTTGTTTAGCCCTGTGGATTTTCGTTTTTGCATTTTTGCATTAAAGCTGTGTTGTTTAGCATGCCTCCTTTGCCTGCCCAATATAGGCCTGCTTAAGTTCATTGTTTTCCAGGCCTCCTGCTTGTTGTGACTGTGACTGACCATGTGGCTGGTGGCCATTTTGTGGTGGTAGTTTAGTAGTGTGCTGCTTTTGCCATATAGGCCTGCATGTCTTTCCTTTGTTCCTCTTGACCTATGCTTTTTGTTGTTGTGGCCTGGCCATGTGGCTGGAGGCCATTTTGTGAAGCCAGGCAGTGTGCTTTTGCCATAGGCCTGCATTGTCTGTCTTCCCTTTCTTGTTGTTGTGGGTGGCCTGGCCATGTGGCTGGTGGCCATTTTGTGGAGCCAGCCAGTGTGTTTTTGCCATAGGCCTGCAAGCTTGTGGTCTAGTCTGCCAATATAGGCCTTTCAGCCAGTAGGCCCAGAGCTACTCATGGGTGCATGAAACAACTGTCTCTGTGGTGTCTGTTGAATTTAAACATCATTTAGGGTATGGATGGCTTTGGATTGAATTGCAAAATGTGTTTTTTGGGGGGTATTTCACTTTTTTGGTGTGTGTTAAATAAATGCCTTTATTGGATGTGTGTGTGTGGTGTGGTTGTTGTTGTGTAACTTGCAAACCTTGTTTAGCCCTGTGGATTTTCGTTTTTGCATTTTTGCATTAAAGCTGTGTTGTTTAGCATGCCTCCTTTGCCTGGCCATTATAGGCCTGCTTGAGTTCATTGTTTTCCAGGTCTCCTGCTTGTTGTGACTGTGACTGACCATGTGGCTGGTGGCCATTTTGTGGTGGTAGTTTAGTAGTATGCTGCTTTTGCCATATAGGCCTGCATGTCTTTCCTTTGTTCCTCTTGGCCTATGCTTCTTGTTATTGTGGCCTGGCCATGTGGCTGGCGGCCATTTTGTAAAGCCAGGCAGTGTGCTTTTGCCATAGGCCTGCATTGTCCGTCTTCCCTTTCTTGTTGTTGTGGGTGGCCTGGTCATGTGGCTGGCGGCCATTTTGTGGAGCCAGCCAGTGTGCTTTTGCCATAGGCCTGCAAGCTTGTGGCCAAGTCTGCCAATATAGGCCTTTCAGCCAGTAGGCCCAGAGCTACTCATGGGTGCATGAAACAACTGTCTCTGTGGTGTCTGTTGAATTTAAACATCATTTAGGGCATGGATGGCATTGGATTGAATTGCAAAATGTGTTTTTGGGGGGTATTTCACTTTTTTGGTGTATGTTAAATAAATGCCTTTGTTGGGTGTGTGTGTGTGGTGTGGTTGTTGTTGTGTAACTTGGAAACCTTGTTTAGCCCTGTGGATTTTCGTTTTTGCATTTTTGCATTAAAGCTGTGTTGTTTAGCATGCCTCCTTTGCCTGGCCATTATAGGCCTGCTTGAGTTCATTGTTTTCCAGGCCTCCTGCTTGTTGTGACTGTGACTGACCATGTGGCTGGTGGCCATTTTGTGGTGGTAGTTTAGTAGTGTGCTGCTTTTGCCATATAAGCCTGCATGTCTTTCCTTTGTTCCTCTTGGCTTACTGGTTCTATCCCCTTTGCCAGCTGCAGCTCCCTGAATGACGTGATGCGCAAATTAATGCCAAACAGGTTCCACTTCCATTACATTTGTATTTTTGTTTTTGTTCTTCTTCTTTCCTATCCTTCCTGAGTGTACACAGTATACCATGAAAGCCCTTGTTGTCAAAGTCTCACAAATGGCTACACTGTTGTTTTGTTTTTTGTAATAACTGAGTTAATAAAATGTAATAATATTAGTTATAACACTAACAAGTGTGACCACCACACACTTAGTTATATATTATATTTGTTTGTTTGTACTAGTAGTAATTGAACCACAACAACAAATGCAACATTTCACTGATGTTCTTCTGGCTTCTTTGCTTTTAGGTGCACAAAAGACTGAGGAGGAGGTGTCATCATCATCACCCGTTGTACTGACAGACAGAAGTCCTGCTGCGCACAACGTCACGTCACGTGACCTGTGACCACAGACATCTCTGCAACTCGTGCAACTGCTTCCTGTTGACATCTGACGAAGATGGCCCCAAAGAAAGGTACCAGGTCCTCCAGTACCAAGAAAGTTGCCAGTGAGACGAAGGAACAGAAGAAGGAAGAAGTGGCACTTACCAAGACTGGTGTGCCGCCCATGTTGTTTTTTTGGGAAAAAACAAATTAGACCTGCAGCAGCGGTGCCGTGGAGCAAGCTGAGAGCAGCACCTCCGCATCAGTGGGCCCACCCCACCAACCTAGGCCCAAGCCCATGAGTGTCGCAGATGTAGCCAGTCTAATTGTTCAAACGCCAACGAGCAGTGATGTTGAAATTGACTTATCCTTATCGCAAAGCAGTACCCAATCAACGCAGGAGGAAACTCAGCAGATAAGTGGGCAACAACAGCCACAACAACAGCCGCAACAACAGCCTCAACAACAGCCGCAACAACAGCCACAACAACAGCCGCAACAACAGCCGCAACCACCACCCACAATAGTAGTTGTTCCTCCCGAAGTAGGGGCAGTTCAGGAAATCGAGCTTCACACAGAGGAAGAAGAAGAGCAAGCCACTCTTTCAGAAGATCCATTGTCTTCCAGATCCCCAGCAAGGAAAAGGAGGGTTAGTCCATCAGCCTCTTCTTCAAGCCCCCCTTCTGATGATCTAGATGCCACTTGGAAGCCACCAGCTCAGTCTGAGAGTGAGGCATGCCACGTGACAAGGCTAGAGAAAAGGAAGGTTCCAGAAAGCCTTAGAGTTATGGAGGTAGATGCAGAAGAGGAGGATGATGACGAGCCAGTCATCATGAACATCACTCCCGCCCCAGTGGAGATGGAGACCGACATTATTACCCCATCCCAAGTTGCTGTGAGGGATGTGGCACGGATACCACCAACACAGGTAACACCAACACCACCTCCAGCTTCCATATTTGCATTTGCAAAGGCCCTGCACGGACCTACATACAGCACAACCACCACCTCAGTAGGTAGTGGTACTGCACAGAGTCAAATTCCAGGCATACCCTCCAGTTCATCCAGCATTGCAAGTGGCACCTCCAGCAGCACAAGAAAGTTCACCTCCCCAGTTTGGGACTTCTTTTTGGTTAGCAGTAAGGAGGAGAACATTGCTATATGCTCAATTTGTCGACAAAGTGTTAGTCGGGGTAAGCTTGGTACAAACTATGGTACCGGAGGCCAAACAACCCATCTGAAAAAACACTGCATGATCCAGTGGGAGGCGCACCTTAGCGGCCAAAAAAGTAAAACTGCACCCATTGCTGTTGGTGGTGATGAAGAAGATATGATCACGGTGGAAGGTGAACAAGAGGGAGACATTTTCTCTGGTACACAAAGTAGCCCTGATCCCAGCAGTGCAGTGGTACCGCCCACATCCTCATCAGCCTCAGCAACATCTCAGTGGCACCGTAGTAAGAATCAGGCTGAGACACCAAGGCAACAGAGTACCGCAATGAAAAAAAGTGTGTTGTTGAGCCTAACTGGGTTCAAGAAATCACCTGCATCAGCGGCACCAGAAAGGAAAAAAATCCAGCCTACCATTGTCAGCAACTTTAGGTCGGAGGGGCAGTACGAACGCAACCACCCAACGGCACGTTTCTACAATGCGAAGCTGGCGAAAATGTTAGCTCTGGACCTTCTCCTTTTGTGGAAGGGGTGGGTTTTCTGGAATTTGTGACAGCCATCTGCCCAAAATGGAAGGTTGCCAGCCGGTCCTATTTCACCAGAGTTGCTTTCCAGCACTACATCACGACCTGCTGGAATTGCTTGGACAAGCTTTGGAGCAGAGTGCTGTTCACAATATCCACCTGACAACAGACATGTGGACCAGTTGCCAAGCCACTGATTACATGTGCATCACTGCACACTGGATATCTTTTACGGGGGTTAGAGAAAAGATATCTGCAGGTTTTGACACTGCTGAGATTTTTAATGCCACTCGGAAACATGCAACTGTAGCCATGTTCGCCATGGAGAAATGTCATACTACTGCAAACATTTTGGAAGAGTTTAACAGCAAGGTCTTTGAATGGCTGCACCCAAGAGGGCTTAACATTGGTTTTGTTGCCACGGACAATGGCAGTAATATAGTTAAGGCCATGCGCACTGGTGGCTATTTCAGGGTCCTGTGAATGGCGCACTGCATTAACATCATTGTTCAAGACTTTCTGAAAAAAGAAGACCGAGTCAGCTACTTACTGACCACCTGCAGAAGAATCTGCACACATTTCAGCCATTCTTTTAAAGCCTGGAAGCAGCTGAGGATCATTCAACGTGAGCATAGAATGCCAGTCAAAGCACTCATCCAGGCGGTGCCAACACGTTGGAACTCAACTTATTACATGCTTGATCGTCTGTTTGATCAGTACAGACCAATCAACGACTATGTCATGCAAAGACAAGGGGATGCTACTGTGAAAGGCATGACCGTTCAGATGGAAAAATGGGGCCTAGTTAAATGCCTGACAGAGATGCTACTTCCTTTCGAGCTCTTCACACGTGAAGTCAGCAAGGAGGACTGTACTATGGGCCAAGCTATCCTATTGTTGCACATGCTAGAGCAACAGCTGAATGAGGTGTCTGATTCGTACGCAGGTGTGGAGGAAAAACAAGAAGCATATGAGTTGGTGCAGAGCTTAGCCTTTCGCTTAGCTGAAAATACAAGGGTGCAAACTAGCATTGTGTCAGACAAACGTTACATTTGTGCCACAATTCTGGATCCACGGTACAAAACAGCACTGAACACTAAGACATTAATTCCTTTTTCAGAAGTGGATGTTGCCCAGTACAAAACTTGGATAGCTGAGGCAGCCAGTGACTTGGAAAAGGAACGGCTGGTAATTAAAGTGAAAGGCCCGCTACTCCAACCCACAAGTACTGCAGCAGGGCATCAGGCGTCAAGTTCAACTTCAGAGCCTGAGGGCAGTGCGTTTGGCTCACAGCAGTCACCAACACTATCAACAACAGCAAGAACCGGATCATTAGCCCCAGTAAAATAGGCACAGGACTGGTATCTACAGCAAGGGCTTGTTAGGTCCAGGGCTGATGCAAAGGCAAAAGAGGCCCAGCAAAGTGGAGCACCCCTGAGCATTGAGCAGATGGTCCAGGCCTATCTGGATGACCCAACAGAGGTCTACATTGATTAAAACCCATTGGTGTATTGGTATGGGAAAATGCGCCACTGGCCAGTGCTCAGCAGGCTGGCGATAAACTATCTGGCTTGCCCTGCCGCAAGTGTCTCTTCTGAGCGTGTTTTCAGTGCTGCTGGTGCCATTGTAACAGTGAAAAGGACCAGTCTCTCGCCCAAAAACGTGGAGAGGTTAACCATGATCAAAATGAATCAGCACTTTATACCACCGAATTACAAAATACGTGAATCACAGCAGGAAGATGAGGACAGCGACTTAGGTGACGGAAGTAGTGTGTTAGATGATTACCTACTTCTGGTTGAACTACCAGAGTTTGAGGACGAGCTACACTTCCCTGACAACTAGGCTTTGAACTTGTTACTTTCTTTCTTCCTTATTTACTCTTATTATTTGTGTGTGTCTCTGTCTTTCTGGTTCGAATCACAACAAATCCATCACCACCGTCTTCTCTTTTTATTGCCATATTGGAGTTGCAGCTGTGTGCATTTAAGTGCACTCCTCCGAGTCCTGCTCCATCCTCCTGACTTGCCCTAAATCCATTTCCCTCAAGCCAGATGATTGGATCGAGAATAGTACAAGAAATGTTGCCTCGTCGAGTCCCTCCAAAAGAAGTGGAACATGATGACTATAGCTATCCTCCTTTCCGAGCAGAGAGAGACTGCCCCTTAACTTAAGATGAGAAGGAAGAGGTAATGATGATGGCATGCATTGGACGCGCTGACTCTGAGTGATTGGTGTTTGTGTTGTTGTTGTTTGTTGTGGATGAAGTGAAGTCAAAGTGTACTAGTATTTAATCTACACACTAAAAGTGACTCAAGTCAATGTTTCCCTTCTTGTTGTTTAATAACAAAATTGTACTACTACTGCAGGCCGATCCATTGCATTTTTGAATATGGAATCTGGACTCACTCGGCACACTGTAGACTGAGTTGGACAACACCATGATGATGATGACCCCAGTGACATAGTATCTTCGCAGTCAGTCAGTAGGATCGGAGATGATTGATGGAATAACTCAGGGCGTTTTTCATGAGTGGCATAAAAGGTAAACAAGTCAACAACAACCACAGCAGACCTACATGTCTGTGTGGTGGTGGAGTCGAGTCACGACTCACGAGTGTAGTAGTGGTATGACTGACAACTGTGCATTGATTTAGTTACTTACTTTGGAAAATGCTATGTTGCTGTATATGTGTGCTCTGTCTGGCTCAGTCAAAATCTAAGCTAAGTGGAGGTTGGGTGGGCGCCGTGGGCCTGCTCTGTCCTGTTGCTGTTGTAGGTTAATACTGGAAACAGACAACAAAGTAGACATCATTTAGCCATGCCGCCTCTGAAAGTGTTTGCACTCCTCCGTAATTTATGCTTTTTTTTTCTCCTTGACTTTTCAATATCCCTTTTGTTTTTCCATCTACACTTACAGGCCGGCCTTTACCCTGTGCTAAACAGAGAAAAACAACTCACACTCACCTACGTATCCACATCCGCCAGGCAGGCAGTGGCATCCAAGATTGACGGACGCAGCATCCATGGACAGGAGGATCAAGAGGAATGCCGAGATGCAACTCCCCATTTTGACCAGGATAACATACAGTAACTTTAGTATCGTCATCTTTTAAATAATTTGATTCATTTTTTCTCTTCAATCATTATGACTGTGTGTTGTTGTTATTGAACTTATTGTTGCTCTTTGCTTATAATTGATCACTACAGCTATTTTTTAATTTTCTTTGCTAGCTTTAAAAGGAAGCCCGGTAACACAGAACATAAAATGTATGTAATTTGGGTCTCTCTGACAGGCAAGGCAAATTGCATAATAATAATTAATAATATACTGCTGCCCTGTACTGTCTACTAGTCTAGTTAGTAAGTACTACTTATCATTAACCATCAAGTCATCCTCATGCATGCATTTCCTTTTTCTCCCTTAACAGATTTATGAATATGATGGTCGTCTGCCAAGATTGTGTGTTGTTGTTGTCCATGTGTAGTGTTTGTCATTGTCAAACTTTTCCCTCAAATACCCCTTCCCAACCATTCATCAAACCCTAACCCTCTTCCCCCGGGCTGTGTGATTTATATTGAGGTGTGACTAAATTAAATTTACACCAATAATTGATCACACACTTGCTGGGGCGGATGTGGTGAGAGCAACACTAATTCAATTTGAAGGCAGGGCGAGGATCTTCTTCTGCTTGCCCACCCATGCTCAGTATATTTGCAAGTCAATTTTTTTTCCAAAAGAACATAATCCATCATTAATTGCCGTCAACGATTGGATTCATCATCCTCCTTTTACAGCACTAAAGGTTACGCTTCTATCGAGTTACTCGACACAACTACAGTTTGTAACTTGTTGTACTAGGCTATCCCCACCACCATTATGTTTTATTTTACTTTAGCATTGCTAATCAGCATTATTATGGGTTATAGTTTGGCAGTCTTCTTGTGTACTGTTACTGTACTGTACTTTGTTCTACTACTCCTTCCAGAGTCTCTCTCAGGCGACTGACTGTCTCATTTTCTTTTTTAGCAAATGCTACTGCCAGTGTCTACTACTAGCACCACAACCATGGCATCTTGGGAAACCAAACCATCATCACCATGCAGCCATCGCTGTGCCTAAGTTTAAACATCAATCACAGGTAAGAGAAGTTTGGGGGAGGCATAATTAATAATGGAAATTAATTGATTCATTAATTCACACACCCACACCCTTGAGTCCAGTTGCAGACTGCATAGACTAGGAGGAGAGACTGACAGTATTAGTAGGACAAGTCACTCAGTGAGGGTACTGCATCTATCTGCTCGTGTCGTGTGTTACAAAATTGGCAGATTATTTAAATCAAAAACTGGCTGCGGCCCTGCAGCAGCAAAGGAAGGAAACCGTGTGACGTAAAAGAGTAACCCCCCCACAAAACATTTACATTGTATGTAAAGTTTAAGTATAAATATAATTTAATCCCCATACAAAATAAACTATTGTAAAAAAATCCCACAACACCTGACCCACCCCTCTCCCCGCCAGCCGTTGGAGGACGTCTCTTATTGAATTCGCCACCCGTCGAATGAGATGAGGAACCTCAGACTGAATGTGCGTGTTTGAACGCCCCAACTCTTGGAATTCGGATCATATTTGCAATTTACACCTAAAACAGGCCCTAATCTTGGAGCTTAAGAAGCCCTTATGTTCATCTTATGCCGTTTTCCAAATGGATTTAGTGGATTGAGCTGGTCTCAACCTAACTTTCCCTATCCAAGGCTATATACCTGGATACCCTGCATCAAGGTGGTTCTGTTGTTGTGTCCCACTTTCTGATCTGCTCGCCCTGATGAAGGTGTGACCTGTATTGGGTTAAGACACCGAAACGCGCGTTGGCGCTGGACAACTTCGTGCTCCCAGAACTTTCTACTACCTTTCAAGGAGAGGACGCACGATAGCTATTGTTGTGAACATGTTGTATTTTGGACGACATTTTTGTGTGACAAATTGCTCTTGAGTGGTGAGAGTGTTTGAGTATGTGTGTATTTGTGGTTGTGAGTGTTTGTAGTGCATGAATGTGGGACCTTATTTATCTGTTTCATTTTGTATTTATAAAATTATGTCTTATGTTATTGTGGTTCAAACCTTGATGAAAACATTGTGAATATCAAAAATTATAAAATAAAAAATATATCTATTTTGTTATACAGACAAAAAAACTTTCTCTAGTTTGTTCAGGGGAATTGGGGTGTTTGTTAGTCTAGCGAGATTATTATACTACTGTGACCCTGACGGGCACTTTCAATATTATTGCCAGACAGGTTGGGTTCTTTGATTGTCATTGGCCACCCCTCTCCCTAACCCCAACGAATGTCCAAAAATATAGTCCAAACAATGTCCGTTGAATTCAAAAATTGTCCATAATAAATAATAAATATAAACCTCAACTTTTCCCCAACGTAGCCCAATGCCCACCCACCCAAAAAAAGAATAAAAAAGGGGCAATCCAACGTGTTCTCAGTCTATCGGCGGGCTCGCTGTCTCTTAAGGACCTCCTTTACCTGCTCCTCTAGGCGCGCCATTCGAAGGAGCAAGCGGCGCTTAAAAGCTCAGCAATTGCATCCACAGGGGGGGCAGCAGTGCTGGATGTAGTGCGGCGGGCGGCTGCCAGACCGCGGCGCCGTACCACTCGAGGGGCCTGTCTGGGGCCCAGGGTATTTGAAGAGGCTGCAGCTGCTCAGCCTCCTCCTCCTCCTCCGCCAGAGCCACCAGCCGCCGATATTCATTTCGGATGGCCTAAAGCTTCCGGCACCGGGCCATGGCTGCCAACTCCTTCCTGTCTGGTCTTGCTTTTGGTTGGGAAGGAGTAGCTATATCAAAAAAGAAAAAAGACTATTGTAATACTGTTAGCAAAGCAGTAACACAAAATTAATTCTACACATAGTGGCACAGTAGCACTAGCAAGCACATTATATAACATTTGTGGTAGTATGGACTCGAGTACACCAGTTTTCTTCTTCTCTCTTGTTTAGCTAAATTAAATAACCTTGTTGCTGCCGGCATGCCAGCTCAGTCAGCTTGCGCCCAAGACAAACATACTCGTGACGCAGACTAACATTATTTTTATTTACTACTGTCTGCAGGTGGGGAAGCTGACTACACAATCATCTTATTTTTTCTATTATGGGTGGCACTGGCCATACTCTCTGTTACATCAAGGCCAGGGCAACTGCTCAATTTCACTTTCACCCTGCCTACTACAACAAGGCAGATCATATCTTATCCAAATGATCATTGCTTATATATATGTATGGGACGACATGAGGTACTTTGTTTTGATTGATTGTGTAACCGGTTAGTAACTAACAATCCATGCAGCCGATAGGCAACCCATGGCAGGCTGAAACAGTCAAAAATAAATTCACATCGGTAGTGAGTGGGCATCGGAGTCAGAGGGAGGCGCTTGATAACATACATACACAAAATATGCTGTGCTTGCAAAATACTGTGAGTCAAGGGAGTATTCTGAACATACAACTTCTATTCTCCTTGGCTTTGCTTGCTACTCTGGCGCGGTTTCTTTTACATTCTCTTCAAAGACTCGTCTTCATCCAGTGACAGTCTACACCTATGCTATGATGAATACCATCCAGCCATCCATCCATTCAAAGTAAACATGTCTATCATTCTTCTTAACCTCTCAACAAACCTTAGTTTGTTTTAACAACAACAAACATTTATTATTTTTTTTGTAAACCACCACCCATGCGTCCTTCCTTCCTTGCTTGCCTTTGAGTTTGACCCATGAAACACCCCGGAGGATTCTTGCTATCACCTTTACAGTTTTATCCACCCAGGCAGGCATCTTTTCTTCAATCACCTTCCACCCATCCTTCAACCACCCATGCATCTGATTCCTTCCTATCAGCCACCTATGCATGCATCCCACGTATCCTTCTCTGCCAGTCATATATATTTACATCTCGCCCGTCCTTCCTCCTTCCCCTTTTCGTTCAACCCATCCATCAAGGTCGTCTGACTCTTAGTCTTCTCCATAAAACTTTCCCAGCAGAGTTGAAGTCAGATTGAAGAGGCCATTAGTTACTCAACTACTCCCACCGCTAATGCTATTGCTCTAATGTTAAGTATAGGGTGTCTTATTCTTCAACCGTTGTTCACAACAACTTAGTCTCTCTCAACATACAGTGTACACCCTTGCAGCGAGAGTGTAACTATTGTCAATAAGTAAGGAATATAAGTATAACTTACCACCGCCCACAACTGCTGCTGCCTCACCCACCGCTGTGGCAGCTGCTGCATCCGCTGCTCCCTCCTGGCTGGCGTCGCCTGCCCCGCCACTGGCCCCAGCACTGGTGGTTGGTACGCCTAGAAAAAACATTACACATTTTTTAGATGCCATATACGCCTTCCCCTATTTATTCTTTTTCACTAGCAAGATTAAAAAAATAGTTAAAATACATATATATTCCACATACATCACTAGTACAAACCGGGTACTAGAGTAGAGTAGACACTAGTAGGAGTATGTCCTATCCTAACAAAAACAGTAAAATATCTGGTTGGGCATTTTGTTGGTGGGAATTGTCAAAGCCTATCAAGATTAAGAAGACTAGAAGAGGACACCCCAAAGGACTGGACTCAGTGGCTAGAGCTATTGGTGGATCTGAGTTTTAAAACCTTTTAAATAAAAACTAAGAGTGGCCAACTGGGCAAGCTTAGCTACAGACAGACTAATATAGTAGTAGTACAGAGAGTCAGAGCAGAGGCAGTTAGAGGCAGGCCTAACAAGAATTTAGAAACAGATAGTCTAGATCGAAGAAGATTTGGTAAAATAGAATTAGGAAACGGAAATAATAGTTAAAAAAAAAATAAGGTGCAGTAAAAGTTTGGGGAATATAATTATTAATATTAACAGGAGGAAGACTTACTGGGGACAGCAGCAGAGCCCTCGGTAGAGGAGAGGTCCTGGTCCTGGCCCTGGAATTCTCCATCTGCTCCTGCCGACTCTGACCTCGTCTTCTTGCACCTGGGTGCTGATCTTGTAAGATATAATAACTAAAGAGACAAACATTGATGATTGGTGTGAAACAAATAAATTATTGTAAAAAGCCCTCAAAAAACATTTTTAGAAACAATTGCAATAAAATTAACCTATCTAATCTGATCGACTGCTAGTATCGCGGGATTCGCGGACCGTCTAGTTATTATTTATGAACACTAATCCAGTGTTCCATTCTGATGCCAGAATACTACGCCTAAGTACCACCTGACCTAGCCCACCTATTCAGACGGGCCAATTGTTCACTAAGTCTGCATTTCCATTTATTTTAGTCCTCAAAAATGCATAGATGGAGGACACATGCATACATTTTGGCGTACACCAAATTGTTGGTTGGTTGCTGCTGATGTTCTGCTAAGCCTATTACTCACTCACTAAACAAACTACAAAAGGTTCTGCTAAGGACTGGAGTAAGCAGCACTCAGCAGCACGTGACGTGAGTCACGTGAAAGAGGATGCGTCACGCAGACCACTTAATAATTACCAACAAATACTAAGTTACTAAGTAACTAAACTACCTATCCACCACTATCTTAGTGACAGGAGGACAAAGGAAGGGCTAGAGTCTCTCTAGCATTACCTAACTTAAGTTCTCTAAAGTAAACTCTTACATAATCAGCCCAAGCGAGCGCAAAGTTGCAAACAAGTGAGATTAGTAGTGCCGAGCACCTGTGTCTAGAAGAATAACAATCACTAAAGATTTTTAAACTTAATTTACCTGTAATGTAAGCAGCAGCATTCTTGCTATTCGGAAAAAAATTATATTCGCAATAACAGTAACACAGTCTAGAGAACACACAATAGTATTAGCTACTCACCAAGCCCCATGACCTCGACACCTAGCAGGTCCAGCAGGTCCTGCTCCCGGTCCAAGATGTCTGACCACCGGTGGGTCAGCTGGCTATGGGTGCGCCGAACCCCAGAGCAGCGAAACACTGCCCGGCGCACCCTCGCCCACCGGCGGTGATGCTCCTGGGTAGCGTACCCAGAGCCAGGCCTGCCGCCTGCTGCCAAGGTCAAGGGGAGGTGGCGCTACACAAAAAAAACAAGGGTGGCCACCTCCGCCTCGCTGAATAGGGACCGGGCCTGCACCCCTGCAAGGCGCAGTCTGCCGCAAGGCAGGCGGCTCTTGGGCGCAGGCACCTTGCCCTTGGAGCCGGTTCCCTTTCCCTTAGCCATGGTTCTGGGGTGGGGGGGGCGGAAAAGAAAATTTAGCAGGAAAAAATAAAGTTAGGGGAAGAAGTAGAAGAGTAAAGAAGGAAGTAATATAAAACAGTAGAAAAGTAAAAAAAAACACAGTAAAACTAGAAATAAAATGCAAAATATAGACTTAGGGACAGAGAGAGATAGATAATAAATAAAAAAGATCAGAAAAACAGTGTAAAAAACAAAGGATTGAAAAGATTGGAGAGGGATTGAAAAACAGGCCCCAGAACCATGCAAAAGATAGGAAAACAAGATGGCCGCGCCCATTGGCGACCGCGTGGTGAAGTTTGCGCGATATTTCCCCCGAACTCGTCATCCGCGTTGCCGAACTTCAAATACATCTCGCGAGCATACGCGAGCACACGCGAGCATGCGGAAACAAGAAACTCTGCATGCTCGCGTAGCACTGCGGAGATTTTGTGCTTTTTCGCGTAGCCTCGCTTAGCGCGGCTATGCGAACTTCGCCCAGGGTTAGTAATAAGGACACATAGCACTTTATTTTGTAAAAATAGGAAATAATGGATTGAGAAGTAGTGAAGCAATTGATATGGCATAAAAGTAATTAATATAGAGTTTTGAGCCTGGCATATGTCTTGTGACCAAGCTATTGGCACTTTAGGTATTAGTGCACAATATTGCTCTTATTAATATGAGTTTTAAAATGGAGTGCCAATAATATATGTATTATGATATATAGTTTTTGAAGAGTCAAAACGAGATTTGCAAAATTCATCAGAGGTTTTTAATAGATGCCAGTATTTATAGGTAGCAAAGTAATAACTATGAAATGAATCTGATGCTGTATATTTATGATAACATGTTATTTATTTATGATCCATTTTACTAACACCATGTGGAGAAATAGTCTTTTTTCCATTGTTGTTAAAGTAGCTCGGGTAGTTTGGGATTGTTCAAAAGAGGTAATGTGACACAGTGCAGTCATGTGATCAAGACTGTGTTTCAGCGGTCGAAACGGGTCAAGGACGAATGGCATTAGCCTGACATATTTGAGCTGAATGGAATCAGAATAAAGCACTTGAATATTGATTTGATTTGATTTTGATTTGATTTGCAAATTTGTAAAGCGCACGAATGCCCAAGGGCGTCTTGGCGCTGAATCAATGTAAAAGACTAGGTCTGCCGGAGAGTGGTATCTAACTAGGAAGTAAACAGCCAGGTTTTCACCTCCTTCCTGAATGAGAGTAGCGATGTGCTGATTTTGATTGTAACAGGGAGAAGGTTCCAGGTCTTAGCTGCCTGTAGCAGGAAGCTTCTCCCCCCCACCTAACTTGCTTGAATTTAGGAACCTGAATCAGTTTTGCCTGGCTTGATCTCAGGCTCCTGTATGGCTCATATGGTTTCAAATGAGTTTTTAAGAAGTGGGTTCCTACTCCGTGAAGGGCTTTGTAGGCCAGGCAGACTGACTTGAACTTAATCCTCTTTTCAATAGGTAGCCAATGGAGGGCTCCTAGTCTGTGGGTGACTGGCTCGTATCTGGGAATGTCCAGCAACAGCCTTGCTGCAGCGTTCTGTAGGCGCTATAATTTTGTTAAATGTTGAATTTGTAACCCTGCATACAGGGCATTCCCGTAGTCCAACATGGATAAGACCAGTGCGGTTACTAATGTCTTACAGGAATCTTGGGGAATAAACAGTGATAGTTTTTTATCATTTTGAGGATGTACCACACCGTGGAGGATAGTTTGTTTGTCTGGGCGCTCAAAGATAGTTTGTTGTCCAGTAGCACTCCCAGGTTTCTAACTTTGTCCACTGGGGATGGGCAGTCGCCTAGGCTGTCTGGCCACCATTTTGGGGACCAGAAATTCATATCTGTCCCAATCAACATAACCTCGGTTTTGTCACCATTCAATTTTAGGCAGTTATGTTGCATCCAGTAATTGATCTGACTCATGCAGTTACTAAATCTGCCTGCTGTCTCATCTGTGTTGTTTGAGACTGCTACCACAATTTGGGTATCGTCCGCATAGGAGACTGGTAGGAAATCACAGTTCCTTATTATAGCCGCTAATGGGGCAACATATACATTAAAAAGGGTGGGGCTTAAAGAAGACCCCTAAGGTACGCCACAAGGTGAGTTAAAAGGTTTGGATGTGGCATCTCCTAATTTAACTGAGAAAGTTCTATCAGTTAAATATGAGGATAGAAGCTTAAGCTCAATATTGCACTTGACGAGTTGTCCATTCCTGTTTCGGAAGTTGGAGTTCAACTTTGAGCAAGGACTTGGTTTCTTGGTATATATATAGGCGGTCGCCAGTAGGTAGTTATAGTTAGGACCTAGTTTCCATAGGAAAAGCGTTTTTTATTTTGCCAATATCTTTGGCGTCATTTGACAAATCTCTGCGAAATTTTCAAAATTAATTGTTCACTCAGATCAGCTCCTGTCTTGAATGTTTCGGGGTCATTCGTCAAGCGGGGGCCGAGAAAATAGGGGGGTCCCAAAACGTGTTTTCTCCATATTAATTTCCATAGGAAACTTTAGACCCAGCTACAGCCCGAACTGCTGAACGGAATTACACCAAATTTGGCAGAGAGATAGCTCTTGGTCCAGAAAGCATGCTTTTCTTTAAATGGTGTAAATCCGTTTAGTAGTTTTTGAGATATTTAAAGATTTACAGATATCGATATTGGAGAATTGTGAGATCTGATTGGCTGAGCCATCCCGACTACGAGCTTGCCTCTGATTGGCTGCCAACACTTCAAACTAGGAAGCATTGGCAGCCATCTTGTGACTTGGTTGAAATGAGTATTGGGAAAAAGGGGGGAAAAGTAGAAGAGGACAGTGTAGGAATATTGTGACCCCGCTAGGGTGCTGAGGGGGTGCCACAGGGAGTCCGAAGGTAAAAAAAAGCATTTTTTATATGTTTTCGGCGGGATTCGTGTAGGGCCTGGAAATCACAGCGGGAAAAAGAAAAACGAAGCGCGGTGTTACGCGCTTCGTTTAATTAAGCCCCCGGGTGGGCTAATTCCTTGGAGCAATGTTTAGTTATGATGCGGGGTTTACTTCTGTCATGGGGACCGCCACTTCCTCGGAGCACATATAATGATATGCGGGGGTACGCGTCTTCCCTCCCCCTTCGCCCCGAAGAGCAGCCCATCCTTGGAGGTATACGTAAAATATAAGTGTGGAGGGGTCAAGGCTCCCCCACACTGTCCCGGAGACCACTACTTCCTCTGGGCATTTACAATTAAAATGCGGGGGCTACTTTTGTCATGGGTACGCAATTCCCTGGGGGAAATATAATGATATGGGGGGCACGCGTCCCCCTCTCCCTCCGCCCCAAAGAGCAGCACTTTCCCGGAGCTATACGTAAAATTTAAGTGTGGAGGGGTGAAGCCTCCCCCACACTGTCCCGGGTGCACTACTTCCCCGGGGCATTTATGAATTAAAATTTAGGGGGCTGTTGCGGACTGCCGGCCCTGGGGAGCACGATGTTCCCGGGCCTTTAAATTGGATGGAAGTGTATCGTCCAATTTCCCTTGAGGAGCTTTCCATTGCCCTGGGTATCGTCATCTCCGAGGGCCGGTTCCAACAATGACCCGTGGTGCCTACCTCCAGGACATTGTAGTTTGCTATGGCAGGGCCGGATCTCTGCAGTGTTCCCGCTCTGTCATAGCAAACTTCTGCTTCGCTTCATGGAAGCGAGAGGAGGAAATTTGCTCTTGCTTCCATGAAGCGAAGCAGATCTGCTTTTGGGCAAAGGAAGCTTGCATGGAGCAGCTGGCTATGTTCAAAAGGAATGCCGGCTGCCGCAGGAGGCAGGGAGCTGGCAGGGACTGCGGGGGCATTGGGGCTCCTTGCGCGGTTCTGAAACATTGTGGCCAGGCCCCGGGGGATGCGGTTCCCGGGGCCTAAAATTGCCTGGCTGAGTTCTGAGTTATAGGGTGGCTCTAAAAAGAGCCCTTGTTTTCATTATGAGTTTGTTGGAGCTACATGTAAGTGCGGATGCACAGCTTCAGGTTGTTGAGAAAAACTCTGTTTCCTTGATCTGTGAAATGAACTGCATCACTTCTGTATATGTCATCCATATGAAAACGTAGATTGTTGTTGTAGATGAAACCCATTCTATGATCTCTGAGGTATGCAGAAACAGCTTTATTGACATTCTTCCTAGCTTTCTCAATCTGAGGACAGAATTGATTTGACCATTTCCACTTTTGTCTTTGGCATATATTGGAGTATACAAAGACAGTTTGAGGCAAAAGCTACATCAATTGTGCAAAGGTATCCTTCATTAGCATTTACAGACCTCCCCCAGTCAATGTGCCTAGGTCATTGCCACCACAGTGTATAATCATGAGGTCAGGGGGTTGGAGATGCAAAGAGGTTTTAACCAAAGGCAACAATTGGTGCCACTTTAATCCTCTCTGTGCAAACCTTTAAATGTCCACATTTTGTAAACTAGGTCTTTGTCAATACATCTGTGTTCAGCATACCTTTTGCACCAGAAAGCATAGCTGTGTCCTATGATCCGCACTAGCATTTTGAAGGTAGGGCTGGAAGGAATCAAAAGATGTCTGTAGCTCATGTAGTCCGTTGGTAGAATGAGAGATATGTTAAAAGGCGGAGAAGAAGCTTTTTTTTTAGAAAACCGATAACTGATTGGCTGATGAAGAACATTGTGCAGTGAAAACTAGGGTGCATGTTACTTTCGTGAAAAAGTATGTTTCTGATTGGTTAACTACACTACACACACTACATAGGATACGATGAGACGTGCAGAAGTCAACCACACCTGCTACTTGCATTTGGAAGGTACTGTTCTGAACTTTAAAAAATGGTGAACTTGTGACCTTCACCTGCCGTTGAATGTTGCAGAAACTGTTGGGATGAAATACAGTGAACCTGTGACCCGCACCTGCCGTTGAATGTTGCAGAAACTGTTGGGATGAAATATGGTGAACTTGTGACCCGCACCTGCCGTTGAATGTTGCAGAAAGTGTTGGTATGGAAACTGGCAATAAGGTGATTGGGGGAGGAGTAGAAATATCTGTGGTATTAAAATATGAAATGCAAAATTAATTACAACTGATAAGCTATTAAAGTTAGTTTTTCAAAATGAGTAGTATGTCTAGAAGAAGTGTGTTGTTCAAAATTTGCAGTAGTATTATTAGAAATAGGCTTCTGAATTGTCGTAAGAGTTCGGGCTGTATGGCGATGCAGCAGTGTGGGGGAGTGTCCAATCCACAAAATAAGAGAACCAGTTTGGGGCGTTTTAAAAGAGAGTTAGAGAGGGTTAATATGAGTAACCAATAGAAATGTGTTTTCCAATTTGAAATAATGAAGGAACAATTTTGATTTGTTATTTACATCTATTTCTGTGCGGAAAGAAAGGGAAAGTTTGCCATTACTGGTTTTATCCTTGATGAGAGTCTTGAATTACATTTATTGTGTGAGAAAGAAAATATTGCATGCGTTTGTGAAATTTGAAATCTGTATACCAACTACAGAGGTGAGTTACAAATTAATAAGGTGTGTTATATATTGTGTAGTAGTGGTTAAGTCTTTGGGGTGATATTTTTAAGTTTGAAAATATATATATATTTTTTTAAATTAACATAGTATTACAGAAGTGTGCCGTTTCACATTTGTTACAAAAAGTGCATAGAGTGTGAGTAGTTGCTGAACAAGTACCCCATATATATTTAGGTGTCTTCGAGAAAGAAAGAGTGCAGTTTGTCATGTTGAAAGGAGTGCATGGTTTTGAAAGTGAGGTGCAGGGTTGATTTGGGTTCCAAAATCGACCCGGGAAAAATAAAGGAAATGGCGCACGTTTTCAGATTGTGCCTTGTCGAAAAATACTGGGGAGGGGGGAGCGTTAGAAGAGGCATGTTTTATTAACATGAGGGAGATGAAAAGAAAATGGAAATGTTGCGTGCAGACGTTGTGCTCGGACTTTTCACACTGGTGAGCTATATCTGAATATAAGTGACGGTAACTGTTACACTCCCTACCCGTGCCGAATCTGCAGACATTAGAAGACCGGCAGATCGAGAGACTAAGAATGACACGTCCCTTGACCCCCTCACCTCCTCCCCCCCACGCTTCCTCCACCTCCCCGTTTGTAAAAGGAAGGTAACAGAGGCATATTTGCTTTGAAAAATATAACTTGGACCTTCACTGGCCTGCTGGTACCACCTGAACAGCAGAGAGAAAGTCCCAATCGCCTTTTATGCTACAGAAAAAAGCAGCACACAGTTTCAACAAATATATCCCGGCCTATTGTACATTGGCCGTGTGCATGGATGTGCTTATACTGGTGAACTATACGTGATTGTCAGGCTCCGTGGCCGTGCAGAATCTGTGTACAGTTGAGGGTCCTACAGATCGAGAGACTAGGAATGATACGTCCTTTGACACCCCCCTCTCCTCTTACACCCCTTCAACACTTCCTTCTTACCTGTTTATTAAAGGAAGGTAAGAGAGGCCTATGTGCTTCGACAAATATTAGTTTAACTCTCACTGGGCTGCTGGTACTACCTGAACAGGAGAGAGAAACTTCCAATCGCCTTCCATGCTACACAAAAAAGCGGCACACATTTGCAACTTACATACCGGCCCATTGTACACTGTCCGAGTGTTTGTCTTAGCAGTGTGACTTTGTTGAGGTATGTGTATATTTCTACATGTATTTTCACAAGTGTTATGCATTGGAATATCCGATACCTATAAAACACAGGTATATATCTATTTGCATGTTTTTTAAGTATGTGCTACTAGGAAAAGGAACAGCCAGATGTACGCATGCTTTTAGTAATATGGTGAGACTATCAAGTGTGACATGGAAAGGGTTTCTGCTTTGTATTTGGGTGGGCACAACACTGTTAGTAGTTGCTGAGTAGTGAAGATGCAAAAGACAAATGAGGTCAAAGACATTGCGGCAAAGGGATTAGTGATTATGGTACTTCGTATGAGTCTTTGGGAAGGTATTGTTGAAGTGCGCCGTCTATATTTAAGTGTCTTCGTGAAATTAGGAATGCAGTCTCTTTTCTTGAAAGGACTGCATGGTGTTGTGACTGAGGTATAGGGTTGAACTAAGATCCAAAATCGGCCCGGTCAATGTAAGAGAAATAGGAACGTTTGTAGATTGTGCCTTGTCGGAAAATACAGGGGGGGGGGTTCTTTATAAGAGATATGTTTTATGAATGTCTGGGAGATAAAAAAGAAATGGAAATGTTCCCTGCACATTTTGTGTACGGATTTGTTCACACTGGTGAAGTACATGTGACTATAAGTGAAGGTAATTGTCAGGCTCTCTCCCTGTGCTGAATCTGCTTATATTAGAGGGCCGGCAGATGGAGAGTTTGGGAATGACACGCTCTTTGACTCCCCCTCCTTCTCTCCCCCCAACGCTTCCTCCATCTCTTCTTTCTATAAGGAAAGTAACAGAGGGCCATCTACCGTGAAAAATACCACTTAGTCCTTCACTAGCCTGTTGGTGGCATCTGTACAGCACCGAGAAAATCGCAATCGGTTTAAATGCTACACAAGTGCAGTGTGTCATGTTGCAAGGACTACATGGTCTTGTGACTAAGGTACAGGGATGGATTGGGGTTCAAAATCGGCCCGGGAATTGTAAAAGAAATGGCCTTCTGCAGATTGTACCTTGTCGGAAAATACTGGGGGGGGGGGCTTTACAAGGGACATGCTTTATTAACTTCAGGGAGATGAAAAAAATGAAATGATGCCTGCACACTTGGTGCACGGGTTTGCTCACACTCGTGAAGCACACGTGAATATAAGTTAAGGTAATTGTCAGGCTTCCTGCTCGTGCTGAAGCTGCCTACATCACAGGGGCGGCAGATTGAGAGACTGGGAATGACACGTCCCTTGACCCCCCCCTCCTTCCTCCCGCTCTCTAACGGTTCCTCTCCCCTCGTTTATAAAAGGAAGGTAACAGAGGCCCATCTGCGTTGACCCTTACTGGGCTGCTGGCGGCATCTGAGGAGCACAGAGAAAGTCGTAATCGACTTCTATGCTATACAAAAAAGCAGCACAGAGTTGCAACTTACATATCGCCCCAATTTACATTGCTCGACGATTCGTCTTAACAGTTTAACTTTGCTGAGGTATGTCTATGCTTCAACATGTATTTTTTGACACGAGTTATGCATTGGAAGATCCGATACTTATAAAACACAGGTATTGATCTATTTGTATGTTTCTTTTAAGTATGATGCCACTAGGAAAAGGCACAGAGAGATGCATGCATCCTTTCAGTAATATGGTGAGACTTTCAACTGTGACATGGAAAGGGTTTGTGGTTTGCATTTGGGTAGGCGCAACATTGTTAGTAGTTGCTGAGTAGTGAAGATGCAGCAGGCAAATGAGGTTAAAGACATGGTGGCAAAGTAATTAGTGATTATGGTACTTTGTATGAGTGTTTGGGAAGGTATTGTTGAAGTACGCACTATATATTTAAGTGGAATAAATAGTGTTTTGATATTTGAAATGAAGAAAATAGCAATGTAAATAATTGCTTTGTAGTTAATATTAGTAATCATATGTAATTATTTTAAAAATATTGAATAGATGTAAGAAACTATTGAAACTGTTCTTTGTTTTTCAGAAAATTATTTTGTTTGGATCACAAATTCAAGATGGCAAGAAAAGATGAAAAGAGAAGAAAACAAAAAACAGATCTACTTAAAGAAAAGTAAAAAAATTGCGTTACAAGCAAATGACAATGTTACTAAGGATAAAGTTTGTTTAGGTAAGAGCACTAAACACTTTCTTAAAAGAGTTGTCGAGAAATTACACGAACAGAATAGGAATGAAAGGAAAAAGAAGAGTTTTTCAACTAAAGAGAAGGATAATGACACTTCAAATGGTAAAACAAAATTTGTTTTTGGGAAAACAGCACGTTACACGAAGACAAAAACAATTTCCACAGATTCGACAACGACTCTTTCGAACTAGAGTAATTCAGAATTTATTGAAAGATTGTAAGAAGTATAAAAGAAGATTACTAGCATATAAGCAGAAGCAGCAGATTGAAACTGTAGTAGATACTGCTTTTGATTTTAAACGAAAATTATTTATTTTAATATTGAAGAGAATGAAAACATTGGATAAAATAATGAAGTTTCTGAAAGACAAAAGCAAAAGACTTGTTAATAGAAGTAACTTTTGTAAAAGTTTCACTAGTGAATGGAAACACACTTCTACTGGTGAGCCTTTCTTTAATGAAGCAAGCTACTTTCAACAAAACACCTTAGCGTTTTCAGTTGATACTAGTGGTCGATGCTACGAAGTTAAAAACGGTTGTCCCATTCCAAAATAAGAAATGGTTGTTAGGAGTGCAGAAGAAGTAATAGCTGAAGAAGTGCAAGGGAATCGCACACAAGCTCCTGTATATAAGTGGAATTGTAGCAGTATTTGCAGTATTCGACAGGAATCTATTGACATAATGCGAAATATTTTATGACAATATGCAAACAAAAGTGTTAAACAGAAGATAAAGGTTGTTACAAGGACTAGATCCATGTAAAGTAAGACAATATACTAAGTTGCAAGGACATTCTCTGTCTTGTCTTTCAAGAAAAGTGTGTAAAAGTACTTTTCATCACTTAAGAATGTTAGCAGTACACCACTCAGGAATGCAGCAGTTTGTAAGGAAAGTGTACTATGCAAAAACTCCTGCATTCTGTTTAAGTGAACTGAACACAGCTCTTTAGCACGGTTGTTTATCAGATGTAGAAAAAATGTGTGATGAAATTGAGTTTTGTTTTTTTGGTTCAGAACAGCAGTGTGTAGAAAGTAATAGCTTGACAAATGCAGATGTTGAAGAACATGGCAAAGAGATTAGCATTGATCAGTTTGTAGAAATAAGAAAGTTTAAGACAGTGTCTTCTGAAAAACCAAACTATGTTTGTATTTGTTGTCAAAGTACTCATTATAGAAGTCAAACTAGGAATGTTAATTTATATTTAAAAAGTGAAAAGGAGAACAATGATAGGTGGCAGCAATTTGGGGCTTACTTGTTGGTGTAAGGTCGATTTGAGTTGGGTACTCATCAATGTATTTCTAAATATTGTTACAACAAATTAGAAGAGAACAAAATGCCAGCTAGAGGAGAACATAACAAGTTAGAGTTAGTAGCTATTCCAGAGGAACTGGCAGATTTGAATACATATGAGTCAGTTCTTATTCAATCTGTTCACCCATTTCAAGCTATAATTCGTATGGCGCCTAAAACAGGTAAACTGCCACCAACAGATTTACAAAGAGGTCTGAAAGGAAGAGTTGTGTACTTACCTTTAGATTTTAAGAAAAGTATTGAAACTGTTGGTGCAGACAATGAGAAAAATGAGCCAGTAGTTATTCTAGTAAACGGTGTACCAACAAAGAGTCGGAAAATATGGCAAGAATATGTAGATGTTAATAAACTTCAAAAGGCTACGTTATATCTTGTAGAGAACAATATTTATTATAAAACTGTAACAGGTAATATGTTTAGAAGATGAATCAGAAATTTCAAGTGGTCAAATAGAGAAAGTAGACAAGTCAAGGAGTGAAGAGATTTATGAACATTACACAATATGTCCTCTATATTCAAAAGAAGTAATAGGAAACAGCATTGAATTATTTCAAATGAAAAAGCAAAGGGAACTCCAATGAGTGTATGGGAGAAAAGCTTAGAAGCTCATTGTTTTCCAAAGCTGTTCCCCACTGGACAACGTGGACGATTTTATGAGCGACCTGAACGGATTCCAGCTTCAGAATATCGCTCAACAAGATTATACTCTGAAGATCCTAGATTTCGACAGTGCATTTCATATATATTTCACCTTTTGTTTGAAAGTGATTTGTCTTTTCTTTCGTACGCAGTGAACAACATACTTAAAACGGGAGTTCATCAATCACATGTTTCAGCCAAAGAATTCATGAACAAAGTTCAACAAACAGATGAAAATTTAGAAGCACAGTTAATTAATTTGATGGCATGTCAACGTGAAACCAATGAGTATTGGTTTTGTCGTCATGGTGAACTTAAGTGTATATTAAGAAACTTAGGTACACCAACATGGTTTGTAACACTTAGCTGTGCTGAGTATGTATGGGAAGATTTACTTGAATTTCTACGAGAAGCAAATTCCAATATAATATTTTTTGAAATGAAGACACCTGGAGAACTGTGTTCATTGGATCCTGTAAATGTGTGCAGGTATTTTAATCATAGGTTTCAAACTATGATGTCTTTTATCTGCAATAAAAATAATTGTCCTCCTGGAGAAGTTATTGATTGTTTTTGTCGAAAAGAGTACAAAGCGAGAGGTGCTCCGCATATACACATGCTATTATGGTTAAGGAATGCTCCGAAATTTGGAACGGTTTCATCGAACAGTATGGTACCTGTGACATTCCAAGAGAAGAACGAGAAAAAAGCTTGCGACAACAAGTTTTACGTTTCCAAAGTCACCGTTGTGGAAAGTACTGTCGAAGAAAATACAAGTCTAAAGGAAAATTTTATACCAAGTGTCGGTTTGGATTCCCACGTCCAGTAATTTCAAAAGGAAGAGTAAATTCTTTTTGTCTGCTGTAAGGCATACAATAACTCGGAAATCTCCCAAGAATTTGTACAACTTAAAAAGAACAGAACAGTCAAAGTATATTAATGACTACAATCCAGTTATTTTGAAAATGTGGAATGCAAACATGGACATTCAATATGTTGCAGATAACTCAATTGCCGTTGCACGCTATGTTACATCATATATAATGAAATCAGAAAAGACAGAGATGAAAGAAATCTGGGAAGAAATTTCACAAGAGAAGAGCCTTAACAAAAAATTGTACAGCTTTAGCTTGAAAATGCTTTCCCACAGAGAAATTGGTTCCTATGAATGTTCGGATCGCTTGTGCTCTTCCAGTTTATATTCAAAGTCACGAGGAATCATGTGGGTAAGTTTAGGTCTTGCCTACACACGAAATAGAGTGTTGAAAACATTAGAAGAAATTGAATGCTTAGCACTGAATGAGTAAATGGAGCAATGGGGAAAGTTGTTGATTTTGTAAAATATCAGAACAGAGATGGAATAGAATTCTTGAAAATAAAATGTGATCAGATTACAGAGGTAAGACAGATTGGGCATTGTGCTGTACGTTTTTTGCTCATAAAAGACTTGTATGTTCGCAGAAAACAGTTTCCTCTGTCTTTAGCATATGCAGTAACTATTCATAAATCTCAAGGTATAAGTATAGACAGTGCTTTGGTAAATATTGGAAGTACAGTGTTCAAAGAAGGAATGGCATATGTTGCATTATCTTGAGTAAAAACATTGTCTGGTTTGTATTTGATTGATTTTGATGACAACAAGATTAGTGCTGATGTAAATTGTGTAAGAGAATATAATCGTTTAAGAAGACTTTATACACCAAATTTAGGTGACTATCCAATTTATGAGAAACGTGTTGTGTGTTCATAACGAAAATATATTAAAGAATCAAGTGTGGTTGAAATAAATAAAAAAATTGAAGAGAAAGTAAAAGGTGTAAAGAAACAGAAAATTGAAAGTGTTGATGACGTTGTTGGATACCAATTGGAAAATAGTTCAGGTATCAACTGTTACGCTAATGTGATTCTGAATGTTGTATTTTATCTACAATATCTTCATCATGAAATCATGGGAAATCATGAAAAAGATTATGTTCTGCACTACATTATGTATTTGAACAATTGACAACTGACAGAAGTAAAATCCATACTGCTTGTTGTATTCGCCATCTCTTGGATATATATACTGGTTCTTTGACATTCAGTCTTAATATACAACAAGATGCACAAGAATTTCTAATGCTTATGCTTGGAGTATTAGAAGATGAAGGAAAACAGATTGAAAACTTGTTTGGACTAAGTTACAAATGGGATCATAAATGTGAACAGTGTTCATTAACTTCAAGCACTGAAGTCGACACAGAACGATTCATATACTTAACAATACCAGACTGCAAATGAAAGACATCCTGTAGAAGAAGTATGTAATGAAAAAATTGTAATGAGGAACACATATAGGTACACATATTGAAAATAATGTTGTACGCCGATTTGTTTTTTTCTCAACAATCTAGTTGATTGTTTTTTTACCCCGCTGTTCCTTGATGATACTACATTGACATCACTGTGTATAGTGAAGTTAAGTGGAATCTGAGAACAGCAAAAAAGGGAAAATGAAATGTTATGTAAATCTTAAATTATGTTTTGGTCTTAAAAAAGTAATAGTATGATTTGTGTAATACATTACATTACATAACAGTTTTTTGGGTTCTTTCATTGTACGTAGTGGTAAACTTTGAAAAGAGTTTTAATGATGAATAGCACAATAGTACTTTGAAATAGTTGAAGAGAGTCATGTTTCTAAATTACCTAAACAGGTAAGATTACATAACATAATATGTATCATAACGTAAAAGAATGTTTGAACAACATTTATATGTTATTTGTTTGAAATTTAAAAAACTGTGATCCTTTATAGTGTTGGGTAACTTTGGTCAAATAGCTGATCTAATCTGTTAGGTAGTTTTTCTTTTATACAGACAATATGTATGCTCTCATGTATCTCTGTAGCACAACGTTAGCATTTAAACCAATACTCCAGACATTAGATTTTCGTTTTTCCATTTGCAGAGGCACAACCTTTGCACTGATAGCATCACCCACACAGTACTCCTGCACTTATGCAATCACCAACAGAGTACACATGTTCTCATACAATCAACCAGGCACTAGTGTTGCATTCAAGCATTCAGTCAGACAGTACCTATGGAGTAATCCATTCACTGAGGCTGTTGCAGGGATTCTGGGTAAGATGACAAGTATGTGTACAATTATGGGACCTTACTAGGTAGCAACTGAGTCATCCTATTACCTAAGTGCCCATAAGGCCCGGAGCAATTATATTGTATTATTTGCTGTCGTAATCCGTTACAGAGAAATAAATGATTAGACAAACCAGAACACAACATTCCCACTTGTCTCAGGAATTCTGTTAACAAGACACACCCTTTAACTGTCACTATTGTATTTGTAACATCTGACACAGACATGAAAATTTAAAAATATTTATTTTAAATAACATGGCGTAATGTGCAGTATATGTGCCAGAACAAAAATAAAATTGTATGATAGAATTATAATCAGTATAGCAGTGAATCGATATCTGATAAAGGGAGATGTCATCATAAAAAGAGAGTAGAAAAAGACTATCCTGCGTAACGTCCCTCTCCCTGCTAAAAAGAAGTATTATTATAAAATAGAACATCTCAGAGCTTTGTCTGCAGACTAGATAACTTTTAATATAGATTGTAATTGTAAATTACAGAATCTGTTTCGCTGTTCTCCTTGGAAACGATTCTATCCAAGTGTGTGTGCCACTTATTCGTATATCCGAATTGTATCACAGATGGGAGTTCAGCAAGAATTTCAGTGTATATTTTTATTCACTGAAAAAACCATAGGTTTCAGGGACGTTATAGTTAGAAATTAGCATTTAAAAAACCTTAGAAATTCACTGAAAAAAACCTTAGGTTTCAGGGACGTTATAGTTAGAAATTAGCATTTAAAAAACCTTAGAAATTCACTGAAAAAACCACAGGTTTCAGGGACGTTATAGTTAGAAATTAGCATTTAAAAAACATTACAAATTCACTGAAAAAAACACAGATTTCAGGGACGTTATAGTTAGTTGGACATTTCACTCGTACAAAACCAGAGAAATTCGGCCGTTATAGTTAGTTGAGATAACTATAACTCGCGCCCCCGCAATGCACTGCTGATGACATCACATATTACATCATTCATGACATGGTCATTGACATCACTGATGACATCACTGATGACATCACCCATGTGATTATCTGATGCACCTCCTCATACCCTAATATAACCTTTCATACACCCATTCTAAAATACAGACTACCATTTTTGAAACCATAGACACACCAATACCAGTTACTACATACCCACTCACTGATTCCTAGGTCTACACACATATCCACTCATTCACCCATACAGTCACTCATACATGCAGTCACTCATCAATACAGCACTATCATATAAACTCATACACCTATACATACACTCACACACCGCCACTCATCTATAGAGTTACTCATACACCTAGTCAGTCATGCAAAGAATCAATCACACTCCCAATTACTCACCTATACAGTTATACACACACCACCTCACTTATTCATACAGATACTAACACATACTTACTCTCTTATACAATCACTGATACAAGCACATACTCATCCTTACAGCCACTCTCACATATAGTCATTTATATACTCCAACACTCACATGTACTGCCTTTTACATATGTAGTTACTCACACATGTACCACTGAGAAATCCATTCACTCACCAAGACACACACTCACCCACCCATACAGCCCTTCACAGATGCACTCTTGAACCCATACACCCAGTGAATCACCCACTCACACATCTATGCACAGAGTCACACACCCCCACCCACCTACACAGACACTCAGGCACCCAAACAGATACTCAGACAACCAATCAATAACCCATATAGACACTCATGTAGCAACTCACCAACCCATGCAGCCGCTTACACACCAACTGACAGACTGAGAGAGACATTCACACAGATTAGTCACTAACTCATGCATTTAGTAAGACACATTTAATCACTCACTTATACAGTCAGTCACGCACCTACCAAATAACCCTCGGCGTAGTTCGCGTAGTAGCGCTACGCGTAGCTATGCGAAGTGCACTTCGCACTACGCGAGCTACGCGTAGCACTACGCGAACTGCGTAGTGCGGTAGGAAATGCTGTTCGCAATGATTGCACAGTGCCGGATGCTTGTTCGCACTGTGCAATCATTGCAAACGGCATCCTGCACAGTGCAAGCGGTCGTTTTCTGCCGCTCGAGTAGATTTGTACTCGAGCGGCAGTTTTCTCAACGCTGGTCTGGTAGTTTCTCATCGCGAGCGGTCGCGAGCATACGCGACCACTCGCAATGAGAAACCTGACCTACCCGCGTTGAGAATCTCGCCGGGAGGTTTATTTTCCACTCTCGCGATTGGCAACTTGATGTTGCTGATCGCGAACGAGGAAAAAGTCTCGCCAGGATGTCATTTTGCTCACTCGCGGTCGCCAACTTGACGTTGAGGACCGCGAGCAAGCAAAAAATGCCCGCTACGCGTTTTTGCACTGTGCTACGTGCAATTCGCGTAGCGCGTAGTTGCGCAACCTATGCAAACTACGCGAGCGTAGCATAGTTTTCCAATCAATCAATCACAGAATTTGTAGAGCGCACTACTTACCCGCGAGGGTCTCAAGGCGCTGGGGGGAGGGAAGGGGGGGATGCTGCTACTGGTCGAACAGCCAGGTCTTGAGTAGCCTCCTGAAGGTCAGCAGGTCTTGGGTCTTTCATAGGCTTAGTGGAAGGGTGTTCCAGGTCTTGGCGGCGAGGTGTGAGAAGGATCTGCCACCGGTGGTTGTTCTTCGAATGCGGGGGACGGTGGCGAGGGAGAGGTCGGCGGAGCGGAGCTGGCGGTTGGGGACGTAGAAGAAGAGTCGTCTGTTGAAGTAGGCTGGGCCAGTTTTGTGGAGTGCCTTGTGTGCGTGGGTGAGGAGTTTGAAGGTGATCCTCCTGTCGACGGGGAGCCAGTGCAGGTTCCTCAAGTGGGGGGTGATGTGGCTGTGGCGTGGTACATCGAGGATCAGTCGTGCGGAGGCGTTTTGAATGCGTTGCAGTCGCTTGATGAGCTTGGCCGGGGCTCCCGCGTAGAGGGCGTTCCCATAGTCTAGTCTGCTACTGACGAGGGCCTGGGTGACTGTTCTTCTTGTGTCTGTCGGGATCCACCTGTAGATCTTGCGAAGCATGCGGAGTGTGTTGAAGCAGGAGGAGGAGACTGCATTGACTTGCTTGGTCATGGAGAGCGTTGAGTCGAGGATGACTCCCAGGTTGCGTGTGTGGTCGGTGGGTGTCGGGGCTGCACCCAGACCTACTACTAAATCATCCATTCAGACACTCATACACCCACTCATTCTTTAATACACCTTGGCATATATATATATATAAAACATATTTAAACTTTACAGAAAAACACAGTCACTGGATGATGTCATCAGTGATGTCATCAGTGATGTCATTTAAGATGTCATCAGTGATGTCATCAGTGATGTCAATGACCATGTCATGAATCTAAATCTAAATCCGTATTTGTAAAGCGCGAACTACTCACCCTTACGGGTCTCATGGCGCTGGGGGCCGTCGTGGAAATTAAGTGAGCTTTTGCCTAGAGTCACATGGTGCTGAGCTGAGCTGCCGCCGGAGCCGGGGATCGAACCGTAAACCCTATGCTCCGAAGGCAGCTTCCCTGGCCGCTGCACCACACCTCTCCACATGATGTAATATGTGACGTCATCAGCAGTGCATTGCGGGGGCGCGAGTTATAGTTAGCTCAACTAACTATAAAGGCCGAATTTCTCTGGTGTTGTACGAGTGAAATGTCCAACTAACTTAATGGTCCCTGAAATCTGTGGTTTTTTCAGTGAATTTCTAATGTTTTTTAAAAGCTAATTTCTAACTATAACGTCCCTGAAACCTGTGTTTTTTTCAGTGAATATATATATATATATATATATATATATATATATATATATATATATATATTACCTACTGGCGGTTGCCAGTGGGTAGTTATAGTTAGGACCTTTTTCTATTCAAAAAGCATTTTTTCTTTTGCCAATATCTTTGGCGCCGGTTGACGAATCTTCGGGACATTTTCAAAACTAATTGGGCACTCCAGTCAGCTCCTGTCTTGAAAGTTTCGGGGTGATTCATCAAGCGGGGGCTGAGAAAAAAAGGGGTTCCCAAAACGCGTTTTCTCCATGTTAATTTCCATAGGAAACTTTTGTCGCAGCTACAGCCCAAACTGCTGAACGGAATTACACCAAATTTGGCAGAGAGATAGCTCTTGGCTAATGGTGTAAATACATTCAGTACTTCCTGAGAAATTGCTATATAAAAAATATGGATATCTAGTGACCTCAGTGGATCCGCAAACCCTCCTGAGCACAAGCTTGACTCTGATTGGCTGCCAACACTTTAAACTAGGAAGTATTGGCAGCCATTTTGTGACTCGGTTGAACCACGTCACAAGAAAAAAGGTAGAAAAATATTAAAAAACAAGAAAAGGGGGCAGGGTAGAAACACCCTGACCCCGTAGACCTGCTCAGGGGGTACCACAGGGACCCCAAAGACCCAAAAAAGCAATTTTAAAATTTTTATTTTCGAAGGGATTCACGTAGGGTGCACGAATCCCACCAAATGTTTTTTATTAAAATGAAGCGCGGGCTCCACGCTTTGTTTTCTTGAAGCTCCCGGGTGGGCCAGGTCCCAGGAACAATTTTTAATTATGTTGCTAGGGCCCGTAGGGGCCCCCGCAGCCCCAGGGACCGCCACCTCCCCGGGACTTTGTTAATAATATGTGGGGGGCACGCGGCCCTCGCGCAGCCCTGGGGACCGCTACCTCCCCGGGGCTTTCTTTTACGTATAAATGCATGGGGGGCTCCTGCCTGCCCCCATGCTGCCCTGAGGACAACCACATACCCGGGGCTTTCATAGTTGAATGCGGGGGGCCTCGCACCCCCACTGCAGCCCCGGGGACCACCACCTCCCCAGGGCTTTTTTTAATTTTAAAAGTGTGGGGGGGCTCCTGCTGCCCCCACACTGGACCGGGGACCACCACCTTCCCGGGGCATTGATTTATTAAAATGCGGGGGTCTGTAGCGGACCCACAGCCCCGGGGACCACCACCTCCCTGGGGCTGTGCAAATGGTGGGAGGGGGTCCCTCCATGGCCCTGGGGACTGCCACCCCCTAGGGCTGGCTCCAGCAATGCCCTGGGGTGTCCACCCCCAGGATATTGCAGTTTGCTTTTGCAGGGCGGGAGCTGCATAGCAAACTCTGCTTCGCTTCATGGAAGCGAGAGCAGGAAAACTGCTCTTGCTTCCATGAAGTGAAGCAGATTTGCTTTTGGGCAAAGGGAACTGCATGTCAGCAGCTCCGTTTGCCCAAAAGCAATGCCGGCTCCGGCAGGAGGCGGGAAGCAGGCAGGGACCGCGGGGGCATTAGGGCTCCCCCGCAGTCCCCAAACATTGTGGCCATACCCCGGGGCAAGGGGTCACTTGCGCCAAAAATGGCCCAGGAGAGGGGGCAAAGCGGCCAGCTCCCTTTTTTTGTGAAAAATGTTCAGGCCCCGGGGATGGGGTCCCCGGGGCCGACATCGTCAATGGAACTGGGTGGCATTATTTTTTTTTCTCTCTCCCAATAGGAGATGCGACCCCATCGCTGCTCTCAGTAGGGCACCCCAGTGTAACGTTGCGGTGGATTCGCGGATCTTCCTTAAATAAATAATTTAATAGTATATAATTCAGAAGGTAGTGTTGTATTTGTGAACTTTTTTGATAGAGTTAGTGAGATTGGAGTTATTAATCACATTAAATTTGATAGAGTTAGTAATAATATAAAATAAATAAAAAATAAAAGTTACATTTGAAAAGTGATTGTGTTGAGGTACATTGAATTTGTGCTTTTGTTTTTGTGAATTTGTGATGGGTTCGCGATTCCATAAAAATTAAAAAAGAGTATGTAGGTTAAAAAAAAATAAGATTCAATTTTGGGTTATAGGGTGGCTCTAAAAGAGCCCTTGTTTTCATTATGACTTTGTTGGAGCTACATGTAAGTGCTCAGGCACAGCTTAAGGTTGTTTCCTACATCTGTTAAATGAACTCCATCACTTCTGTAGATGTCATCCATATCAAAACGTAGATTGTTGTTATAGATGGAGCCCATCCTATTGTCTCTGCGGTAAGCAGAAACAGCTTTATTGACATTCTTGATTGATTTGACCACTTCCATTTCTGTCTTTGGCATATATTAGAGTTTACAAAGACAGTTTGAGGCAAAAGCAGCATCAATTGTGCAAAGGTATCCTTCATTAGGATTTCCAGCCCTACCCCAGTCAATGTGCCTAGGTCATTGCCACCACAGTGAACAATCATGAGGTCAGGGGGTTGGAGATACAAAAAGGTTTTAACCAAAGGCATCAATTGGTGCCACTTTAATCCTCTCTGTGCAATCCATTTAATATCCACATTTTGCAAACCTAGGTCTTTGTCAATACCTCTGTGTTCAGCATACCTTTTGCACCAGAAAACATAGCTGTGCCCTACAATACATACTGTAAGCATCTTGAAGGGATGTCTGGAAGGAATGAAAAGATGTCTGTAGCTGAGGTAGTCAGTTGGTTCAATGAGAGGTATCTAAAATGGTGGAGAAAATGCTGTTTTTGAAAAATCCGATAAGTGATTGGCTGTTCATTAACATTGTGCACTCAAAAATAGGATGCATGTTACTTTCCTGAAGAAGCGAGTTTCTTATTGGTTATTAAAAAATGTTTGAAAGGTACAGTAGATAGGATAAGGTCATATTTTGCAAAAGTCACCCACACCTGCTATTTGCATTTGTAAGCTATTGTGTTGAACTTGAAAATATGGTGAACTTGTGACCTGCCAGGACAGTTAAAGGTTGCAGAAATGGTTACTATGGAAACTGGGATTCAGCAGAATGGGGGAAGGGTTGCAAGTTAACTGTGGATTTAAAATGTGAAATGGTAAATTATATATAAGTGATATGTTACTAAGGGTGTCCCGTAACGCTAAATTCAAACTGATACAATATATGATATTACATAGGGCCTATCTCACTCCACACCGTATAAATTGTATATACCCTGAAACCCGGGTTTGTTGCCCAAAATGCCAGACCGAGGATGGGGAGTTGCTGCATATGCTCTGGACAGGTCCACGTCTTAGAGGGTACTGGTCTGAGATTACACAGATAATAGGAGACATTACAGGAATATCTAATTGGGACACAATAGAACGCTGCATACTGGGCCTCTACCTCCGCCCTAAGGTGCAAAAAGTACAGCTTAGATTTGCGGACCTTGCTCTGCTTATAGCAAAGCACTCTATTACCATGAGATGAAAATCAACCTTCCCCACAACCATACACACTTGGCATGAGGAGGCAGTACGTTGGAGCAGAGCAGAAAGTGCAGTTATTAGGAGGGAGGAATATCGGGGATTGAGGAAGACACCGATTTGTATGGAATGGGATATGATGGTAGAGGCACTTAAGCCAGTTGAACCCTCTTAAGCATAAAATACAGAGAATATACGCCCCTCAATAGCCACAGAGGCGGGATCTTCTTTCCTGTTCCATTCTAGATAAGAATCTAGTGATTCGGGTTGCGCCACTACATAAGAGACCCCAATATGACGTATATAGCAAGTCAAGACTGAATCCAGAGATCAAATTATGTGAGCGGGGATGAGCCAGGAAGAAGTAAGGGGGTGGGATGTTCAGGACTGTTTATTAGTAGTTGTAAATGGAGGATACTTAGCAGGTAAATCACAAAACTCCATAAGTGGATACTAAGAGGTTATTACCCTATTTCATCTGCAACAATATTCAGAATGCACCTCGATGAAACAAGCATATTCGTGTTGATATGTTGTCCATTGATTTGTCTGCAAAATGTTTGTATACATGCTATTATATGACATGAAAATGTATAAAATCAATAAAATATGTTTTTAAAAAAAGTGATATGTTACTAAATTAAGTTTTTCTAAGTCAGTAGTATGTGTAGAAGTAGTCTGTTATTTAAAAAAATACTAGCATTATTAGAAATAGGTTTTTGAACTCTCGAAATGGCTTGCGGCTCCATCGCAACGCTACACTGTAGCACAGCGGTGGAGTCACGACTCCAGAAAATTACAGAACAACTTTGGGCACTTTCAGAAGACAGTTAAAAGGGTTAATATGTCTAACCAATAGAAATGTGTTTCACTATTTGAAAAAATGTAGGAAGCAATTTGATTTTTTACTTACATTAATTTGTGTGCAGAAAGAGAGGGAAAGTTTGCCATTACTGGTTTTACCTTGTTGATAGTGGTGCATTACATTTATTGTGTGCAAAAGAAAATCTTTTATGAGTTTCTGATATTTTAAATTTTGCAATACTATTTGAAAGGTGAGTTACAACTTTGTAAGGTGTGTTATGTATTATGTAGTAGTGCTTCACTATTTGTAGTGATATTTGTAGAAGTGAAAAGCATTATTTTCAAAGTTTTGAAATTATTAGAGAAGTGTGATGTTTGAAATATGTTATGAAATATATAGATGTGTATTGTAGTTTGTTTTATTGTACTGAAATGACGATTGAAATAGTTTGTGCATAGTAATATGTGTACATTGGTAGATGGATTAGTCATTATGGTAGTTTGTATGAGTCTGTGGAAAGGTACAGTTCAAGTACGCCACATACTTTTATGTGTCTGTTTGAAATGGGAAGTTCAGTCAGTCAAGTTTTAAGGTCTGTATTGTCTTGTGACTGAGCTATTTCTCTACTTCAATATGTAATCTCATATGTGTTATGCATCTGAAGATGTTAGATGTATAAAACACAGGTATACATTTATTTGTATGTTTCTTTTATATACGATAGTACTAGCACAAGGTACAGACACATGCATGCATGCTTTTAGGAATATGGTGAGACTTACAACAGAGAGATGCGAAGGGTTGCTGCTTTATATTTGGCTAGTCGCAACATGCTGAGTAGTAGTAGGATGGTGAGGCTAGAGCACAAAA